>CANTUT010000018.1:12500-1212500 GCA_947687605.1 Reutealis trisperma | reverse complement strand
TTCTCTAGTTCTATTGTGACTGAGCTGAACAAACCTTGCACTAACCCATGTAGAGGAACTGGCAGACCTAAAGAGCTCCATAATAATGGATTTCTTCTTTTCTGAATTCCTTGGATAAACAAACATAATCATACTCATAAGTCATAACTAGTTCTCATCAACTAAGGCAGTTCTGTGGTTATACCATGGGATCAATTAAAATTTACAATAGAGAAGAAATCACAACCTCTTGTCTACCAAAGAGGAATTCTTCCTCATCATACTCAACCGCGGGAGAGTCGTCCTCTTCATCATCCAATCCCCCTAACTCAACTTCCTCAACTTGATCTTTACCAAAGAATGCATATTGGGATGCATCAAACACAGCATCGCCTGCACCATAGAGCAATTCATGTCAAAAAACTATACTTGTCTTCAACAATGCAAACGCTTGAATAGCGAAAATCAGGTATTGGCATTTCCTACACACTTAGAGAAGCTTAAAACCAAAATTGATCCACAACAGTCATGCATAAAGCAAGCGAAAAGCTATTAGAACTAATATATCCCTTTTTTACCAAATTTTTCCGGCGTAACAAAATTCATGACAAAAGAATGAAAGTTCCATAACCCCTCATCAAGTTTAATTGATGTAACCATGTAAAATCAAAGCACAAACACTCAAATCCATCAAACTGAAGAAATGTCGAATAACAACAACGTTCCATTAGATTAATAATGGAAAGCAATACATTATAGGAAGCTCAAATTAACATGGATCGTGAAATAAATAAGGACTCTGCATAAAAATGAAACTTAAAACACCATTTGACGTTGACCACAAAATTAACATCACATGAATAAAAGATTTGATGCAATTCCCCAAATACTTAGAGCAAAAAAAAAAATCCCGAAAACAAAGATCTCAAAAGCCCGAAAATTGGAAATTAAAGATCCAGCTGAAACGAACAAAACAGGGAAAAATGCAAAACCAACCTGTAGAGTAATCTCCAAATTGCTTAGGATCGTCAATTTTGGGAGCCTCTTGAATACCACCCCCACTTTCAATCCCTTCCATATCTATACTTGTTTTTTTGTAACTAAATCTAAATTTAAAAGATTAAAAAAAACACTTGAACTCTAACATATAAATTCTAAATCAATCAAAAAGAAAACGACGCTAAATACTAAAACCCCTTGACACTGAATCTTCTAGGGTTTCGGATGAACGATCTGTACAGTAAAATGGATACAATTATAATCCATAGTTAAAAGTTCTTGGATTAGGAGAAGGAAAAAAAAAAAAAAAAAAGGAGAAGAGGAGAACGAAAGAGGAGCCCTATAAAGAAGGAGATAACGATGGCGATTTATTACTGAATCGGGGCAGCGAGAGTGTGTGCTGGTGTGTGTGTGAGAGAGAGAGAGCTTGTGTGTGTGAGAGAGAGAGAGAGAGAGGTGTGTGTCGTCAAATGCTTTTTTACCGATTTTTTGAAAAAATTATTCAGAAAACATTAGAAAAATTAACAGAAATGGAATCGTTTGATTAAAAAATTTCAGGCGTTTTTTTTTTTTTTTGGCCAAATAATTTCAGGCGTTTATTAGTTAGTATTATTCTCTTTAATTATCTACTACATAAATTTTGCTACTTTGTTCTTCTATCTTTTATTTACCAATCATTTTCTTTTGGTTTTGTAATAGATATTGTTTTTTTTTGAAAAAAAAGGGTTGTGGTCGGTGGGACCAACAAAGTAATGATCGAGACTGTGGATGCCATGAGAGATGAAGGGCCTCGCTGATAAATCATGATCTGCAAATGTTAGAAAATTCAACTTTTCAAATTTATGGTCTTGTAATTTTTATTTTATTTTTTTTGGGAGGAGAAAAGAATTGTCAGTGCCGATGATCAAAATCGAACTAAAATCGTTCAACTAGATTAACACTTGTTAAATAAAATTAAATTTAAAATATTTTTTATTTATGATTTCTGATTTGTTATCAAAATCATGAAAATTTGATTTTAATTTTGATTTCTAATAAAAATAAGTATTAAAAATTAAAACCAATCATATAATTATATTTTAATAAATTAATTTAAGAATTAAATTCAAACCTTTTTTAATATAAAATTATATTTTAATAATTTTCATTATTTTATTTTATTTTAAATTATTATATTATGTTATATTAATTTTTCAATTAAAATTAATACAACAAAATAAACTATTCGAAAATTAATTTCAAATCATAATAAAAAATTAATTTCAAATTAGAACTAAAAACAAAACATATCAATTCTAAATTGAAAAAGAAAATCATAAAAATCAATTATAATTTCAGTTTGAATATTTTATTAAATCAAAATCACCAATTCTAAATTAAAACCGATAGTTTAATTAAATCGATTATATCTACTGGTTAGGTTATATATATACTTCTCATTAAACTAAGTTTTGATGTATTGATTTTGCAAATTTTTAAAAAAATAATTTATTATAATATTTTAAATTTAATAAATACCAACAGTAAGGTAACTCGCTTAATTATAAAAATTATTTGAGTATATTATTTAAATTATTTAAAATATTTAATTTGAAGTAAAATTAATAAATGGCAAGTTATTAGTGCATCAAGTGTACCATAACTTCCCAAAATAATAGATTTAATTGGCCCCTTAGCCCCCAACCAACAAAAATAATTTTGTATATACAGGATGACTTGTAAAAAACTATAGGATTATAATTTATAATTTTTTAAATTTGTCCCTCGTAAACTATACAAATTTATTCCATTATCATTAAATAGTGATTTTCACATTATTCTATGATTATAATTCTCAATAACTATATTATTGTCAAATTTTTAAGTTTTTTTTATTCACAATTTATTGTGTAAATTTTGTAAATATAACTATAAATCCTTTATTTTTTTATGATTTATTTAATTACATGTGAATTTATCTATAATTTTTTTTCTTAGTATTGGCCTATCAAAGTTTCAATCATAAATCTTTCCTTGTTAGTCATATAAATTATGAAATTCACCTTTTGTAAGGTAAATCCACGTATTTGTAAATACATAATACAGTCAATAAGCTATTTTCTTAGTATATTATATGCGAACAATAATTTTTTTATAAATATATATTAAAAAATATGGTTGAACGCACTATTTTGTGAATAAAAACTTTTCTTTGTTAAATAGTTCTAAAAATAATTAAATTTTAATATTTTTTTATTTTTTTGTCAATCTACATCAACATTTTAGGTTTCAACCAATAATATTTGTGTGAAATGATTTTTAAAGTTTAAATATTTTCCTGCAAAAAACAAAAAATATTTGTGATGATATTGAAAAAAAGAACTAAAAGTTGGTTATTTCTGGGAGTTATTTACCGAACTTTTCTCAATTATCTTATGAAAAAATTCTAAATTTATTAATCAATTTAGTGATACTAAAATTTTTTAATAATTACAAATTCTCAATTTTTTTTTTAATCCATAAGAGCATTTATATAATAAAGATAGCCATTTGAAAAAATTTTAAATTTATTAATCGATTTAGTGATACTAAAATTTTTTAATAATTACAAATTCTCAATTTTTTTTTAATCAATAAGAGCACTATTAGGTGACAAATTATATAATAAAGATGGCCATTTTTTTATATTTATCATAAAAGCAAAATTTTACTTAAAGAAAAAGAGAATATTTGAATTTAAAATCTTTTACTCTCCATGCAAATTAAAATTTCAATTTACCCAAAATAAAAATTAAATTTGCATAACAGCTGTAACAAGGACCTAGAAAGTCCATAAAAATTGAATGATTTCCAATAAGTCTAGGAACGACGACCAATGTGCATAATTGACGGAACGACGTAACAACCTGATTAATGTTTTTGGAAAGCTCGAGTCGTTTCAAGAGGAAGAAACGACACAAACAACCGCTTCAGGGTAATACTTAATAATTCCGTTTTACCAATCGTATATTTACACATGGCCAGACATAATTGGTTGCTAAAAATCCAGGCAGCATCTAAACCCAGAGGGGTTTTTCGCTTTTCATTAGCCACCCCTGCTCTTCAGATAAACCCTTTTCGTTCTTCGAGTTTCAAAAAAGCCATCGCAAATGGCGAGAGTGGCCTGCAGTAACCTTATTCCCGCGTTATCTCTATTTCCAGCAAAATCACCGTCATCATTTTTGTGTAGAAACCGTTCTTTATTCTCCAAGAGCTCCCAATTTATAGGCGTTTTGGGAATCAATAGGCGGTTTTCCTCTTCTTCGAAAATAAGCATGAGCTTGAAAGCCGGAATCGTCGGCCTTCCTAATGTCGGAAAATCTACTCTCTTCAACGCCGTTGTAAGTATTCCTATACAAGCTTCGTTCGTTGATAGAATTCAATTTTCACTATTGTTTGGTAGTATTGATGAAGTAATTGACATTTATAGGTGGAAAATGGAAAAGCTCAAGCAGCTAATTTTCCTTTCTGTACAATAGAGCCAAATGTAGGGACTGTAGCCGTTCCGGATCCGCGACTCAATGTGCTTTCTGATCTTAGCAAATCTCAGCGGGCGGTCCCAGCATCCATTGAATTTGTGGATATTGCTGGACTTGTGAAGGGCGCTAGTCAGGGAGAGGTTGCTTGGCTGTTTTTACTACTTTTAGTTTATTCTATGCATTATTAAATCAGAATATTGAATTGATTGTTACTATTATTTGTTTAAAAAAAATTGATTCTCGCAGGGCCTGGGTAATAAGTTCTTATCACATATCCGCGAGGTTGATTCCATTCTTCAGGTTTTTATCCATCCCTGTTCAAATTGATACTCCTTTGTAGCGTATTCTTAACACTGTTTGCCATGCATTCAAGAAGAGAGGCCATAAATTAAAACTATAGAAAACATGATTAAAACTATATAATTGATTTTTTATTTTAATATTATTGCCTTTGCTCTGCATAATTGCATGAAATTGTTGTTTAGGGATGGCATTGTGAAAGTGTATACACTTTTGGGCAAAAATCTGGACTAATTTGGGAGATTTTGGATATACTGATGTTAGTAAATTTGGGTTCGTAAATGAAGTATGAAAGCTGATTTATATTTAATTGATTGATACCCAAAAATCAGAGAAGACAAAATTGGAAAAATAATGACTACACAAGGCTCAAACTATTAGGTTCAATGAATGGAACACTCTTTTGTGAGGGATTTTAAAATGAATTGAAATGCAATTCTAATGACATTTACTGTATTTGTGGAAGATAATGCATACCTGCCCTTTTTTTAAAAGTCCAACATAATTAGCGCTGGGCAAAAAGTGATGTTTTTGTTGATTACTTCTCCATATTATTTAATTAAATGTAAATTCTTGTTTCAGGTTGTACGATGTTTTGAAGATAACGATATTGTTCATGTGAATGGCGAGGTTAATCCTAAGTCTGATATTGATGTAATCAACTTAGAGCTCGTCTTCTCAGATTTGGATCAGGTAGGCAAAATGGGGCATGTTCTGCACTAATGTTGTTTGTATGTTCATGCCTGTGTTTAAAAGAGTGTTTCTTACATGATTTGCCTCACTGATGGTTCTTATTCCTTTTCATTTTTTATGAGCTATTAAAGCTCATAGTATTCAAGCATTTTTGTTTGCTTCTATTTTTACTTGTTGTGCACTCAAATGGTGTCTTCCTCCCTGAGAAGTGCCTTCTTCCCTTACTTACATTTATTTGGAAGTTGCTAGAAGATAACCATGTAGATTTATGTTAACCATTGCAAGATAAGCTGATAGAACTAAATTATATTTTTTCACAAGAAATGCAGATTGAGAAAAGATTAGAGAAGCTTAAAAAAGGGAAGGCAAAGGATTCACAATCTAAAGTCAAGGTAAACTTTATTTTACTTCAAAATACCATTAGCCATTCTTATATGTACAGGTAGATAGATGGTCTTATAAAGTACGCATGTTGTTGAATATTTGAATAAATTTTTTCCCTACATCAGGAGGAAGCAGAAAAGTCTGCTTTGGAAAGAATTCAGGGAGCACTGGTGGATGGAAAACCAGCACGATCTGTAGCATTGACAGATTTTGAAAAGGATGCGATAAAGCATTTATGCTTGCTTACCATTAAACCAGTCATATATGTGGCAAATGTTGCAGAATCCGACCTAGCTGTTCCTGAAAAAAATCCACATGTCAAAGAAGTGATGAATCTTGCATCCGAGTTGCAATCTGGACTGGTTGCAATTTCAGCACAGGTTTGGTCAAACCCTCAGGAAATTTTTATCTGCATGTCTAATGCAACTTTCTGCTTTATATCTGTTGCTCAAATTGAGATTTCAATAGTTAATTATACAAGGCAAGTAATTTACAGACCTTAACTTTGAAGGTTGAGTCGGAGCTCACTGAACTGCCACATGAGGAAAGAACTGAATATTTGAAATCACTTGGAGTTGATGACAGTGGCCTTGGGAACCTTATTAGGGCAACATATAACCTTCTGGGGCTGCGAACATACTTTACTTCTGGCGAAAAGGTGAGGAGAATGATTTGGCAAAGGTTTCCTGAATTCTATTTTGTTTATCATTTGAAGGAGTATTATCAAATTTTCCACAGGAAACAAAAGCATGGACAATACTGGCAGGTTAGTTGTTGCTTTGCTGGTTATTGAACTTTCTTCTATACCATTGTGGTTAAGGGGTTGTTGTCTGTGTTTTCTCCTCTTGATTCAGGAATGACTGCACCTCAAGCTGCTGGGGTTATACACTCTGACTTTGAGAAAGGTTTCATTCGAGCCGAGACAGTAAGCATCAGAAGCAGAAGTTTTAATTCCTATCCAAATGTGGTTTTCAGTTCTGTTTTTATGCAACAGTAACACTCTACTTCAAGTAGAGTGAATCACGTTTACATATAGGTGCTTAACTTGTACCTTGAGAGTAACAATGAGAGGATGTTAAACATAGTTGCAACCTGCACATAGATACACAAACTGGTGATATTGAAGAGCACCTGGAAAATGTTGAACACTCATACTATGAGCATACTCCTGGCTTTCCCCATCCCCCACATTGCTGTGTGGTTTCAAATATCTCTTTTCCCATGCCTCAGAAAGATCTTTTCTCAAATCAAGTATACCTATCTACAGGTATGGGAAGTACCATGGCTTGAGATTTACTTGGCAGAAACCTCAGCTCATCCTGCAATTAAGAGCCTTTCTGTTTACACTTCTGGCAATGAATTCTTTGGATTTTCTTCATAAAAATTGAATTCCCTGATCTTTGATGTAGTATACATATGTCAGAAATATGAGATTTTATTCATTTATGCTGCTATTAGTTTAATGATCCGCCAGTATATGCAATTTGCATTTCATTTATGCTTGTAATATGAATTTTTTTTTTCCAGGTGTCTTATGATGATTTTGTTGCTGCTGGTTCATTAGCAGCTGCAAGGGAAAAAGGCCTGGTGGGTTGGTTGGTAGCATTACTGTGACGATATATTATGTGTTTCTAATGTGCAAGTTGCAACCTTTTCTATTCTCTCAAAGAATTATTACTAACATAGTATATTTGACTGCCACAGTTGAGATCAGAGGGTAAAGATTACATTGTCCAAGAAGGAGATGTTATGCTATTCCGTTTTAATGTTTAATGGCAGTACCATTAAAGCTGAACAAAGCTTCTTGCTTTTGCCTATCCAATCAAAATCATTATATTTCGCTGGCAGAAGACTGAAGTATTCTTTCGTTAATTTTTGAAAGATTAAGGTCAGAATTCATGGGGCTAAGATCATTTCCAATGGGATTGAAGTGGAATGTACTATGTATCTCCTACATTAAACTGTTCATAGAAAACCACAGATTTTCCTCATTTGGTTAACGGTATGATTGTTTCATGCAGTAGCCTGAGAATTCTTTAGAGAATAGATTTTTCCACCTGTATGGAGGTTGGGTGTGACATTGACAGCAATATTGCTTCACTTTCTCCCTCAGCCATTGGGGTGACATTATATAGTCTATAGGTAAGTTTGAGCGCAGCATGTATAATGGAGGACGATCTGTATTGACTTTGAGCTCATTCGAGTAGAATTTGAGAATAAATGCAGGGGGCAAAAAATATAAAACCCTTAAGAACTATGGGGAGTTGCTTTTTTCAACTGTGAATGATTTTTTAGCGATGTAGAGGGAAGATTTCTTATTGATTTCAGCTTGCATGGACAGAGATCTAACAATTAGTCTGTCAAAAATCTTTTGACATTTTCTTACACTAAATACTACCCAAGAACAAATAACTATTGTAAAAATGTAATTGATAATTGTAAATTGTAAAAACAAATGGGAAAATTTTAATATATGGCAAATGTAAAGGTGTCTATGCAAAAAGCTATTCTAGATGTGTACATGTACTTGAGATCAAGTGTCGTTGTTTTGAAATTTCAACTGAGAGCATCATTTGCGTTTGATTTTGCTTTCTCATGTGGCTGGATTTTTGGCCCTATTATAATCTTTCTCTCAGTGATGTGATAGATGATGCTTTTATTGCTTTTGCTTCTAAGCAAATAAAATTCCATTGCTGTTTTCACTTAGAAGCTAAGCCCAAAACAAGTTTCATTACTTTGAAATCCATCACAGTTTAGCATTATTTGCTCGAGGCTAGGGCGTGGTCCCACTTCTGATCATTGGTTGTCATCATAAAATTATCCATTGCTTTTTTGAAATTAGCAACAGTTTCTTTTATAAATTAGTATTGATTGGAACGAAAATTGTAGTTCTTGTAAAATTTCTATTGATGTAAATTGTAAACATTTCCTATAATAATCTTGTGTTCATATCGAATCAAATGGCTTTCAATCATCACTTTGTAATTTACCCCCTCACTTCCCAAGTCATCAGTTAATGTTGTCATAAAGATCATTTTCTTGTCATTTAGTTCATTAATTCATAACGCCAGGCTCACTTCCTTCGAGAAATTAAGCGCCACTGTAAAGAAAATTTCTGCTAAAATTGACAAATTGGGGCTAGAACTGAACCAATCAGTTAAGATCTTGAATCAATTAGTTAAGATCTCCAACATTAAATTCGGTCTTCTCTCTTACACCACTGCCATGTTCTCTTTGGTGGTTTAGCCTAAGAATGATTTCATAAAATTCCCAGAGCAAAAAAAAAAATTATTATCATGCCCTTTAATAGATAATATTGTGCAATCATATTCACCTACAAGATAATTTTTTTTTTAGCAGTGAAAAAAAGAATTAAATCTAAATTTATTACTCAAATTGTATATATATTGATTATAAAATTTATATATATATATATATATATATATTTAGATTAAATCCTATTTAATGCATGATATTTAACCTAATTTTTATTTAGATTAAATCCTATTTAATGCATGATATTTAACCTAATTTTTATTGATGAAGTACAACAACACAGGATATATTACAAATTTCAGAAATATGTTTAAAAATGTTTCTGAAATTGTTTACAGCTGAATCGAAGGGCATAATTATAAGATTGGATGTGGAGAGAAGAAAAGACCTGGATGGAAGTGACTGGATGTGGAGAGAAGAAAAGACCTGGATGGTGGACAAAGCGGTGTGGGTGTAGGCAAAGATTGTTTCCCGGGTCTCACCATTTTCAGGAAAAGCCAATATATCGCATGAATCGCTATATATACAAAGACAACAATATGTTGGCGGCCAGTGGCGTAGGAAGTGATCTGGGCATTCTAATGAACTAATTAATTAAATTAACATAAGCCCTTGTTAATTTTTATCAATCTTTTTCTTTTAGGAAATTATTTTTAATCAATCTTGATTCTAAAAATACAAAAATATATGCATCAATCATCTATTTATTTAATTTTATTTAGAGAAAATTAAATAGATCAAATTAACATTATAATTTATATAATCAGAGTAATTTTATTGTTTTTAATAATTTTCTAACAATTTCTTATCATATTGGTGAAAGCTTACATGAATTATAATACTGAATCGATATCTTTTATTTGTCACATTCTTTTGAAAAAATAAAAAATTTAATCAAATTACATGGATTATTCATTATCCATTAATATTTAAATAATCGGCTAGAAATTTTTTGAACATGAAAACAGGGATATCAAATATTAATTTATTATCCATATTATATGTACATTTACTATTAAACAACGCATTAATGTATTGGTTAAAGTTAATATATCCCAATTTAAATCACTTTCTATTTTAAAAAAAAAAAATTGATCACCAAAATACAGTTCAAAGACAATAGATGTGATGTGCATGCGACCATTATTGTAGCATGGTTCATGTGAGAAATGAATTTTAGGGTTTTATAGAAATTGCCCATGCCTAAGTAACATGTTCATGAACCAAAAACACATGCCTTTTTGCACGTAATCTTCTTCTCGTAGTAAGTGGATGTCTGGTGGGAGGCCGCTAGTTTGATAAATCTGTTTGGTTGGATAAATAAGGGGCCATGTGGGAATGGGAAGGGAAGGGAAGGGACTTTGGCTACCTTTGTGATAAAACGGTCCACGTGCAAAGATTTTGTCAGTTAACTGCGGAAAAAGGAAAACAGTTAGTCAAGCGCCTTCCATATTTCAGTGGGACTCACTCACTCGATCATTCCTCATCTTGTTATTTTCATGTTGAATATCTTTTTTTTTTTCCTTTTAGAATGTATTATTTTACACTCATACTTTCATTTAAAAAAAAAAAAAATTCTTGTCACACTTTGAATTTTTAAAATAATCTATTTAACCTTTTAACTTTCCAAAATAATTTATTTAATTTTTTAACTTTTCAATTTTGTATATATTTAACAAAAAAATTTCTAATTAGCAAACTGCGTGAAATTATATGCATCATAAAAGGTCAAATTACTAAGAAATTTGATTAGAAAAAATATTATGAAAATGAGAAGAAACAAAATTAAAAATTAAAAAAATGAAAAGAAGTTGATGATTATTAAATTCGACTATTAAGATATTTAATTTTTTGACATGTAAGTACATATTTACAAGTGTTTAAATTCATATATTTATAAGTATTAAAGTGTTGAATGTATACAAAATTAAAAAAATATAAGAATTAAATAGGTCATTTTAAAAATTTAAGGTGTCATCAAACTTTTTTAATAAAGTTTAAATTATGCATCTAACTTTTTTGGGAAAGCATGTTGAATATCTTGTTGGTTCACTTCTCATATGCATGTATAACATTTCTTTGCCTATAAGTTTAAGGTTTTGGGTGAAACTATTAACTAATAATTTTCCTATTTATGACATATCTACACTAATAATTAGTTGATATTTTGAGATTTTTTCAAAAGAAAATTTTGTAATTTTGAGTAATTCTCTTTTATATTGAATATATATCAGTTCAATACGATAATAATATATGAAATAAAATAAAGTATCGATATCTTTTTATTAAAAAATAAATATATAAATATTAATTCAATATTATTTAAATCCTATCCAAATTTAAAAATTATATATTGTCATGTTGAGCTTATTGATTTAGACAAATCGTGATATAAATTTATTAATTAAGAATATTTTTTAATAAAGTTGCAACTAATACCTCAAGAGCACCTTATCATTATGTCATCAAGGCAACAACTAATGTATAATATTCTTATTAGGTGGATTAAACAAATTTTGAGATCAAATTTGACTCAAACTTAAAATAAAGAGTTTAAGATTCTGAAAAAAAAAAAGAGTTTAAGGATCAAAGTGCATATATATATATATATATATATACACATTGATTGACTTGAAGCCTTAAACATAAACAAAACTTGTGAGGGTAAGAATTGAAATCAGTGGGATAGTACAATCGTCCCATGCATGACCTTGTGATAGATAAGAAATTTATGTATGTCGTTTTGTGCGTGTAAAAGCCCCCATCGTAAAAATAAAAATAAAAAATAAGATTATTGATTCATAAATTTATTAATTTAAAAAAAAAAAAGAAAAAGATGACTTGTTTATGTCACTAATAATAAAAATCATCGGTTGTAAGCTGTACCCCACAATTTCATTTTTCTAGCACCGGAAAACAATGACATTGCACCCACCATTAATTTCTTCCTCTCCAACTTGTATATACATTTTGTGAGTGTATAGCAAGTCTCTCTATATCCCAACACTCTCTCTTTCTATTACCTTCTAACCCTTTTAATTTCTTGAACGTACTCTGTTTGTTTCTGTTAAAAGAAAAGGAAAAAAAAAAAAGATAAAGAAGTATATAATAATTATGAAGAAGATCAATTTAATACTGAGGAAGTGCAAGAGCTTGTCAAGGCAACTGGGGAGGTCTTCATCTTATAGTAGTCTAAGGTCTAAATCCACTAGAGAAGAAGTATTATGGAGTAATGGAGAGAATAAGCAAGAAGAATTAGATGATGATCGAAGTACTATTATTTTTGTTGGAAGCACAAGAAAGCGTTATGTGATTAATTCTAAGTACTTGAGCCATCCTCTAGTGAATGCTCTAATTGAAAAGACAAAGCAAAGGCATGGAGAAGAGATTTTGGTGGTGAAATGTGAGGTAGTTCTCTTTGATCATCTTTTATGGATGCTTGAAAATGCTGATCCTAATAATCTTAGCTTGGATTCCTTGGAGGAATTGGCTGCTCTTTATGTTTTCTAATTAAAATCATTAATTTCTTATAATTAAAGAAATTATTAAGCAAATGCAGGAGATCAGAGAGGTTTTTGTCTAGTCATCAAAAATACTAATATTAATATTCATGTAAGGTAGTAGTGAAAGGCGCCTCATCTTTTGTTATTATGGTTATTGATTTTATTTTTATTAATTCTATCCAACTCCATTGAGTTTGTTGGATCAGGTCATGTCATGTATTGGAAAAATCATGAATTGGGTAATTTGTAGAAGTACTCATGAATGATGGGGTTTTGTTTGTTGTTTCTTCATGGTTATTCTTGAATATATTCTTGATCCTTACGTATCAATAATTTTGCTTGAAAGTCTATATTAGTCAATCAATTCAACAACTAGTAAGATACCAATTAAATTTCCAATATTAGTCAATCAATTTACACCAACATTAATTATCATCTTCTCTCATACTTGCCTGAAATTATTAAATATGGTGATGAGGTGAATCTATCCTCTAGCTATATGATTTTTCCTCTTCTTCTTCATTATTAAAGAATAAATTAGAATATATACTAAAGACATTAAATAATTGAAAACATATCTGCCTTTTTATTTCAAAATTATTATTTTTTTAAATATTTATGTACAATCATGTTTTAATTGTTTTGCCTTAAAAGCCTAATATGATAAGGGATTTAGAGAAAGCTCAATAGATTCGCAGCATGCTCGCTAGGTTAACAGCAATCTTCTTAAACGACAATATGGAACATTTCTAATAATTGGTATATGGGATGGTTCTAACAATTTTTTTTTCTATAGTAAAAGTCAAATTTTATTAAGAATAATAATAAAAAAAAACATAATCTTGTGGCACGAACCTACCCAAGCTAACAGGCTTACTCAAGTACACCCAATAAAAACTAAACACAACAAAATTACATGAAAAAACCCCAACAACCTTAATAATACACAGAAAAATAAAAAACCTACGATGTCTAACATAATGGAACAACATAAAGGCCCCAAAAAGACTTGGGGCATAAGATATCATCCCCAAAAAATACTCATTAGTTTCCGGCTTCAGTAGTTAATGGCTTTGTCTTCAAATACCAACTGCAAACAAACGAAAAAGTATCGCTCCGCACAAAATTATCTTTAGTCCAACAGGAAATATACAAAAGAACATCAAACTAGACAGCAGCAAAATGCAGAATTATCATAGATTGTTGCACTCAAAACCATTTGTAACAATTAAAATCCTCGTTAAAGGAGTAGAAACAAAGCGATCTATAACCATACTAGAGGTAACAATTTAATTCTAACTTATAATAGATATGCTAATAATAATTAGAAATACATTATATTGATAAAATGGGATATCAAATCTTAAAATACCAAACGATATACATTCAACCTTAGAAATCAAGCTAAATCTAATTAACTTGAATAATTAAATTTTTAATCCTTCATTAATCAAGCTAAATCTGATTAACTTGATTACTCAATTCTTTCTAAATATTTTTGATAGACTTAGTTTCTTCCAATATCTTAGTCTTAATTTCTTCCAATATCTTAGTATACTTTTTTAACTAATTAATTATATTTTTAAACTACAACTAATTAATCATTTTCTTGAAGATAATACGCTAGAACTTCATTCTAATAGCGTGTTCATGCTCATTCCAGTTGTATGGCTTGACTAACTATTATATGAATGAATAAAATTGCAACGCTTTTTTTGGGTTGATTTTAACAAGTATTTTTCACTATAAATGACTCCGAAACAAGATGGAATCCCTTAAGTAAAAAACCTTTATCTTATTATTATTATTATTATTTGCAAATAGTGTAATTTGACCAGAAAAGACATGCCATACAAGAAGCCACACCAAGGATGACTTTCTTTTATTAGCCGGGCTTTGACTTGCGTAGAAGCTGTGATTCATTATGTCATATATTTAGGAGTGGCAACTCTTGCTAACGGGTCATGTTCGGGCATGTTAATCTATACTCATGATGCTATAAAAGTTGATACAAATATGACACAATTAGTTTATTATGTCAAAAATTTAAATATGAGTATGATTCACTTAATTAATACGTAACACGACACGACATAGATAACACTTTTAAAATTTTAAATTAACTAATTTTTTAATATTTAAAAAATATTAAATTTATTAAATTAACTCTTATTAATTTATATTATTGCATAAAATATAATTATATATAAATTTATAAAAAAGATTAAAAATAATAGTTATATATATATATATTTTAAAAGTCATAAAATATATTAGATTGAATATATTAATAAGCTAAACGTATCATTTTCAAGTTAACAGATCAACTCATGAGACGATACGATTATTTTCGGATTACAATCGGATTGATACGAAATTAACACAAATATAATAATCCCTAATTCAAACCTTCTAATTTTACATTAAATTTTATCTTCTAATTTCATATTAAATTTGTACCATGTTATCGAGTCATATATGATATTACCATCCCCACATATATCACATTGGTTACTTTTTTTTTTTAACACCTTTCTTAATCCTCTCCTTTGTTCTTTACCAAAAATACATTGGTTGCATTTTTTTTAACACCTTTCTTAATCCTCTCCTTTGGTCTTTACCAGTAAGCTGTTCATTCATTGCGTTAAAATTATCATCCCTGATTAGATTTAGTCATTACCATTCTTGCCGCGACTATAATTAATTAGTTGGCGTGCTTTATTTGATCCTTATTAAAAAAAATTCTAGTAAAAAATATTGGTGATAGCCATGAATGCCATGCCTGGCAGCAGGCCATAAATTGAGATACTCTCCTTGTGCAAAATCCACGATGAAACGCAAAAAAACTCAAAAAGCCAACTCCCAAACAAACAGAAATGGCATTAGTGGCCTCCAGCTATCTTTAGTTAAATGCCCTCTAAGAGTACAGGTAAATCCTGCAGCAGAAGCTGAAATTCTCATCTCCAAAGTAATTAATACCTATGAATTATATCAATAAGCAATGAAATATCAAGTATTAAAAATAAGTATATTCCAAAATCCCTCATGAGCAAGGGCAAAAAATGAGAACGCGATGCCCAGAACAAAAATGAATGTGGGCTTTTCTGGTTACCAAGTGAATACTCATCTACCTACAAACTGCTCAATACAATAAGCATAATTCAAGGAATATTACTAAGTGCTTTTTCCATCCGATTTCGATGCCAGTTTACTCCTCTGATGATGTTCTGCAACTTTATAATCTACCACTTCACGAAACAGGTTAGCATCGAGTACGCAATTCTGACTCCCATAAACTGCAGCTTGTACACTAGCCATCAATTTGGCTATCTCTCTTCCGGAAAATCCCTCCGTTTTTGCAGCAGCCTCCTTTAAGATGTCATCAGTTAGTCCTTTAATCTCTATCTTCTGTGGTTGTTTTTTGAGCAAATTTCGGAACCACCCACCAGATTTTCTTTCTCCAGCCTGAGCTATATACTTGTCCAGATACAGTTTGAGCAGCTTGAAGCGTTCCTCCTCCCCAGGTAAGGGGAATTCCAGGACTTCATCAATTCGATCTGCCACAGCTGAATCAAGATCACCTGGACGGTTTGTGGCAAGAGCAAGGACTATATCCTTAGATTGGTCACCAGTGCGGAAAAGAAGGGCATTAAGTGCACTTCGTTGAGCTTCACTCATGTAGGTCTTGTTCCGCCTACAAATTTTGGTAAAAATTCAATCCTCTCAAATCTTGATCAACATATAAATTGAATACATTCTTGCCTATAACCAAATAACCTGTATGGTCTATATACCTGTAAATAAAAAAATTTTAACCATCTAGAACATGTACAAAAAATATCATTTTCTTTGTGCATGGGAATTATAACATTTCATAATTTCATCACAATCCTCAAGTTCCACATCATTCCAACAATCCAAATAGAAATATTTGGTCAAGGCATAGATGGCCCATCATAAGGGATTTTGATGATTTATACAATCAGACCCAAATATGATAGAACTTTTGTCAGTAGACAGGAAGGCATTCAAGATTTGGATGCTGTATTGGACCATCAAGCTATTACAGAAGATAACTGAACTGTATTGGACCATCAAGCTATTACAGAAGATAACTGAACGCTTTTGATAGATGAAGTCAAAATATGACTTTGACGTTCACCACGGTATCTCCATTATAAAAATGATTGATTGTTCCACGATAAGCATACCTAATAACACAAGTATTTGGCCATTTCTGAAACTAGACATTGGAAAGAAAATACATACGAAATAAATGCATTTTCTTTTAATTAACCTCATTTTCAGATATTTTGTCTTTGGCTTTAATGAATAATTCTAAATGTTAATCCCAAATCATCCCGCCACAACTTGACATAAAGCCCAAAGAAAAACAGCAAAAGAAATATTTACAGAATCAAATTAATTGGCAAACAGCACTTACTCGCACAAAAATGCATCTGCCTCATCGATAAAAAGCAACAAACCCCTGTTAGACTTCTTAGCCCAATCAAACAACTGGTGTATCTTAGTAACAGCCTGTGATCCCAGTGGAGCAACATCACCACCAGTCATCAATGCATAATCGAGTCCCTGCACGTAAAGGGTGATTCCAATTAACCTTAAATTTCTCTCTCTTTCTAAACAAAAACATTTCTTGTCATGTGGATATCCAAATATTTATATAAAATGACATTTTGAGTTCAAAGTGTCCAAGGTATGATCCATAGCGAAAAGGCAAAATTCAGAGCTAACCAGCAGAAAATAAGGAAGAGTACAACTAATTTGTGGTTACCGACAAATACTACAATCTATATGACAAGTAATTAAGAAAGTAACATGGTCTCAAAAGTCAAAGAACAGTAACTTAATCTTTTTTTTTTTGAGCTTCCAATAATACAGCAATAGCATAAGCAATGTGTGAAACAAAAGAAAGGTATAATCAAATAAATCTCATACAGATTTACGAGCAAGCTCTCTGGCAGCCATTGTTTTCCCTGTTCCTGGGGGGCCATAAAAGAGCATGTTTCGAAAAGGTGCCTGATGGGATTTTGTATTGGCAGTTGCATTAGATAGTTGTTCGATTCTTTTCTGAAGAGACGGATGTAAAATCACATCACCAAACCCATTTCCATTTTTAGATGACCCTTTAGTGCCACGTGATAAAGTGCGCATGCCACGGGTAAAAAATCCTGACCAAGGGTATTTCCCTCGGGAAGACTCTCGTATAAGTGACGGTTGTCCCAATATTCTATCCACATAACTCCAAACCACTTTTGCACCTTCTCTGCATTAAAGAAATAATATATGCATAACCTGTATCTCGTAAGTATGGAAAAGCAAATCAAATTTAGTGAAAAAAAAAAACACCCAAAATAAAAGTCTAATATGGTAGTGCACTCATAATTGCAATAATGATCAAGGACCTATAATGCTAGAGTTAAATAATTAGAGATCTTTTTCAAGCAGAATTATTCAGTGACCTCTAAGTGTCGTGGCTTACCAAAAAAAAAAAAAAAACTGTTGCATGCATTTAAATGGACATATTTTGTGAAATTAAATCACACATTATAAACAATAATTTGTCCACTTCAACCAGCCCAAAAATGGTTGAGTGCAACATGCATTGTAGCAAGCATTAACACGCAGTTAAGACAGCATTCAAAACAGACTGGCCGCTCTTGTATTCTCATTCAGCAGGATTTCACCACAGAATAAGGAGCCTAGCAATGTCCTAGGTCAAATATTTAATCTGTAACAATCAGGCAAAATAGATTTCCCCAGAGGATGAAGGAAAATCCTTCCTTATAGAAGCTCAAAACCATTTAGATTTCCACTCAAAGCCAAGTGTTTCTCTAACCTTCCATAGCAAAACTCCACATGGACAAGAATCTAAATATTCAGGTACGAGTTTAACATTACCTTGTGGTGTAAATCCCAGCTGCAAGAGCTGTTACCCCACCCACAGCAACAACCAACTTATTTTGATCCGTTAAAATGGCTCGTAAACCCCCTGTTAAGGACAGAAGCATCTGCTTTAGCTGATATCTTATTAAGCTTAAATGCATGAGAGAGAAAATTAAACCAACTGTTTTCCCATTCATGAAGGCTAATACGTATCCACTCAGTTTAAGTTCTGATACACAAATTTAATATTTACAGCGCTGAATTCAGGATTTGTCTAGAGATATCAGGTGTCTCAATCGCCAAAGTCCTCTCACCAGTCACCAGTGAGAACTTTGAATTAAAACATGATTATAAAATAGAAACGCCGTAGACACCTAATGCATAAAATATTTTCATTTTTTTATTGAATTAATACCTCCAATATGGTCAAAAGTAGTGTTTATGGCAGCAACCCATTTCTCTCTTTCAGCATTTGCGCGATCAATCAACACTCGCCTGTTAACATCTTCAGCTAACTTTGCTTCATGGGCTCTCCCTTCTGCTTCAGCCATAGCCCTCACCCTAATTGTTTCACGCTCTATCTCAGCCTTTTCTCTCTCTGTCTGCCGCCGTTGTGCTTGAATCTGTTCTTCTGTGGCTCGTCGAGCTTGCTCCTGCCTTATTGATGATTCTTCTTGAAGTTTGACAAGCTCCTGATTCCTTGCTCTTTGGTATTCATTATCGGCCTGTAAAAATAACCATTAAAATCCTCTCCAAAAACTAACTTCGTTTAAACCAAAAATAAGGGACACATGCCTGCATCCTCTTTCTTGCCAGTTCATCCTCATAACGAGCCATCTGGGATTTAGTTTGAGCTTGATGCTGAGCCAGTTTTTTTTGTTCTTCGTATATTACCTTTTGTCTCTCCTGCCAAGCAACAAGGTGCAAATTTTTAAGGGAAAAAAAAATGATATATCATCAACAGAAATTCCAAGATACTTAGAACACCAAGGATAAGGTGTGCAAAAGCAAAATTCTTTATGCTCAAATCTGACAGCACCACACTCATGTCAAAGCTCCACAGCCTGATTCACCACCTTTTCACTAGATAAGTCCTCAGATAAAATATAGATCAAGTTCAAAAAATAACACATATAAAAGTTCCTTTTCTTTCAAATGTCATTTCAATCATTTTGAAAATGAACTTGCAGCACATTCAACATAAATGCAAACTCATTAGGTGAAAATTTTCAATAACACCTCAATAACTTGATCCTTGCACATGGATTTTTGCTATGACACAATTCTTCCCAGGGATTACTACAGAGAACTTAACTCCATTTCATAAGAGACACCTCCTTTATGCATCCTTGCATAATGCCTATTCATAGGGGATTTAAAAAAAAAAAAAAGGAGTTCACGCGAATAATTAGCCACTGCATCTACCTGTTACAATTGCATCAAACTGTGGCATATTTCAACCTACAATTTCTACTTGAATAAAGAAGTGTCTGTTGGTGCTATTCTAGGGGGGACAAGGAATGAGGCCAAATAAAGATATTCACGAGGAAAATGTTTAAAGCTAACTATGACCACATTAGAAGTGAGATTCAGTGAAAAAGAAAAACAACTTTGTACAAGACACCAATAGAGAAGAGAATACCATTTTTTTTTTTTTTATCTTTATGATCCACTACGGAAACAAAATATGAGCATTCAGCAAAGAAGATTACGCAAACTAATTGTATGGTCACGCAGAGAAATACACCAGAGGTCGTTTGTATTGGAAGGGCAGGCACAAAATGCATTTATGTAAGTTCATGGCTCTAGATGCTATCAGCAGCTTCCAGTTACTGCTGCACCAGCAGAAATTGAAAAATGACTTGTCACTAATGGAAAAGGAAAAGCTAGCAAGCAACTTGATGTTCAACCAGCAAATAAAACTAAGAAAAACAAAGATAGTTATTATAAAAACAGATAATGTGAATGAAGCCATGATGTAGTAATGTTTTTAGTGGCACTTTTATTAAAATATTTCAAATCAAATACACAATTATGCCCCAAGAGGACTGAGATTCATAACCAACAAGCGAAATTGCCTTGGAAGCAGGAAAACAATATTTTTTGCATGCTAGCCATCCAAAGATTTCAAAGCCATTAGCCATTCAGCCGTTTGTCACTTATGTACTTATTTTAGAAGTCTGACAAGCTTTATGTAATTTGAAAGGGATGTCTCTTACAGTTTCAGCTTGTGCTTGCATTGCCTTAAACTCTGCAGCCTTAGCTGATAGTTCTTCCTGCCTTGTTGCTTCTTGAGTCTTCATTACTTCAAACACCTATATCAACCACAATAACACCAGTTTTAAATTCTCATTGACAAAGGCCCATTCAAACTCACTTTCAGAATTAATCAATAAATTTGAACTGTGTGAAACTACTTATATGGGAAAAAGGAAGTTGACCAGTTTTAACAACAATAATCAATAAAGGCCATAAGACAAATAGGCATGTAAAACTAACATGGCCACAAATAATTGAATTTTTTAATTGATTATTTGTTCCAGTTGTCTTTATCCCTAATTAACCCAACCAACAAAATAATAATAAAGCTAACCAAATCACCATAGCAGAAGAACCCATTTTCACAAAATTCCCGTAAGACTCACAACCAGAAAAAATAAAAAAGAAAAAAATATGCCATCGACCACGATTTCAAAATCCAAAGAGATAAATGATAAACCTTCTTAGCATGAGTAGAAGAGGCAATCTCCCTTAAAGCCTTAGCACCCCTCTCAAGCGCTTCGGGATCGAACCCAGCTGACGTCGTTCTAGGGTTATCATTTCTGGGAGCTTTAGGAGCAGAATCAGCAGCATTAGGCACAGTAGACTGAGCCAAATTGGACGGTGGAGATTGCCCAGATTGTGGAAATGAAGGAGATTGGGAAGAAGCATTCGATGTAGTTGAAGGAGAAGAAGAGGAGGGGAAGAGTGAAGAAAAGTTAAAAGGACCGTCGGCGTAAGAGATGGAATTCGATTGTGAAAAAGAAGCAGAAGCTACCAGAGCTGAAATTATCCCTATTGCATGCGTTTTCCCCATTATCTTGTTTCTATTGCATAAAAATTACAGGGGATTGGTTTAATTGAAGAAAAGGGTTTTTGAAGAGTTTGCCTTGAAGAACACGAAAGTCTGACCGTACACTAAAGAAAGATAGGCAGAGATGGGAGTTCCATGTAAATGGCCTACCCTCAAGTTTAGAGAGAGACGGACAGAGAAGAGAAGGTTTTGGAAGGGTTTTTGTAGGGTTTCTTCTATTTTAGGTGGTAATAATATTGTGGCGGTTTTTATTGGTGGAGCGAGTTTGGGTATCGGGCACGTACCAGATCTGAACCGGATTTCGAAAGCCTCGTCAGAATCAGTTATGCAAATGGGCTGAATTTGCCTACAGCAAAAAAGCCCATCTGGCTTCATCCATTTCCAAGAAAATTAAGGCCAATTTCATCTGTGACACAAAAACCCCTTTCTTTTTTCCTTTTTTTTTTTTTTTTGCCAAATGACACAAAAACCCCTTAAGCATTGTGAATTTTTAAATATAATATATTTATTTAAATAAAAAATTATACTATATTATTAAAAATAATATTTAAATAAATAATTTTAATATTTATTTTAATAGAAATTAAACGCATTAATAATAATAATTTTACGAAACACGTAACAAATATATTTACTTAATGTATTTACTTAAAAGATACAAAAAAATTAAAAAAACTTATCCCGTGAGAGAAATTAAGGAAGCACGAAAAGTGAACAAAACACTTTATTGCTAACGTGTACTCTCTTTATTTTGAAAAAAATTACCATTAAAAAATTTAATTTTATTTATAAATAAGTAGTCATTTAGCAACCCAATAAAGAAAATATGGTAAAATAGTTAATTTACTCTTCTATTTTCCAAGTATAAAATATATTTCTCTAATTTATACTATAATTAATAGGGATCTTTTTTACAACTTATAATAAAGTTATTACTAGCTTAAAAATAGTGATTTTTTTTTAATGACCATTTTTTTCATAATTGAGAGAGTATTTGATATTTTGCCTAAATTACTTTTATTAAAATATTAAAGTTACCATCACTATATATGATATTTTGCCTAAATTACTTTTATTAAAATATTAAAGTTACCATCACTATTTATACTATCTTTTTATTATTTTACATGGTATAATATATTCATGTAAAAATATTTTATTTTATTTTATATTATTTTACTTTAATAAGGATAAAAATATAAAATTTACTAAATATAGCTCTATTTATTTTTATAAACATTCTTGAGTTGTTTTAATTTTTTCTACTTCTATTTTGATAGCATGTAATATATAATTATAAAAATTTATTGTATTTTATATTTATTTTCTTAATGTATGAAAAGAGCTAAATGATTGTATATAGGATATAATCATCTCTATGAAGTTTATATAAAAATAATGAATATACTGTGATTTTTTATATTATAAATTGTGACATGATGAGATGGTAAAATTATTAATAATATTAAGATGATAAATGTAACACTACTTTTTAAAAATTTATAATTCGAGAAAATTATATTTTTTTTAACTTCTCTTATATTATGGTTGATAAAAGCAATTAATTTTTTCAAACTGAAAACAAAAAAAAAAATTCCTATTTTAAAAAGCAAGTATAAACTCAATCTCAATCGAACCTTGTTAATTACAAAAAAGAAGTATCTAAAATGGGCTATTCACACAAACTGTTGAAATAAATTGTAAGATTAAATATATCTTAACATCAACAATTTAGAGTAAAAAATCCAATGGCTACAAGAGTAGACCTCGAGCTATTGCCATGAGACTATCTATGTTAGGTATGTGTCACGACCCACCTTTTGAGCCGCGACGGTCCTAGGGCATGGGTAGCCATAAGGGCACCAAAACCCGTAGAACCCATTTCACTCATAATCAATTGACATTCATTACATTGAACCATATCTCAAGACCGTAGCCTAATCACATTTCCTTAATACCCATTACTTGCTATCATTTCCACTTATGATATTATTTACATATATAACTTGTAAAACCTTTAAAGTTTCATTTCATGTCATTAACTCAACGTTCAATAGTTCATATATATTTACAATAACGGTTATGATACAAATCATATTATACAAACATCCTTTAACATATTAATGCTAACCCACTAATAACCATTCATGTTACATATAGACCTTATAACTTTCAATAACCATGGAGTTCTACTTACAACACCGAAACTTATCAAAACAGTTCCCAAGCGAATGACGAGCTTGGGACTTTTTACTTTGCTAACTCGTTGACTGTACCTGAAAAGTTTAAACCACTAAAATATGAGACAGAGCTCAGTGAGTACATAATAAAACTGTATAAAATAAGCAAGTGATAGGTGGTTTAGTGATAATTTCTTATAGCAATGAAGTGAAACGAATCAAGAATCATTCTTATGGAATAGTTTTCCATATACAGTAATTATTGCATTTTTAGCAGAATATTTTCTTTATGGAAACGGTGTGTTTCCCACATTATCATTATCACTTGAGTGGCGGCTTACGCCTTGCTCACTCCCATTTCAGTCACACGTACAACTGATCGGATCGCACGTACTGGGGGCCATAAACCCTTCCCAGCTAGGGTTCGGATACTCTTTACCCTATCCGCAGGTTCATTACCATTGTGCACAATGTCTGATGTATTGCCCCACATCAGAGGGGTATTCTGCTTGCCACGATATCATTAAAACATTTTTCCTTTTCATCCATGAAATACTTCAATGGATAATATATCAATAAATAATCAAAATTCCCATCATTGATCATATTAGGAAATGAAGCAATAAAGCTCATTTGGCCAAGTGCCATAAGGGATGTTTAATTCAGTAATTGGTAAAACATATCATGCATGCCAAAGAATTGCAATGCATTTTATTTAGGAAAGTGATCCAACATTTAGGGTTATACTTAAAGCACAATAAATGTAATATTACAATGGATAATATATAATATCAATTGGGTTCTCATTATTAATCATATTATAAGATCAAGCAATATAGACTCATTTGACCAAGTGCCATAAAGAAATATTTGGTTCACTTTGGCTCAATAATCAAGGAAGTATTATATCAACGGTTCAATATTTAATAAGCAGATTAAGCTTATCAAGAAATCAAGATTTTGGAATATCAATGAGCCATTCAACTTTTCAAGGCATAGAAACAATTCAACCATTAAGGTTGGAACAATAAAGGTTCAAGTATATGAAACAAGGAATATTATATTATTAAGTACTCACCGTGGACTCCTTTGCTCCTATGTACATTTGACTCTGATACGATTAGTGCTTCTTGCACTTTACCCAATATCCTTGTCCTTGTTATTAGATTCTACACATGCATTTCAATCATATATTAATCACTTCCTCATTATCACATTACTTAACTTAGCATAAGTCATTAACATTTCTATCTTATTCACAACTTAGCATTCTAAAATTAAGATATTCTAAACTTATACTTACTACTAAACTTAACATTTCTCTAATTATTTTCCAATAACTCACTTAAAGAATGATTCTCCTTTCTTTCAATTTTTACATTTCAATCTTCATACTATTCAAGTAAAATCGATTAAGCGATTTCCATAAGTTCAAATTATCCACAATATCACAATCAAATGGTCCAACCCGGACCTTCAATATACTAATCCCATCCGCCCATTTTATTCCTTATTATCAAACTAATAACCACTAATTTAATCTAATCAATACCAATATCTACATCTCACTTCATTCTTCCAAATAATTCAATTCAATTAAATCAATTCTAATATCAACATTTCACTTCAATCTACCAATTTAATCACCAACAATACTCTATAATCATATAAATAACAATTAATTCCATTCAATTATCTCATTTAATCACTTAATTCCATTAAACTATTTACCTAAATTCTTACAAATAAAATCATAATTCACTATCTATACATAATTGAAAATCGAGATTTATACCATATGGCTCAGTTTAATGAGCCGGAGCTTCTGTCCGAATTTGTCGATTTCAGAGGTCGCCGGAATTCGGTCGCCGAAAAATTCCAACGACGACCAAATCACGATCTGAGGATATCATCAGTTAGCTTGTGATGAGAGGAGTCCAAATATCACTTTCGTTTACCATAATCCGCTGGAAAATAGGTAGAAACGGCATCGGTAACCGTTGATGTCGCCGGATTCCGGTCAATAAAAAGATTATCTAAAATTAGCAAATAATATACCAAATCGAAGCTGGAATCACAAGGGATTCAACCATACCAATTTTGTTAAAAACGGAGATCGAAAAGTCGTCGAAAAATGGCCTAGAAGTTTCGACCGGCGAAACTTTGGAGGGAGCGTGCGCCGCCGTCCGGTGGCTTCAGGCGAAGGGCCTCTACCGGTCGACGGGGCGGCGGGCGTCCTTCCTCCTGGTGCGGCGCATGTCGGTCGGCGGTGGCCGGAGGGCGGCGTGCAGTCCCTTGTGCGCCTCTCTCTCTCTCTCTCTCTGCCCTCTGTCCGTTTCCCTCTGCTTCCTCTGCTTCTATTACTTCTTCTCTGTTCTGTTTGGCTGCCGACTTTACTTTTTTTTTTTTTTTTAAATATACTAACTTTAATTATAATAACAATAATAATAATAATATTTATCATATAAATTCTAAAACAGTAATTTTAACCAAAATATTAATTTTATTAATTTCATCATATTATCCATTAACTTTAATATAAAAATTATAATATATAACTTCAAATATTAATTACAAAATTTTCTATATTTTATAATAAAATTTCAATTTCTTTAATTTAAAATTTTATCAATTTAGTAAATAATAACTCAATAATTCATTTAATAAAATATTCTCTTAAAAATATTAACATAATAATATAATAAACCAATACCCTTTCAAATATCAATTTTAAATTTGAAATAATTTTCTACTATTTTAAATACTCATATAACAATATTTATAAATCATATGTCACATATCAATATAAGTTTAGCTTATTAATATCAATATAATAATAATAAAAATATCAATATCAATATAAATATAACAATAAAGGAAAATATTTTCATATAAAATTATTATTTTAAAACGTTTATATTTAAATCATTTGAATATTGAAAATATTCATTTTCAATTTGGCAACGTATTCTGATGTTAAATGGGTATCTTCACTCGTATATTGTGCATATGTCCTATATCGGGTTGGGATATTACATTCTTTCCCCCTTTATGAAATTCGTCCCCGAATTTCAATACACTTCATATAGGAAGTTACAACAACATCAGCAGATACTATCACTCCCGATACCTTATTGTTGTACATGAAACTATTCATGTACACGAATTTATCAAAATTGATTATATCCTTCACTCATTGTCATGTCATTCATTTAGAATTTATCTCTTTTGATACTCTTATAATTCTTAAAACCTTACACAGCACTGTATATAGACGCCGTAATATCATTGCTACTGTTAAGAGGCCTCGGGTATTACAGTATGCTTCCCAACAACTCTCTTGCTACATGTAGATTTTATTTTTTTTTTGGCCAATGTTGCTACATGTAGATTGTATCATTAAATAATTACATCCATGGCTAAATTTACCTTGCCACTTATACTTTATGCCATGCTTATGGTTTTCTATAGAAAATCCCACCATCTTCAATTTGTTGCATTTAACGCCAACCGCCAGGTTTTGCCTACAATATCTCAACCGATTCTCGCTTCAATTGGGTTCTAGGGTACATGACCTATGTGGGTCTTAATTTCAAACTATTAAATCTCTCATAATTGGACCCACCTTGTCTCATAAATTTCTCTTCCACCACCTTTTGCCATTGCTGGTCAGTGACCAATGAGTTTCTTATTCTTTTGATTCTCTTTGATTTCTTCATTTATTTTCTTTTCCCATTTCTTTTATGGAATGGTTAGTATTACTTATCATATATACTAGAAGGAATTAATATGGTTTTTGGCTTTTTGTGTTTACTGTATTTCTTCTTGTTTGTTTCTTCTTTTTTTTTTTCCTTGATGTAAAAAGTTCTTTTTTTTTCATTTTTTTGCTTCCAGCAAGTTGTGTGATGTTCGAGTGTTTCTTTATCTACTCAATGTTTTGTTTTGAGCTTAGATTATTGTAGTTTTTCATCCACAAGCAAAATTCAGGACATATATCACTATTAAAAAAAATGACACTATTCGAAGAATTTCTTCTCCTCCTCTCTCATTTCCTTTTGGTGGGAAAAGTCTCTCAATGGATATTTGATTCATGTAGTGAAAATTCTTTCATAAGTTGTTGTTTTCCAGCTTTTAGCTTCGTTCATTTTGTTAAATTTTTTTTTCCTTTATACCAAGTAACTGGAAGAAAATGAAAGACACTACTTGTTTATTATTTGATGCTTTTTTCGGCAAACACATGGAGTCTTTGATTCTGCATGTAGTTTTTTTCTCCACAATCCACACCCAAATTTATATTATGTTATAAAGCTCTTACAATGGCCAATAGGCATAGCATGAGTAATATATCTCCTAAACAATTTTAATTATTTGTTTTGCTAAAGGGAGATTTTTTATATGATATTTTATATTTTAGAGTCTAAACTAGAATGACCAATTTTTACAGTGCCTTTACTTGCCATTAGAATTGGGGTTTGCATTTGAGAAGGGAAGTAGCAAAGCAACGTGTATTTTGATTTTTCTTCTACATTTTTCTTAAACTTATGCGATTGTAGATGTGTACAAAATGCAAGTGATGCATTTTGTGAATGATGTAATTTTTTAATTATAAAATGACTTGGAATACTTTGAAGATGCAGGAGACTTTTCCACACAATCACAATGTTTATGATATATATATTCAGGGCTTCAGTTGAAGCACATGGAATTTTTTTTTTTTTCAGTTTACAAATCCATTTAAAATTTGGAAGATCTTTATAAAATATGAGGCGTTGTTGGTTATATATTCCAGTTGAATCTTCTTAGTTGTTCTTTTATTTTGCTAGTCCATGTTGTCAATGAAAACTGTCCAAAATTATTCATATTATTGATTATATTAATATAACTCACTTTTATTTTATATTTTAGGTTTTGATAAAAAACATAACTTGGTTTTTGGTGATCTTCATATAAAATATGGTGCTTTTGTTTTTCATATTTTATAATATGTATTATATATACTTTTCTTCTCCTATCCAAGTTGTCTCATCTAGCTGTTTGTTTCCAAAACTCTCCATAATTATTATTCACTTAGGTTTTAATGCATAATTTTTCCCAGGTAATCTGAAAGATGGAGTGCAATAGACTTAATATGAGGGCTTGTTTCTCTGGTTCAACACCATCAAAGGATTCAGCTTTGGATACTAGAAGAAACTGTTGCAACCATCCTAGTTTGTCTTCATTAAGTCCCAAAACTCTTCAACCTTTTGCTTCTGCTAGACAGCATTGTGAGAGCAATGTTGCTTACTTCTCATGGCCTAGTTGGCAGTTAAGTGATGCTATTGAAGAAAGGGCAAACTATTTTGCTAATTTGCATAAAGGGATTCTACTTGAAACTCTTGGTCGGTTACCAAAGGGACAACAGCAAACACATTGCTTGAAATCATGACCATTAGAGCATTTCATAGCAAGATCTTGCGATGCTATAGTCTTGGCACAGCTATTGGTTTTCGTATTTAATGAGGTGTGCTGACAAACATACCAGCCATTCTTGTTTTTATTTATAGGAAAGTCCATGAGTAGTGGCTCAGCCTCATCCAATGCTTACCTAATGCCCTTGAGGTAAAGGATGTCTACTATTGTGTTTATATCTAGAATTTAATGCTTTTGCAAGTGGTATATTTCTTTTAAAAATTCCATTTTATTTTACTTGTCATGAATTCTTATTAACATACATGTTCAATTGTTGTAATTAGGGACCAGGATGGGTGTGGTGTGATGTTGATATGGTTGAGTTCTCATATTTCGGTGCGCATAAGCCAACTCCCTAGGAATTGTTATACACTGAGAATGTGGATGATCTGTGTGGGGGTGATCTGCATATTGGTTTTGGTTCTCAGGTACTTATGATCTGCATCATATTCTTTTGAATATAGATTAGAATGTGGAAGTTATGCTTTTTTGTCCAAGATATCAATAATTATGTTTTGTCTTATTCTGTGCAATGATTATGACAGAAGTTGGCTTTGGATACAACTTCTACCTTTTAGTGTTATGATCTTGTTCGTTGCGGAAGAAAACTTTTTCATATGTGATGGTCTCTATTACGTATAAATCAAACTAGATTTTAGTCAATTGGTTATCTAATTTTGCTCGCTTTTATAAAATGACTAAGGGCCATTGCCTAATCACTAGTGAAATTTTAAGAATCTTGCTTGCAACCAAGAGTGTAAAATTCGACTTTTGAGGCCTTCAAGTAGCTGTTTCATGTAAAATATATAAAAGGATAGGATGCCCCGTGAGAGTAATTTATAGAACACTTATGGCAGGATCATAACTGGGTGATTGCTTTTGCGTACAATCTGATGCAGACAAATTTAAACAATAGTCATTTTTTTGTAACAATTGACTATCTGTCAGTGAATGTAAATCAGCTTCTAACTATAATATATATCAATGGTAATGCCTAATTGAAAAACTTATCATGATAGCTGCTGAATAGCAGTTCAATAATAGTTCTTTAGTCCTTATAATGATAACCAAATTCATTTTGTGTTAGCTAGGCTTGTATCACTTTGGGCAATCACTTTAATATTTGTAATTCCCATCTCACATACTTGATGGGAATTTCTATATTGCTTTGCATAGGCGGCAAGCCAAGAGACCTATGGAACCTTGGGTGCCATTGTGCAGAGTCAAACTGGTAGTCGACAAGTTGGTTTCCTAACAAATAGGCATGTTGCAGTTGACTTAGATTATCCAAATCAAAAATTGTTTCATCCTTTGCCTCCAACACTTAAGCCTAGGGTGTATCTTGGTGCAGTGGAGAGAGCTACTTCATTTATTACAGATGATCTTTGGTATGGCATTTTTGCTGGAATAAACCCAGATAAGGAGGTTCTAAATTATGAGTCAAATTGTAGTAACCTGCATATCTTTCTAATGAAATGGTCATTACCCTTTGATTATACTCTGCATTGTCAAGGATAAGGCTTGAGATTTCTAGTAGGTTTGAATTATACTAGGCTTGAGGGTTGGCTGTAGGAATTTCATGGAAAATTGAGGGATCTCCATTGTATAGCTCACTATTGGACAAAAAGGGAAAAAAGAGTAAAAAAAAAAAAGGAAAAAAGAAGATGTGCATCAGTCTACCTTAAAATTTATTGGGAATTAAGGAACCTAAAAATTAAATGAGGAAAGCTATAATGAAATTATAATAATTACATGAGGTACCTTTTATACGATTAAGGGACCTATATAATGCATTGCTCCAACATGAATTGGGCTTTTTTGTTTATGTCTTGCTTATAGACCTGATCATGGGTCCGGGTGCCCGTCCGACCCGCCCGATAAAAAAACTGGGCCTTGACAAGAAATTTTTTTAAATACCCGGTCCGAGTCCAAACCCGAAAAGCCCATATTTTTTTGAGATGGGTATGGAATTAACTGAAATTACCCAGACCCGGCCCGATATATATATATTAGAAAAATAAAATGTTAAGATTGAGAATTGAACTTGCAACCTCTTATCAAGTTAAATCATTACATACTACTATGACAAAGAAACATTTTATAAAATTTTAATATTAAATTATATTTAATCTTTATAATACATTCTCTCTTATATTTAATTTCTATATTATTTAGATTATATATTTAAATTTAATTCTTATTAGATACAACATTATATTATATATTATATTTTAAGTACATATATGTGTTATTAATTCATTATTATAATTCATAAAAAAAAAAAAGTGTAAGAATTGCGGGCGGGTCTGGGCAGCGCATATTCAATTGGGCTGAGCTTAGATATTAAGTCAAACCCGATCAATCAGGCTGGACTGGAGTTAGTTTTAATAAAAAATAATTGAGCCTGAATTAGCCCGGCCCGAGCCCGACTTTTGAACAAGTTTACTTGCTTATTTTATCTACTTGCCACTACATCTTGATGACTCAGTACATTTCTGCTTAATCTTTTTTATTGAATAAATGCCAGCATCATTTTAGGCTCTATGAGCCTATTTGAATTACAAGTGGCTCTATTTTCCCTCATTTTTGGACTATTAAGATTCATAATATTAGGTTATTTTACTTGAACTGAAATTGAGCAGCAAATCGTTTATTCACATTTAAGAAGTGTTATCTTTTGCAATCCTAACTGGTTGAACAATTCAACTAAAAGCTTTAGACTCTACACTTATAGAATACTGTTTGGCACACCTTGCTGAGACATAGGTGAAAGCAGATGAGGCGTTCGTCCCCATTGTTAATGATTTTGATATGTCCATTGTTACTACATCTGTGAAAGGTGTTAGAGAGATTGGTGATGTCGAAATCATGGATTTACAGTCCCCAATTAGTAGCCTTATTGGGAAGTAGGTGATGAAGATTATAAGAAGTTCTGGCCTGACAACAAGAGTTGTATTGGCATATGCCCTTGAGTACAACGATGAGAAAGGCATATGCTTCTTAATTGATTTTCTTATTATAGGTGAGAACCAACAAAACCTTTGACCTTAAAGGAGATAGTGAAAGCCTCATCATAATGAAAGGTCAGAATGGTGAGCAGCCATGGCTTGTTGGAATCATATACGGTGGTACCGTTAATCAAGGCCGACTTAAGTTGAAAGTTGGCCAGCCTCCTGAAAATTAGACTAGTAGAGTTGATATTGGGCGTCTTCTTGATCTACTTGAACTTGATATCATCAATACCAATAAAGGGCTTAAAGGTTTGTGTTGTGTCATATCGCTGCTTGCTTATGCTTGCATTTTTTCCTTGTATTTCTTGATATTCATTATAGCATCCATCCTCATTATGATTCAATTATTTCCTCCTTGTTCTGCTATTCTTATTAACAGAATAAACCTATCAATAGGTTTTCATGTATAATAAGTATTTCATAGGTTTCTAGTGTAGATATCTTAATTGACAAGGCTTGTAATTCAACATGGATATTCCAAGTTCAATTCCCATTGGGCTTAGTCTAAATTTTATAGGATGAGATCAAGAGAAAGGGATATTCCCATTTTTTTGTAGTAGAAGGTCTAATATAAGCATATTGCTATTCGCCTGAGGCATGAAAGGGTAATTTATAGAGTTTGGTGATAAAAAGGTCCTCTTCATGATTCTCTAAGTATTTTCAAATACCCAATGTGTATTTTTTTTTTTAATTTGTAGTGGCAGTGTAAGAACAAAGAGCTGCATCTGCAACTGTAATTGGTCTTATAGTTGGAGACTCCTCGCCTCCAGATGGAATGCTTCCAAAGGACAAAGTTGAAGACAAGTTTGAGTCACTGGGTTTTCAAATCGAGCATATCCCCTTGGAAGTAGAACACGGCAACAACCCATAAATGAATCCATCTCTCGTGGAAACAAAATTTCATTTGGAAGACGGGATCAAGGTGGCTCCTAGTGTTGAACATCAGTTTATTCCAAGCTTTGTAACACAATCCCCACTGCATAAAATCAACTTATCAGAGAGGGCAGTATCACATAATCTTGCCTCTCTAAGGAATGGCTATGATGAAGATGCATCTATGTCATTGCACTTAGGTGACAATGAAGCCAAAAGGAGGCGATCAAATGCATCGACTAGTGTTGAAGAGCCAAAATGAGCTGAATTGAGGCTTGAACTTTGGGCCTGAAGTGATTTTGCAAATCATATGGATGTTGTTGCTTTGATACTTTGATTGTAGAATGCGTTCTACTGAGTAATTGTTGCTCGAGCAATTGGGTAATGACCTTTCAAGTTTAGGGTTTTCCTAGTATACTGAAGCATGGTTAAGTTAAATGCTGACTTTCCTTTTGCAAAATGTACCATGATTTTAGTTGAGTGTTAAACTTTGCTTTTGGCATCATGATTTCAGTAACTTTAATGAGCTTATGAATTGTCAAGGGGGTTATTTTCATCCTCATTCTTCACAGCATGTAATATCCTCACTGCATATAATTTAAGATTAATATTTTGAGAAGTGAAAAGACACAAAAAGTGTATGTACAGGTGCATATATATATATATATATATATATATATATATACACACACTATTAAAATGTAGTTGCATTAAAGGCTTCAATTTGTTGAATCAATTGCAAAATCAATCAATGAATATATGCTGAAATATTAATCTTAAATTATATGAGGTGGTAAATAATTATGAACTAATGGGACAAAAGAAAAAAAAATTATGAACTATGCCTATCAAGTTTGGTTTAATTGTTTTTCTCATATTCTGTGTAAAATAAGAGATTTTATATTTAAATCTTATCATCAAATTTGTGAAAAATATCAAAAGAGAAGGGGGTAATCATATCATGTAGCCAACAAACACTCATAGATTTCTTTAAAATTATAGTATTTCAAAATCATAGTATTTCAAAGTTACATCATAGTAATTTATTTTGATTGCGTTTGAATACATGGATTTGGAGTTGAAATTTAGATTTTAAATAAAAAAATGGAGATTTTATGGAGATATATATTTGAAATAACTTGGTGAAAATGAGCATTTGAAATATTAAAATTTTGAACTATTAGATTTTACTAAGTATTTGAATCAAATTCAAATAGATTAAATCTTAATGATCCAAATAAGAAATTTGGCCAAATCTAAATCCAATATTTAATCCTTTACATCCAAATGAAACATTAAAGAGAAAACTTGACTATATATATATATATATATATATATATATATATATATATATATATATATATATATGTTTTTTATGGTTACTTTGTTTTAAAATAAAGTAACATAATTTGTTTGTGAAAAAAAAAATTTACAAAAAATTATAATTTTATTTATATTTTTTCATAAATTAAATTATTTTTTCTCTATTATACTTAATTACAAAAATAAAATTAATTTTACAAAAATAAAATTTGTTTTATAAAAATTAACAATTTTAGGAGAAAAATAATTTTATAATTACGAACAAATGGTATTCTTTTTAGAAAAATTACAATCTTCTCATAAAAGGCATCATATAAACAAATACTTAAATCACTTTTTTTAAAATAAAATACAAAATTTTATTTTTTATGACTAATAGGATAGTGACAAATAATAAATATATCTAAAATATTTAAAGTATTATAATTAAATTCAATTGCAATTACATTTTATTAATTAAAAATGAGAAATATTAGAATAATTGAGATAGTATTTTAAATTTATATACCTGTAAACTTTATAAAAAAAGTCTAATTTATGAAAAATATAAAAAGAATGTGATTTTTCGTAAGAGAACTATTTTTCATAATTATAAAATTATTTTTTTTATAAAATTACTGGTTTTACAAAAAATAAGTCAATATCTTCGTAAAATTAAATTTTTTTTGCAACTAAAAAGAATTATGAAAAATAATTTAATTTAAAAAAAAATATAAATAAAATTATAATATTTCTTAATTTTTTTTTTTACAAACAAAGTAAATTACTTTGTTTTTAAATAAAGCAACAATAGAAAATATCTGATTATAACTCAATAATATAATAATAGGCCAAAGCATTTATCACATTATATAAAGGGATGGTTCAAAAAATTACCCTATAATATAATTTATCTTTTAACACAATCAAAGAATTTCCAATCACTTTATATTATATTCATCTAATGTCATTAAAATCATTTTTATATGCTTACATTTTTATTAAGTTAGGATGAAGAGCATTTCTAAAAAAGAAAAAAGAGTTCGGATGTAACTGACTTTTTTGAAATATTATCCAATCAGATAATATTTGGATAATATTTTACTATGAAAAAATACTACTTTTTCAAAAAATCCAAAAAATATCAATGAGCTAAAAATGCCATATTATCGACAATGTAATAGGTAGAAATAATGTTCAGACCCGAAGTAGATCCAATTCACAACTTTCTCCGTTCCCACTGGGCCCACCAGTCACTCGCGGTCCACATCCACAAGCACAGATAAAATCACGCGGACCGTCCACCCTCTTTCCACGGACTTTTCCAGTTTTAACCGTTCAGGGGTTTATCTAGGGTTTCTTATACGCTGTGTTGCCTTCGAATCCATGGCGAAGCCAGCCCGAGGCCGCCCCGCGCCGCCATCTGGTTCCGGCACGGGCTCGTCGTCCAGATCCCGCTCCAGGTCAAGGTCACGTTCGTACTCTGGTTCAGATTCCCGGTCCAGCTCTCGCTCTCGGTCCGTGTCTTCCCGTTCTCGCTCTCGCTCCAGATCCTTCTCTTCATCCTCTTCTCCTTCTCGCAGCCTCAGTTCTGGTAGCCGCAGCCCTCCTCCTCCGAAGAAGAGGTAGTGACATAAACTTATTCTTCGTTGCCTTTTTTGTTCCTTATATTTAGAAATTATGGCAGTCTGGTTAGTTGATGGGGAAGTGAATTATCGAATGTGAAGAGACAATGGTATGCTTGTAGACAATGACATTCTTGATTTGGTTTTTTAACTTTTGGATTCAACGGATTAAAAATTTTAATAATGGGCTAGTTTCTTGATTCATGGTATGACTTTTGGAGCAATTTAAGCTTTTCATAAATGAGAAGAACATAATTTAAGTTCTTCCGAATTTAATCAATCGATGCTTCTGTGAAATTTTAGTTTCTGGATGTGTTTTTTGGTCACAAGGATATTAATAAATTGAAGATTTGAGTTTAAGAAAGAAGTTCGGTGAATTATGGCCTTTGTAGACATTTTATTAAGGTAGGGCTATTATTTAAGGCAATCACTTCTGTTGGAGGACTAGCCTCAATCGCTACATCAGCAGTCACTACAGCCTTTCCCTTCTTTTTCGAAGTAGCCTGAACCCCCTCTTCTTGCTTAGAATTTTCTGTAATCACAGGCCCTTTAGCTTTCTCTGTGGTAGCTTTATAATCCCCAACATCAGCACAATGAGTTCTTCCATGGCCATGCTTTTTACAAAAAGAGCAATAAGGGGGAACCCATTCCTATACCACATCTTGAATCATCTGATTACCATTTTCAACCTCTAGAGTGATCTAAGTAGGAAATTTAGCATCAAGCTCCATATCCACCAATATTCTTGCGTATCTTAATTTCTTCCTAAGAAGAGTGCACTGAGCTGGAAATAATGGCTGGCTACAAAAGCTAGCAATCTTACTAAGCATTTCCGCTGTCCAAAATTCGGGTGGCGGCAAAGGCAACTTAATCCGGATGGGCAGCTTGTGAATATCTGAATCGTGCAATTTTAACCTAGGTATCCACTCCTTTACGAGCAATGGATGTTTGTCAAAAGACAAAGAACCATCATTAAGAGCCCTAAACTTCCTCTCTTCCACCTCAGAATCAAACAAAAACACACTCATACCTTAGTTGCTCATTTTAATCCAAACTTCTTCCACGGATTAGTCACAAATTGTTCAAGCTTGAAGAACTGAGGTGTCAAGCCATACACACTCCCACTAGAGTACAATTCCATCTATTAGACTCATCACTAACCTCACTAGAATGAAACTTGATTATCTTCCTCTTGGAGATAGCAGGAGGCACAAATCTTAGAACACCATCTTGAGTTCTACATCGATTGGCAGCGAAAAGAAACTTCCACTCCTCAGCTGGTTCTTTGACTTTTGGGGTCTTCACATCCATTGCATCCTTTGCCAAAGAGTGGCCAGAATCCTTAACTTGAGTCATTTTAGGGTTCAAAGGCGAGAGCTCAGATTCCTTCATTGCCATCACAAAAATCTTTGAATCAGATCTATTTTCAGGATATCTACTATAATTTCATCTGTTGTTTTGTTGATTATCAAAGAAAGAATCATGAATTGCATCAGCAGTTGCTTTTAGATCATCAAAATACGAAGATTTCAAGGGTGTTTGAGAACTTTTCTTCCTCATTTTAGAAATGGTGATAGCAAGCAGTTATGTTGCTAACAAGCGCCGAGAGAAAAGCCTTTTTGATGCCTCCTGAAGATGGATTACTCCGCCTATAAATTGTTAATCATTTAATCGTTACATTAATGTGAAATGCTGAACCTAAGAATTAAGAATAACCTTACGTATCAGTTGAAGAAACGATCTTTCTTGTATGTGAATTTTGATATTACCATATGTATCAGTTGACAATGTGAACTTTTTTATATATGAATTTTGATGGAAGGACTAAACGTTAGATGATTTGAGAATGAGATATTCATGAATCATAAGTCTTTTTTATGTTGTAATTCTAAAGAATGCAATTCTATTTTTGTGCCTTAGTTCCTTTTTTAGGTATGTAGTTCCTTTTTCCCTTTTTCTTTTTTTCTCCTTTTTTTTTTTAATGCCTAAAGCACACATTGGCCCCTTCTTTTTCTGCACAGTCCTGCTGAAGCAGCTAAGCGAGGTCGTTCTCCACCACCACAATCTAGAAAAGCTTCTCCACCTCCAAGGTAAAGCTATATTGCAATTTTCTTGTGTCATTTTTTTTTGCCGCACTTATTTTTTTTTTAAACATCGTCTGAAATTTGGAGCTCTTTTAATTTGTGATTAATAATGGACTGTAATTTATTGAAAAACTGAAATTAGAGATGGAAATCACTTTTGTTTAATATCCTTTTCTATTGTTGTTGGGTTCTCTTCTTTAAAGGGAGAATGGTATTTTGATGTTCCCTAAAATGGGGCCTTAAATCTCAAATGTAGAAAATTATAGAATTCCTTATAGTTGCTTATTAATGCAATAGAATGCCATTCTCAGGAAATTTTCATGGAAACGATGTTTAAGAATATGTGCTTGTATTTTGATGTGTTTTCAAGAATGAGGACATTCTATGCAAACAATAGCAAGATCTGTTTTAGGGATTAAAACTTCTGAATGAATTTCTTTTTCTTTGCTGTCAGTGTTTAGCTATTTATTCTGTTGATTGGATTTGTATGGAAATGATAGGTTGATAATTTTATTTAAATGTTGTTCGTACCATATGAGATTTGCGAGATATAATAATATAGTGCCTTGATACTTTTGGAAATTCTGCATGTTCCACAGCTAAAATGATTTCATAAACAAATATTAGATTAGAATTTAGGAAGCGGTGGAGCAATATCTCGATCATTATTTCTAACACATTTCTGTGAATGACATTAATTTCAGGAAAGCTTCTCCAATTCGTGAGTCTCTTGTTCTTCATATTGACTCACTCAGCAGGAATGTGAATGAGGGCCATTTAAAAGAAATATTTAGTACGTTCTAAAGTTTTACAGCTTTCTTTTTATCTTTTTTCTATTTAATTTTTAAAAAAATTGAGTCTATGGTTCATACAATTGTACATGCTCTATGTTTTTTGAGATTGTCCTTAATGCTTGTTGATTTTACTTATCTGCTTTGTAATTTGGAAACAGTTGATTTTACCTGGGTAATTTTGTGTAGTAAATGCTATCTATGTTCTATCGCAATGCTATGCTAGTTATGCAATAATAGAAGTTTTTAGGGTTTTCAGTTGTTTGAATGCAATATTTGAGTTTCCTATTAAACATATATGTCTGCAAAAGAATGTCAAAATGCACTCGCATGGTTTCTGAGGGCGTTTGCATCTAAGAGTATGCAATTGTAAATAATTTGTTTGAAGTTTATCAAGTAGAAAAATTATCCTTTCCATGGGCTAATGTGGTAAGGTGATCCTGATTTCTTGTATGGCTATTGGACCAATGGAGAGTAAAATGAGCAGTATTTGCTTGGAAGCAGATGCTTTTAAGGATGAGTTGGTCAATGTATCCAATAAATTTGAAGTTGATGAGGTTGCTGCTGTCCAATGTGGACCAGTTGGACATACCTGTTAATGCAGGATTCCCTATGTATATAAGAGTAACACGTTCTTATTCTGGTAACTCAATTTTGTAGTAATAAGCTTTTGATAGCTTCTTTTAATAGTAAATAATGGATTAACTGATGTTCTGCTTATCAAATGTATGAATGCTGAATGGATGATAATTGTCAAGGAAACCTCTTTCTTTTTCTTTTTGTCTGTCAATCTGTTGTTCAGAAAAGATATGAGGCTTGTGTTTTCATGGTTGATGGGTTGTTTACTTTGGTGTCTTTGTTTATTCTGCTACTCAGGTAACTTTGGTGAAGTTGTACATGTTGAGCTTGCAATGGACCGTACTGTAAGTACATACAAGTTGTTCTATCATACTGTTGGGGTGCTTATTTGTTTTATCTTCCTATTGCAATAACTGTTAAGTTTCCACCTGACCAGGTTAATCTCCCAAAAGGATTTGGATATGTTGAGTTTAAGACACGTGCTGATGCTGAGAAGGCCCTACTATACATGGATGGGGTAATTTTTTCATTGAAGTGGGAGTAAGTGTAATGAATACCATAAAACCATATTATACCTGGTGACATGATGTTGTAACTGCTGTGATGCAGGCCCAAATTGATGGCAATGTTGTTCGAGCAAGGTTCACATTGCCTCCACGACAGAAGGTTTCGCCACCCCCAAAGCCTATTGCTGCTGCTTCAAAGAGAGATGGTCCCAAAACTGACAATGCCAGTGCAGATGTTGAGAAGGATGGACCAAAAAGGCAAAGAGAATGTATGCCTTATATTATATTGAAGTCATGGAACTTTTTGTTGATCATCTGTTCACTTGAAATTAATGTATCTTGTTTGTGTCAGCTCCTCCCCATCGGAAACCTCTAGCCTCACCTCGAAGAAGATCCCCTATCACTCGAAGAGGTGGATCTCCTAGACGTCTTCCAGATTCTCCTCCACGTCGACGGGCAGATTCTCCTCCACGTCGACGGGTAGACTCTCCTTATCGTCGTGGGGATACACCCCCCAGGCGTAGACCGGCATCCCCAGCTAGAGGTCGTTCACCATCTCCACCACGGCGTTATAGATCCCCTGCAAGGTTGCCTGCCTGCTATACATGGTTTCTTGCTGCATGTTATGAGTAAGTTTGAAGATTGACTAATTATCATCTTTGTAGGGCCTCTCCTAGAAGAATGCGTGGTAGTCCTATCCGCAGACGTTCTCCTCCTCCTCCAAGGCGACGGTAATTGCTCTTTTTAATTAAAATTATCAAGAATATATATATATATATATATATATATATATATATATATATATATATATATATAAACTTGGGTTTAGGTAAGGGGTTTTATACCCTAGCCTTGTTAAGGTCCACTTCCAAGATGTTGGGCTTGGAATTTGTGTTATTAAGAGCCTAGGCTGCCTGATTAAAAAAATATTGATATTTTCAAATTTTTTTTTCTATAATATGCTGGGCTTTGGTCAAATATTTTGGCCCGAATAGTTAGAAAATGGTATGGAACTTGGAACTTATGTACTTATGTTTTTAAACATGGAATGTCATTCAAGAATCCAGAATTCTGGTTAGAGGAACATCTTTATTAGGATATGGATTATTTTTTTTTTTTTAAGGTATTGTTTGGTATGGTATAAATAAACTAAGAAAGTACAATTTCATGGAAAGTGGAAAATTTTGGCTTGTTTGGTAGCCATTATTGAAAAAAGTTTTTGGGAAGTAGGATTTTACTTCTTAAGTTTGGGGGAAGTACGCTTCCTTAGGAGGATGCTAAGGAAGTTAGACTTTCTTAGTTGAAATAGATATAAATTGACATATCTACCCTTCATTAAATAGTATTGAATAAGTGGGATAAAATATTATTGTCTTTTTAATTATTAAGTCAAACAAAAAAATCTACTTTCCAAGAAATTATGTGCAAACTAAACACACAATTACTTCTTGAGAAATTTACTTCATAGGAAATAACTTTCTGGTAAGTCTATTTCCCGATAAGTATACTTCCCAGGAAATATACCAAATGATATCAACCTTAATGTTTACTCAGCATTTGACACTCTCATATCAAATCAAGTAGCTTCGAGTTGCATTGTCTTTGAAGTCTTGGGCCTTGCTCCCTAAATATTTAGCCAAGCACATAACCTGTATATCCCAATGCTGAGTTCGTTTTAATTTTTAATTACTACTTTGGATTGTAATCTGTTGGTGATTCCCCCCCTTTTATTTCAGTTCTCCTCCTAGACGAGTCCGCAGCCCTCCTAGGAGGTCTCCACTTCGTCGGCGTAGCCGTTCTCCAATTCGTCGGCCTGCTCGCTCGCGTTCAAGGTCGCTCTCACCAAGGAGGTAATTCTTAATATCTAAACATTCAGGTGTTCATTGTTCATCTGAATTGTATTATGTTTGATGAACATTATCTCTATTCTCTCTCCCGCTCATTCTCTCTTGTCAAATTTGTTTTAGCTATTGGCTGTAATGTTTCTGACACTTTTATGTGAGAGTTCGAATCAAGGTCTCTAATTGGCTTTACTGAATTTCTCAGTTTGATTCTGTGCTGTGCATCCTGAAGTTTGCCCATTTAAGGACTTTGTATCTAACTTTAGAACTGTTTCATTGGATGTATGCATGGGTGAGCATTGGTTGATTTGATTTGGTTCAAATTTGAAATGGAGCAAAACCCAACTGAATATTTTGAGGGAAAACCGAACTGAACTGAACCAAACAACGGTGAATAAACCGAACTGACCAATATAATAAAATATAGTATTCATATAAATATGTAACTTTTTATGGTTATTTTCATTTTTTGGCATGAAAACAGGACTAGATTACCCCAAAAAAGAACAAGCATCTATTTCGTTCAATTTTTTTTTAGTCTTAATTGAATAGTGCTTGCTCCTAGTTAAATGTGCATATTTATGTTGGCATTGGATCATGAGAAATCAATGTGATCGATTATTTTTAGTTGTCATTAGTGTATAAGTGCTAGGTGTTATGTGTTAGTGAATTAATATCTTACAGAACTGATCCTTATTTGTGATGGTGTATGAAATGAACCTTCTATTGTTACCTTCTATTCTTTTTAATCCTAAAACAAATATCTGTCTAGTATTGCTGAACATCCTTTTTCTGCATGTCTTAAATTGTTTGGTGGTGTTGTATGGCAGAGGCCGAGCACCTGCAGCAAGGCGTGGGAGGTCATCATCCTATTCTATATCTCCTAGTCCACGCAAGGTTTGTGGTTATTATTATTAACACTACTACTAGTATTTTTTTTCTCTGTGTGTGTGTGTGTGTGCATGTTAAAAAAAGGGTCTTCTGTTTCATTTCATAATTGGTTTTGTGTATTTCACTGTGACAGGTCACCCGAAGGATATCAAGGAGCCGTAGTCCTAGAAGGTGATTTTTGTCCTGCATTTATAAATATGTACATTCTGGTAAATTTTGATTTAAAGAGGAATGGTGCTTATAAAATTCAGTAGAATAATGTATTAAAATAAGGTGAAAGTAGTGACCTGTAGCTTTCAGTGATCACTTTGGAGGCTGAGTAGGAATAACCAGGCAAGTGACTTGGGCTTTTTGATATCCTTGACATTCAATTATTCTATGATGTCTCTTCCCTTTACCTGGCTTGTCAGTTTGAGATAGAAATCATCCAAACAAACCTGGAAAAACCCTTTGACCCCTTTATTTGGAAACATGAAGTGCTCTGGAGTTTCTATGTGATGCTCACTCTCTTTGATGCCTGTGAGTGAGCCTCTTAGGTGGGGCTCTAGTCAATGTGGGGCATAGGAGAGTTGTTTCCTGAGCACAGAATAACTCCATTCTATGATGTTTTCCAACAGGTTTGTAAAACTGTGCTTTTGTTCAGCATATGAAGTTGTCATTAATGGTTCATTTTAGGAATGAAACCACGCTGAGGTTCCCTCCTTAAGTTTTTCTGGTATTGGGGATAGGCATGTTTTTGCCATGGGCTAATTTTAGCAAACTGTTTGTTTACAAGTAGAAGCACTTTATTAGAGAACAGAAGAGGGTTGGGGCTGGGGGAAGAAAGTGGGAAGCTTAGGCTAGTTGCTGTTTCTGTATTATTTTACTCTCTGAGTCAGTTTCCATTTAATTATGCTTGTGTTGGCCGAGTTCAGACAAGGCAACAGCAGCAGCAGTTCTCTGCTGAGAAATTTTTTGAAGGACGTGTCAATCATGTTGGACTTTTGGTTTATCATAATGTTTTATTAAAGTGGTGTTATGTCTTCATTTCAGTTATTCCTTTCTTTAATCGCACTCTTTTCAAATTTCTTCTTGAAGTAACAATAGATGCTTCTTGTATAGGCATTTGAGGGGAAGAAGTACCAGCAACAGCAGCAGCAGCAGTTCGCCACCTCGTAAGCCATAGGTAATATTTGCTGTAATCTCTCTGCCTCTCTCCCCACCACCCCAACTCGATAGTTGTGAATCATGTGATAGATAAGATCTCTATCAGTATGAAAAAATACACTGCTTGCCTTTGATGTAATGGGGGTCAATACTGTTCAGGGTTTTAACTCTTTACATTTGGAGTTTATGCTATGTTTGCCGTGTTGCTATTATTTGTGGAAAACTATTGAAATGCCAACTTAGTTGCTTTGAGAATGCTTGTCCCTGTTTTCCCTTTCCATAACAATGTGCAAACTCCTCTTGCTATGAGAGCAGCCTAAACAATCAGAATATGGTATCTGTGTTAATTTTCGGAATGGTTGTCAGCGAGCACGAGTGGTTGCAGGAAATGTGTGGGAGGGGTGTATTTTTCTATTGGTAAAACCCAAAACTCATCGGGCAGAACTCGAAAGTGATACGGCTTGATGATATTGCTGCAGGCCCAAAGTGGGCTGGTAAAGATTGCATGGGCTTATAGTTTAGTGAGAAGTTTCTAATGCCAGAATACAAGTAAATGCATTATGGGCAGTGAAAATGCGGAAATGTGGAATGATCTCTTTTTTAACATAGTTTATTTATAAAATTTTATTTATGGTATTTATTAATAATTTATGATTATCATGTTAATATTTTTTACAAAAATTAAGGTACTTGTTAAAATTTAGAGAATTTTCAAATGTATTTTTTTTTTCCTTTTATGGGGTAAAAAAGAAAAGTTAAAAAGAAGCCAACAGCAAATATGCAAAGAGCCGGGAGGAGAAGGGAGGCTTCTTTAGGACGGGTTGGTTCTCTCCTTTTTTGGGGTTTGGATTTCGAGTTTGATAAAGATTCATAGTAGTATATGCTCGTTAACCCCTCGGATAAAATAGCACAGTAATGCATTTATGGCTGGGTGAAAATTGTACCGGACTGAATTTTCGAACTAAATTGAAGTGAAATTATATGTATGGTTGGATTATTAGGTATTTAGTTTTTGGTTTGGTTTTAGAGATAAAAAATTAAATTGATCGAAAAATTGAAATTATATATTTAAATATATTTTAAGTATTTTTAATATTATTTTTATTTTATATTATTTTATAAATAATTGTTTTTATCTATTATACATTTTATACATTATTAATATATTTATATATTATATTATATATAAAAAATAAAAACTTAATTAAAAACTCTATTTCTGATTGTACTGAATCAAATCGAATCAAAATTTAAAATTTGATTTAAGTGTTTATTAGATTAGGTTCGATTTTAAAATGTTTAGAAATTTTGACTTTCAAATCGAATTGAACTTATGTCTACTCCTAAACGCAATTAGATTCAGTAATTAAGAGAGTTGAAATTTTATTTTACCACGTTTGCGGTTGTGCGATTCATACGAAAAAAAAAAAAAACCATCTCTAAGATATTGGGGGGGGGCTGGGGGGGAAGAATAATGTGCCTTCTATAGATTGACAATTTTCTTTAAAAAAAAAAATGAAAAATGATAACGTGTACTTAATATTTGAAAATTTAAAATGAATGCATATTTAAATTAGAGATTATGTTGATAGCATCTATCTATTGTGAAAAAATTTTATGTTCATTTTATTTATTTATTTATTTGTATATATTAAGAAAGAGAAACACTTCATAAAAATATATGAGGTTACGTATTATAAGGTAAATTTTCACTTTTATTATCTTTTTTTATTAATATGTTTTATCTTAAAATAAATGAAAAAATCAATCAGATTATATTTTATTGATATATTTGAAACTGTTTAATTGTAAATAAAAATTATTGTATTTATCTGAAAGAAATAATATTAAGTGAAGGTGAAATTGTACGTGGAATTAAATTTTTTAAAAAAAATTAGCATAAAGATTCGGAATAACCCAACATGAACCTCAGGGGTAAAAAGAAAAAAAAAAAAAAAGGGAAAAAAATGATTATACTCGTGTGTCGTGCGAGCCCTTTTTTTGGGCTGGCATGATAATGCGAAAACAACAGAAACAATTAGAAATTAGAAAATTAATACTTAACAAAAGCATAGAAAGATCCAAACAAGAGAGTTTCTGCAAAGCGCTCTCTCTCTCTCTCCCTCCCTCCCCCAAACCCTAATCCAGGTTTTATCAAATTGGGCTTTGGATTCCCCAAATTAACATTGCCTCTTTAAAGGTGAGCTCTCTTCTTACTGGGTGGGATCGATGTGATAAAATGTTCATTTTCGTAGCTAATTTTTATATTAGAGAATTATTATTATCTACATTTGATTCAATAAATTTCGAATTTTTTATTCCGGTTTTTCTTTAGGCTTATTTCCGATCAAGCTCAGGTAACTTGGACAATTTCATGGCAGGCAATGGCCTGCCATCTTTGGGTCGTGTGAAGCTCAGTGATCTTATTCCCTCTGAAGGCCTTCCTTCTGATTCTTACAAACTCTCAGTCTCCACTTTGTCTCAGTCACTTGCTCAATATTCTGCTGCCATAATTCAATTCTCGGCTAGCGATGGTGCTCTTCTGAGATCAGGTTTGGATTCTGCTCGCCTCTACTTTCACCAGAGACCATCATACCCCTCCTCCGCCGATATGATTCACACCAATGATTCTCGCGAATGGTGCAAAACTTCTGGTTACTATGCCGATCCTCAGCTATGGCAGGAAGTCTATGATTATAGACCAGGCCTCACTCCTACTGGGCCCAATAATGTTATGGAATTTCCTCCTGGAGGATTGCCTGACATATTTGCCCTGCTTGGAAAGGCTGCTAGGGATATATTGGATGCCATTAGCTTTTATTTGAACTTGCGTAGCTCTCCTTTTACTGAAATACTCGATAATGTTCCCTTGAGAAATCGGGAAATTTCGTCTTCGGTGTTGTCTGTTTGTTGTCATGCTAGACCATCATTTGAGGGTGCACAACACCATAATTTAACTGCTCAAGAGGATGGTCAGCTGGTTATGTATTCTGACCATGAGAACCAAGTTGAAAAGAGCCTGATATCTCTTGTTAAGTCGGATAAGGCTGGCTTACATGTAAGAGATTTTCACGGTCGATGGGTGCTTGTGGATGGAGATCTTGGCCCTCAGGAAGCCATTGTTTACCCTGGACTTGCCCTGTATCAGGCAACTGCAGGCTATATCAACCCTGCATTGCACAGAACTGAGATTAATGACATGCAGGGTAACATGTATGGGCGTTGTTCGTTGGCTTTTAAACTTATGCCAAAGTCTATGACAAGTCTCAGTTGTTCAGAGATGAGAGCAGCTGGTCATGGTGTTGAAGCTCAGTTTCAGTTACCAGTGCCTGTGGATGATTTCATGCAGAGATCTCACCCGACTGATCAGCTGTTTAACAGGAATAGTTTCCAAAGTTTCAATTTCCCAACATCTCAAGATGGTAGGCAGCACTTCCTCAGCATTCTTATTTTGATTGTCTAACCATTAAATGCAAATGTAATCTTTGCCCAAAATTATCATAAATCAATGGCATGACCACTGCACATACCATCATTTTTCTTTCTTACTGTTTTAGGCTCTTCATATTGCAGGCAGTACTTCCACACATTCTATCATTCTAATATTTTTAGTTAGTTGATTCTTTTTGAGTGTTTGACCTTCCTTATCTCTCATCAGTTTGAACAATTATGCGAATTTCATTTTATTGTGAGCCTTTATTCTGATTTGTCTGTATTTTTATAATTGGAGACTACCATTATTTCTTCTGCAATGGACATCAACTTGATGACGTGCCTTCTTATGGTCAGTCTGTTGGGCTGTTAAGTGTGCCATTTTCTCATCCTTTTGCAAAGGAATGAACAGTTATATTAAAATAAGGGATTTACTCCACATTTAAAATCATAGAAAAATTTCCTGCATATCTCTCTTTTTCATTCAAGATAATAGGGGAAAAAAAAAATGCTAGAAGTCTTAATATTAATGCTTCTTTTTCTGTGGTCATTAGAGGCCTTTTCTTGCTATATCTAATCTTCATATATTTCTTGGCTGTTTCAATCCTTTGGACCTTCTTCTTTTTGGGTTTTTCATCTTTCTTTTCCTGTGCAAGTAGTCCTTAGCAAGAAGTTTTTAACAGCAGGTCCTTGGATCGATGACATGCTGGTACAGGATCTATGAAGCCCATGATGAGGAGGAGGAAGAACAATTCAAGATGTAAACCGCTGCCACCTTCCAAGAGGCTAAGGCTTGAGGCTCAGAGGGTTCTGAAGGAAAGAGTTCAAGACATTGCAGATAAGAAGGGCATCAAGCTAAGGTTCTGCAACCTGAAGGAGTGTGAGAATCACATTCATGCTCTGGACAGCCCATGTGCCAATATTAGAATGGAAATTGGATGGCCTCCTGGAGTACCATTTGTTCATCCCCATGATTTGCCTAATAAGGCAAAGATTGGTTTTCTTGAAGCGTATGAGCCTGGGTGGACAGCAAGTCATGGTATGGAGTTAAGTCTGACCGAACCTGGACAAGGCAGTCAACACTCGACCAGCTGTACCTGTAACCTACTTCCTCAAGTTCCACATATTCATATCTTTTGTATCATGTCTCTTCTGCTCAAGGCCTCACAAACATGCATGGCACATATGCATGCACTAAGCACATCATTCACACATCTATACAAGCATTCTCATAAGGACAATTGCTAGTTCCTGCGTGTCTCATAGATTATTGTGGATATCAGGATATATGATGCTGATCCTTTTAAGATTCTGTTTTGAATAGCAACAATATACTTCTATCGGCTGGTCGAAAATATTGCAAAAAGAAAATAAGAAGCTCTATTAGTAAAGATGTTGTACTTTGTTTGACGCCTCTTGTCTCTCTCTCTCTCTCTCTCTCTCTCTCTCTCTTTCTGTGTGTTTCATTGAATTGTGGGAGGTTATATAGTCATTTCAATTTAAATTCCACTGTGGAAGCTTGGAAAGACTGCCAGCAGCGATGTTTCTACAAGAAAGATGAATTGACTACTCAAAATTGCATCACATTAGCTATAATATAGTTGTGCTATGTAGATTTCATGTTTAAATTCATTTTAACTGGATATCATTATTGTTTATGCATGTGTCAGAAGCCTAGATGTGTATTTAGATCTATACGGTAGTACAATATTTTCACATGCTACAACTTTTATTGGAAAATTATTTGAGCTTTATCATATGGAGTATGCCTTTGTGTGTGTGTCTCTATATATATATATATATATATCTGATAGGAGATTTGGTTCCTGACCCTCAAGTTGGTCAACAGCTTTCTCTGCCTTAGTTTGCTAGTAAAATAATAAAATAATGTCCTTGTACTTGTTTGCGCAGGAATCAATTTCCATTATTACTGAGATGCGGTGACCCTTAACCAGCTTCTGACTAGGTTTGACAGAATTGATCTCCATGGTTAACTGTCAGTTGTGGCTTTAAGCAGCTTGTGATTGCATTGGAGTCATAGTACTAGGCCCCACAATTATCACACAAGATGACTTGACCAATAGGTGTTATGCTTGGGCCTGTGAGATTGTACATCTGTGATTCTACAGGAGCTTATTTTCTTATTTATTTCGTGTGCTCCTTGGAGAGGGTTTGGTGCATTGTAGAACAAATGAAGAAATAACAACAATCACACAGATTCAAAGACCAAAGGGAGACCATTGAATCTAATTCTGCGCCTTCTCCATGGAAGCTGTTGCAGACTTTGGCATCATTTGCATCATTTTCCAGATTCTGCATAAGAAAGGGTCTCTGTTACAATTGAATAAGGAAATTACAGGTTGTTAACATACAAAAATTCTGTGTTGGATTCACATTCACTGACAAAATCATCTAATTTGCTAGATATTGGCAATGTTCACTTATGAATTTCTGTAGCAGGTTTAGGTCTGTATGAGTCTTGTATGCTCATCACATGCGGATTAGTATTAACTGGTGGAATCGCGTGCTTCATTGGGCTTGCAATGCCTGTATGATGTGCTTGTGTAATTGATGATTACTGGCATTCAGTTCAATTCCTTTTGTGTTTCAATGAATCATAATGCTAGAATTTGAAAAGTGAACAAGTAATTGTTGGATTAATTTGTCCTTGCATTTGATCAGGTGCATCATCATTGCATTTGTAATGAAAACCTTGATGAATTTTCGCTATCGTTATCATGCTTGACCAGTAAATTATTGACAATAAAAGTTAAGGAGAAATAATAGAGGAGGAAGCATTTTTCAGATCGAACTGCAAAAAGAAATTACATATAGCAATATGTTGAAGCCTTCATGTATGTTACAACAGTGTGTCCATTGCACATAGGATCTGTGCGTCCATACACAGGATCTGCCGCCTGCTTGGAGTACTATGCAGCAATGGAAGCCAAGCGACATTTCAACACATATACATGCAAGTACTGCTACTGCTGCCTCTAAGAAGTTCCGAGTGAACATTGCCATGCCTCTAAATGCATATGAAACGAATTCAAACTGGCATTGTTGAAATCACCTCAATAGCGATCCAGACTAGTGTCATTCCACCGTCAATTAAGGGGTTTTACGTAGCCATGGTGAGTACTTTTTAACTGCGAAATGGAGGTTGATTCTCAAAAGGGAGTTCAATGGCTGTTGCATTGCCATAAAACTCTTCCAAATTGTAGAAAGCTCGCTTCTGAGGAAGAAATATGTGGATCACTACATCACCTGAAATTCAAATGCCAGTCAACCATATTTACATGGATTAACCCCAACCGGCCAATACAATCAATCCGGAAAAGGAAAAATTGGATTAAAAATATCCAGGACCAAACAAGCTTACTCAGTAAGCCAGGATGTCATCTGTAGCATTATCATTCAATGGTTTGACTACCTTGGCAACAACCACCTAGCTTTGACAAACTAATGTTGAATTGCCCACTAATAGGAAAACCAACAGAGAGCTTTTAAAACATGGTAGGACTTGTCCATGATGCAGAGGTGGTCTCATAATTTTTGTGAGTCAATTGAGTATCCAAAATGTTGATAACAGGACCTCAGATGTAATATAAATACATTTTCCATCTTGCAATAGCTATTTGATATTCATCAAATCAACGATGATTTATTTCAAAATGCAGTGGTTAGTTGCATGATAGTAGATGATATATATATATATATATATAGCAGTGGTTAGTTGCATGATAGTAGATGATATATATATATATATATATATATATATATATATATATATATATATATATATATATATAATTTTTTTTTTTTTCCAAAACACCAGAAATGAATTTTGTGAAGAACAGCAAAGAGATCACATATGTGAGCCACTTTGATGACTAAATTAAGAGATGAGTCTTAAAAATAAATTAAGATATAAAAGACGTTGAGCACTTTGACATTTTAGAGAAGTAAATTCTATGATATTAGCATTATAACTGACTATTGTTATATGCAGATATCTCATTTTCAAAATTCATGAATTCTCATACTTGTGCTATTACAAATAGACTAGACATTAGAAAATGAACTCAAAATTAATTAGAAAGTGGATATGAAGAAAGAAACCAAAAAAAGAAGAGAGAGACACAAAAACATAATCAAATGCTTGATGAAACATGCAAATGACATCCTCGTCTTGGGATATAGCTAATAATCATAGTTCTAAAAATTTAGTAAATTTCATTTATTAAATAAAAGGTGAGCAAGTCATAATTCAATGGAACTTACCAAAATCCAGCAGGGTCCACGAGTTAGGTTTTGTGTCCCCTGATGGAACTTTGCCATGTTTTTTTTCAGCAAGATCTCTTATTTTTGACCTGCAGAGTGACATTATATCAGCTGATCCATTGTCCCAAATTTTGTCAAGTAATGGCTGTATAAATAACCAAACTTAAAGATTCATACACAATAGCATCAATCTGAGGGCGTGAAAATGCTGTTGCAATGATAAAAAACCGAGTCCAATACACGAGAGGCTTTACAAAGAGTACCCTTATGTCTGCAGCCTTAACCTCACTTGCAACCTTGGCCATTGCCACAGCAACTACCAGAGGGGGAAAAACCAGGAAATCATCAAACACAGGTGTACCATGTAACAAACACTAAATTACTAAAACTAAATTACTGGTTGTATGACTATCCCATTACCTAGGAAAAGAATTTGTTAGGAAGTACAGGAAATGTATGAAAAAGAATAAAAAAATGAAGAAAACAAGATTCACCAAGATACACAGCGAGGGTACCAATTAAGTCAAACTTAACAGAAGATATCAGAAGATATAGATGTGCTTTTCGCTGCAAATAAAACTCAACTAACAACATTTTTACTATGAGGACTTCCAAATTTGCTTTACTATGATTTGCTTTCATAAGCTTATTTTAATTTTTCACCTTACAAAGTTGGAGTAAGAGCTTAATGAAGAGGAAAATAAGAGAAGTAAGCACATTTTCTCTCTGGCGCCCCACTTTAACCTTACTTGTGCAGATAAAATATAAAATTTGACTTCTCTGAAGCAACAGTCGCTGTATGGAAGGTAAATATTTAAGAAAGCACAACATATGAATATATATAGAGGGTAAGAGACCAATTTAAAGCCAAAACTTATTCAAAGCACAATCTAGTCAGCAGAAATACATCATGCACATCCAAAAGATGAGCAATTTATCTATTTTCTAAATACAAGTAAAATGAACTTACATGACAAGCTCTCGGCGTCATCATCAACCTCTGCACTGGGAGGCTTTTGGTCATTTCTCCTAAATACCACCTTCCCATATTTATTAAACAAGTCATCAAACATTTCATCAGTATCTTCTACATTCTGCAAAAGAAGTCACTTTTTTCATAAGGACAACCTTCTAGGAAAGAGTAGAACAGATATAGCAGGGAAGCTAGGAGATGACATAAACAAAGCAAATGAATCATATTACCAGAACCTTTTCCAGGTTAATGGTATTTGAAGGGCTTTACAGGTAGCACTAAAACAGAAAAGCATGTAAAACAAGAACTCAGAATTGCAGTAATGACACACAACATTTATCAAACAGCGTGAACATTTTTCGCCCACTGTTTTCAGTTTTACAAGCATCCAAACAGAGTACATGTTAACCAAATTAACCAAAACAACAGAAACTGAAGCATCAAGAAAGCATGAGCAACCACATACATATCTTCAAATTTCTTCCCTACTGAATCATATCAAACAAAATCAGAAGTGACAGAAACATCATACCGAGAGAAAGCTATCGTCAGAGTCTTTGCGAAGAGCAAAACTTGGCTTTAATTTCAACTTCTTTGCTCTGGATGTTTGGCAAAACCAATTATAGTGATGTAAATGATGCCTATTAAGCCACAAACACCCAGATTGCTTTCCGTGTTTTCGGGAGAACCCAGTTTCAAAACTACCCAGAAGCTGGAATTCACCGGAGAAATGAGTACCAGCACCAGCGCCGGCGATAAATAGGGCGGTGGAAGCTGCCATTATTGATTTTGATATGAGAAACAGATAAAAGAGAGGGAGATTTTTGTATCCAAAGATAAAGAATATTTGCTTTTTAGGTATCTGATCCGATAAGCTTAATATCTTACCCGACTCCATAATCAGACCAACGAGTGTGGCTCCATTACTATTTGACTAGGATTAGTGAACTTGGGCCGGGAATAAATTTTATCCATTTTAAAGGCCCAGCCCAAACTCTTATCAACGTGACCTCAGACCAACCCTAGCAAACGTTGACTAACAGTCTACTATAAGCAGCAGCAACCGAAACTCGGAAGGAACCCCTAAAAATCTCTCGCCGCTTCAAGAACCGAAAATGGTTAAGTTCTTGAAACCCAACAAGGCCGTTATCCTCCTCCAGGGCCGCTTCGCCGGTCGCAAGGCGGTGATTGTCAGATCCTTCGATGATGGAAACCGTGACCGCCCTTACGGCCACTGTCTTGTCGCCGGCATATCGAAGTTCCCGTCGAAGGTGATCAAGAAAGATTCTGCCAAGAAGACAGCGAAGAAATCGCGTGTGAAGGCATTTATGAAGGTGGTTAATTACAGCCATTTGATGCCCACAAGGTATACTCTGGATGTGGATTTGAAGGATGTTGTGACTCCTGATGCGTTGGTCGTTAACGACAAGAAGGTGACCGCTGCGAAAGAGATAAAGAAGAGGTTTGAAGAGAGGTTCAAGACTGGGAAGAACCGGTGGTTCTTCTCCAAGCTCAGGTTTTGAATTGGAATATTGAATTTTTGTTATGTTATGATTTAAGTTACGATTGTCTGTTTTGTTAGTTGAAATGGGTATGAATACTAGCTTGATAATCTGGATTGATTTGATGGAAATGAATTAATATGATGCAGTTTTGATTCATTATCAATTTTGGGTACAGCTGCTTTTGTTTTTCTTCGTGAATTTGACTCCATACTGAATTTCATGAAGATTTTACTATTATTATTTTTCAGCAATTATTAGAATTATTTTGTTGTTTTTGCAATAGTACTCTAATAAGCAGTGGAACATCCATTCCTCTATGTGTTGGTAATGTAATTATTAACTACGCATCCTTGACTGATTGTTATGTCATCTTTTCGCCTTCCATCTGTGCTGTTGTTCTTTCTTTTGTTATTATGGTTATTGCTTATCTTGTTTTTGTTGCTTTCAATTTATTTGCACTAGTATGCATGATTTGGTGAAGAGCAACTTAATGTTGTGAAGTTTCCTAACACCTCTGTTCTCATTGCATGTGTATCATGCTTGAGGTGTCTGATGGTTCCATGGCTTATGCCTGTAAATTCATCCCATGTTTGGTATGAATGAATTTGAAATATAGAATTCCTTTATAAATTATTAAATTTGGTTTAAACTTATTGAATTCTGAAAAATTGTGGGAGTGAGATGAACAATCAATGAACATTTACTTTCATACCAAACATCTAGCATAGATTTCATTTTGGCAACATCCCTATTCGAACTGCTCTTTGGATGAGTTTTCCCTTTTCAACTAATGTGAAAAATGCTCTCTTTTCCTTTTATTCGAGCGAGGGTTGCAGGTGGAGAACCAGCCTATGGCTTGCTTATTAGGCTAACTTCCCATTTTCTTTTCCTTTAGTGAGTTGAACTCTTCCCCGCCAAGCTGCTGTTTCCATGGGTTCTTCATTAGCCCTTAGGCCATCTCTTACCAAGGGCTCGCATGCTAAAATCTACTTATGGTTCCTTTGAACCATATTTCTTCAGTTTTTCAAACATGCTATATTCAATGAACGGAGGATGGCCTGTGGAAGGAAATATTAGTTTTGACAGCGAGACATGCATGCATTTTCAATTTGCTTCTTGTATACGACAAAGAACACAATTAATGACAAGCAGCAGATTATGGTATTTTCTGTTTAGTATCAACTGGAAATGAACATGTGTTATTGTACGAGAAGAAAATTAGAGTGTGCCAATATCCATCACATTTGATCTTGGTTTCTAAAGAGGTATATCTTGCGGGTACGCTAGACCATCCTTCGTTGGGATAATCTATGTTTGGGGTGGTGTTGGTTATGCTGCCACGTGTAGTGGATATAGAGGTGCAGTACTGACATAATTCTCTCAATCGCTTATTTAGGAGTTCGTTGTCGGTTGTAGGGAGCCATCGAGCCACATAAACTGGTAATACCTCTCAAGACACGTAATAGGGAGGGGTCTTAGAATTGAGTTTCCCGATCATCACAAGTAGGGGTGTTTATAAACTGTCTAAGGCGAACCAATTCGCAATCAAACTGTTATTTGATAAGTGTCGGTAATTAGATCTTTTTATATTTTTTTCAAATTACATTTCGTGCATATATATATATATATATAATTTTTGTCATCTTAGTCTATCTATTTTGACTAAAAAATACAGTAATAAAGACAAGAAAATTTTTTCAACTATACAATGATTAATGATTATTATATTAGTTAATAATTCATATTTTTAAATATAGGGAACCTATTACTCTTCTTTATTGGAATTTCTTATTAGTAGTTTTGGAGGTTTTTTTTTTTAATTGTTGGGACTTATAATATGGTTTTTTACATATTGATTTTTTTATTTAATTTATTTGCAATATAAATTAGTTCATTAGAATTTAAAAAAAAAAATTGAATTTGTTACTATGTTTTTATGTTTTTAATATTGAAAGAAATATTTGTTAATTAAAAAGTAAATGATTTATAAATAAATATGTACAATCCAATCTGCATTTGTGGATTGATTTTTTTTATTTTTGTTGATTGTGTTGAATTGATAAATTCTCAATTCATCATCTACGAATTGAATTGAATTGAATTGAATATTAAAATCATAGAGAGCCATTACTTACCAATATCATCAGAGTATTTCATCATATTTGAAATCATAGAGAGCTATTACCAATAGAGAAAATTGTAATGATATTCAATCATATTTGGTTGTGAAAAAATGAAAATGTGGGTTTTTAAAGAAAACAAGTCTTCGGTATCTAACCCAAATATCTCAACCGACTCCATAAATGCGAGGGAATGAATTTAATTATAGGTCCATTGCCATGTGGCCCAACCCAATAAAATAGACGACGGTTCTGTGCAGTTTAACCAATGTCAGGGCCCATTCCGATGCTGATCAGCCTCACAAAAACCCTGGCAAAACTTACCAGCTATCAGCAGTAGCAGCCAAAACGTTAAGAAACCCTATAACCTTTCGCGCCTCAGCCAGAATCGAGGATGGTCAAGTTCTTGAGACCCAACAAGGCGGTCGTCCTCCTCCAAGGCCGCTTCGCCGGTCGCAAGGCGGTGATCGTCAGATCCTTCGACGATGGCACCCGTGACCGCCCTTACGGACACTGCCTTGTCGCCGGAATATCGAAGTACCCGTCGAAGGTGATCAAGAAAGACTCTGCCAAGAAGACAGCCAAGAAGTCGCGTGTGAAGGCGTTTATGAAGGTGGTGAATTACAGCCATTTGATGCCTACAAGATACACTTTGGATGTAGATTTGAAGGATGTAGTGACTCCTGATGCGTTGGTCGTTAAGGACAAGAAGGTGACCGCTTCGAAAGAGATCAAGAAGAGGTTTGAGGAGAGGTTCAAGACTGGGAAAAACCGGTGGTTCTTTTCCAAGCTCAGGTTTTGAAATGGAATATTGGATTTAAGAATGTCTTTGTCTCTTTGTTTTACAAGTTTTGTTAGTTGAAATGGATATGAATGCTAGCTTGTTAATTTGGTTTTGTTTACTGAATATGAATTAATATCATGCAATTTTGATTATTAATATTATTAATTAATGGTTTTGGATATATCCTCTTATTTCACTTCACCTTGCTTAATCATGGTGGCTAAGGGTTTAAAGGGTTCTGCTTTTGTTTGACGGGTAGCGTCCTGCAAACTTATTTTTGAGGTTGTTCTTCATTGATTACTTGTTTTTGTGGGTCTTTGAATAAATTATCTATTGGTCATCCATCTTTGTTATAATATTGTCGGATTTTTAACTTATTTTTAGTTGCTTTAAACTTGTTTTTAGTAGTAGGCAATCAGAGGTAAATATAGTTAGTCATGCTTGGTGGTCTGGATCATGTATGCTCCATTGTTTGTGTTTCTTTAATGCTGTTAAGGTTCCTAACCCCTCTGTTTTTATTGTCTTTAAATCAGGTTTGAGGTGTCTTATGGCTCTGCCTGTAAATTTAGCCACAATTTTTTGCAACTGATTTTTTTTTTTTTTTTTTTTTTGAATTAGAGTTCTATTTCTTCTTTGCGGCATCCCAATTTTCACTGCATTTCAATTAGAGTTTTATTTCAAATAGGCCTTCTCCATGGATTCCACCAGTCTTAGGCCACTCATGCCAATGTCTCAATGTCATGGTTGAGTTTTTTTTTTTTTAGCCATGTTCATCAATTTTCTCAAACACTTGAGTTACTGGATGATGACCCATAGGAAGAAAATTTTAGTTCTGTGGTTGGGCTAGGAGGGGAAGTGAGCAGAAACACATTCATGCGTTGTCAATAACACTAATGATTGAACAAACTTCCCTATTGCTTATTGTATTATTAGTGGAAGAACACAATTAATAACAAGTGTAACAAATAGCAGATTGAGCTTCCAATAAATGGTATTTTGTCTCTGACTCTCAGCAACAGCACACATCCAAGACGCAGCAGCAACACAAGGCAGCGAAACTGCAAGTACAAAATGAGCAGCAAAATTTAGTATTAACTGAAAATGAGCACGTGTTACTATATTTGATAGGGATGTAAACAAGCCGAGCTGAGTCGAGTTTTAACTTATTCAAATTTAATTTGATATGTTTCTTTGAGCTCAAGCTCTAAGTTTTAAATCGAACTTGAAAAATTATATTCAAGTTTAATTTGCTTAAAACTCGAGTCAAGCTTGAGTTTAACTTGAGTTTGGCTCATTAATAAATTATAATCGAGCTAAACTTAAGTTCAATCATTATGAAATTTATTTATAATTTATTAAAATATTTAACTTTCTTAATATTTATTTCTAATAAAATAATTATAATAAAAATACTTAAAACTAATATCAAAGTAAAAAATATCCAATTAATAAAAAAATGCAATCATAAAATTGAGTATAATATGTATTATAAAGATATTAATTAATAAAAAAATATAATTTACATAATATAGAAATATTAGGTTATATTAATTAGGAGTATATATATATTTTAGTCAATTTGAATTAGCAAAAAGTTTATAAAAATGTTAAAATATATTTTTTAGAATGTCAAAATTATTAAGTTAATAATAATAATAATAATAAAAAAGCTATTTACAAGCTTATTAATCGAATTTGTTGACGAGCTTATAATCGAACTGTTTACGAATTTAATCAAGTCAAATTTTACTTGGTTCAAACTCAACTCATTTATTCACCAAATTTTAAAATAATGTTCAAACTTGACTCATTTATAAAATGATCCGAACATGAACGAGATTTCATCGAGCTGAATATCAAACTGCTCGCAAATGGCTCGACTAATTTATATCCCTACCTGAAATAGAGTATTTACCATCCTTTCCAAAACCCATCACCCTTGCTCTTGGTTTCTAGAGGTATATGCTGTGGGTACCCTGCACTATCTTTAGTGGGATAACCCATTGGTGGAGGTGGTGCAACAAGGGGGTCTTGTGTATACCCTATTGGCTGTGCTGGTGGTGGTAGTGAATATGCCGTCGCAGGTGGTGGATATGTAGCTGCAATAAGTGTAAATCATTGCATAATCACTTAAACACATCATAGGCCTAACTTTTACACGAAAAACCATAAAGAACCAATTCAATAGAGGGCAAAACTTACTAGGAGTTTGCTGTTGATCATATAGAGCCATTACCAAGACAGGAACATATAATGATATTTGGTTGTGAAAAAAAGAAAATAAGAAAATATGGGTTTATGAAGAAAATTAAGTCTTGAAGAGTGAAGTACATGTTGAGAAAGTTTTGAAGGTTTATTTGTAGCAAATGGAAGGACACTTTGCTTCTTGGACGGGGTTACTAGAGGACGGCCACAAAGCGTGAGAGAAATTCCAAGCCCAATAGTCAACAAATGACCTTCTTTCCATTGGCTTAATACTTTTGCAATTTTCCATTTATCCCAACGCCAAGAAATTGCCTCACTCTATTTGTCAAAAGCATTTATTTTCCGAGCAAGAAATATCAACTGAAACGAAGATAATAAGGAAATTGACATGATATAGAACGAACTTAATAGTTAGTTAACATAATATGGAAATTCAAAATAGTTTGATGATCAAATACGTATTTCATATAAGTTTCATTTGGAATTGAGTTTAAAAAAAGTATTTTTTATAAAAAATTTTATATTTTTTTGAAACTATTTTTGAGCAAAAACAGATAAATTGATGTTCTTCCATAAACATATTTGAAAAAGTGTATTTTTAATCCTAACAACTATTTTGGACACATCTATATTGAAGCAAGAAGATATGTACAGGGAATATCTAAAGGGATTTTTATATAAATAATCCAAAACTAAAAAAAAAAACTTTTTTGTCTTCTGATTTTTTATTTTGTAAAAATGTCCTAAATTTCTTTATTCATTTACATATTTAGCTTTTAGCCTCTATTTTTCTTTTTGCATATCAAAGTCCTTTTTTTTTTCTTTGCTATTATATATTGGTTTCATTTCGATCAAAAATTAAAAAATTAATTTAATCATATTAAACTTTATTTATGAAAATTCAAAATGAATTAACTACTAACATATATTTAAAATGAAGAATATATAATTTATCTAAGTTTTTGTATTAGATTTTTTATAAATTTGTACAGTATCATTTGTTTTGAATAAAAATTAAATTTATATTTATAAAATTAAATACTTTTAAAATTATATTTTACTTGAAATTTTAAAAAAATTTAAAAATAAATAAATAAAAAATCACAGCAAACAATATACATTAAACAGTATACTTCTCGCAAATAATGATTATTTAATACAAATTCAATATACTTATACAATGTAATTAGTATATACTACTATTTATACAAGTTATGAATTTTGAAAAAAAATAAAAATAATAACAAACAATATATATTAAATAAAAAAATACTTTTTACAAATAATAAGCATCTAATATTATTTAACATTTAATTTATGGAATATATTAAATAAAATTCAATATATTAATACATTAAATAAAATTTAATATACTTTCGTAATATAATTAATATCTACTATTATTTATACAAGTCATTAGTTTTGAACAAAATAAAAAGTCATAACAAATAGCATACATTACTATAAAATTCAATATTTTTTTAGTATATAATAAATATATAATATTGTTTATATATTGCATTAATTTAATAAAACTAACTTTTTTAATCAAAGCACAATCAATGGACTTGTATTTGTGTAATATGAAAACATACACCCATTTGCTAGTATCTATCTCATATATGTTCAACATAAAAAAAAAAAAAAAAATCTTCTAATAATATCAACATACTAAATTCTAATAGTATATGAATTTATAAAGACTAACTTTTTCAATCAAATCAACAATTGTACAATACAGAGTATCCAATAGATACAATTTAATATCTGTCTCATATATGTTCAAAATAAAAAAAAAATTCTTCTAATAATATCAATATACTAAATTCTAATAGTACATGAATTTATAAAAATTAACTTTTTCAATCAAATCAACAATTGTACAATACAAAGTATCCAATAGATACAATTTATGGCATATGATATAAATTGAAAACACTAATTTCTTAACAATTCAAATTTTTAAACCAAACACTAAAATTTTTAAAGAAAGAATCAATCTCTCATTTTATTATAAGAAGACTCTGCTTGAGCATTGATAAATAATAATAAAGTAGAGAAAAATAATAATCATCAACTCCAGAAGCCACATCTGGAGAATCTAATTGTTCCGTTGTCTCAGTTTGTGTTTCATAATTGGCTATAGCTTTTTGACTGAGATCTTCCTCTTCAGGAGGTTTCTCTTCAGGAGATTTTATGAGTGGCGCTGCTTTTCTTTTCCGCGGATTTTTGTCTTTAGTTCCAATTTACTATCCACGCTTCTGACGTATAGTGAGATTGATTGATTTTCTATTTGCAATTGAAATCACAACCTTTGCTAGGGTATTAGCAACTGTAATATGAGACTTTATCACTCTTTTAGCATCTATAAATGCATTTGGCAATTAAGTTGCAATTTGTTGCAACTGTATTATTTTGTGAACTTCTGGTTCACTCTAACTTGTACATGGACCAAAATTATTTAAAGGGTTTTTCTTCTAATAAATTTCTCGACATTCTTTAGCACTGCAGGTGTTTTTCCTCCCCCTAATGTCGAAAAATATGCCTCATCAAAATAAATTCATAGTCTCTTTTGTGGACCCATTATCACACATTGAGATAGATTTAATATATTCATGGCACAGAAAAAATTTATGACTCATGTCCTTATACAAGTTTCAAGGGAGAGTATATATGATGTACATAATGGCATTCATGCCAAACTTTCAAGGTTTAATTATTGAACTATAAGTTCAATGCTTGAACTGCAGGTTCAACGCAATATATTGTACATGTATACTAGGGATAAAACAGTAATTAAATAACTCATTATAATACACAACTTATAAAATCCTTGCAAATTACTCTTTCAAGGAGTTTACATAAAATCATCAATATTGAATTGAGTTGTGTCCTCTATATGGGCGATTCCTCTTTCAGAATCTCATGATTTACCAAATGATTTATAGTATTCACTTCAGGGAATACAGTTGTACTAGTGGGCATTATTTGATGATTTCTCGTTAGCAATTATTCTTTCAGAATTCTCATTATCTACCAAATGATTTATAATATTTACTTCAGGGAATACAGTTGTACTAGTGGGCATTGTTTGATGATTTTTTTATTGACAGTTATTCTTTGCAACTACTAAAAAATAATATTTGTAAATTTTCACTTTTTACACTGCTACTACAGGAGCACGTAACTTTATTACCGCACAATTTCAGCTGTGAAGTAATTTTAAACATGGTTGAATTATATTCTCAAATAGACTTCAAGTCTTATAGGTGTAAATTTAACCAATCATATTGAGTTTATAGTAGTACTATATATTTCAAGTGATTATATCTATTTTTAAAACTCTTTTAGAAAATATAAAAATCATTAATAGTAAGATATTCAACCTTTATATCCTCACTTAAATGAGGTTTAAGTAGATAATAGCTTTTGCTTTTGCTAGCATCTAAATGCATTTCATTATCAACAACTCACGTCAAAAATTTTTTCCATTGAATTCAAGAGCATATAAAAATTATCAACCAAACTTTAATTCACTATACTTCACTTTATTTAAATAACTTAATTTGCATATATTTAAAATATATCTAAATAGACCAATCAGAAAATAAATTAATATTAATTTTAACAAATATTAAATTCATAATTTATCATACCAAGAAAAGGTAAGCACTAATTATGCTTCTTTATACCAACATAAATCCAACAATGTATGCAATTCGAAAATAAATTCATCAATTTACAAATTAACAAAATCATGTTACTTATATAATTTATATTAATCTCATCTCACATTTAAATCTCTAATTGTTTTCACATCTAATACACATTAACATAAATAAATTCAAAACATATATAACACACACAACTTTCTTGTAGGCTATTCAACTAACAAATATGTATATATATGTATGAGACATGTATTGTCCATAAAATAAATTTTGAGTTGAGATGTTATGACCGAAGGATATGTAATAATATATACACTAGTAGGATCAATCTCAATTTAATGAATCAAGTAAACCTATTAATATAAACACAAGATCACCATTTTCCCATAAAGCAAGTTAATCAATCAATAAATAAATAATTTAGGGTCGGATTTTATGCCAAAAAAAATTATAAGCCATGACTTTAAAACTATGCATAAAATGTGTTATTATAATTGATAACCAACTAAAATTTGCAATTTGGTTGGTAAATCAAATAGGCCATACCCATCATTCCAATACATATAAACAATAATGAAGCACCCAAAACAGAAAAATTAAAGCAAAAAGGTTTACCTTAATATTATGGCCATACGCAGGTATTTTATTGATATCTAATTTATTCAATGCATGTAGCTTAAATCAAATTTATTAGTTATTCAGGGACATAAAATATCAATTTTTCAAGGATGTCTATTTTATTTATTTGATTACTCGAAAGAGTGATACTAGTATAAATAATTCTTACTCATGATGTCGAGACCCATCAATTAACATTGTCTAATATAAAATCATAATAAAATCAGTCTTTTAAAGACTTGTAGACAATGCATTTAGTTCTTCAGGAACATTGAATGATTCTTTAATGAATTTGTTTACTTTAATTAGTTTTTCAGGAACTATATAGAATATCAATTCTTCAAGAACTGTAGAGAATATCAGTTTTTCAAAAACTGTAGAGAATACCAATTCTTCAAGAACTATAGGGAATACCAGTTTTTCATGAACTGTAATTATTATTAGTTATTCAGGAACTCATAACTTAGTTATTTATTTAATTAGTTCTTCAGAAATTATAAATAATACTAGTTCTTCAGGAACTAGAATTTAAAATATAATACTAATTCTCTAGAAACTCATAACTTAGTTATTTATTTAATTAGTTTTTTAGGAACTATAAATAATACTAGTTATTCAGGAACTAGTATTTAAAATATAATGCTAGTTTTTCAGGAACTATAATTTAATTGATTAATCATTAAATAGTATATCAAATCTTTATAAATCTAAAAAAAAATGATTTGAAATAAATGATTGTAAGAGAGAAGAAAAAAAATGATTTTTTCAAATTAATTAGCCCAATATGTTCAAACGATTTCTTAAAAAAAAAACGATTTAGTTTTTTTTTCTTAAAAAAAAATTTGATACATAAATATTGATAATAATAGTAATTAATTAGATAAAAATTGTTTACCATAAATCTTGAATTTTATTTTTTCAAATTTTTCGCCTTAGTTGGGTTGTAGCAAACCACAAACTATCCAAAATTATGAACAATATTGTAGAACGATTTCGTGCTGATAACGTGTTATAAATAAAATGGAGAAGAACATGAATAAAGAATATAGAGAAGAGAATAATTTTTTTAGTTGTCCCATTCAATAGTATTAAGCTCTTTATATAGAGTACAGAAGAGAAAGAAATAGGAAGCTTTTCCAATCAGGAAAATATAAGAAATAGGAAGTTTTTCCAATAAGAAAAATACAATCAATACTAATATGGAAACTAGAATATTCATGTATATGGAAAGACATCAATCAAATCTTATAATATATCATAACATTAAAAAAATACTGACAACAAAAATAATATTAAAAAAAAAAAAAAAAAAGAACATATGTATGTATTTGAGAGAGGCTAAGCTCGAATGTACGAGCTTTATGGCAGGACTGGACTAGTTGAAGGACTTGGGCAAGCTCCTTCGTTTGTAGAGCCTACCCATCACAAAAGAAACAAATCCACAACTCTCATGTAGCTACAAACTGTTGATTGAATTTGGTCCACAAGAAGCCCATTCCAGATTAAGCGTTATTTTGCTTTCAAACCAAAAAGTAAACTAGGACTTATGGTTGAGATATTGAATTATTTGTATGATTTTATCAAAAATTAAAATAAAAAAAAAAAAGAAAAAAAATATGTATACTATATATAAAAGTCTCTTTATCTTTCTTAAATAAAATTTTTGAATTATCCAGTAAAGAGTAAAGACATGATTTTTAACATAAAAAAAAAATTATTCTTAAATCGATCTCTTCAATATATCTTATCATTTGTATCCTAATTAAAAAAAATTAAGAAAAAATCTAATATAAATAGAAGTTATAATCTCATGAGATCATTAATTTCCTTAATTTTGCATTCATTTCACAATATCAATTTTTTACATTCGATTAAAATATCAATCTCTAGCACTTGACATAATATTTTTATGGATTTTTTAATTTTAGCTCTTTTTTAATTAGTTTTAATTTTTTTTACATATTAATAGCTTAATTTTATATTCATATATTTATTTATATAAATGAATTTTTCAAGTTTATTTTTTTATTAGTTTTTAGTTCAATTTTCTTTATTTTTACATGTTAATGGCTTATTTTTATATTTATATATGATTTATTAAATTTATGTGCTTTTCAATGATACCTTTTATTATTTTTTATGCAGATGATAATTCATAGTTTATTATCATTAACAAATTTAAAGTTTTGTAAAAAAAATAAATTATTAAATTAATGGTATAAACCTTAAAATATAAAAATTTAATTAAAAAATTTTCATTTAAAAAAGGTATAATAAACCTAAAAATTTAATTAAAATTTTTTGATTGTTTTAATTATATTTTAATTGTTAATAAAGGTTTTTATTAATATTAAAAAAGTAAAATCAAATTTAAATCTATTATCTAAATTTATAAATATTTATCGCTAGATTATTCTATTTTAGCGTGCGTGTTTATTAACATGGTTACTCTCCTCAGTATGGTGAAATTAAGGGTAATGCTAAGAATAAAAGTAAAAGGCGTGTGAACATATAATCCTATTTAAAATTTTGCTTTTTTTAATACAAGTCTTTTTTTGTCAACTTCACCTTTTCTATTTAAATAAAATGTTATATCACAAATCGTATTTATTTCTAAATTAGTTAATTTTAATTAAGAATTTGAAAGTGTTGATGAGCAATTAAAATATTTATAATTTATATTTTATAACGTTAGATTTTAAATTTCACATGCAAAAAAATTTATGTAAGTTTAAGTTATTAAATTATTATTATGATTGTTTCACTATTTATAGTTTATTTTATTGATTTAATATAAATAATTTATTAAATTTTGTTTAATTATTAATTAATTTTTTTTATTTTATGAAATATTTAATATTCCCTCCGTCTAAAAAATGTTATCATTATTCATTTCTAAAATATTCCAAAATATTTGTCCACTCTAAAAATAATTATAAAATTTGTTTATTTTATTCTTATTAATTGAAATGTGTGTATTCTCAAAATTAATAATAAAAATAGTAATAAATGAGTATATGCAAAAATATAAATGAAAAAATATAATAAAATTTATAAATTAGTAAGTAATTAATAATTTTTTTGAATTATGTCAGAAAAGAAAGTGAATAACCTTTTTAAGACAGATGAAATATTTAATAATAAATAATCATATATTCAAAATTTATAATGATTATACATGGGTAAATAATTACTCTCTCCGTTCGAAAAAAATTGTCCACTTTATTTTTTCATATAATTTAAGAAAACATAATTAATTATTTATCAACTCATATTAATTTATTATAGTATTTTTCAACGTATATTCATTTATTACTATTTTTTTATTAATTGTGAGAAGATACAAGTATTATATTTTTTACTCTCTCCATTATGAAAAAAATGGCCATTAGAAAAGTAAATTTTGTTCATAAATGGTCATTTAGCAACAAAAAAAAATATATGGTAAAATAGCTAATTTATTTTTTCATTTTCCAAGTATGAGAGATATTTTCTAAATTTATACTGTAATTAATAGGGGTTTTTTTGGTAATTTATGATAAAATTATTATTATTTTAAAAATAGTGATTTTTAGTTATTGACTACTTTTTTCAAAATGGAGAGAATAATTAACAAGATAAAATGAATAAATATGTATATATTTTTAAAGTGAATAAATATTTTAAAAATTTTAAAAAGAAATAGTAGAGGATAAATTTTTTTTTTTTTTTTAAGACAGAGATAGTAATTATTATGAAAGATTAAACAATTTGCTGATATAGGTTGAGGTAAGAGGAGAAGGTGAAGTTGGCCACAAGATGGAAAAGGTGGTTTGATTTCAATAAAAACTACATCAACAAGCAATGTGGATAGTGACACGTAGCCTGCTGTGTATTAATATCATATCACCAAAATTGAGCAGTATATTGTCATCTAGCGCCTTTGATCAAATTAAAATTTTATGTTTATATAGCCAAAGTTCCTATTTTATAACATTCATGAGAGTAGAATTGTCCATTTAATGTGATTCAACTACTCTTAGCCAAAGCAAGTACTTGAAACCTATAAAATTTCATTAATTAATTGAAGGGTCACGAGTCTTTTCCGTATGGAACTTGATAGATATGAGCAAAAGTAATCAATTCCCTATCTTAATTTCAGCCAAACTTCACAGCAAGAAACTTATGCCTGGGTCAACCATGACTAATTAATAAAAGTACACGTACCTATATATATAAACCGTGAAAGCATCAATAACCCTATAGATATTGCCAAAACAAATTCATAAGCTTTTCAAATGTTTAGTAATAGAAAGTTAAAGTAAATAGATAAAATTTTCTTTTATTTTTATTAATTAATAATTTAGAAATCGCCTTCAGAATTATCAAATTAATTATACACATAATGTAATATAATTGAAATAGGTACACGTTAAATCAAATTTCAAAATATTTATGTGGATGAGATTATAAAATTGAAAATAATTTAGGGTTAACTTATATTATGGGTAAGGCATTGAAGTGAAGTTTTCATTGGAAAGAAGCATCTCCCATGAGTTGTCCATAAGTGGGACAAAGCATGGATATGCACATGGAAAACATAAAGGCAAACGAAACAAAGCTGAGAATTAGAAAGAACTGTTTGGGGGGCATAGCAAACAATGAGAAACCACAAAGAAGATGCATTGATAAACGTGTCCTTTTTGGAAGAATTTTATCCTTTTTTTTTTATTATTATTATTTTCCCAAAGTCCATCACTCTCTCTCTCTCTCTCACCCTCCATATTCATTTAACCCACTTCCCCATTTGATGTCTCCTACTCATCTTTCTTAGCATGTCCCATTAAAATTTTTTATTTATATCATAATTATTTTTCTTTTTGCTTCAATTATTAGTCAAGAAAGAAAGATCGATGAATAAATGTACACAATATCATATAAGTGAAGATAGAAAGAATCAAGTACCCTACCTTTATTATCAATTGATTGAGGGGTCCACATATCCATGAATATTGAATAATGCTTTTATAAATACATGAAATGTGATACTATATGCATTATCTTTTTCTGTCTTTAAAGTATCAACCCCCGACCCGGCCACTCCTTTCTTCTCTCCTTTTCTAAGTCTTAACCTAACGGTCAAATTTTCTGGCAGAGATAAAAAAGCTAAAATATATCTCTCTTTCTAAGAATCCTGAGTACAAGTAAGGTATGTTTCCAATACAAGAAATAATGATAGTTCACCTGACCCCATATCTATGACCAGCAAATATTATCACAGACCAAACACTGCAACCCCATTAGATATATACAAATAATTTAAAATAAGGTAAAAAAAGATAAATAAGTGAATTAATTAATTGCTCATTGATCATTATCAATACAACACTATATATATAGAGAGAGAGAGAGGATTAATTAATTAATTAATTATAATTGAGGGCTGACATTTTAAAAGTTGGTTTAATTAATTTTGTATTAGTTGATAGTTTTTGTGGGGGGTGGTGGTGGTGATGAATAAGATTCCCAAAAAGCTAAAACAAGGTGAGACTCTTCATAATGTGGGAGGTTAAAAAGAGGGCGTGGAGATCACATGTATATATATACAACTTTAAGTTGAATACAAGAAAAAGATAAAGAAAACTCCCACATCAAGTCAAGATGCAATACATTTGCCCTAAAAAGAGGGGAAGCACAAACACACATGATACCCTTACCTTACCTCCTCCTCCTCTTCTATATATATATTTTCCTTTATATATATATATATATAAGTTGAACTGTCCTAATTTATCATGACAACATGCATAGAGCAATCATAACCGTTCAATTTAATTAATTAGTATCTTTATTTTATTCTTTTTTCTTTATTTATTTATTTATTTTTAACAATAAAGTCATGAGAATGTAATATGTGGGGTTGTAATCCATTACCCTTTTTTCTTTGGAACTTTTTTATTTATTTATTTTTTCACTTTGCTTTTTATTATGTTGTTCTTTTTTTGCCTTCCTTCTCCCCAATTTCGGTGATGGTTAAATGAAAGTGTGGTCTATATTGGTTGGCTTGATGCATGCAATAATAGAGGTAGAATAAAAGAGACAGGTGAAAGAAAGGGCAAAATAGAATCCATCTATCTATCTATAGCTACTTTTCATCTAATCGTCTTGTTGTGGGGTTCCTTGTCTCTCTTTCTCTCTTTATCTCGACGAAGTTTCTTGATTATTTTTAACAATCATTAATTCTCAATTTTTCAGTTAATAATGCACCACTTTACTTCCAATTCAATCTACATTTATACTTAATAACCACAATTAGATATCTAAAGCTTATAACTTATTTATTAAAGGAAATTTATGAATTATAATAATTAAAACCTGAATTCTCATCATTTATAATAATATAGCTAAATTATTCACTATGTAATATGATTGTGATTCGATTAATCAAACATATATATGGACAATATTAGGTGATGCAAATTGTTTAAAAAAAATAACGAAAATCAATGTAATTTAAACACATCATATAATAAAAAATAAAAAATAATTATCATTATTTTACATCATATATGGTGTTAAAATATTATATAATTATCTTTATTTTATCAAATACATTTATATCATTTAAAATTAACTTTTATATATGTATATATATATATATATATATATGCACATCAAACAAATTTATTAAAAAAGCAAATTAATTTATTGTTTATATATTTTCTTAAATTTTTTACACATACACAAAGGCTGCATCAAATATCTAATGTAGGCCTTTTAAGTGTAGCTTTTTTGGGTATTTTGTTAAAAAAAAAAAGTTAGATGGGAGAAGTACAAGCCAAGGTGTCATTTTTTAATGCACTATGGCCATATGTCTGTACGGCCTGCCTCATGCGGCGTGTGTTACATCTTATAATTATGCGTTGCTTTTATAATATCATTACCCATGTGGGTGCCATAAAATAAATAAATAAATAAAATTTTAATTTATTTTATATTTTATATAAATTCCAAGAGCATGGCTGCAGTTACTCACTCGCATTATATATTATATTGCCACCAAACAAGTTTGTCAGAAATAAAAGTGTTTGCCTCCTTAAACGGTCCGTAGATGAAAATTGTTAGTGGGCAGTACAATTAATTTACAATGGCAGATTTCAGATTGTTTACACTAATCAATTGGCGGATTTTATTTGTCGTTTTGTCTCCTTATCTAGTGTAGAATTTGGGTAGTTGTTTTTTATTTGAAGAGGATTTGCCCTGGGAGCTTATTGATACACCACAGCTTTAATATTGTCATACAAATATTAAAATCAAATATAAAATCTAAAACATCAATTTCCTTATTATTGTGTTTAAAAACAAATATAAATTCTCTGAACCTATCTCCAATCAGACTCTAAAAATACTAAAATGGTGTGAAAATAGCATAATATTGCTTTCAAATGCACTCTATTCTTGGCACTATTTTGGTACAAATGAATACATAACATTTTTTGTTTTAGTTTTTAAAATTAATTGTACTTTTTATTATTTTTTTTTCAATTAGATGTGATATTTATATATTCAACTATGTGATGTGTTTTTATATATTAAATGCAATACTGTTATGGTATTTTATATTAACTTCAATTATTTTTATATATTAAATGTGAAGTTTTATGATATTTTATAATATTTGTAATGTCTACTTTTTATAAAATAATTATTTTTTAAATATTGATTATGTAATTAAATATTATTATTTTAATATTAATTATCATTTAAAAAATAATAATGAGAATTAATTTAAATTTTGAGAATTAAAATAAAAAGAAAAAAGAAATATTTTCAGGTATATTCTTTTTTACTTAATATTTAATATGATTGATTGAAAATAAAATAATAATTGGTGTTAAAGTTACATTATTTTAGCGTGAAAGTTATACCTAATATAAAATTTGTGGTTAGAAATGGCTTAATAATCCAAAAACTGCAATATCTATTTTCCTTTTGTTGTTTGGCTTTTATTTTCAAAACCAACCAAGTTCAATGGTTGAAAAAATGTACGTAAAATATCCTTCTTTGGAATGGTGGTGAAGTCCAATTAATGAGATAGAGAAAACGATGGAAGGATAACATTGAGGTGCATCGGCCAGACAATGGGCAACCAGACACATCAATTTTGCTAGATGCTTACCTTTTTTATTTTTTATTTTTTTAGGATTTAAAAGTTAAAACAACCATAAAATAAATTTCTCTAAGGATATGTCTATTTATCTATCTTGATAAGCATGAGACTGCCCTTCTTTTTTTGTATATGGAAAAAAAAGTTTTTTAGGCTTGCATGGTCAAATTTGGATAGCCAACACAACTTTCATTGAACACATAAATTAATTTCTAGATAAAAACATGAATGATTTCTTGGATTGCACATGTAAGCTTGCTTGCCTTTTTCATAATATCTATTAATTTAAAAAGACAGAAATTTAAATATTTTCATCATTAAAAGAGTTTATATTTATATACTCTCTCCGTTTTAAAAAAATATATTCATTTTTCTTTTTATCTGTCCTAAATTATATATCATTTTCATCTATAAAAGGAGAGTATATTTGTTAATTTATTAATATATACTTATTTGATATATTTCACCATTAATGCATCCTATTTTTATCTATAAATCATTAATTAATTTTATCATACTATTAACCAAAACATGCATGTATCGTTTCATATTTCTCATCAAATGAAAAGGATTGAGTTACCACATTAATCAATAATGAAAATTTAATTTTATTTGTCAGAACAATTGATTGTAAGATTAGTATTAAAAAAAATTAGACTATAATTCTTTCCAAGATAATCAATTGTAACAAATCTAAGTGAAAGATTATTTGTAAAAAGTATTAAATAAAAATTATTATTTTAACTAAATTAATCACTTTTTTAAATGCATGTGAAAGTAAAAATAAGTCTTTTTTTTTTGGATGGAGAGATTATAATTTTCAGAAGTTTGCAATTATTTGGAGAATTGAATGGCTTATCAAATAGAGATTTGGTCAATAAGTTGTGTCAAATTGAGGTAGAATTCAAGAATTGCATGAAAGTAGGCCCTAAATATGGAAATCAAACCTGAAAAAGAGTGCAAATGCATATCATATATCAACGAAATTTGGTAAGCAAAGTTGAAGAATTGAGGAGTTGTTGTTCCAAGGTAAATTAAGGCATAGTCAATTAAAACCCAAATTTCCAAGGCAGAGAACAGATCACTCAAAACTGTATATATGCTCCATGCAAGAAGTTTCTGGTGGCCGGCCATCTAGTACATATATTTTCCCCAAATTTGACTGGCTGCATGCAAGTGCACCATTAGAACAAGCAATTATATGATATTAAAAAATATATATATATATTTCATTTTCAAAGTTCAAACCAGAATTTTAAGTGCCAGTTTCATATTGAAGAATGATTCAATAAATTTAACATAAGTTCGTCAAAGAAATACATCACTTTGAAAGTTAAGAAAATTAAACTTAATAATAATGTATTTGGTTTAATGATATTAAAATTATTTTTATTATTATGAGTTATAAATTCAAATAAGATATTAGTTTAATAGTATGAAAAATATGTTTAATGGTATTATAAATTAATTAAGAACCATTTGATAAAAATATTAATTTACTTACTTTCACTTTAAAGTAGTTTTAATAAACAATTTGAAAAAATAATTTATAAAAATAATAAAAATTAATTAATTAAATAAAAAATTTAAAAAAAGTATTTTTTAATCTTTAACACCAATCACAAATATCCCTTAAAAGTAAATAAATTATTTAAATTTTTTTTTTCCCAAAGAAATAAATTATTTAAATTATGTGGGAGAAAGCTGATCATGACTATAAATTTGGATCAAATGGTCAAGAATTAATTTGTTGAAGAGCAAAATGTTACCATAGGAAAATCAGTGGAGAAAAAAAGTCCACAACATATAATTAGCCACCTGGCACATAAATGCCAAACCTAAACCTACGTTTCCCATGCGAACAGCATGAATTAACGTATCTTATAATAAATCAGAAAAAAAAAAAAAAAAAAAAAAAGGTTAGTAAAGAAAGAAACTGCCAAAGGTCCCTGACTGGGTACACCGTACCCTTCCCCAACGGCAGCCTATTAGTTCCCTTTTTTCTTGACAACAATCCAATCTTTTGTGGGTCCCACTATACCGCCACGATGGCTGCTATCCTTTGGCCCCACCCCTTATTTGTCTTGTCCCTCTTCTCTCTTAATCTGAGTCCTGTAACCCTGTCCCACACGTGTATACGTGGACCCTACTTTCTTCACGTTGTTCACTGAGTCTACGTGGCAGGTTTTTGTGGCAGGTGATTACGCGGCAGATGCCCCTGACACTTTGTCAGTTATATTAAATATCCAACAGCTCGCTTCCCCCCTTTTTTTTATTTATTTATTTTTACAATGAAGAGAAAAAAATAAAACTAGTAAAAGAACAACCCAGTTACTACTACGGACACGGACTAATACTTCAGAAATGCCCCTATATAATCGGTAGAATTACGGGCTGGCCTGGACCTTTGTTTGTTATAGAATTGGAGTCAAGAAGGAGGATGGGGCTTTTCTGGTAACCGAATCCTAAAATAGACAAAAATTTACCCAAACCAACAATTACAAAACACATTCTCTCACTCTCTCTACAAATATATTTGTGTTTTGATTTGATTCTCTCTCTATCTAGCTTTCCTCTTTCTCTCTCTAGACCAAACCAAACCCTAAATAAACCCCCCCATACAGCCTTGCCACCGCTATTGCATGCCCTTTTGTTCATTTTCCCAAATCCTTATTGTTCTCTTCTTCTCTAAAAACCAAAACCAAAACAAGAACTCTAAAAACCAGCCACTAGCCAATAAAGCAAAAACCGTCCAAAGTCATACAAGGACAGGGCCTTTAAAGATAGCACAAAGCAATTCCAAATCATCCTCTTCAATCATCATTATTATCCTCCATGGCTGTAGAAGCACGGCATCTTAATCTCTTTCCTCCTCAGTTCTTAGGCAACAGGTACCCTTTTCTTCTTCTTCTCTCTTTCCCTCTCTATTCATATATTTTGAATGTAATCCCTTTATAAATGCGTATGCATATCTGATTGTAATCTTGTTTTTGGTGATGAATATATAGGGAAATAATGAACCCAGTTGAAGCAAATACGAATATGTACAATACCCAGATCGGTTATAGGATTCCATTGTCAGGAACTACAACAACAGAGACACTGCTTCCCATGTACAGTTCTGTGATCACAGATTCAATCCCTCAAAAAACACCAATCAAATCAGAAAGCGGTCTAACCTACAATCTGCCGATGCCAAGAAAGCGCCCAAGAGATTCCGTCAATCCTCTCTTCTCGTACCCGACTCCTCAACCCAACAAGACTGCTTCTCCCTTTTCTTTTTTGGGCCAAGATCTCTCCCTTCAGATCCAGCAACAGCAATTAGACGTCGACCACCTTATTTCCCAACATGTAAGTATAATTATCAATGCCGCTTCATTTAGAGTAATTACTAATCACTTAGGTAAATGTGTAAATATTAGTAATTTTTTTAAATTATGTATAGATGGAAAAAGTGAGGATGGAGTTAGAAGAGAAGAGAAAGAGGCAAGCGAGGAGAATAATAGAGGCACTAGAGGAAGGGATGTTGAAGAGGCTAAGGGCAAAGGAAGAAGAAATCGAGAAGATAGGTAAATTAAATTGGGCACTTGAAGAGCGAGTGAAGTCCTTGTGTTTAGAGAACCAAATATGGCGAGACTTAGCACAAACCAACGAGGCCACGGCCAACGCTTTAAGGACCAATCTTGAACAAGTCCTCGCAGCGCAAGTTAAGGACGAGCGCACCAGGGGCGTAGGATTAGACGAACCGACAGCAGAAATGGACGACGCGCAATCATGCTGTGGCAGTAGTGGGGAAGGGGAAGGTTCATCGGAGGGAAGGTGCACGTTAGCAAATGGGGCGCAGGATAAGGACACAACATCAAGTAGGCTGTGCAGGAACTGTGGGAAGGAGGAATCGTGTGTGTTGCTTTTACCGTGCAGGCATCTGTGCTTGTGCACTGTTTGTGGGTCTACTCTTAATACTTGCCCCATCTGTAAAGCCACCAAGAATGCCAGTTTCCATGTTAACATGTCATGAGTGATTAGTTGATGAACCATAGCACAAGGATTAAAAAAAAAAAAAAAATTATTCAAGAAAAACTAAACAATGTTCATTTTATAGCCTTCTTAATTTCTTTTATCTATCTTGATTCTTTATTGCATGTACAATTTTTTTTTTTTCCATTTCTTCTGATTTTTTTTTTTTTTTGGGATGATTGTTAAGGAGTTTCCGTAAATTAATTATTAAAAAGAAATTTTGATTAAAAGATTTTTTTAATATATAATGTCGATGATATGGTATCTCTGAGTACTTATCTTTCCATATCTCTTTATGATTATACGGATAAGAAGGCGTTTGAAGAGAAGAAGATTAGTTTGGGCTTAGGACTGAAGTCTAAAACAGATGAGGAGTAGGGGCGTGGGGAATATGTGGGACCGGACCTCACAAAGCACGCATCTACCCGACAGATAGACGGTAAAATAGTGGAGATGAAGGTGTAAAACACGCTCCTTAGAAAGGCGTGGAGTCAACGAGAAGAAGAAAGCGACAGGTGTGAGGCAAAAGCTGACACGTAGGACGCGCGCAAATGTCGCTGTTATTGTGTAATGGCAGTAGTGGTGTCACTGAACACTCTCTCTCTCTCTCTCTCGTGCGCACACCCAAACGCACGATTTTCTTTTTTCTTTACCTTTTTCTTTTATTAATCTTTTTTGGTGATGCGGTCATTCACAGGAGTTTAATAGGGATTTGTTTGGTGCAAAACGGTGAGGCCTGCAAAAAATGTTTTTTCTATAAGTTGTTAAAAAAAATAATTAAATAATAAATTATTTGAATAAAGCTTTTTAGCATTTTGAGAACAAAAAACAGCACATAATTAACAAGAGAAAAAATCATAAAAAGAGAGAGAGAGAGAGAGAGAGAGAGAGAAGGACGCGAGAATGGGTAGTTGGATAGTACCGCCAAAACAGGTAAGAAAAGGCAAAATAGATAACACCTAAAAGAGCGAAAGAAAAGTGGAGGGGGCGAGTCTGAGTCTGGCACTACCGTATTTTGTGCATCATTGCTTGGCGTATTCTAGACGACGACGTTATCATTATTTCGGTTTTCTTTTTTTTTTTTTTTTCTTTTATTTTCTGTTTATATGTATAAAATAAAAATAAAAAGCGTGTGAAATATCGTGATACGATGATGACGATATCTTCAACGGGTGGCGCAGGTTAGCGTGTAAGTTTGTTGAGAGTTGCGAGGCGGAGACGGTGGAGGTGTGGTGAGGACAGAAGCAGTGATGGTTTTTGAAATGAACGAGGCCCGTCCTATGCACGTTACTTTGCTGCCTCTTTTGTCATTGTCAATAGGGACTATATCACAAAGTACCACCTTTTGTTGCCTCTTCAATCACAATGTACTATTTTTATTTTATTTGGCAAAAAAAAAATTTACTATTTTTATTTTTATTTTTATTTTCCACTCCACAATTTCTTAGTTCAAGATTTTTTTAATTTTAATTTTTAAATTGAAAATACTTTTAAAACATCAAAATAATTAAAAATATTTACTATTCTGTAAAAAGTTTTATTACAGCGAATTCAATGGATATTGTAGAATTATATATATATATATATATATAAAATTAAATAACAAAATTATATTCTAATCTCTTATTGTTATTGAAAGAAGGAATGAGACAAATTGAGATGGGACGATAATGTGTATATATATATATATATATAATTTTGCCTTGGAGGTGAAAATAAGTGTTTTGTTTGATAGAGAAATTTCAATTTAGTGAAAGGGTTAAGGCAAATGTTAGGCAACATTGGAATTGCCATGTAATGAATGAGAGAGGAGTGGAACTTTTGTGATAAACATGTTGATGTTTTTGTTTATTTATTAATTAATTTATATGTAAAAGGTTATGAAGAAAAGAGTTAAATGTTTGCTGGCTCTATGTGGATCACTAATTGCCATGTTTTCGAATATGAATTGTAGTGCGTGAATATTGAAAAGTTAGTCATTTGTGCCACTTTCAACTTTTGGACGTTTTATGAATTTTATCTTTCAATTTCTTTTAATTCAAGTAAATTAAGCAATGATAATACTAATTAAACAATAAATAATATTCAGAAACGTATATTTATTCATAAATTTAAATTTATGAAAAGAAAAATAAGTTAGATGAATAATTTTTTTTAAATATAAATTCAATTCATATGAAATGATTATTTTAAACACATAGATATGTAAAAATATTATTATTATTAGTTGTAACTTGTTATATTAGAATTCATTGTATATTATTATTTTATTTTTTTTAATGAAAATTAAAACAATGCTAAAAAATTTAATTACTTGCAAATATATATCAACAAATGAGTCATAATTTGATGTGTTTAGGGAAAAAAAATAATAACTAAATCCATGAATAAAGAATGGATGTTTTGTATTTAGACAAAAAAAATCAGGATTTTCAAGAAATAAATCTAAAAAAACATGTACTAAAAATCTCAAGGAATCAATTTCCAATAAAGGTCTTATTCAATTGGGAATATTACATGGCCTCCAATAATAGTACCATCTCCATGGAAAATGTGTCCAAGTTGTTTTCAAGTCATGTTCAATTCCCACTCTAGCATTTCAGCCTTCAAAATTGTCCAACTAATTAATGGGCCATTTTCAGAAGGAAAGAAAAAATGTTTGATTTAAGGGACAAAAGAAAAATAAAAAATAATAGGACCCCACATTAACACACACAAAAATCCAAAGTTAGCATTTAATAAGGAGAAAGTAACAAGGACAACACAAAAATAATAGGAGATTTTGTTTGTAGGATCTACTGGCCCCACTAAGTGGTCCCCTACCATATCAGGACCATCTGTCCCTTTATGACCGGCATGCCCTCCAAGACACGTGAATCTGATTCCCTGGTTCTTTTCTTCTTCCCTTTTATTATAATCATTTTTTGCCTAATTAATTAACCTTTTTTCTAATTAATTATTTATTTGCGTTCTTTATAGATATATTAAAGAAATAGACATTGCCTATTGACTAGTATGCGATAATGATTTTAATTATATTTTAAATTAACTAGTATTTATTTAAAGGGCAAATGGACTTCCCAATTATTAAAAAAAAAAAAAAAAGGTCTTTTTGCCTAGGAATCTATTTAATTAAAAAGTATGGGAACATTTTACTAGAAAAAGAAATGATCCCCTCTTTTGGTGGGTTTTCTATTTTATTTTAAATACTATATTATTAACTTTTTTTCAGCCTTAGAACATCATAATGGCCACTAATGGACATGGTTTATGACGTGGAGTTATTAACACATTTCTTCTTTGGAGTTAAAAAGCAACTTTCACTAGCCCAAAAAAATAAAGAAATATAAAAATTAAAAATATTTTCCACTAATAAAAAATTTCCCTTTTTTTTTTATTTTTATTTAAAGACTTCATCGAAATGACACTCTAACTATCCCAAAGTCTATAAAACTATTTTTTTTTTTTAATTATCACATTGATTATTTCAAAGAAATTAATACTTTATTAGTTTTTAGATAGCTGGGGTTGTTTTAATTTACACTTAATATTCTTGATTCTTCTAAATTTTATTTTTATATTATGTGGATTATGTGTTATGAATTTTAGCATTTTATTCAATGAATAATCCAAGAATGAGGCAATAACAATTGACTAATTCGATTGATTTCATAGTTGAAACTTGAAATTTTGTCTCGTGCTTATCAAAACCGTATGCATTTGTGATTTGCCCCAAATGGAATTATATACTATAATAATATGCAAGGGAATAGGTGGAATAGTGCAATAAAAATGTCAATGCAATGCCAGTTATTATTATAAGTATTTGGTCACTGTCACACCTTTGGATGGAAGGAAGGTGGCTAGAAACTGATAATTCCCATTCAAATGGTAATCAAAGCTAATAATTGTGTTTAAATTTAGGGAAATTAAAATAGACAATTCCTTATAGAATATTGAGATTTGTCTTCAAAGTATGGACAATTGACCAAATTTCTCACCTAGTTTGGTTCAAATCTTAGCTTAATTTGCGGTTAATCAAAACCTAAATTAATTCAAATACATTGCGTCGACCCATGGTTAGTTGATTGGCTAGTTTTCTACAATTTAATAAATTATAATAATAATTTTTTTTTTTTATATTTTTTCAATGATAGCATTTGACTAATTTAACTCAACTTTTTATTTAGAAAAAATATTTTAATCTTTGGCCCGATGGCTAATATTAAAATGAGAGTTTATCTTTTTTATTTTAAGTTTTGACCTAAGCATGAGAGAACATTTGATTAAAATATAATGAACTTAATTTTATTTTTGTCAAACCAAAATGCAATTCAATATGAGCTTTTTATAAGAATGGATACTTGTAATTAAAATCAAGATTCATGGCTGAGGAGTTCGATTTGTTATTTAATTTGTGGGAAGGGAATAATTAGCATTAATCAAACATAATCAGACCATTACTGCATATTGGAATTTGGGTCCCACAATATAGCATCATTAATTTTATTTGATGGCCCTCCTGTAACTTTAATAATTATTTCAACCAGATTATATATATATATATAGGCAAGACATTAATTGTCTTTATTTGTCTTAATCTATTTATAGTGTGCTTGTAAAAAGAATTTTTTTAAAGGCATTTAGGAGTTTGATTTAATAATTACAATGACTTTTAATAATATATTGACATAGGAGGATAGTGATTTTTTTTTTTTAATAAGTTAGTAAAATTATTGTTACATATTATAACTTAAATACAAAATCTATTTAGTATTTAATATCATGAGCAATTAAAATATTGATAATTTATACTTTTAGATTTTAAATTTTATATGTAAATGGACTTTATATAGATTTGAATTATTAAATTATCATCCTGATTACTTCACTATTTGCAGTTTATTTTATTAAAAGAATTAAATGATAATTACTAGCAAACTAAAATTTGAAATTTTAATAGACTTAGTTTAAGTTTTTTATAAATTTTTTTTATTATTATTCATAATACTTATTATTTAATAATATATAATTATGCTTTAAAATTTATACTAATAACATGTAATCCATGAGCGTAACTAACTTTTTTTTTTTTTTTTTAAAAAGTACTATGTTATGATATAATTGGGATTATCAAAGGGAAAATTAGTTAATACCTATTAGTAATATGTTTATAATAATATGGCACTTATAATGGTGTGTTTTAGTTGGATGGTGCATTGCACATTGAAATCCCCAACTAAAAAAAAAAATATATATATATATATACTAATCAAGAAAAACAAAGACACACAGATATTTATAATTAAATGCCCATGGTAAGAGAAAACAAAACCACACACACACAACCCTATGTCTTGATGTAACGAAAAATAAATATGAATAAAGTATTAGCCCCAAATTAATTGAAATTAGGGGGTTGGTCCCCTTTCCCTATAGAATCACATATCCATTTCATGTGGGTCATATTCTTTTCTTTAACTTGTTCTCTTTCTATATATTGAATATATACATAGAAAATTAAATAAAATATTGTGTATACGTCTCCAATAACACTCGCATGATAAAGATACGTGTTTAAAGGAAAATTCCAGCAATGACTAAAATTGTATATGCTCGAATTGATCGTCACGTACACACTACGCACTAGGCCAAACCAAATGCCGACTACAAGGAAAGTGACACTTGACCCAATGCTAAGTATCTCTAAGGACTTCTGAATGAAAAAAAAAAAAAAAAAAAATCCTGCCCTAATTTATGAGACTAGTTAAATACATTAAAAAAAAAATCTTAAAACTTTATTTTAGTTAAGAGATTATTAAATTATTAAATTTAATAAAATTTATGAATTTTTGGATTAATTATAAAATTATTTTAAATTTTTTCACTTATGAGATGGGAAATTAAAACTTTTAAAAAATGAAAGATTTAGATTTTTTAAAAATCATAAATTTTGATCATATTTTGAATTGTCAAACGGTAGATTTATTTTAAATTCATATATTTTATAAAATGTCTCATTTGAAATCTTTTGTACTAAATAAGACCTAATTGCATTTCATATATCTTTGTGGATGTAATAAAATTACCATAATACCTCCTAAAATCATTTCCTATGAAAAAAAAAATTACGAACATCAATTTTTTTTCTTAATAAAAGTTGTGAACATTAAATATATATACACTCTCTTAAAATAAGGAAAAAATATTTAATATTCATAAATTTTTATTAAGGACAAGATTTTAGAAGGTACTACAGTAATTTTATTACATCTACAAGCATATACGAAATGAATCTAAGATTTTTATAACGTATTTAATTATTCTTTGATTTATTTATTAAAAAATTATTATATATGTCATGCGTATATTTTTATCATATATATTTAAATTAATAAATGAAAAAATATTAAATATTAATTTGATTTGACTTGAATGTTTGCCTTTTTTTTTTTTAATAAAAAAGATATTAATATTTTTATATTCTAGATTTTATAATCATATTAAATAAATATATATAATTACTGTAGAAAAAATAAATTTATTTTTTATTTATTTATTTTTCTCTCAAGGTTGTGAAGTGAAAGAATGGGTGTAAGGGGATGGAAATATGTGTCACTTAAGTCGTCCGCTTTCGTGATGTATATATAGATATATGCATATTCCATATTTGAGTTAAGGGTAGTGGGGCTGCCCCTCCCCAGAGTAAAATTAAAATGGGGCAGTACAAAGGCATAGAATATGAATATGGATCAAAATCAAAGAGGGCAAGCAATGGGTATGGGGGGGCCATGATGGGGAACCCTAACTTTCTTTCTTTGTGAAAGGCCTCTCTCATGTTCTACTCCATCATCTTACAATTGATTTTGTTTGCTTTTCTTTTTTAGTTTAATTTTCTTCTTTTTTAACCTGAAGGCCCACATTTATGTATAAAATATATGCCCATATCACAAGCTAGCAAAGCCATCCAGTAAGGCGGGTCAAGCTAATGAGTTTGATGGCCCCGATTTGGCATTTCTTATTAAATAGTAGTATGATTTCTAACCCCAAAAAAACAATACATTAAAAGCTATTAAAGTTGGTAGAATTATAGGGGTTTCATTATAATGAGGAAATGCTAGCTCAGTGGGATTGGTATCTATATAATGCTCAATGTACTACACTTTTTCTTTTCCTTTTTGAAACCAATATGGCCAAGAAAATAAGTTATAATTAAGCACTACATTGGGGTTTTCATAAATATGTAATTAATTTTTGATTGGCCTCTTACTGTACTGATCACAATCTTCTAATGGTAATGGGTAATACAATTTGCTTTTGAAAAAGGGATGGTGGGTCAAGATAAGAATCCACAAACCCAAAAAGAAACAAGGCATAAACCATTATTCACCTAGAAAATCATATCTTCACAATGAATATATACATTTATTTGTTTTATGTATCTCCTTTATGTGGGAATTTCAATGACCTGCCATGAGTCTACTTTACGTGGATGGGTTTGGAGTGAGGCTAAAGATATAGAGATTATTTATTGCAATTTTGAATCCAGAAATCCCCCACTATGGATGAAAACATGACAAAGAGAAATTAAATAAAAATTCAATGTAATCTGATCAATTTTCTTGTTTTGTTAAAGGATGTAAAAAGTATAAATGAGTTTTCAAATTCAAATCATTGTTATGATATAAATTTCACCAATTAATGAAATATTAATAAAAAGGAAAAATTATTTCTTATCATATAATTTATAATGTTTTAATTTATTCAAATTTTTATTTCAAAAAAAAAAAAAAGGTAAAAGAGGGAGAAACTGTTGCAAACCAAACTATTAATTATTTTTTTGTAGGGTTTGACAGATTTTGTTGTGCAAGTGTAAACATCAGCTTCCCCCACTAGACACAATATGCATGTGCAATGACCATCAAGTCTTACTCATTACTCATCCCATTAATGGGGTCTTGAAGATTGTGGTTGCTAACCCAACTCCCCCATCTTCGGTAAAATCAGTGCAACCTCTCTTTCTCCTTATCTCTCATATCAATAAGCACTTTCTCTAAAGTGCCTCAATAGTTCCTTCTTGTCTAATGTCTAAAATTAATTAGGTACCCATTTAAAAGCTAATATATATATATATATATATATATATATATATATATATATATATATATATCTTGGTAGAGTAAAGAGGGCAAAACATGATAACTAGCAATGGAAATGGATTTTCCATGTGGATGGATAGGATGAAGAGATGTTTGATTGGACTAAGTAATGGGTTAAAAATATTGAAAAGTGATTCCAATGAAATGATACCTATCAAGAATAACAATTTATATATTAAATCATGTACTATGTATATAAAATATTTTCCCCTTATTTTTCCCTTTGCCACTTTTGAAAGTTTCACATTCCCACAGTGTGAAAATGACATGAGAATTGAGATGGGAGTTGAAAGGTGACATTACAGAGAATCAGCCAACACATTGGACCAAATAAATGGAGGAAACATTTGGTAATATTTCCACTATAGAGTGCAATATTATTGTGCCATCAACAAATTCATTTGCTTATATATGGGGATATTGGGCCTACCAATAATGGACCATCAATTCTCCTTGAAATTGGACCCCATTCTTATTGTCTCAGCCCCTAAAGTGGTTTGTGTACCTCATTTCTATATCTAATGCCGTAGCTAGCTAGCTGTAGAGTAATACATACATATATTCTAATGAATTGAAATGATCTAGAAGTCCTTTTCTTTAATTTATCTCGCTAAATTAAAGATAATTTTTTATGATGTAAAAATTTAAATTTAAGACCTTTAACTTTTCACACTTATATAAAAAAATAAAAAAAATAAATTAAAAATACCTCGATTTCGTTGTATTAAAAATTGATCGGTATCCTTTAACTTATAAGATGACAAAATATAATTAATTCATTGTTGAAGAAATAATTATTCCTAATATTCCACTTTGTAAGTGAGCTAAAAACTAGCTCTTAAAAAAGAACCGACCGAAATTAGTCACTTTTTAATATGTATTTAACCAGTGTCCATGCATAAACTTAAAACTAATTTTTCCCAAGTTAACAGCACTATTGCCTATTGGCGTGTGTAATCTATCAAAATTTCAACTATAAATGAACAAACAAAAAATCAACTATTAATGGAGGATAATTACAAATCAAAAAAAGGGATCACGTCTGTCATATTAATAATATTTTGAATTTTCAATCAATCTCATTTTGGATGGTTTACATTGCCTTGGAAATGTGAATGCTTACTTCAGTATTCTGTATTTTTTTGACAACTTGAAAATTTTGGATATTTTGTACCCATTATAGCAGCATATGCCAATGCTTTCAATTGACATTGCCACAAGATACATTTGAGATGTCATTTCACTGTTTTTTTTTTGTCTTTTAGGTTGAAACTCTAAAATATTTATGTTAATTTCATATCAAGCAATAATTACAAGGAATTTAATAGCAGTGTTAATTTGTAAAAAAAAAAAAAAAAATCCTTTAAAAATTACATGTGACAAAAATTACTGGGAAAAAGTTAAAATTGCCATCATTTTTAACTATGGTTGTTACAAATATATAAATTTTAAATTTTAAATTTTGGGTAGGAGAAAAGCATAAATAAACATTAAATTACCTATAAAAAAAAACTGGGCCAGTTGGAACAACCTGACAGGACTGACTATAATCATTGGGCCTGAGAATGGGCTCCACTACGAGCTGATTATGTATCTGCCCAATTAATAAAAAAATGGACTTTTGTTTCAGTGAAAAGACTTCTCCAGTGGATAATGAGAAGGTGCACAGCCTGGGACTGATCCCACCATGTCTTTTTATACCCATCTCTTCAGCTCTGGACTTTTTATCAAACACATTATTCAAACAACTTGCTGTATGGATGCACATGTCTTAACCTCTAATACAGGATTCACCCATTTTAATAATAATATGCATATTTTGAAAAATAGAATTACCTTTTCCTAAACACACGACAGAAACTGAAATTTTAACTCATAATCTATTAGTAGCCTGTATAAGAAATTAATTAATATATAATAATGAGATGATAGGCTTTTCATATAAAATGCAGGGGAAATTTATGAATATGACCAATTCTTTTGATATCATAATGTCCACAAATTTTCTTGATTTGATTTTTGAAGTCTTTGAAACACCACATTCTATGTGAGAAAGAAAATGAATGTGTCTCGGCAAAATATGTAAAATACTTAATATCTTACCAAACATGTTCAATGTTGACAAGAACAGATCATGGGTGCCAATGTTTCATAATGCAGCTACGTATACGAACAGATTGGACATGTACAAGTAATAAAACGTGCCCAGAAAGCATACAACATCAGTGTCGGTGTGCCAGACACCACCAATAATTCTTAAAATATATTTACTGTTATAAGAGACAGGATATGTATTGGATCATTCTATGTATTTGTAATTTCTACATATCCATCTCTACGTTTAATAAATACAGTATTAGAAAGACCTCTTTTTTTTTTTTAAATAAATACTAAAAATGAAACGATTCTATCAATAAATCAAAATTTATTGATATATATAATTTTTTTTTTAATATACTGAAAACAATAGTTTTGTTGCGCACTCCCTTATGGACCTTGTGTTGCTCCAAATGGTAATGGTATAGTATAGCAGAGAGATTATACAAAACTCTACAGCCCAATAGCATTTTCAGAAAAGCATGGACTACCATTCCACTGTTAAGGATATGTAATGGTGATAAAGCAAGCACAAGAGAGCAAGTTAAACTATCAACCTGTCGTCCCTTGATTGGATGTGGTTACTATCAACTTATCGGGAGCGGCTCCTCTCCAGTCCAATAATCCTCCATTTTCCTCTTAAGTGTCCCGTTGGATTCATTAAAAAAATATCCAACGGCTTATGTGCCTTTAAAAGACCATCGACCCCCACCATAAATGCATTGAGAAGCAGATTATATTTGCTGGTTTCGTTTGAAATTAGATCAATTAGAACAAACAAGACAAGCATTTCTCAGGAAATCTTAGAGAAATTTGACAATAATGTACTAACTTAGAACCATAGCCAATGTACCTGCACTAGGCAGAGAGATTCAAACAAATAAAGGGACCAACAATTGTTGGTGGAGCCATAAATTTTTTATGGAAGATCGAATTTCTTAAATCATAATTTATATTAAAATAATATATATAATTAAGTCAATTTTATATATTTTAAGAAAATTTTCACCTAAAAAAAAGAGAATCAAATACAATATATGCCTAAATTTTTATAATTTTATATTTAAAAATTTTTGTATTTTGAATATTAGAAGGCAATTACCAACCTCTGACCTCCTAACTCCGCCGTTACAAACAACAATAACGGGACAATGAACTAAGTACGGTAAAGAAAAATTTAAGCCGTTGGATATTTTTTTCATGAGTTGTCCACAATCCAACAGGACACTTCTGGAAAGGATTATTGGATTGGAGGGGTGCCGCTCCCCAAATCATCACTCAAGAAACGAAGGGGACAGAAATTTAAAAAGAAAAAAAAAAAAGTTCAAGCTTGTGAATAGAGTTCATGACAAGCCCTTTTTTTTTTTTTTTGAATTTTTTAATCGAACTTATTCACTTACTGTTAAGGACACGAGTGGTCGTTCAAGTGGTTACTTCTGTTCACTTGGCACTCGCTGTTATATTTCTATTGACGACTTGCCGTTTATTGTTGTAGTTGTGACCTGCGCTGCACTGTATAATATTTTGATGTGGCCCGCGGGCCTGATGCTTTAGTTCTGTGGCCTAACTCCTATTTTTCTTATGGGCCGGTAAGCCTTATATTATTTTCTCCCTCCCTGTTATAACGATATTCCTTAAACCATCACCTTCATCTTCTTATCTAGCTGGGTATCAGTCTCTTAACGAGAAAATCAAAGCCATGGCAGCAGAGAATGGAGAAATGGAGGTGAAGGATACGACGAAGAAGCAGAAGCACAAGGGAAAGCACGATAAGCCGAAACCTTGGGACGAAGACCCAAACATCGACCACTGGAAGATTGAAAAATTCGATCCCTCTTGGAACGAAAGTGGAATGCTTGAAGTCAGTTCCTTCTCCACTCTCTTCCCTCAGTACAGAGGTCTTTCTCAATTTCTATTTATACGTTTTCAATTTTGATATGCTTCTATCGGTTTAGCTATGTGATTTTCTATTGTTTTTGCTTTTTTTAGAAAAATACTTGCAAGATGTGTGGCCAATGGTGAAATCTGCTTTGAAAGAGTTTGGTATTGCATGTGAGTTGAATCTGGTAAGTCCTCTAAGTGTTTGTCATTAAGTGTTAGGTTCATTAGTGTTTGTGAATTACTGATTTAAAGTACAGGTTCATACTTTGATCGATTGTTTAGATGCTCATTAATGAAATTCTGTTTCTTTTTATTAAAAATTTATTGGAATTCTTGGCTTTTATCCTCCTTTTTCCTTTACTGCTTTATTTTTTCTGCTTTTATTTCATTTAAACCAACTGGAAGCTTTAGAATACTAAAACTTCAGTTTTTATCTTATGTGGTGCATTTGATATTGGCCACCATACAGTAAGAATCCCAGTTTTTTATGTTTTCCCAAGAACTTTTATCTGCATTCTACCATTTTTCTCCTTTTCTGAATGGACTTGTGTTTATTGCTAGTCGGGTCGAAGGGTCAATGACAGTTTCAACTGCTAGAAAAACCAGGGACCCCTATATCATTGTCAAAGCTAGGGATCTCATTAAGCTTTTGTCAAGAAGTGTTCCTGCACCTCAGGTACAGTTATCTACTTTCCTTTTTTTAGTGTATGCTATAGATTAAAAGATCAACCATTTGAAATGGTTATAGTGTATTGCCTTTGGTTCTTTCATGGTGTTAGAATCAGTCAAAATGATGACAATTTGATTGTCTAAAATCATTAAATTCTTGAATGTTAGAATATTTTTTTGTATCTTCCTATAACTGCTATAGATAAATATCATTGGAGTTGTTTATCATATGCTGATTCTTTAAAATTAAATGAATGATATTTCATAGGTGTGCCTAGCCACATTAATGCTCAAAATGCAGGAAAAAAAATAAACTTTTCACTGTTGAGTCAGAGCTTAGTCTAGCAAGCTAGGCACAAAAAGTACTTTTTTTTTCCAATTTCTTTCTTTTTTTTTTTCAAGTTAAAAAATTATTCTAAACAGGTGTCATTTGTGAGATTTTTAAGTATTGATTAAATGCATATCTGGACCAAGTGTTTTCATATGTATTTCTTGTGGGCTAGTTTCATATTAGTTGTTTAATCACAGTGCTTGACATTATTGATGTGACAGGCAATCAAAATTTTGAATGATGAAATGCAATGTGACATCATCAAGATCGGCAACTTGGTCCGCAACAAGGTACTTAAATTATTTCACATATAGGTGACTTTTCTATTATCTTACTTGCAAGTACTTTTATTAGCGTTCTTGGATGTGGAAGGCAAATCCTCATTTCAAGCATCTTTGAGTGCGAGAAAAATTGATTTTTAGGAATTTGTCAACTTGTTTAGTATAAGACTGGTAGTGTTTTTTAATGAAATCCTTCAATATCCTTGATTATGTGTGGAGGTCTACACTGCGATCAGAACTTAGTCTGGAAAGCTTTTTCTAGTATTTGCTTTTTGCTAATGTGATATTTAAGCCTCAAGAGCACATCGAAGTTTCTGTAATTTTTTGCAGGAAAGATTTGTTAAACGGAGACAGCATCTTGTGGGTCCAAATTCTTCCACGTTAAAGGTGTGTTCAGTTTCTTAGTTTTAATATTTTTGCAAGCTTCCCAACCCCCAGTATATCTGTCCCTTTCTCTCCAGAAAATTATAACTTATTAATAAAACAGTAGCCATTGTATAGACAAGATAAGTAGCAATCGACCTAGAGATCATTCTTTATTTCTTTTCACTGTCTTATCTTCCACCATTTATTGGGTTGGGTGCAGGCCCTTGAGATTTTAACAGGTTGCTACATCTTAGTTCAGGTAATTGTTATTGCTCTTTGCAATTTTGATGGTCAAAAAAAATCTTGTTTTGCCATTGTGGGTGAAGTACACTACTTTAAAGATTTATTTAAAATTATCCATATAATTGAACAGGGAAACTCTGTTGCAGCTATGGGCTCATTTAAAGGTTTGAAATAAGTCAGAAGAATTGTGGAAGATTGTATACAGAATAAAATGCATCCTGTATACCATATCAAGGTGAATATACTTCTAGTTCTATCTACAAGATTTTCACTTGAAAGGCTGTTAATTCTCTCTCTCTCTCTCTCTCTCTCTCTCTCTCTCTCCTCCCCTCCCCCTCCTGTGTTGTAGATTCTCATGATGAAGAAAGAGCTTGAAAAGGATCCAGCACTTAAAAACGAGAACTGGGATAGGTTCCTTCCAAAGTTTAAGAAGTATGATATTTACCTAATTAACGTTTATGTTTACACACTTTTAGTGACTCTTCAGTCTCTTTTACATGGTTTTTCATTTTTATATTTGACTCACATAACTGTTTCAGGAAAAATGTCAAACAAAAGAAGGTTAAGAGTAAAGAAAAGAAACCATATACACCATTCCCTCCTCCTCAACAACCTAGCAAGGTAAGAGAATTACTCCTGCTTTCCAAAATATATAAGTTCCTGACTAGAGATTCATTTTATTAATGCATCTCTGTTTCACATTACCTTGAGATTTTTAGAACATTTTACTCTAATCAACTGTTTCATCCTTTTTGTTTTGTTCGTTTCTGAAAAATATATTTTGTTTATTGTTCTCTCTGTATAAGTGTATATTAAATCTAGGTTTTAGTAAGATATTTGATCAACTCCAGATTGTTGTTTTGGTTGAAATATGCTGGAATGTTTCTTATAGTTGATGTGGATGCTCATATCATTGGATGAGTTGTTCATGTCTACTTAACTTTCTTTCAGTACTTCAGTTTCTCATCATTGACATGGTGTTTTCTGCAATATTTGCAGGTTGATTTGCAACTGGAGTCAGGACAATACTTTTTGAGCAATGAGAAGAAACAAGCAAAGAAGTGGCAAGAGAAGCAGGAGAAGCAAGCAGAAAAAACAGCTGAAAACAAAAGAAAACGAGAAGATGCATTTATTCCTCCAGAGGTTCTATTCCAAAACTCTTTTTGCTAGTTTTCTTCATTTTATACACACTTCTGCCTCTTCATTCTTCATTTTCTGAGAGTAACCTCAAATGAAATCTCTTTGGATATTGTAGGAGCCCAAACGGCAGAATGCAGGTACATCTGCAGATAAAAATAATGATGTGGCTGCTTTGGCCATGTCAATAAAGGTATAATCCATAAGCCAATTTCATCAGAATCCTGTTTGATTTGCATATGGAAATTTTATGGAGGGTTATTATTGCGATTACATGTTTATATTTTCATAAGATCATATATCAGAACAACTCTTGAAAGTCTTTTTCAAACAAAATTTCAGAAAGTTAAACAAAGTGTAAATGTTGTATTTGCTGTCCTGCAGAAAAAGGCAAAGGATTTTGAGAAGAAAAAGGCTGTTGAAAATGTCAATGCAGAAGAGTATATTGCGGCATCAGGAGAGATACCTAAGAAAAAGAAATCAAAGCACGCATAATCTAGGAGTTCATGCTAATGATGGAATTTTTATTTTTCCTTTTATTTTTTTTTCTCTTTGTTAAGTGGCATGCCCTGCTACTGGTAGTATTATGAAGTGTTTAGGGACAACTGTACTATGTGATCCCCAAATGGTGCACTGTTTTCTCCTTTTCTGTTGACAAAGTTTACACTAATCTATTGAAATAGAAATCGGTGAACCAAATAACAATGCATGTATGTGTGTGACTGAGAAGCATATATAACTGCACTGAGCATTTGACATGTAATGCTTCTTGGCTGGCAATGAAAAACTTGAAAGAAAAAAAAGGGAAGAAAAAAACAAATAGGAGGATCCTGGTGGGAAATAAATGCTGATGTATTTTGTTTTGGATCAAGAAATTTAGGGTACCCTTCTGAAATATTTAGGCAGCTGCATGGAGAGATTTTAGGTGCATACCTAGATATGTGCTGATGAAAATTGGCTTGTAACATCAGTTAAAACAGATCATGAGTAGTCTTAAATTGAAATGACGAGATGTCATAAACTAGTAAAATTCCAATCATGGGGCGATGTTTTGTGACACTTGTATGCGTGTGGTCAATCTGTAGGCTGTTGGGCAGCAGCAGTAGGCTCTAACACAATTCTTTTTTTTTAGATTGAATATTCTCTTATAGAATTATTAAATTCCAAAGAGAATAAATAAGATTTATATGCAAATATTACTTAAATATTCTTAAGGACATAATTTAAAGATACTACAGCACAAGATTATTTAAGTAATATTGTATACACTAAAATCATAGTTTTATATATATATATATATATATATATATATGGCTATTCTATTAAGACCTCTTTTAATCCTTTTTTTTTCTTTACATACTTCGTCTTTTCTTTAATATATTATCTTATTTTACATTATTATTTTTGATCCGCTGTATTAATAAGCCAATTTATAATAATTTACTAAAATAATATTAAATAATGTAAAAAATTAATGTACTTTGACATGAAATTCGAAAGGAAATCTTTCCAGTAAAAGCTAAAATAACCAAAAACATATCTAGAAATTCCTAAATACTTAAAAAAAAATAAAAAACAGCAGCACTGCAGAAATTTAAATATTACCAATGTCTTCGTCCTCGTAATGGAAGTCAATGAAACCATCAGTAGCAACCGTCCATTCTGCCATCCTATCGAATGTTATCAGGCAACTACTTATAAGCTTTCAAGAGTCAAGCCTCATCATGCAATTACTCGAGTTAATATCAGCCTTATCATCCTGACAATCTCTCGAGGCAACCAGGATTATATCAGCCACATGAATCCAAACCTTTTTGTGCATCTTCCCTCGAATATGACGAATATGACAGAGCCGTTTGATTCCGTCACTACACATATGGCCTCACAGCGGCCATTGCCAAGCATAGAAAGAACTTGGGCTTATTCCTGACAGTCTTCTTTGTAGATTTACTCTCGCTTCTCGTCTTCCACTTCCTTCTCTCCCTTCTTGCAGTTCTCGCTTCCTTTTCCCTTATTCTTCGAAATCTTGATCCAATTTTCTTTCACGTGAACTTGAATTATGAGAATGTACTTGATTTTACTTCTCAAAGCGCAACTGATATTGCTTTGTGCTTTATATAGAACTTTGATGGCTAATTAATGGCAGCATAAGTGTTTCTTGTGAATCATATTCTATAATGGATTCTGCTTGGAATTGGAATTTTCCTTATTGAAAGATGCTAGAACATATTTATTTTTCAAGAAGGTCCAAAATCCTTTTCCCAGTCAAGAAACAAAATTCTTACCCACAAAAAGGAAAGGATTCCACATGGAAATTACCCCCTTCTTCTAAGGAATTGGCCGAATCCAACTCAGAAAAGAATTACCCGAAGCATATATAAGACCCTGCCATTACCCAGTTTTTTTAATTCTTCACAAACCAAATTTCCTATTCTTCACATTCACAAACCAGTGATAGAGTAGAATCTTTGTGCGAGGTGAAAAACAGGCTTCTTGTCGATGAATCGCCGATTGATGACAACTCAACTGTCTCGCTCCACCCAGAAATAATGGAAAAGCTTGAAATTTTCAATGGAGACACAATATTGATAAAGGGAAAGAAGAGGAGAGACACAATTTGCATTGCAGTTTCTGATGAAACTTGCAAGAAGCCAAAAATCCGAATGAACAAAGTAGTCAGATCCAACTTAAGGGTTAGGCTTGGTGCTATCGTTTCAATCCATCTTTGCCCAGATGTCAAATATGGGAAAAGGGTTCATGTGCTTCCTTTGGATGACACAATTGAAGGGATTTCTGGGAATTTTTTTTTGATTCTTATTTAAGGCCTTATTTCTTTGAAACGTATAGGCCAGTAAGAGGAGGTATAAGAAGTTTTTAATTTAAGGTTGTTGAAACAGACCCAGAAGAGTATTGTATAGTTTCACCTGATACTGAAATCTTTTTTGAAGGGGAACCTGTGAGAAGAGAAGATGAAGAAAGATTAGATGAGGTTGGTTATGAAGATGTGGGTGGTGTTTGAAGGCAATTGGCTCAAATTAGACAATTAGTAGAGCTCCCATTAAGGCATCCACAGCTTTTTAAGACTATTGGTCTTAAACAACCTGAAGGGATTTTGCTATATGGTCCTCCCGGTACTGGAAAGACTTTAATTGCAAGGGCTATTGCTAATGAAACTGGTGCTTTTTTCTTTTGTATTTTTCTTTTTTTTGATATTATGCGTCAAATTTATTAAGAACAATAACGGGGAAAAACATAACCTTATGCTACGAACCTATCTAAGCCAATAGGCTTAGCCAAATACATCCAATAAAAAGCCAAGCACCATAAAGTTCTGTAAAAAAATCCTAGCAACCTCAATAATACACAGAAAAAAAGAGCCTACGGTGTCCAACACAATGTAACAGCAGAAAGGAAAATACTAAGATACCCCAAACCAATCTATAACACACGCACACCAAATATCAGACTTTAGGCATAAGATATCATCCCCAAAAAGACCTCAAAAATACGCATTAGTTTCCAGCTTCAGTAGTTGATGGCTTTATCTTCAAATACCAACCGCAAACAATCGAAGAAGGACTACCCACACAAAATTATCTTTAGACCAATAGTAAATATACAAAATAACATCAGACTAGACAGTAGCAAAATGCAGAATTAGCATAGATTACTGCACTCAAAATCATTATTGAACATCAAAATCCTTATTAAAGGGGTAGAAACAAAGCAATCTATAACCATACTAGAGGTAGCATATATAAGGAGAATCACATAGAATCCAACCATGAAGGCATCTCTAGAATTAGAAGGTCTTAAAGCATAATCATGATAAGGAGGAAATCATGAAGGACCCAGTAAAGTAATCAAGAACTACAGCTAAGCAATAAAATCCGAGTTCCTTGTGATACCGGATTTGGCTAGATGGTCTTTTTTCTTTTGTATTAATGGACCAGAAATTATGTCAAACATGTCTGGTGAAAGTGAAAGCAATTTAAGAAAAGCTTTTGCTGAAGCTGAACAGAATGCTCCTTCTATTATATTTATTGATGAGATTGATTCAATTGCTCCCAAACGTGAGAAAATAAATGGTGAAGTCGAAAGAAGGATTTTTTCACAAATCTTGACTCTTGTGGATGGGTTAAAATCTCATGTTCATGTTGTTGTAATCGGTGCCACTAATAGACCTAATATCATTGATCCTGCTCTGAGAAGATTTGGGAGATTTGATAAAGAAATTGATATTGGAGTTCCGGATGAAATGGGGCGTTTTGAGGTTCTTCGAATTCACACCAGGAACATGAAACTGACTGAAGATGTTGATTTGGAAAAAGTAGCAAAAGAAACTCAAGGCTATGTTGGGGCAAATCTTGCAGCTCTTTGTACTGAAGCTGCATTACAATGTATTAGAGAAAAAATGGATATAATTGATTTAGAAGATGAAACTATTGATGCTGAAATTTTAAATTCTATGTCTATTACAAATGATCATTTCTTAGGATCTAGTAATCCTTCTGCGTTGCGGGAAGGGGTTGTTGAAGTGCCTAATGTGAGTTGGGAAGATGTTGGTGGGCTTGAGAATGTTAAGAGAGAACTTCAAGAAACAGTTCAATATCCAGTTGAGCATCCTGAGAAATTTTGTATTTCTCCTTCAAGAGGAGTTCTTTTCTATGGACCTCCTGGATGTGGGAAAACTTTGTTGGCTAAAGCTATTGCTAACGAATGTCAAGCAAATTTCATTAGCATTAAGGGTCCTGAGCTATTGACAATGTGGTTTGGTGAGAGTGAGGCTAATGTTAGAGATGTTTTTGACAAGGCTCGCCAATCTGCACACCTTGTGTCCTCTTTTTTGATGAACTTGATTCTATTGCTATTAAGAGGGGAAGCAAAACTGGTGACTCCGGTGGTGCAGACCGTTTTGAACCAAATCTAACTGAAATGGATGGCTTGTCAGCTAAAAAAAAATATTTGTCATTGGGGCTACAAATAGGCCTGATATAATTGACCCTGCCTTATTACGAGCGGGTAGACTTGATCAATTAATTTACATTTCTTTACCTGATCAAAGTTCAAGATTGCAGATTTTCAAGGCTTGCTTGAAAAAATCACCCTTGTCAAAAAATGTAGACCTTGCTACTCTTGCTAGCCATACAGAAGGGTTTAGTAGCGCTGATATAACAGAGATATGCCAGTGTGCTTGTAAGAATGCAATTAAAGAAGAAATAGAGAAAGGCATTGAAAGGCAAAGAAACAAGTACGTCGATACAATGGAAGAAGATGGTGTAGAGGAAGCTGTGGAAATAAAAGTAGCTCATTTTGAGGAGGCAATGAAGTGTGCTAGAAGAAGCGTTGGTAACACTGATATTCTCAAGTACCAATTATTTGCTCAGAACTTGCAGCAATCGAGAGGTCCTGCATCTGATTTCAAATTTTCTTAGATTAGGGCCTAGAAATAGCTTATATAGCACAGCAGAGGCCCAAGTGGAAGTGATATGAGGCCCAATCCAAGCCCCTTTCCGAAACCCTAGCTGAGAGATTGACGTCAGGATATATGCAAATCGCATATACCATTTGCATATAAAATTAAACATCATATATAAGAATTTTCGTATAAATATTTTTTTGTAAGTGCGCCTTTCATCTCTTTGAGAGACTAAAAGTAGAGAAGCCTGCTACTTCGTCTCTCACTTTCTAGCCGCTTGTTTCTCTTTGTTCATTATTCTCCTGCTCCTCTCCAGGTTCGTCTTTTGATTCCTTTTTTATTCCGGCTGCTGCGTTTTGTATTGATTTTATCGTCGTGGTTTTAGATCTGAATCGATGGAATGTGAGTTAGTAAAATCTGAACATGGCTTAATCTTTCTAATCCGATCAGCTGATCTAGATGGGATATATAGGTTTATTTAGGCATATATGATAATTAATTGATCCTTATAGAGTTTTCATCAGTGACCTTCATTGTTGTGCTTTGGATAGTATAGTAGAGTATTACTTCCTACTTATGGATTTGTCGTGTAACTTTGAGCTTCATGTGTTGGGCAGGTTTTATTTTGATTATTTTCTGACACTTAAGAGTAGCAAACATGGTAAGTTTGTTTTTGCATATATTAAATTTACGTTTTCGGTTCAATGCACGGTCTGGTTCACTGGATTACTTAATGGTGTTTTTGGGAAATTTGCTTGATGTCTACAGGTGAAGTTTACAGCTGAGGAGCTTCGCCGTATTATGGACCTAAAACACAACATTCGTAATATGTCTGTTATTGCCCATGTTGACCATGGTATGTTTTTTTGTTGCAATCTCATCTCTTTATTGAACATGTGCATCGACTAACCTTGAAAATGCTTTCTTCTTGTTTTTTCTCCACTACAAGTCAAGGACCATCAATGCTTTTCAATATTTTTACAACTGATCCCACTGAAACTTTTTTAAGGTTATGAATTGTATGTTCATTGATAAAATTTAAGAGGATAAGTGGATTAGATGTTAATCTAAATGTGAACGTAAGTTGGCCTGTGGAGTTTCATGCACCAGTACCATCTGGAACAAATAAAAGTTCCTGCATTTAGTTTGAGCGTTTGTGTTCTAAGTTTTTTCCTCATCTTTCAGGTTTTTTAAAGTGTTCTTTTGTGTACTTATTTATTGATATATTGCTCTTTGGGGTTCCCTATGTGCAGGAAAGTCAACACTTACAGACTCTCTTGTGGCTGCTGCTGGTATCATTGCACAAGAAGTTGCTGGTGATGTCCGTATGACTGATACTCGTCAAGATGAGGCAGAGCGCGGTATCACAATTAAATCTACTGGTATCTCACTCTACTATGAAATGTCTGATGATTCTCTTAAGAGCTACAAGGGAGAAAGACAAGGAAACGAATATCTTATCAATCTTATTGATTCACCTGGACATGTTGATTTCTCTTCTGAGGTCACTGCTGCTCTTCGTATCACTGATGGTGCCCTCGTGGTGGTGGATTGTATTGAGGGTGTCTGTGTCCAAACAGAGACTGTGCTTCGCCAGGCTTTGGGTGAAAGGATTAGGCCTGTCCTGACAGTCAACAAGATGGACAGGTGCTTCTTGGAGCTCCAGGTTGATGGCGAGGAGGCTTATCAAACATTCTCGAGGGTCATTGAAAATGCCAATGTCATCATGGCCACATATGAAGATCCACTCCTTGGTGATTGTCAGGTCTACCCGGAGAAAGGAACTGTTGCTTTCTCTGCTGGTTTGCACGGTTGGGCTTTCACATTGACAAACTTCGCAAAGATGTATGCCTCAAAGTTTGGGGTTGATGAGTCTAAGATGATGGAAAGGCTATGGGGTGAGAACTTCTTTGATCCTGCTACCAGGAAGTGGACTGCCAAGAACACTGGCAGTACAACCTGCAAGCGTGGGTTCGTGCAGTTTTGTTATGAGCCCATCAAGCAGATCATTAACACTTGCATGAATGATCAGAAGGATAAATTGTGGCCGATGTTGCAGAAGCTTGGGGTCACTATGAAGTCTGACGAGAAGGATTTGATGGGCAAGGCTTTGATGAAGCGTGTTATGCAGAATTGGCTTCCTGCCAGCAATGCTCTCCTAGAAATGATGATCTTTCACCTTCCATCTCCTGCCACGGCCCAGAAGTATCGTGTGGAGAACTTGTACGAGGGTCCCCTTGATGATCCTTATGCAACTGCTATCAGGAACTGTGATCCTGAAGGCCCTCTCATGCTTTACGTGTCTAAGATGATTCCAGCTTCTGACAAAGGTAGATTCTTTGCATTCGGTCGTGTATTCTCTGGGAAGGTCTCAACTGGTCTAAAGGTCCGGATCATGGGTCCAAACTATGTTCCTGGTGAGAAGAAAGACTTGTATGTTAAGAGTGTTCAGAGAACTGTTATTTGGATGGGAAAGAAACAGGAAACTGTAGAGGATGTCCCTTGCGGTAACACTGTTGCCATGGTTGGTTTGGATCAGTTTATCACCAAGAATGCTACCTTGACAAATGAGAAAGAAGTTGATGCCCATCCCATTCGTGCTATGAAGTTCTCTGTCTCACCGGTTGTGCGTGTGGCTGTCCAGTGTAAGGTCGCTTCTGATCTTCCCAAGCTTGTTGAAGGCTTAAAGCGTTTGGCCAAGTCAGATCCTATGGTTGTTTGTACCATTGAGGAGTCTGGAGAGCACATCATCGCTGGTGCAGGAGAACTTCACCTTGAAATCTGTTTGAAGGATTTGCAAGATGATTTCATGGGTGGAGCTGAGATCATTAAGTCAGACCCTGTTGTATCCTTCCGTGAGACAGTCCTTGAGAAATCTTGCCGTACTGTGATGAGCAAGTCCCCCAATAAGCACAACCGTCTTTACATGGAGGCCAGACCTATGGAGGAAGGGCTTGCTGAAGCTATTGATGAGGGTCGTATTGGTCCAAGGGATGATCCTAAGGCTCGTGCGAAGATTTTATCTGAGGAATTTGGTTGGGACAAGGATCTTGCAAAGAAAATATGGTGTTTTGGTCCTGAGACCACTGGACCTAACATGGTCGTTGATATGTGTAAGGGGGTGCAGTACCTAAATGAAATTAAGGACTCTGTTGTTGCTGGGTTCCAGTGGGCATCAAAGGAAGGGGCACTGGCTGAAGAAAACATGAGGGGTATATGCTTTGAGGTATGTGATGTAGTTCTTCATGCTGATGCTATTCACAGAGGTGGCGGTCAGGTCATTCCAACTGCTAGGAGGGTTATCTATGCGTCACAGCTTACAGCCAAGCCCAGGCTACTTGAACCTGTTTACTTGGTTGAGATCCAAGCCCCAGAACAAGCCCTTGGTGGTATTTACAGTGTTCTTAACCAGAAACGTGGACATGTTTTTGAGGAGATGCAGAGGCCTGGTACCCCGCTGTACAACATCAAGGCATACCTCCCAGTTGTCGAGTCCTTTGGATTCTCAGGCACTTTGAGAGCTGCTACGTCTGGACAAGCCTTCCCACAGTGTGTGTTTGATCATTGGGACATGATGTCTTCTGACCCAATGGAGGCAGGGACACAGGCAGCACAGCTTGTAACAGATATCCGCAAGAGGAAGGGATTGAAGGAGCAGATGACACCACTATCCGAGTACGAGGACAAGCTGTAAGCAATTTCATGAGATTGACAAGCTGGAGGATTTTGAGTTGCAAAACTGGTTGCATTATATTATATTGTTAATGTGTAGTAGCAGTAGATGTTTTCCCATGGGAGTAGTCACCCATTTTTGATGTCATAATTTGTTTTAGATGCTTATTACGAGAACTGGCTTAATTTTCTGTTGTGTTAACAGTATCATGTTTTGAGCTTTTGGCACCAAAGATTGGTCGAGAGTTATGCGATTTTTCGGGGCAAAGACCCAATTTGTGGCCTCAATTCAGACTCAATATTTAATATAGGTCTTGAAAAAAGAAATTGGTTCAATCAGCTTCTTGAATTTTTCAATCTGGGTTCACTGAAGGGCTTGTCTAATAATGTTAATAAAGTGAATTGCGAGATATTTTTAAATAATAAAAAAAATATTAAAATTAAAAACTAAAAAAAAGAAAAGAATAAGAGAACTCGGATCTTGATTCATCAAAAAAAAAAAAAAAGCTCAAGTAAACAAATAGGAGAAAGATTTCGAATTTCATATCTTTTTGTATGGTATTGACTACGAGAATGATCAAATCATGATCCTTGTTGAGGAAGAGAGTAAGGATGAGATACCCAGTTCGCTTGAGGGGCAAATTGTCATCGTGGGTCTTGACGGCATGGATGTAGCCAAAAGAAGCATCATGGCCAAGCATCTCAACATAAACAAGGCAAATGATGTACTTTTTCTTCTTTTGATTGGCCAAAACCGCCTTGGGAGCCCATAGCAAGCTCCCTCGCCGTTTTTAGTTGCTCCATGTGAAAGAGAAGAAGAGAATAAGAAGAAATTGATTTGATCTATGAAAATGGCAAATTGATTTGAGCATTGTGTTTACTTCTTTTTTTTTTTTTTTTTCTCGGTTTGATGACCAAGATTTCATTTAAAAAAAGAACGCAGGTCTGAGTTTTTTTATTTAATTTTTAACTTTTTAATTTTAATATTTTTTACTACTATGAATTTAATATTATTTTAAATTTTAATATTTTTATTATTAAATATATTTTTAAATTTTAATATTTTTTATTATTTAAAAATATATTTTACTCAAAAACTAATTGACAATGAGAGGACTGTCCAAGTGACTTTTCTGTTGTCTCAACCAACCAATCAAACGAGATTTAACTCTGATATCAAATAATAAGGACATACATTTCCATCTCAAAAGCTAATTTGTAAGGAAAAAGTTGCCCAAACTCTGATAAATATCACTCTCGTTAACAAATGTGGGATACGTCATAATGCAATTCAAAGACTTATTAAATTATTTTTTGGAAAAATTTTCAAAAATACCTAAAAACATTAAAAAAAAAAAAACATTTGTACAATAAAAAGAATTTTATTTCAAAATAACCATTCTCACTACTATCTTTTATACTATCTAAATCTTTATTTCATCGTTGTGATCTTATATATCGTTTCAGATGGAGCTCACGAGATTATGTGCAAAATAAAAAGAGTGTTTGCAGCTAGGTTGCACGGAAACTTTTATAAGCTCAATATTTTCGTATCAAATATATTTTGGATATTGAAATTCTCATAAACTTTTAGAAAATATTACATAAACTTAAAAAAAAGTTTCCCATTATTTTTTTTTTTGAATTTTGAAAACTTTTAGAAAACTAAAAAACTTGAAGGAAATTTATTAGATAATTCTAAGAAATTTAATTGAGAACTAATTAATTTTAATAGGAAAATAAGAAGAATAATAGACTAAAAAGAAAAAATTTCAAATCCTATTGGAAATTAAAAACACACTAGGCTAAAAGGGAAAAAAAATTCAAATCTTAATTGGGAATTAAAAACAACTGTAAAAGACTGTAAGGGAAGAAAAAGAACAAAACTCAAATTCTAATTGGAAAATAAAAACAACCGAAAAACACTATAAGGGAGGAAATAAACAGTATACATACACATATATATATACAGTTTCTATGTATCATGGAAGTTAAAATACATTGAATCCAAGTTCAAGATACAAAAGCATAACTTCAACAACCAATTATGTACAGGTATGTATATTTAATTTATATGATATGATAAATTATATAATTAATTCCAAGGAGTTAATAATTATAGATTTGTCCTTTGATTCATCATTTGCTGCTAATGTTTAATGATGATGTTGATAGCAATAAAAATAATGAAATAGAAAATTAGTTATAAATATTTTTTTAATATTTAATTTATTATGAATGATTATTTAGAAAGATTTTAGAAAAATATTATATCCAGTTATTTTAATTATTTAATTATATTATGATTTTTTTATGATTTTATTAAGAGATTATTAAAGTTAATGAAATAGTAAAATTGATAATAAAATACTTATACCTTTTTATATATAAAACATATAATATATATATATTTTTTATATAATATTTCCTCAATATTTCATATTTTATATTTTAAAAATTAACGTATTTTTATGTCGTATCATTCCATATTACTTTCCTATTTTTATTTTCGTGCAACTTAGGTTTGCATAAACATAAAAAGAACTCTCTTCTTGTCTTGGATTTATGAATGGCTTTCACTATTTTTCAACAAATTTTCAAGAATTACACTTATTTATTTTTTTTATTAAAAAATAAGGATTTTGTAAATGATAAATTACTTTTTGATAAGTGGCTAACACTTATTAACAAAACCACAAAATAATATTATAGAAACATTGTTAATTAATTGTATTTAATCTCAAATACAATCTAATAATATTTTTTTTAAACAAGTATTGCATCTAAAATGTCTTCACCTTATGTAATTTATTAATGATTTAGAATATTTTCACTGTTATTATTTATAAAATTTTCATTTTAATATTTTATAAGATTGAGACATTGGGTTCTCTTACAATAATGTCAACAAAATATGACAATATTTTGGTTACTTATTGTAATCTTACATTGCACTTCATTAGTTACTAACCGGCATTCTTCTACTTTTTTTTATTATTATTATTATTCATCATTAAACCCAATTCTATTATAATTTTACATAAATCTCTTCTTAATTCTTAAAAATATGAGGATAATTTTAATAAAATAAATACAATTAGGATTAAGTTTTAAAATTAAAATTAAATATTATTTTAGAAAGTTCGAATATAAGTGTTTTCAAATTTTTTTAGTGATTAAGTTATTAGTATTGAAAAATTATTGTCTAGACTCAATCTATTTAGGCCCTCTTATATAAAATAAGATTTTAGGAAAAAATTAGTATACATTAAATATATATTTAGTATCTGCAAATATTTTATATATATTGTAAATTTGGGAGAAAAAAAATAAATTAACCGTAAATGATATATTATATTGGTATACTTTAAGTATATATTTGATATCTATAATTACTTTATTATAAACTAACTGTAAATTGTATACTATATTAATATAAGTTAAGTATATGTTTGGTATTTGCAACTATTTTACTATAATGTAAATTTAAAAAATTAAAAAGATAAACTAACAGTAAATGACAAAATAAATATATGTTTAGAATTTGCAATTATTTTACCATACACATATTACAATTTAACAGTAAATGATATATGTATATCAAACTTTGATATACACTAAGCATATGTTTGATATCTATAACTATGTTAATATATAGATATTATAAATTTCAAAAATTAAAAAGATAAAATAACAATAAATGGGATATATATACAAAAATATAATATATGTTATTTATATGTCTGGTATTTTTTATATAAAAAAATTCCTTCAAGATTTCAAGCCAAAATGCTTATGTTGAATAACATATATAACAAAGTCATATTATTTTTTCAATAAAAGAAAAAAAATTATTTCCTCTATTCACAAATTATAGTTCACTTTTATTTTGGCATAAAGATTAATGATTTGTTTTTATTTTATTATTTTATATTTATTATGAGCACAAATTATATTAATTATTTTAGAATAATGTGATTAATTATAACTATATTAAATGTTATATTTAGAAACACAATAACAAATTTAATTTGAAAAAGAAAATAAACTATTTATTTTAGACATTCAACAAGAAAATGTGAATTATAATATGTGGACGAACAGAGTACATAATAATAACAAAAATAGTGGAAGCTGTTTTTAAAGTTAAATAACTATCCACCATCTATGAACCAATATACCACACTGACAACAACATTATAAGTATATATTTACAAATTCTTAGTGTATTTCTGTTATTAAAAATATCTTAAGGACGATCAAATATAATATTCGATTTTGTTGGTGATGAGGGATGAAAGTGACTCTCAAGAGAGGCTTAGACCCTCCTGGAGCCCAAATCCATCGCAAAACCTTCAGAAACTATCATAAACGGAAATAGGGCCCATTGGTCGGACCCTCAAACGATCCAAGTCCAAAAGCCTTCGGTCTAAATGCTGCTCCCCTCCTTCGCCAGCCGGATGACTTGCTGAGCAAGTAAGAGCCGAAGCCCTCTGATGACATGTCCAGTCATCCAGCAGGAGGATCAGTCCATAGACAATCTGCACCATACCCTGACACCCCCATTACCAGACATCCCTAGGGATGGGTCAGGGGACATGCGCCTGCCTGCCACCAACTTTCACCAACCAGCATGGTCGAATGACCGAGAATGTCCTTCCTCAAAAGAAAGGTGTCAGACGTACCCAACCCAAAAATCATACAAAAGGGGAAAGAAAAGTCTAAGCACGGTTAGTAAAAAACTCTGCATTCTCTCATCCCCTTTCTTTCACTAAAATTTTCTGAAGAAAAACCTAACTTGACCGTCGGAGAGTTAAAGCTAGGCAAAAGGCCTGGCACCTCTCTGATCCTTTCTCTTCTCCTTCGCAGGCATCAATCTCAGGCATCAGGCCCAAGTCCAAGAAGAGAAAATCCAGTCCATTCCTTTTCATATTGATCAAACCTGATCAGTTGGCATTTGAACATTTCTTCTCTCAGGCCATTGTATAGGTATCAAAACTAACTGAAACCATACGATAACAAACACTCATATTCACGACAACACTCTCACTAACCTTGTACCCAACTGGGGATGGAATAAGACAATTAAAATGGCAGTCCGGCCGTGGACAAATCTGTAATGACCATCATTCTAATCAAAATAACAAAAAACCCAGTCAAAAAATTACTTAAATTCCTTCAAATTAATCAAAATTCAATTAAAACAAGCAACATACATGAATGCTTTGGGATACTTGCTCTTGAAACAAATCATCAAAATCATAGTTACAGGTAAACACACCAAAGATCGGGTTAGTACCATCATGGTTTATAGAGTAACCACCATCCGATCTGAATCCCTTCCTTGCTTCAATAAACAACAGAAGAATTCTGGAATTGATCGGAAATCCAACTCGATAAAGAACATAAATTGGGTCATAGTCTGCGGGCATGGAGTTGAAGAGTTTGGGTGCGGATGTCAACAGTCTTCGAGCAGAGATGGTGAAAAAGAAAACAAAATATATAAAAGAAATCAAAATAACTAAAAATTGTATAAAACATAAAAGCATCATATAAATGATAATTTAACAAATATTACAGTGTATACAGTAATTTCCTCCATTTCTAATTCCATAGTCCCAATTATCAACAAGAAAAATTCAACAGCCCCAAGATTGGAAATTTGGGCTTTATATTGGGCTCTGTAATCAGAAAAAAGGTTTCGGTCTTTAATGTCCAAGGATAAAACAACATTGTGGCATACTGCGCATTTTGTTTCTTTACCAGCATCAAAACATTTGCAAATGGAAGATATATTCTAGTATTGATAAATATTATGCCATTCAATACATAATCTATTGTTTTTAGAAAAGAAAAAAGTTTAACAAATAAAATAGATAATAACACCTTGAAAACAAGAAGTAAACGATATAAACTGTTCATCATAATTTTAGGTCAAATGAATCTTTCTGAACTAAATATGAAAGGATTTTTTATTTATTTATTTATTTTTCTTTTTTGCCAAATAAATATGAAAGGATAAGATGATAAGTAGTCCGCTAAAAGATTAGCAGAAAGCCAGCCAACACATCAAACCACACCCTTCCGCCCACTTTGTGCTACAACTGCAGAAAGAGACCAACAGGTCAGAAAAAAGCAGAACATACAAAAACCCCACTAGCTCAACCGCCACCAATTAACGCATATTGAAAATGAGAAAAATTCAAGGGTCACCTGCAGAACATTCATAAAACAGATAACCAGCAAAACAAATTGGAAAAATAAAATAAAATTGGGGATATGATTTACCTAAGAAAACATCTGAAAATGAAACTAGCATTATAATCAACCAATGTTGGTTGCAAAAGTTCACAACATACCAAGGTAACACGACATCACCGTAGACCATACACTAGAACAAACATGAAGGATGACTAATCCCAGCACAGCACTACCGCACAGCAATAAAAATTAAAAGCAAAATACAAAAAAAAAAAGACAGCAAAAGCATTGTCGTATCATCTTCACAAAAAAAAAATGATTACAGCTTGTCCTCATACTCAGATAATGGAGTCATTTGCTCCTTCAATCCCTTCCTTTTGCGGATATCTGTTACAAGCTGTGCTGCCTGCGTCCCTGGCTCCATTGGGTCGGAAGACATCATGTCCCAATGATCAAACACACACTGTGGGAAGGCTTGTCCAGACGTAGCAGCTCTCAAAGTGCCAGAGAATCCAAAAGACTCAACAACTGGCAGGTATGCCTTGATGTTGTACAGTGGGGTACCAGGCCTCTGCATCTCCTCAAAAACATGTCCACGTTTCTGGTTAAGAACACTGTAAATACCACCAAGGGCCTGCTCTGGGGCTTGGATCTCAACCAAGTACACTGGTTCAAGTAGCCTGGGCTTAGCTGTAAGCTGTGATGCATAGATAACCCTCCTAGCAGTTGGAATGACCTGACCGCCTCCTCTGTGAATAGCATCAGCATGGAGAACTACATCACAAACCTCAAAGCAGATACCCCTCATATTTTCTTCAGCCAATGCCCCTTCCTTTGATGCCCACTGGAACCCAGCAACAACAGAGTCCTTAATTTCATTTAGGTACTGCACCCCCTTACACATATCAACAACCATGTTAGGTCCAGTGGTCTCAGGACCAAAACACCAGATTTTCTTTGCCAGATCCTTATCCCAACCAAATTCCTCAGATAAGATCTTCGCACGAGCCTTAGGATCATCCCTTGGACCAATACGAGCCTCATCTATAGCTTCAGCAAGCCCTTCCTCCAAAGGCCTGGCCTCCATGTAAAGACGGTTGTGCTTGTTGGGAGACTTGCTCATCACAGTACGGCAAGATTTCTCAAGGACTGTCTCTCGGAAGGATACTACAGGGTCTGACTTGATGATCTCAGCTCCACCCATGAAATCATCCTGCAAATCCTTCAAACAGATCTCAAGGTGAAGTTCTCCTGCACCAGCAATGATGTGCTCTCCAGACTCCTCAATGGTACAAACAACCATAGGATCTGACTTGGCCAAACGCTTTAAGCCTTCAACAAGCTTGGGAAGATCAGAAGCAACCTTACACTGGACAGCCACACGCACAACCGGTGAGACAGAGAACTTCATAGCACGAATGGGATGGGCATCAACTTCTTTCTCATTGGTCAAGGTAGCATTCTTGGTGATAAACTGATCCAAACCAACCATGGCAACAGTGTTACCACAAGGGACATCCTCTACAGTTTCCTGTTTCTTTCCCATCCAAATAACAGTTCTCTGAACACTCTTAACATACAAGTCTTTCTTCTCACCAGGAACATAGTTTGGACCCATGATCCTGACCTTTAGACCAGTTGAGACCTTCCCAGAGAATACACGACCGAATGCAAAGAATCTACCTTTGTCAGAAGCTGGAATCATCTTAGACACGTAAAGCATGAGAGGGCCTTCAGGATCACAGTTCCTGATAGCAGTTGCATAAGGATCATCAAGGGGACCCTCGTACAAGTTCTCCACACGATACTTCTGGGCCGTGGCAGGAGATGGAAGGTGAAAGATCATCATTTCTAGGAGAGCATTGCTGGCAGGAAGCCAATTCTGCATAACACGCTTCATCAAAGCCTTGCCCATCAAATCCTTCTCGTCAGACTTCATAGTGACCCCAAGCTTCTGCAACATCGGCCACAATTTATCCTTCTGATCATTCATGCAAGTGTTAATGATCTGCTTGATGGGCTCATAACAAAACTGCACGAACCCACGCTTGCAGGTTGTACTGCCAGTGTTCTTGGCAGTCCACTTCCTGGTAGCAGGATCAAAGAAGTTCTCACCCCATAGCCTTTCCATCATCTTAGACTCATCAACCCCAAACTTTGAGGCATACATCTTTGCGAAGTTTGTCAATGTGAAAGCCCAACCGTGCAAACCAGCAGAGAAAGCAACAGTTCCTTTCTCCGGGTAGACCTGACAATCACCAAGGAGTGGATCTTCATATGTGGCCATGATGACATTGGCATTTTCAATGACCCTCGAGAATGTTTGATAAGCCTCCTCGCCATCAACCTGGAGCTCCAAGAAGCACCTGTCCATCTTGTTGACTGTCAGGACAGGCCTAATCCTTTCACCCAAAGCCTGGCGAAGCACAGTCTCTGTTTGGACACAGACACCCTCAATACAATCCACCACCACGAGGGCACCATCAGTGATACGAAGAGCAGCAGTGACCTCAGAAGAGAAATCAACATGTCCAGGTGAATCAATAAGATTGATAAGATATTCGTTTCCTTGTCTTTCTCCCTTGTAGCTCTTAAGAGAATCATCAGACATTTCATAGTAGAGTGAGATACCAGTAGATTTAATTGTGATACCGCGCTCTGCCTCATCTTGACGAGTATCAGTCATACGGACATCACCAGCAACTTCTTGTGCAATGATACCAGCAGCAGCCACAAGAGAGTCTGTAAGTGTTGACTTTCCTGCAAAGCACAAATTAACAAAGATATTAAGAATACCTGAAAGAGGTTGAATCTGCTACCCACAAATTGATCTCGCAATATTAAATATAAACAGTCTGGAATTACAAACACAAAAGGCAAACATAAAACAGCTCTAATGACAGAGAGAATAAAGAAAAAAAAAATGCATTCCAACATAAATGTTACAAATTGTCTATCATAATTACATTGTGATATATATATATATATATATATATATATATATATATATATATATATATATATATATATATAACAACCCAAAGTTTTAACAAGTTGCAAGGAGTGCAAAAACAATTACAGAACTTTCCCTGAACACAAACAAATTGTTGCAGCCATGTAAATACAACTTGCATATTCAAAGTTCCAAAAGAATCCATTGTTGAATTATGAATTCACAAATTACATATAGTGATGTTCGAAAATACTTGCTGCCATTCACTACAACCATGATTCAGATTATACGAGCAGTTGGGACTAGGCAACCTGAAGCTGATAGACTAGGATTACTAAGGAAACAGTACAAATCAATATATTTGAGTTACATTGCTAATGGTTACAAGTAGTACTCATTACACAAAATTTGAACAAAAAACTTACCATGATCAACATGGGCAATGACAGACATGTTACGAATATTATGCTTCAGGTCCATAATACGCCGAAGCTCCTCTGCTGTAAACTTCACCTGCAGATATCAAGAATATCTCTTTAACTATTATCCCAAGCAAAAATAAACCATTTCTCAGAAAATGACTTAAGACAAATGAACTTACCATCTTGACTAGACTTCAAAATACAACCACCAACTACAATAAGAACACCTGAGCAAAGGAGCAATATCTGTAGTTAATTTATTGAATAAATAAATAATATCATAAGTTAATACACACTGGCAGCAACCGACTATACATAAAACATAAATAGGAAGTGCCAATCATGATAGAAACAAATATATGGAAACATTTAAGCAGCTATAACCAAAAAAAAGGAAAAAAAAATACAAAACTAAACTTATGGGTCAATGAGAGCACCACGATAATATTTAAGTGGCAATAATAAGATCATTGAATTCACATGCGCAAGAGCTAACTATCAGCATAACACTAAAGAAGTAAACACATAAGCTCACATATTAAAGTAGATTAACAAAATATGCTTGCGAGTGAATTAATAATAACAATCAAAAATCAAACACAAGAATTTCTATAGGCTTAGATTTGATAACTTATATAAGTATATTATCCATCAAGCAAACAATTAAGAAGCTAAAAACAACCAACACTAGGTATCAAATACATGTTAATGCTAAACTTCAAGGTGCACATCAATAATCAATTAATCATCTTATTAAACAGAAATATCATTCCAAATCACCATAATTACAAATCTAAAACAACACAATCACAAAGATTAAGCGAGCGAACACAAAAGTACAACAATTAACATTTCAGTTTGTTAAGAAGCAGATCCAAATCGTCTACAACAAAAATTTGTAATAATATCATATCGAAAATGAACTAAGGGAAACGAAGATACCAACTGGTCAACGGAGGAGATAGAGGCTGCTAGAGAAGAGAGGGTTGATTGCAACTCTCTCTTCAGTATCCAGGTTTGTGAGAGACACCAGCTCAAACGAAAGGCATATATGAGCGCATCAGCGCGTGCGATACCCCAGTTCTAGGGTTTTTCTTTCTGGGCTAAATTGGGTTAAATTGGGCTAAAATGAGTCCAATGTATAGTTCTCATTTACAATTTTATGATATTAAATATAATTATAATTATAATAATTATATTGAAAGCATCATTATAAAATTTACTATTTAATAATTATTATATTATAAAAAATAAAAAATACTTATATTAATAAAATTAAATAATTATTAAATAATTAAATTATTATTTAATTTTAATAATTTGATTTTTTATTTTTAAATAATAAAATTAAAATTATATTTATTATATAGAATTTCAATTTTAATTAATTTCTCGAAAATACAGATAAATTAATTAATTAGATTGAATTTTAAGAACTAAATAATAATTTATCTACATTATTAATCTACCATTGAAAAGAAAGAACATATTGGAACTCTACAATAAGTAAAAATGAAGGTTTTATTTGGTAATATGTAAGGTAATAAGATATATAATTAAAAGACAAAATCCATGCAATGAGGACACGATGAAATATAAGAGTTGTTTAACTTCTCTCGCAAAGTAATAATAGTACATAATTCAATGATAGATTTAAAATATAAATTATTTAGCATCGAAGATAATAGTGAAGTAACGGTGTCAATGGCGACGGTAATAATAATAATAACTATAATAATAAGGTAGTAACATCTCCAAATTGCAATGAAGCAGTGCAATGCAAGTAATACAAGTTTGATAGAAGGCAATGATCCAAGCTAATATTAGACAATAGCTTATTTCATATAAATTTAAAATTTCAAGAAATTTATTTACAAATTCATTTTTTATATATTTGGTATAAATGAAATTTTTATTTAAAATTTTTTATGTTTTTACTTATATAAAATTGATTATGCTTGAATTAAATCTTACTAAAATTAATAGAATTTACATATAAATTATAAAATTTAATAAGAATACAAGCTAATAAAATTAATGATTTTTAAAAACAAGCTAAGGAAGATTATCTATTTTGAAATAAATTTATGATTAAATATGAAAATTTATTTACAAATAAATTTTTAATAAAATTTATTTATAAATAAAATGAATTTTTTACATATAAATTTATAATAAATAAAATGCAAAAATATTATTAGTGATAGAAATGAAGAGTTATCTGTAGGAATGGCAATTTGTACTTTATTCATGGGTGTCTACTCGAACCTTATATAGTCAAAGCGCGTAATACATGAGTTAATTGGATAATATCCGTACTCAAAAAGATAGCATTGAATTTAGGTGTAGATAATGTAGTACTTTATTCATACATGTACCTATATCCTATCCAAACTATCGGTTTATACATTTTATATATTTTATACCCATACCAAAAAAATAGCATTGGATTTAAGTAGGGTATGAATAGTATAGTACGCGACTCATACTCGTATCCATACCCTATCCAAACTATTGGGTTTATACATTTTATATAAAATTTTATATATTTTTATAAAAAATTTTTAGTATTTTACCATCTAAAATAATTCTTATATTTTCTTAAATATAAAAATAAGTTTAGATTGACCTAAATATCCTTAAGTAATTTGTATTTCAATTATTACAACTAAGTTGTTTTAATAATAGATTTTTAGTAATTTAACAATTTTATTGAAATTATCATAATGTCCTTTAGTTTAATTAAATAATTTATTATATATTATCATTTTATTGAGAAAAAAAAGTCATTTTATATCCTTAATATATAATGTTAAACCTAATCATAAATTTATTTCATTTTGTCATTTTGTCATTTTATTCATTCTCTTTCATTAATTCTCTTTTTTTTTGGGTCTTCATTTCTTTTTTTCTTATAATTGTTTTTTTCAAACTTTTTGTAAATTTTTCATTTTTAAACTCTTTGTATCTCTTTCTCTCTTCTCTATGGATTTTCTTTTTTTTTTTCTTTGAATTTTCTTTTATTTTCTATGGATATTATTCTCTATCTAGTTCTATAATTAAATAAACTTTATTTAAATTAATATTGTTTTATGATTTTTATTTTTGCTTCTCATAATTTTGAGTGTAAAAATTACAAAGTAAATATTCACTTTCGTATACCTAAGATGGATATAATATTTAAATATTTCATACTTATTATTATATTTAAAGTTAATATTATTTGTGACAATTATTCATTTTCTTTATTAATATTAATTCATTTCATTTTATCTTTACTTTTCGTTACATAAAATAATTGGTTAGATACATATTTTAATATTATTTCATTAAATTCAATAACTTATTAAAACATTATATTTTTTGAAATTTTAACATTTATAACTTCAAATCAAATAATCAAATCAAATATCTTAAATATCAAGTATTTAATTATTTTAAATAATTATGTTATTTATTATACAAAATTTTTTTATTTTTTAAATCAAATATTTTAAATTTACACATATATTTAAAAATAATTTGATAATTATTCGGATAATAAATTAACCACAAATTATCCAAAACTCTATGAATATGAAAATGTGTTTAAAATTTATTATCTAAATAAATATGAATACGAGTGTAGATAAACATACACTTCTTTTAGTATAGTCCATTTATTAAAATTTGCCGTTTAACAAAATGATTTGAATTCTAAATTTTATATAGCAATTTATATTTCTACATTTCAAATATTTATTTTATTTTTCTAGTAATTTAAATTCTGAGTGAAGTTAAAATTCGTAGCTCCTGGAAATAATTCACAGACCCAAAAATTTATTGGTCAATATTTGAATTGCAAATTTTAGCATATAAATTTCAATAAATTCCACAAATTTCACATACCTAAGAATCATTCCAATGCAGTTGTAATTTACCTCAGCATAATAATATCCTTGGAACCCATCAAGGCAAGCATCCCAATTACTTGTACAAAAATAAATATTGCAAGCAAAGCAACAAAATTATAAATGATTAAAACCAAAAGCTCCTTTTACTCAACTATGTCTTTGAAATGCTTTCCCACCATTTTTGCTTATATCTCTCTACAAATACGAAACAAACAGATAATGATAAACTATATCTAGACTTTCAAAAGGCAGGAATGGCCATACAGGTAAAATAGAAACTATAAGAAAATGAAAGCTAAAAACCAGAACCATAAAAAGATCATACAAGAATATAAAAGCCAAATAAAACCAGAACCCTAAAACCCAAACTTCTAGCGGAACCAAAACCTGTCAGGAGCTAACCACTATAAGAAAGATCCTCCATAAGGATATACTTCCATTTGAAGAAGCCTACCCAGCAGTCCAAACCTCACGTCAATTTTAAGATTCTCAAGACAAACCATCCCCCCCAGTTAATATCAAGGCTTCAAAGCACCAAAACAGCTCTACAACAGTTGCTTCAGATCCCCATTAGACAGTGCAGTTAAAGTGGGCTCCTTGGTCACATCACTCACAACCTGCGATCCATTTGTCACTTCTTTCTTTTCATCTTCAATCTTTCCTTCCAATACCTGCAATTGCAGGTAAAAAAAAAAAAAGATTTTACATTACAAAGGAACACAGCAATTAGTAGTAATGAGACACTAGACTACGATCCTCAGATTTAAAGAAAACCACATATAACTAGCGTGCAAAAGCAATTCTTGCCTGCTTCTGGAACTGCTGTTGCTTAGCCTTCTTCTCCTGAATTATCTTCTGGCGCTTCTCATAAAATCCAAAATCATCTAAAATACATGTTTTGCTGGAATGATCTTTGAATATTTTGATCATTTTAAGTCCCTGCTCCAGCTTAACCTATAAAATTCAAAACAGCTCAGAAAAATACCGTTTAGAATGATATGCACACATACAAAAGAAGAAGGGAAGAGAGGATGGTAGCTGCCAAGGAAGAGGCTTTAATGGGTATATTCACCTCTTGTGTGTCCCTACTGTTAGTTACGGGTTTGTTCTCATTGTTCTCAAGGGTGATGTGCTTCAACAAACTGTTGGGTATATCCTTTACAATGTGCCACTTCAATGGGAAACAGCCAGTCCACTTGTCCTGTTGCCAATACTCCACATTCTTTTGAAAATCAACAGGTCCCACCATCTCCGCAAGGCCGACAAATTGTCCACTTGTATTTACCTACATAGATGCACAACAGAGCCAATGCTAAAGGCAAAAAATAGTGGTGAAATAAGTAAATGAGAAATTCAATTGAATCTTTACACTCACCGAGAAGAAGAGAAATATAGGGAAGCCACCAGACTTCTGCTGGGCCTCCTGATATGCTGCATCTAGCTTCTTGTTGCCATTTGGTGTGCTGGCCCAGACATTATATTTTATGCTCTTATGGACATCATCCTCGCTGTAAGACTTGATGACAAAAAATTTAGCGTCGGTATAATCTTCAGCGAAATCTGCCTTGTTATATTGTTCCCTGTCTGGAAGGGTTAGCATCTCATCCTTTTCCTCGTTAACAGTTTCAGTTGAAGGCACATTCTGCCCCTTGACAACTAATGTTACAGGAGCAAAGCCCTTTTGGTTCTTAAAACCCTTGGCTCTTGGGCCCCTGTTTAGCTCATTTAAGCCATCAATATTCTCATTACGAAAACCAAAGTAACCATTGCCTCGCCCTCTAGATTTATATTTGCTGTCAACAGCCAACCACCCATTTGCATTTATTCTTGAATCATAACCAGCAGATCCAAAGCCCATCCCAGACCTCAAAGCGTTTCCATATTGACCATAAAACTTGTTTGGGTACATCCCATTTAAGAATCCATGAGTTGATCCCAAGCCAGACATAGGACCAGGGTGATGCAAACCCTATGAAGTACAAGTAACATAGTCATAAGAATATATACTCAACAAAATTACATTTAGAATCACATTTACAGTCTAATCAACAAAAAAAAAAAAAAAAAAAAACAGCACAAACCTATTCAGAATTGCAGAAAACTACATTCCACCTATAGTAGCTAGAACAAAAAGACACAGATATATAAAGAACGACAATAGAATTCCACATACCATATAACTGGAGTTTTGACGATAATTATGATTCCTTGAAGAGGGAACATTGTTTGCCTTTGAAAATGACGAATTAACCCCAGTGCTTCTGTACTTCCCATCAAAGCCCAATCTTGGATCCTGGTAACCAGAAGGAGGCATCCCCCCAGGAAAAATGCCCCTCCCATTTATATTATTCAAGTTTGGCAATGAATTTTGATGTATTGTTTTAATGGGAGTTGAAACATTATTTCCCTTCACTCCACCATTGACAATGGCACTAGAATTCCCTTTAGTAGTCTCCGCTGGCAAAGACTTTTGGTCAGGGGCTATGGAGGAAGAAAGCTCCCCTTGAGAAGTGGCAGCCTGACTAGGAGTAAATGGCCCACTGTTTGGTGTCAGTGGCTGGAAATAAGGAGGATACTGATAGTGCTGAGGCCCATACAGCTGACCATCATTTCCCAATGTTGGAACTGGGGAAGCTGCCGGTGAATATGGGCCATAGGGTGCATATCCATAACCATTGTGATACATAACAGACCCATTGTCCCCATAAACTCCCTGACAAATGAAATAAGCACGTTAAGTAACTGTCCGAACTCAAATAGGAAACTAATTAAGAGTGACTCCTATCACTAAATTTGTTTTTGACTAGGCAAAAATACACACCGATGCCATCTCAACTCCATCTGAATTTACATATCTAGAGTAGTCATCCCAATCATTACCAGTTCCATTATAGCCTGCAAAGAATTTGCAAGAATATCAATATAATGTTAAAACACAATTTAAAAGACATCTTCAATGCAACGAGCATTCAAGTTGCAAAATTCTAAAATGTCTTTGACCCGTAAGCTTTTGCTAAATAAAATTCAAACACTGATCTCACAACATAAACCCGAACAAATCATCTTACTTCCATAATAATAAGCAGGAGAGGTATAACCATTAAGATAGCACATCGTTGGATCCATCAAATCAGGCAGAAACGGAGTCACTGACCGCTCGGATGACTGGATCTGACCATTTACAGGAACGCCTGATTCCAGACTGCCGTATTGGTAAACAGAAGTCTGCCCAAAAGACAGAAATCAATGTTCAAATTAAACATTCCAAGTCCACCATTAAATCATCCTTCAAAATAATAATAAGGTTCAGGACAAATACAATTTACCTTCTTGTTGGGCTCAGGAATTTCCAAAGTCTTTGTTTGAGAATCTAAGGACAAATTCTGCAGTAATTCTGCAGCTTCTATTGGAAAAAGAAAAGTAAAGGAAATACATAGTTTGGCAAAAATATACATCTAATAAGCATCCCCTTGTATCCAAATCTATTCTATCCAGAAGCAAGCATACAATAGAATATCTAACAAAACAAAAGTAACTTTCAATCTTCAGTTCAATCACTCTTGCACCAACAGAGAACAAATTGAAATGAAAATTAAATCCTACCCACAACAAATCGTGCAAATTGTTGCATCCATAATAAGAAAAAGAACAAAAAGCCGAACCGAAAAGCAAATCCATATCACATAAATATATGAAGTGCACAAATCAAAAAACATCAATTAAAATAATAAACTTGTAAGCATATATTGCCCTGATTAAACATAAGAAATAGATCTTGACCAAGATTATAAAAACACATAAACAAAGACATAAACCCATTTCAATTCAACAAAAGCAGATCAAAAAACCAAAAAAAAAAAAAATCAAATTATACAAAGACGAGGAAATTGAGAAAGGATACTCTCAGAGGTAGGAGCAACAGCAGCCATGAGTGGATAAAATTGATTCTCAGATCTTATCGATAAAACCCTAAATCTCAGAAAAATAATAGGAATTTAAAGAGTTTGAGAAGAGGGATGGGGACGAGGGAAGAGTTCGCAGCCGCCAAGGGTTTGGGTTTGGGTTTGGGTTTGGCTTTTGCGAGAGAGGGTTTTGTTCACTCAAAAGTGGTGATTCAAATACCACCACGGCTTTCCTTAGGACATACTTGGTAATGCTATTAATGATTGTGGCTTTGTATGGTATCTAGGCTTTTTTTTTTTTTAACTGAACATGTATTTTAAGATTAAAAAGCCCATTACGGTATGTCGTTTTTCAAAAGTTTGACTACTATAGGAGCAATTGTCGAACGACCGCCTAACTTAATTGAAATTATATCACATGAAACGACATGTAGTTTTAAGGTCAACTGGACAGATATTCAATTAAATGTATTTTTTTTAAAATATTTATAATAAAGAAAGTGAATTTAGTTCGCTACATCTCTATTTAAATCTAAAATAGATTGTAAAGTTGAAAAATTAAAAAATTTTAAATTTAAAGTCTTAAAAAAACTTACACTCTTCAATATTTAGAGATTTATTAAATAGTAATATTTTCAAACCCGACTCGGGTTTAGAATGGGTGAAGGCAGAGAGTCATAAGTCATAGGTCGAACTATAGTAGAATTGAAATTTTAAATAATATTATATATTTATTATTTATATGTCAAAAATAAATATAATATACATATAAAAATGTAATATTTTATATTTATATGTTAATATATTATATTTATATGTTAAAAATAAATACAATATGTATGTAATTAAAATTAACAAACGTTACTTAAATAATTAATGAATATTACTTATAAAAAATATGAATTTAAAACTATTTTAAGACCATTAATTAGAAAAAAAATATTAAATGGCTATTTTGAGAATCAAATTTGAATAAGTCTTATTACTTGATAGTGAGAGATTTACTCAGATTTGTATTGTTCAATGTAAAATATATATATATATATATATATATATATATATATATATATATATATATATATATATATATATATAAATTTAAATATTTATTTAATTAAAATGGTGAATAAGCGAATAATAATTTGAAATTTAAAATATATAATTTTTTTTTTTAATTTGGTAATTTTTTTTTATTTATCAATCCAGCCCACTCACAAAAAACCAGCCGGGTTGACTGAGTCATTGGTTACCCGGCCGATTCAGCAGAATTTTAACTAGGTCTAGCCATCCTAAGTTTTAGGTTAATTATGGACTGGTCTAGTCTCTAATTTCCAGTTTTCCCGAACCGACAACTATATTAAATACTTGTTTCAAAAAAATTATTAAAAGGCTTTTTATTTATATAAAATATACTATTTAAAATAAAGAACATTATTAGAGATATTTTAGTTACCAAAATATCACGTTTTTTTATAATTATACCATACACCTTGTTTATTTTTTTGTGTGTGTGTTAATTCTACTCCAACTTAAAAATATAGTTACAATTCTACCTTAATGTTAAATTGAAAATAATAATAATAATAATTTCATATTAATTAGAGAAAAAAAGTGAAATTTATTTTGAAATTTATTATGACATACTATTAGTTTAATTTTTGAGCTTAAACAAACATTAATTAGATTTTTCAATTTTATAAATTCGGTAATATAATCAAATTAATGGCTCAATTAATCAAATTTATAAGTTAAATAGTTCAATTAACTTTAGTTAAAATTTAAAAATTAAATTCATAATATAATATAAAAAAATTTAGAAATCAATTTGACTCTTTGACCTTCTAATAAATAAAAATTTTCTTAATCTTATGATTTGGAATAGAATTGTAACTAAAATTTTAAAACATCGTAATATTAATAAAAAAAATAGAATTATAAAAATGTACAAAATTTATGATAAATTTATCTATTAAGATTTTGAAAAATATTTTATCTAATTTATTAAACGAATTGTTAACGTGTTTTAATTTAATGAGCTTATTTTGGAGTAGTTTTTTGAGTCGATTTGTTTAACATTGTTGTCTACAACTTAGTAGAAATAAAATGTTAATTTTTTAAAATTTAAAAAGGCATTTTATGTATAAGCCTTATTATTTTTTTCTAAGTATTGCAAAGCTTTGTTTTCTTTATCAGTTTAAACAGTTGCAAGTTCCTCATTTGGTGTTTTGCACTCCACGGACTCTACCCTAAATCCCTATACCACAAACATTGGTTTAGTATCATTTCGTGGTTGTTATCTCTGTGTTTGTGTTTTTTTTTTTTTCCTAATCTCAGTGACTTAAAAAATCTAAAACTCTGTGTTATTTTTTAATTTTATTCAAAACTTTAGATTTTATCAATTTTGTTTCAATTTTTAAAATTAATTGCAATTGTAATTCTTCAACATCTCTTTTTAGAGATGTCTTTTTTCTTCACCATTTGATTACAGTGAAATTATTTTTTTTTTGTATCTTACTTCCAATATAATTTCAAATGCAAATTTATCTTCAATGAATTGGCTAAATTAGATTTATTGTCTCTAAACTTATACCCATATTTTATCGTTATTCTTAAATTTTGATTTGCAACAGAAAAATACATTAACTTTGATTTCATTTCATAGTTGTCCCTGAGTCACTTTTCTGATTTATAATTTGCCGAAAATCCTATGTGGCAATTATTTCACACACTTTTAAATTTTTAATATATATGAAATTTGATTAAAAAAGAAGAAAAAAGTGAAAAAATATTTAATATGTATAAAATTTAATTGTGATGTGTTATTGGGAATGGTGAAAAAATTTTAAAATGTATGAAATAGTTGTCAAGTAGGATTTCCGGCAAGTTATAAGCCGAAAAAGTGATTCAGGAATAATCATGAAATGAAATCAAAACTAGTGTATTTTTTCGTTACAAATCAAAATTTAAAAATAATTATAAAAAAATTCAGAGATAACGGATGCAATTTAACTTTAATGAATTATAACATATTTTTTAATTTGGGTTATGTATACTGTTTTTTGATCTATAGCTTGGACAACTTGAAGAAATAAATTTATTTATGGATATTACAAGTTCCAAAAATTAAAATAAAAAGAGTTCTAAAAACTAAATTTGTATGACTTTTCAATCGCATTTATTAAAATCATGTTATAATTGACTGAAGATGAATTTGACTTTATGTTAGAATTAAGATATAAAAATCTAGTTTCATTAAGATCAAATGGTAAAGAAAAAAGATATATCTATAAAGAGATATTAAAAAATTACATAAAAGTGTTCAATATTTAATTTTTATTTTATAATGGATTGACCAATTGCAATTAATGTGTTAGCATACTTTAGGCGTGGTCTATGGATTTTGGAGGATTAGTGCCTGAAGTTGACTTTAAAGAGCTTATTAATGCATTTTTAAGTTCATTTATTTCGCGAAAAGTGATTTACCTCTAAAAATTAATTTTCAAAGAAAATATTTTTTAAAAAAATATTTTTCCAAAAACTAACCTTACGCCATTTGATTACATTATTAAAAAGTACTTAAAAAAATTAAAATTTTCATTTATAATATGATAAATATATTTAAATTTATAATAATTTTATATTTTTAAAATTTTATTATTAAATATAAAAATACGTAAAAATAATAAAATTAGTAGTTATTATTGATTGGTGGCGACTCAGAGATGGAGATTGATAATTCACTGTGATCATCATTAATTACTAATAGTAAATATCAATGATCCACAGTATAACATAATATTTATATATATATTTTTTATAACAAGTTTATCAAAATTTAAAAAATTACTTTCCATTTCAAAAAGAAAACTATTTTTCTTAAAACAGACTTAATTTTCCATTTACAAGAAAAATATTTTAAACATTACAAAATACACTATTTTTCCCGATAAGTTCTTTAGTGATAGCCTTGCATAAAAAGATTCAGACAAATCAACCAAAAATTAATATTTTTTCCTGATAAATAACAATCAACTACTTGCGCGATTATTTTTAAAAAATAAGTTTAAAATCGCCAACTTAATATTGAAACTAAATCAAGTCAATTTACAATTGAATTCAAGTTGATTAAAAGCCCAAACTAAACCATACCCAAACCTTATCAATGGTACTGTTGTTGCATAGAGACTGAATTCGAATAACAACCCACACCAAAGGGGTAAGATCCAGATCACCATCTCAATGGAAGAGTCATGGAGAAATAATCTAGGAATGGCACCATCACGTGCTACTGAATGATTGAAAAATACAGCTGTTGCAATTCGTCCCCATCACAGTGTTCCTTGGATCAAGCAGGCATCCAAAACACAATCCAATTCCATCCATGCTCAAAATCTAAAAGAAAGTTCATTGCCAAATAAAAGTACTTGCCGTAACAAACCTCATGTTACAAAAGTCCAGCGATCTTATAGAAAGAAAATTGATCTGCAAGGTGCATAATGAAATGCCTTTTAAGTTTTTAGGCTTTTAGCTGTTTATGAGTAACTTCTTGTACATTAGCCCTTGGACTACTAGAAAAGGGAAAGATGCAAGAGGGCAATAAAAATACCATAATCTGGTTTCTACAAGTTGAACAATATTAAACAGGTAAAACACGAGTGAGCGGTCATGCAGCAACTTTGTCACTACTAATAGCCAGAATGAGCTGAATACACAAGTGTAATCCAACTTCTTCGTCAAGTCCAGAACTCTGCAGTTCAAGCACACCAATCAAGATAAGAAACACAAAAAGGGACAAAAATCAAACAGAGAACACAGAGAAGAATACAAGCACACACATTTATGCATATGAAAATAAAAAGAATAATTGTATGCTGTCAGATTGGAGCCACACTCTAATGAAACTAAAGAGTGTCAGGTTATGCATGAATATAGTAACAAGGAATCACCTCATTCGCGAAACTGCAAAAGTGATGAACATTCACATTACAGCCCTGCTAGTGTGTGCTAGGTGGGGATATTGTTCTGCACGATGCCCTAGCTATTATAAAGAGAATATTTTTTACCTTTATCATATCAAGGGCCATAAAAAAAAAAAAAAAAAAAAAAAAAAAAACAAGATTAGAGTTCAGCAAAATGGAGCATTTATAAACCGATATAGACTTACATGGGCTGCTGCCCCAACTCAGCTCCATAGTTACTTGACTTGTGTGACGTTCATAATGTTTTATTAACAAATAAGGGAAAGAATCGCAAAACAAAGAATCAGCCTAGCTCCATATTTCCATATTCAAACAGGGCAATGCTTGGTCCATAAATTCAAAATCTGGAGTTGCAAGATGTTCCCAAACAATTTGTACTAATCCAAAGGAGATGTGGGCATTGCGGGGGATGGGAGCGGGGGATGGGTGGGTGAAGAAGATTACCAGCCACAGAAATAAGAGCCCACAGACATGTCACAAAGTGGTACAGCCAACCATGGAATACATTGCAAGTTCAAAAGGTGGTTATTTTGTAGGTCAGAAAAAGCTACAGATACAGGCTCCTAAGCAAACAAACATTAAGTTGTGAGAAATGCTCCAGGTAAATGTTGTAAGATCTAAATCAGCTCAGTACTACCAAGGATAATACCACTGAAAAGAAAACCTGAATTCACATGCATACCACTGAAAAGAAAACCTGAATTCACATGCACATTTGAATGGCCTTTTACCATAGATGAGACTTAACTGGACAGTGACCAAATCTTTTTGTTTTTTACTTTTCTCTCTTTAGCATATAATACTAACAGGCAAACAGCAATTATTTTGGCAATCGCATTGTTTCCACCACAAGTAAAGGGGTCCTTGAACGTACCATGAACCATCAATTGAGACACTATCCAAAGAAAACAGCAATTATTTTGGCAATCCCATTGTTTCCACCACAAGTAAAGGGGTCCATGAACATACCATGAATCATCGAGACACCATCCAAAGAAAATTTGTAATTCAAAAGCATCTTTGTCCCCACAAATCCAGTTTTTTCACTTTGTCCAACACAAGCCCTAAATTCCATCACACATAATATTTCATCTATTCACATACTGCACTCAGGAGACCATGCTAGATAAATGCAAAATTACTTCATTCAACAACAGATATTGAGAAAAGAATTCAACAGAATCTACAAGGAACAAATGATTAACTAACCAGTATCAGTTAATCCAAAAAATCCATGCCATAGAATACCATCTGAAATGCACTGCAATGGTTCAACTATGTCTCTAGGAGGATCTTGTTCAATAAGAATCCACCTTGATAAATTCAAAAACAAGTAACGAAAGAGGAATCTACTTTTTAACATACTGAAACTAGCTGAACAATGACTTCCATTAAGGGTAAATGTCTGTTTGGCATCAAAGTTGAAATTAGTTTTTGAAATCACCCTTTCAGATGACACCCGTTGTCTATTGGTTTTAGACAAAACTTATTTAATCTAGAATACAAATAAGTATTAATTGCCTTTATCAACATAATGAAGAAGTCTCTTCTTTCAACAGCATATATAACAACAATGCCACACACCCCAACCAGGTTACCTGGTTGTAGAACACGTACGCAGAGATAAGAAAGAACATGTACTTAATAACTAATATGCTATTATGAATAAGGTTCTTTCTTTCACACGCATTCTCTCAATACTTAGGACAGGATGGGGAAAATATATGGACACCTGAAAAACAATACATTGCGGCAATGGAAGAACAATATCTAGTAAAGACTCAATCTTTCTCATTAAGTAGTTTATACCCATTGAAGAAGAGCACTACATGTGGATTTTTTGATGCAGTTAAGGAAAAAGAAGATAAGATTTAGGAATTATTTTTGTTTAATTTTAAAATTACGAATTTTATTTAGTTTTTCTAATTTAGTTTGTTTTAGATTTCTTTAAATTAGGAATTTTATTTAGTTTTCTTAGTTCAATTTGTTTTAGATTTATTTTCTATGTTTATTTAGGTTTCTTATTAAATAAGTATTTTAATTAGTATTAGGTTCTTTTTTAGTCTAAATAAATCTCTATTAGAAAAGTAGTATTGTACTCTTGTTATATTCAATTCAGATTTTAAATCAGAGGTTTCTTTAAACCCTAATTATTTTCTTGTTCCAACCACAATCACTATCTATTCTACCCCTAATTGTTGAGATCAAATTGGCCTAAACTTTTCCACTGCGCCAATATTTGTGTGCACGGGTAGAAGAATGTATGAGAGTGAGTATAGTACCGATTAAGTTGTTGGAACTATGAAAATGAAACATTTGACTGATCCAATGCTTTCCGCTAGTAAATATAAATAAATAAATAAATAACATGTGTTTCCACTGATTTTATTTAGGATGGCTTCCAAGCAGCATTATATGACTATACTTTATGTACTCCTATTGCTCTAATCACAGTTACAAATACCATGAAGAATTTATGGTAAAATCAATAGACTCTGAAGAGCATAGTTAACATGAACTAAGACCATTTAGCATCCTAGTAGCAAAGATAAACATAGTTGAAGCAATACATGGCTGCAAGCAGATACACATATATGGAACAAAAACATTCAATTTTATGCACACACACACACACACACACACACAAAATACAAAGAGAACACAATTGAGGTTAGCTCTTTTTTTTTTTGTGGATAAAGTGGAACTATGCCCCAAGATTAGCACATATTAGCATCGTTGTTACATTTCCCATACCAGCTGACTCACAAGGATGCCAATGTGAAACCTTAAGGGCATGTTTGGTTCTTTGGAATGAATTAAGAATAGAAATGAACGTATTACGACCCTTGCTGCAAGGTATGAGACTTGGATCCCACAATGAAAGCATGGGATTTCAATGTGGGATATATATGAACTTGGCTCTCCAACCCCCTTGAGCTAGCTTTTGCGGTGTGGGTCTCTGAAGATTCATATCAGAATGTCTAGGTTTAAAGAATCCCATTTATTTTGAAACAACTAAACAAAACTTAATAGTAGTCTCAAAAATTAAAATCTATACCATTACCACCTAAATCCAAATATCATAAAATTTTTTTGGATACCTTGTGTACCAAACAAGAAAATTAAATCGCATTCTAAGGATCACATTCTATTGCTACGAGTTCCAGAGAAAACTAAACAGTCTAAACTATGACATAACCATATTATAAATCAGGATAAAACGGAAAAAGAAAAAATAAAAAAGTTACCTGTAATCTGGATCAGCACCACCAGCAACGGTATAAAAATTCGAACATGACTTGCAAGCGTCAAAGAGAAACCAATCCAACTAAAATCTAACCATAAATCACCCAAAAATTGGAATCTAAACCTAATCTCCAAACATTTGCAAGAAAATACCATAAATTACATTGCAAAACTGCAGCTTAGCTGCAACAATCTTCAAGCATAATTATTTACCTCTAAACTTAATATCCTTTATTAAAGTTTTATCTAATTAGAATCAGATATATTACATTTGATTAAATTCTAGTGAGCACAACTTCTTCCTCTTTCTGTTTCATTTTATGATAAGAAATTGCGTAAATTTGCAATATTTTCAATCATTATATTAATGAACAACTAATTAAAAGATCTAATAATTGATTAGATCTACTAATTCCAAATAACATCAGACCAATAAATGCTCAAAAATCTAACAATTAGATCTTCCATTAATGAGAAATGAATCAAAATCTTCTAAACTTTTCAGCTATAAAAAATAATTAATCCACTGCTTAATAACAAGAATAAATGGACAAATAAATCCCAACCTGAGATCTGAACGGTAACCGGAGATAAAACGCAAGATCCATGCAACCCTTCACCGCGGTCTCCGATTCAGTTGATGCAAGGCGGGATCCAATTCACTTTCCATCTATCACAAACCAATCACATCTTGCCATCTGGCAAATGATAAAAGTACATATTTACAGTATATATGTGTATGCACAAAAGCGAAGCCAATCAGTTCCCGACCTGCACCAAGCGAATTAGAGACCGCCAGTAACAGAATCAACTTCTCCCTCTCTCTCTCTCTCCTTCCCTCTCCATATATTTTTTTCTCTTTATTCCAGATATAGATGTTGAATAATAAAGAGGATAGAGAGAAAGTATATAGATACACATCACACCTACTCTATTAGGTGAGGCTCATGGTTATTTATAAAGGAAACAGACGAACAGGATTGTGACACGTAGGCGTGCACCGACGACGGTTATCAGACGATTCACAGAGGATTGCAAGGAAGCAGCTAGTGGTTTTTGGAAAAAAAGGGCTGAAGGTAATAACGTAGACATGGATTTATAATGAAATTACGATGTACTGCCACTGAGAAAAGGAAGTCTTACGTGGAGCTACAGTGACTGCACGTGCGCGTGATCTGCAGCTGCAACGTGTACTGAGAAGGTTGGAATTTTTTTAATGCGAGTAATTACACGCTTGCCGTCAGACTTACGCTTGTTATGATTTGGAATTTTGAAATGTATTATTAACTTTTCACATTTTTCTAATTTTTTGACCTTAGACCATGAAAAGCTGTATTTTTTTTCTCATTTTATAAATAATAAAACATAGAAATATTTAGGGTATCATTTCATATATTTTCAGATATTATATTTTTTAAAAAATAGATTTTCTGAAAAGTTATTTTCTAAAAATAAATTTGCGGTATTTTTTGACCTTAGATCATGAAAAACTATATTTCTATTTTATTTTTCTCATTTTATAAATAAAACATAGAAATATTTAGGGTATTGTTTAGGAAGTATACTTTGTAAAAAGTAGATTTTCTAAAAAATTATTTTTTAAAAATTAAATTTGTGGATAAATAATCATAATAAAAAGTGAATAAAATCATAGTCTATTCACTCAATCCTATTTAATAGATAGTAGATTTTTATTAAAAAATTTTCAATAATAATTATTAAATAAGTCAATATTTTCACTTTTCATGAAGTTATATTTCATTAGCTTATTTTTCGTATATCAAATACCTAGTTATGATAATATTTGTATTCCCATTGAGGAGGTGAAATACTAGTATAAATATTAAATAAATTTATTTTAAAAGTATTATATATATATTTATTATGTATAATATAATATTTATACTATATAAGATGATATAAAAAGAATATATACAAATATATGTATATATGAATGATTTTATGTGTTTTATTATATGATTGAATAAAATTATATAAAATTATTTATTTTTATAAATAATTTGTATTTTTTTTTTCATGCCTCAATGTAATAATTTATCTTAATAATACAATGAATTTGTATTTTTTTTTACATTACAAGGACGTCTTTAAACATAAAAACGTAAACAAAACCTAAAAGCTAAAACCCATCTGTGTTTGGCTATGCCACCCATGTCATCATGCAGAAGCTGCTGCACTACCATGGGAGGAGTCTCAAGTTGAACCAGGCCACAAGTACGAGTGACAGCTTCCTTCGCCAACCAGTCTACAACATTATTGCCTCCCTAAAAGCATGTTAAACACGAACCAGCTGGAATTGGTTCATCAAATCTTTACAGGTCTAAACCAAATTATCACAATTTCCATACTCAAGCAATTCAAGGAAAGTCAGTCAACAACTATCTTATTGTCAACCTCTACCCATAATTGCGAATATCCTCTATCCTTAGCAATCATCAATCCACTCATAATAGCCCACAATTCAGCTTCAATAGCTGAGCATTTCCCAATACTAACCATATAGTCATACGACCATCTACCCAAAGTATCTCGAAAGACCCCTCCCCCTCTAGCATAACCATATCGCGTATTCGCTGAGCTTTACCCAATTATCATTTGGAGGATGCTACGCCACCTAAATATGTTTATAATTTATGTTCAGAACAATATTCTCCCCACCCAAAAAGGATTTCTCTACTTGCTTAGCATATCTATGGACAAATGGAACTTTGGCATTTTCCCATTGAACGCTTCCATTAAAAACATAATTATTTGTTCATCTCCAGATCTACCAGATGGAACAAGTGAAAAAAGTACTCCAATCATCATCAGCCCAATGATTCTCATTGTCAAACAAATTTTTCTTCAACCAAGCTGAAAAACTCCAAATTGTCATATCATCTAAATCATCTTTGTTTCTAACCTTCTCCCAAAACTCAACATAAATTGGGCAAAATCTTAAAATGTATTCCACCGTCTTTACTTCCGAATGGTAAATAGGACAGTAAGGATTGGAGCTAAAACCTCTCCGACACTGCTCAAAATTAACCATAATATTTCACTGATAAACCAGCCATAGAAAAGTGACTATCCATTGTGGGATTTTCAATTTCTAAACCTTCTTCCTTAAAGTATCAATACTAGCAGTAATATTACCACACAAAGCACTATATGCAGAGTTCACAGAGAATTTATCTGATTGAGCATGCTTCCAAATTTGATGATCAACATGACCTTCTCCATTTCAAAGAATAACAGCTGCAAGGCTCTAAGCAAACTCCTCAGGGAGAAAATTAGACAAAACCTCCCAATTCCAGCCCGTGCCTGGAACCCCATAGTCCCTAACCTATTTCCTTCTTCCATGCTCAAGAATAGGCTACACAGCAACTACCTTAAGAGGTTGATCAAAGAGCCAAACATCAGTCTAGAACAAAGTTGCTCAACCATCACGTACTTTATATCGCACATTATCTGATAAAAAGCTCTCCAAATTTCTGATTGATCACATAATTACAGTTAATTTAATCTTGTTATTGAGCCTAGACAAATATGAACTACCTTGCAAATATTTATTTTTTATTATTTGCACCAACATATCCTCCCCATTATCAACAACACGCAACCCAATCTTGAAAGGAAGGCCGCATTCATTGTAGACATTCTCCTCACACCAAGGCCACCATCATCCTTCAATCGAGTAACCTTCTCCTAACTCACTAATGACACCCCTCTGTTATCAGAACTATATCCCCAAAGAAAATGTCTACAAATCTTCTCAAATTCATCACATATACCCTTAGGAAGAAGACCAGATTGCATAGTGTACACAGGCAACGTCGATAAAACCGACTTTACGAGGGTAATCCTTCCTGCCAAAGACAAACTTTTCTATTTCCATCCCGCCAGCTTATTTGTCATGCGCTCCAAAATAAAATGGTAATTGGACCCACTATTACGGCCATGAAGAATAGGAGTGCCAAGATATATAGATATATACCCAGTTGATCAACCGAAGGGATACCCAATTGCTGAGATAACTGATTAGCAATAGCAACATCAACATTGTCAGACAGAAAAAGAATTCAATGAATTTGTATTCAAGCCTAAAATTAAGAGAAAAATGCATAAATTATTGCCACCTCATCAAGTTTAATGAATTGAATTTAATTGATTTATATGAAAATTTATAATTTAGAATATTAAATTATAAATTAACAAACTAAAAGTTAAATAATTGATTTTTACAAAATACATGTACACTCTGTATTTAGTATAACTTTCATACCAAAATAGTGTAATTTTAACACCAATTACTATTACATTTTCAACATATCGCAGTAAATATTACACTAAAAAAAAAATATTCTCTTTTTTTATTTCTTCTATCTTGATTCTCAAAATTTAAATCACTTGCCCATTTAGTAATAAATATTAAAAGAATAAATATAAAATACCATATATAAAACTTTACATTTAATATATGCATTTAATATAAAATACCATAAAAATTACCATATATTTTTTGCATCAAATTTGGTGCAATGAATAGTAAAGCACCAAGTTTGGTGTTGCACTATTCATTGCACCAAATTTAGTGCAAAGAAAAAAGGTCGGGCTGGAGGGATTTTACACCAAATTTGGTCGGAGTTTCCCTTTACACTTACGCCCAGGGACACAAAGAAAGAAATGAGAAAATTATATCTATAATAGAATTTTATATAACTTTTATTGCTATTTTGAATTTTTTTTATTTATAATATTTAAAGAGTATGTAGGGGTTTTCGTTGTGTGTAATAATAATAATAAAGTCAAATTTATAAAAAATAATAATTTAATATAATTTTATGGAATATTTGACATATTTGAAGTTCTAGTAAAAGATATTGCTTATTAATTTTTATAAAAATGTATGAATTGATTCTTTTTATTATATATTAATAAATAACTTATTATATAACCAAAATATTTTATGAAAATTTATGCATTGATTCTTTTTATGGAACTAAACAGGACCGAGTGGCAGACAGCTTAGCCAAATTCCCTCTTGCATTACTTTGGGATTTATAAATTCAACGGTGGATTATGTTATAGCCCCCTGCTTTTGAGCATCATGCCCTTTCTAATGTGCAATAAGGGAAAAAAAGAAATCTTTGTTTTATTTTATAAATGATTGATTTTAGTTCCAAAAATATCACTAAAGCAGTTGACTACCCTACATAAAGCATTACAGAGGCTGCTAATGTATAGAAAGTACAAATTCATGCTTTAGGAAATATCAAGAACTTCAAAAAGGGAAGGAGATAAAGGATGAGAAGAATAAATCATTGGTTAGCCGCCAGCCACAATCCTCACTTCCACTGCACAATCTCATTCCATCATAAAAAATTTTCGTCAAACTAAGTAGTTCCTATCCCTTTGAATTTTTTAAAAAATAAAATAAAATCATTACAAGAAACAAAATATGCAAATCCTATGAACTATCAAATCATATGGTTTTACATATCAAATTTTTATTAAGCTACTTTGCCTTTTTAAGGAGGTTAGAGGTGCAGAACTCAGCATCATCTCTTATGAAACTCCACCAAATGTAGGTAAGAGGGATGGTGGTGGCATGCCAAAGAGCATGGGCATCCACAAATCCTTCATATGGCGGGAAGTCATAGATTTCTAAGAGCATTGCAAGGCCACCTCCCACCACGACAACCCACAACTTCCACCGAGAAGGATGATGGCTGATGCCAGCCCAAATTGCCCAAATGAGAAGCTGAGCCACTGCCATGACGACACAAACTTTCATGTTCCACCCTGTAAAATATTCACATTTGTGTCAGTTTGTCACCTCTAACTATGAGAAGACTTAGCATTGATGATGGGAAAAATTAAAAATTACAATGGCACAGCCCTCCCTCTCTCTCTCTCTTTTTTTCTCCAGGCACCTGCATGAACAGTACTAAAGTAACATTGCATTATCCCCTGATGGCACCAAAATGCGATGTCTAATGCCTCGAGAAACAGAATAGGCACAGTAAAAGAAATCACAAGAAACCAAGCTCATGTCCGTTGATCTTACTGGAAGAAATTTGCTTAGTCAGATGTTATGTTCTGTATATGAAGAGAACACCAACTAACAGAATGGAGAGCTATTCTCCAAATACTTTTAGATACAGCAGAACATATCTTGTGAATTAATCCTTGGACTAGAAGATGAGAAGGTTCAAGAGGACAGATAAAATACCATAGTCTAGCTTATAGAAGTTGATGAACAATATATGAGTAGTCACAAATGCAAGCAGTGGAGCAGCAACCATGACCCTTGCTGCTTCTTCTTTCACATTAAAACTTCTTAGCACAGCCAGAATGAGGGAGTAACCCAGCAATGCCACTGCAGAAGAGTAGTCCAGCTTCTCGGTCAAGTCCACATCTCTGGAGGTTAAGGTACAGAATCAAGATAAGAAATAGAACAAATTGGCATAAATCTATAATTTTGTGTGTGTGTACATGTAATGAAACTAAAAGAAATAAAATTATCTGCTATCAGATATGGGGACATAATATAATCAAATTGTAGAAGTTTCAGGATGTTAACCACAAATAATCAGTCAAATCACAGCACAAAATATCAGCCACCTCACAAAAATTGTGCCAAAGATCTAATTTACATCAAGTGCATCCCTGCTAATTGGGAGTAAATCCAGGTGATGACGTTGAACATACAAAATTTCAGCTATTTTCCTCCATCTCAAAAGCAAAAAATATAGCAGGGTCTAAGCATAATGCGCAATATACATGGCTGCAAGACATTACCACAATTTTCTTGAAGTAGAAATGTGGATCTAAGTGGCTTCAGGCTTGCATGTTGCTCCAACCACAGTTACGTATTAAACAGGAAAATGCATTTTATGTACAAAGGTTTGGAAGTAACCCTAATCTAGAATTCATCACAGGACAAAACAATAAAATTTTATTGCTTGTTTCCATATATGAATTTTGGTAAAGCAAAAAGGTCCCAACTAACAAACACGGCATCACATGCTTATCCTGAAGCAAAAACAGAAGATTACCTGCTATGGAAAATAGCACTCCAGAACCAGGAGTTCATTGATAAGAGCCCATAGATATGCCACAGAGAGGCATATTCATAGTATGCCTTCTTATCTTGTTTAAGGGGCAACTTATAGTACAGAAGAATGAAAAAGGATAGCCAACCATGGAAATGCATGGCAAGGTTGAGTGCAGAGAAAGCTACAGAGGCAGGCTCCTGTAAACAAACAATAAGTCATGATGCGGGTCCAGAAAATAATGGCAGGATCCGAAATCAACATCAGAAGGAGGAAAAAAATAAAAAATAAAAAATAAAAGTAAGGATAAATTTGCTGCAAAAGCAAACCTGAATTCCATAAACACGCTTAAAGGGCCATTTACCATGGTACTTGACAGGACCATGACCAGCTGCTTCTCTTTCCTTTTCTCTATCTAGCATGCAAAAGTAACGACAATCACTTTCACAATCCCATTGTTTCCACTGCAAGTAAAGAGGCTCTTGCATATACCATGGACCAGCAATCGAGACACCGTCTGAAGAAAATCTGCACTGTGAAAAACATCTTTGTCCCACACATCCAGTTTTTTCACATTGTCCAACACAAGCCCTAAATTCCAGAACAAACAAGATATATCAGCCACCAAAATACTGAACTCACCCCAGAGCACATGGGAAATTTCAACCATGCTAGGAAAAAACAAAATTTATGAATTCACAACAGATAAAAGAGAACTTAACGGAACCCATGAGGGACCCATAATCAGGACACTAGCACAAGAAATTCACTACAAAGCCAATACAAAAGGTTCCATCTGAAAGTACATTGTACTTCAATGTATTCCCTGTGGGAAATCTTAATTAATTAAGAAGAATGTGCCTGTGATCAATACAGAAACAAATAAAAATGAGCGAACTTTTTTCAAACAAGTGACAGTAACTGCTTTAATGAGCAACCAGAGGCATATGGCTGTCGAAACAAGTAGGCAAAGATAGGAAAACAAGCATTGCATGCACAGTTCATCCACCTTTGCACACAATTTTCTTGCCATGCACAGGCATTTTCTCAATATGTCTAACAAGATGGAAAAAGCACAGCATGCAGGTGGGAAAAATGGGGTTTTACACTAATTAATCATGGCATCAATTGAAGCACAGACAGTGGACCATTCAAAAGAAGGGAATTTATCTTACGTGTTCCCTTATCTGGTGTAGCCTCAGTGTTTCTCATTAAGTAGTTCAAGTACATCCATAATAAAGTGCTGCACATGCACATTTTTATGTGAACTTGTACAACTGTTTTTATTAAGAAGAGTTGAGATTTTGACAGTTTATGTTGACATTAGAGCGATAAACAAATATCATTAAATAGATCCAGGTATCTTTTTGGCTAAAATGATCAGTTTCTTAGAAAAATAACATGTGGTTTCACTGATTTCCAATGAGGTGAGATAGAAGCATAAAACCACCTGGCAATAATGAATGCGGTTGCAGAAATCCTCAAGCAATACACAAACACCACGAAAAACACTGTTGATGCTACAGTGTGTGTGTGTGTGTGTGTGTGGAGAGAGTGAGAAAGAGAAAGTGGGAGGTAATTGTAACTAGCATATGTCGATGTCCTTGTGAATCACTTTTCACCAACAAGGCGACTCACAAGGACGCCAATGCAAAACCTTAAAATCAGGAAATGACGTAGAGTAAAGCCGCAGTGCTATAATTCCATCTTTATAATGAAATCAAGGGAAAGTTGGAAGTTACCTGTAAACTGGATCTGCATCACCAGCACTGGCATCTAAAACTTGAACGAGACATGAAAGCAGCAGGTAAAAACCAATCCAATATCTATCTGCCATCTGATGAGAATTGAGCAAAAATTGAAATCTAGAACATTTGCCAAAAAAGTCATAAAAATATTTAAAGATCAGCAGATTAACAAAACAATGTTCAAGTATCATTATTTGCATCCATAGTAGTTCCTTTTTCAGAGAGGAAGAGAAGGGGGCTGGGTGGGTAGGGACCATCTGTCAATGTTCTCATTTGATATCTTCTTTTTTTTTTTTTTTTTTGTTCTTTTCATTTATCACCTGCTCCAAAGACTTCATTTCTATCGTATTAATTATGGAAAATGCTCCAGGATCAGTCCATATGTGCATTCTCCCTTATCCCAAATAGAACTTCCTTTAAAAGACTAACTTCCTTTAAAAGACTAACTTCTTCATGGTTTGCTATCTTACAGCTAATCCATATTAGAGATCCCTACAAATTAAGGATACAATTATTGTAATAAATGGGTTTGTTCTTCCATTCAATTTGCAGGAGAAATCCCAAATTCTGCTTTCTGAATAGGTAACAATTAACAAAGAAAATCTGCTATCTATCAAGAAAGTTAAACAAAACAACTTAAGATTACCCATGTTGCTTATTTTGTGTTTTAATTTAAGTTCAAAAATGTAACTTGATTTCTTGAGCAAAGTGATGCTAACAAAAAAGAAAGGGCAAGAAAGTACTTCACAATTACTCAATCATAGATTAAACAAGTAAAGCAAAATTTCTTATACAACAGATCATACAATTTGAGAAGTCTTCAGGGATTCACATTGCACTTTTAATTTGAAGTAAAGATACAAGTTAAAATTTTCTTGGTGATGAGTTCAAAGATGGATAGAAAAAGAAAACAAGATCAAATAAGCTTGAAGAAAACTAAAGATCAAGAACCTTTTGGCCGCCGATGAAACCTGCTGATTGGCGAATCCTTTTTCCACTATAGAAATGATTCAAAGTTTCAAACAAATTGAATCTTACTGGATTGAGATTTTTCTTCTTCAAGAACAGAGAGACAAGACGACAACGCAGACGTTTGGGCTATTTGGGCTCTTGAAGGCACAAACAGTGCTCGCCTTTTGAAACCGTTTGGCCCAATTATGAAATTTAAGAACCCAACGGAAGCCCATACAGCAAAGCGTTATCCGTCTGTTCAATCAGTTCAATTTTTATATAAAAAATTATAAAAATTTCCTATATAAAAAATTATTATGATTGAACAGACAAATAGATTAATAATAAATCATTAATGTTGTTTATAAATTTTAATAAATATATTTTATTATCATACATCTGTATTTACTTATGAAAAGGCATATTTTATTAACAACTTAAGCCAATAAGACATTTATTATAGTAATTAATAGAGGATAATTATCATATAGGATTAGATCTTTGGTCAGCAACAAAAATTCCTTTTGTCGTAATTTCATTTTTAAAAGAAAAGTCAACCTTCGGACACCGACCTGGATACTATGGTTTAGGCTAAAGATTTGCTTGAACGACTTTTAGCAATCTGATTACATTCTAAGTAATTTCTTTGGTATATTTAGTATTTTAGTTATTTTTTTTTAAACTTTGTGCTGGCGTGCACTGAAAATCATAATCTAATTTTATTTTATTAGTAACAGCGATTTTTTTATTTTTAAAAAGGAAGAGAGACCAAAACTTTTAAAAACACCAAATTAAGAATTGAATTGAATAAAATAAGTAATTTGGCTACTAGACTAACCGGGAGTTGAATGGTTATGAGAAAATGATTTAATGTAAATATTTTGTTAAGTCACCATTTAGAATAACTATGTAAGAATTTAATTAATTGTTTGAAATGAATTTTAAAACGATATAATTCATTTAAATTAAATTGTTTTGAATAATTGAAAAATAAAAAAATATAATTACCTTTTCACTTTTTCTTTATACAGAAAGAATTATTTTTAATTTAAATGAGAGCATTTTGATTTTTAGTAATGAATTTTATTAAATGAATTGAATTTTTGCAAAATTTTTTCATTTTTCAAAATGACCTTTTTTTTAAATTAAAAAAATTGAATTACATCAGTTTTACCTTTTCAAATGTGAAAATTGACAAAATAAAATATAATTATTATGGATTCAGATTTAATTTTTAAGTGTAAAATCATAAAAATATATATAATTACAAATTTCAAATATTCTATTATCTCAAAAGGCTAGTTATTCAAACGAATCTTTAAATTAAATTCTTGAGAAATCTGAGGACTTAATGATTTTTTTTTTTTTTTAATAATTGCTTGTTCTATGTAAACTACGTTCATTTCCAAATTTGTGCATAACAAGTGGGTTGCAAACGGTGAAGAAGGCAGCATTTATTTATATATCTTTAACTGTCATGAGCATAAACTTGAAGAGAGACATTCACTTAATTAAGCAGTAGCAAATTATTTATTGTTGAAAATTCTTTGTCCTGGTGAGAGGATCATTTTTGGATCAAACAGAATCTTTCTCTCCTCAAAAGTTGTCCACTTTGATCCAAAATGTTTAATCCACTCTTCTTTAGCAGTATAATTTGGAAGGTACTGCTTCACTCCAATGCCAGTTTTATCACAAAACTCCAATATTGCTTTATTTTGATCTTCATAGACTTGCCAATCATTAACCCCACTTGAATATAGAAATGCTGCAGTGTAGAAAATATTTTCATCTGGTATGGCTGCAGACATTCTATCAACCCATCTGCAATTTAATTTAAAACTCTGGTTAGAATTGTTCGATAATCGAGTTTATATATGTTTTACAGTGCAATTATTTAAGAGCGTGCTTACTTGTGTTGAAGCATAGGGTAGAAAAGGACAGGTCCTGTGGTGATGTTTTGTTTAAGAACAATGTCCCTGAAAACACCTGAATCAAAGTTTGAAACTCCAGATTTTGTTATAAAAAGATTTAGCCATGGATGTGATTCGTTATTTTGCTTTATAATTTGGACTCTGCTTAAGAACTGTACGTAGGAAACATCTTTTCCGTAGCTATACACTGCCGTTGAGTTAATACCTTTCATAAACTCGTAAATTTCCTGCGAGAAAATTATAATAATTATGAGTTATGGTAATGATCACAATGAATAATCTTTCAATTTTTTATGGTATTTGTTATGATTAACAAACCTTTTCTTCATCTCCCTTGTTGCTTTTTTCATAGCTGAGGGCCATCTCTAGACTGTAGATGATGCCATATTGTTTTGTTAGGGAAGTAATTTTGGGGATATCAGCTGGTGGGAAAAAGAACGTTCGCCAAGTATTTGGAGTCCCATTATCCAACAGAATTCCACCTTCCAAGTAAGTGATTTCATTCCCCTGTTTCTTTCCAGGGGTTGAAATAAAATATTCTTGGGCTCTTGTAAAAAATGAGAAATTGCTGTAAAGTATTTGTGCCCAAATAACCTAAAAAAAAAGAAAAAAAAGGAAAATCCTTCACCATTATGTATAAGATTTTATTAGTGTGACACTACTATTTTTCATTTTAAGTAAAAGATTATAGTCTAGAAATTAGAAGACGCATTCAAACATTCCAACAATATTGACAATATTTTTGGTATCCTCATCAGACTAACTAAATCTTATTATTTCTCTTTTTATAGCAAAATATAATTTGATGATATATATAGAAGTACAATATATATAATTTCATGTGTCATAATAGTGATCTGCTCACCCTTAATTCAATACAATAAAATATTAATTACTAATTACATATTTGGTGTAATAAATAATTTAATATAATTCAATAAAAATTTCAGCATTCAATTATAAAAAAAAAAATCATGCAACATCAAAATCGAGGATTGAAGCTAACCATTTATTTTCAGCCACTGTTTATTTTGACGACTCAAAATTTTATTTTTAACTTGATTATAGATGATAATTCATGTTAGTGGAATGCATTTTAACCATATTACATTATAGTTATGGCACGATAAGAGTTAATATGAACATAATATGATTAATTTATTATGTAAAAAATTTAAACATTATTACAATTTATTTAATTAATAATGGTAGCATAATACGATATCAATAACACGTTTAAAATTTTAAATTAATTATTTTTTATTTTAATATCCAAAAATTTTCAAATCTGCTAAATTAATCCTATTAATTTCTATTATTACATTATATATAATTATATATAAATTTATAAAAAAATTAAATGTAACATTTATATTTGCATATTCTAAAAATCATAAAATATATTAGATTAAATGTGTTATTTTCGAGTTAACAAGTCAACTCGTAATATAATATGATTATTTTTATATTATAATTGGGTCAACACAAAATTACCACAAACATGATAACTCTCAATCTAAATTTACTAATTTCATATTAAATATATATTATGTTGTCGTGTCATATTTAATATTATCAACTCTAAACTTAGACTTTTATATATATTAACCTTAATTTTATTGTTAATTTACTCCCCTAGTGTAATCTATATTTAATAATTAATTTTTAGTTTTTCAACAAAAAATCTATTTTAAAATATATATATTAACCCTCTTAAAAGTTTTGACTTTTATTATTCCTCTTTATTTATATATGTCAGCATTCTAGTTCTAGCCTAAATAACTTATTCAATTTAGCATAATGCAATTAAACAATGTGACATGCCATTTATTTTTGGTAAATTTGATTTTGAATTCGACATCTTTTAATTTTAGCAAAAATTTTAATACTATTAAACCAAAAGTTTATTGATATATATCATTATTTTTAAAATACGGTAGGTCAACTTATTAGTCTAATGAGGAAAATAATAAAAAAAAAGAAAGACTGATTTTTTTTTTACTTAGTATATCGGTTAGTTTCACATTTTCAGTTATATATACATATATATATATATGTGTGTTTGTGTGTTATTGTCTTAATATCCTCCCTAAATGGATGGTCTAACTCTTGATCGGTTAAAAATAATTAAAAAAATTATTTGACTTTTATTAGTGCTTCTCTTAATTTTTTTCGATCATGCGCCCATACGATTGTATATGAGCCTAAGCAATGACGAATTTAGGGGTTAGTGGGGGCCATGGCCCCCTAAGCCAATTTCTTTTTATTTATTTTCACCTATAATTTTTTTATTTCAAATTTGCCCCAATTTTTTTTTATTCAGCCCCCTCTAACTTATTTTTTATATTTAATTCCTCCAACTTTATAAATTTTTTATTTTGATGCTCAATTTATTATTCTTTACTTTTTTATCCTAAAAAATTTTCATCTTTACCGTTTAACTCGATAATTGTATATTTTTCACCTTTAGTTTTTTCTTTTATATTTCCTTTCGAACTCCATGAATTCTTTTTATTTTTATCTTAATCCTCATCCTATATTTTATTTTTTAAATATTAATTTAAAAAATTAAGTGCATAATATTTTTAAATGGATATTAAAATCATGGTTTTAAATCTAATTATTTTCATGAATAATTTTCATTCAAGTATTTATTATTATATTTCTCAACGAAATATAGTATTTTATTATATATTATTTATGATAATGGACTAATTTTAAAAATATTTAATATTATTGATTATGTAGTATTTTTATTGATGATATAAATCTTCGTCTCCCTCACTTAAATAATTCTTAAGTCCACCACTAATCTTTAGATTATATAATACTCCATCTATTTTAAAATAATTATCATTTAAGATTTTTACACAATAATTAAGAAATCTATTAAATAACCTCAATTATAGTGAAAAATAACTTAATATGACTAAAATACCCTATTATTTTTCTCTCTGTCTTACTTTATATTAATACTTTTACTCATAATGAATACGGATAAAATTGAAAAAAGGTAATTAATGCTTCATTTGTTTTTTGAAAAGATAAATATTTCAGAAAAAATCTTAAAAAATAGTACTAATCAAAATGGAATGGAGAGAATATATATATATTTTTGTTTTCAAATATTTATTACTGCTGAATTAATTAATTTTATTTTGATGAATTTGCTTTGTTCTTGGTTACTTACCCTTTTGAGAGTAGGGCCCAAGGCAATCCTTGCTCTTGTTATAATGCCAAATTGGCCTAAACCGCCCAAAACAGCATAGAACAGCTCGGAATTGTTATTAGAGGAGCATGTCACAAGCTCTCCTTTTCCTGAATCAAGCATATTTAATAATTAATTTCGGAGCCAAAATAATACTAACTCTTCCCTAACTTGGAAAATAAATAAATAAATAAATAATCTTTAACTCTATACTGACCAAGTAAATCGCCTCAGCCGGCATCCTTGGCATTTTATAATTTATGACATAGGCAGGCCTTAATTAAAAATTATTATGACATTATTTATAATTATATTTAAATATTCATTTCGTCTCAAATTCCTAATCTTTTTTTCTTTTCTTTTCTTTTTTTTTTCTTCTCTAAAATATAGTCTATTTTTCTTTTTTATCAGTTTACCTAGTACTTATATAAAATACCCTTCATTAATTAATGTAAATATCATCACTAATAATAAATATTCTACTTTTTTGACTTTGAAAATTTTTTTTTCTAATGAAACTATTTTGAGTTTCAATGTTATGAGATTTTTTATGGGATCAGTATATGTTAAAATTTTTTTATGATTGTGAAGAAGAATACTAAATACGTTCTCGCTTTTATTTTTTTTTATTGTCTTTTCCCTTCTCTTAATGATACATAAGCTATATTAAATTTTATAAATATATATTATTTACAAATTTAACCTATATGCCATTATGAGAAGGGAGAAGAAATAAGAAAATGTAAAAAAAGAGATTTTTTACACTTCTCTTATTGTGACCTAGTATTACTGAAGTGTTTATTGAGTGTGACTTATCCCAAAAAAAAAAAAAATAATAAGGATGTTTTAGAAAAAATGGCAAAAATTAAGAATATCAACTAAAATTAATCAATTTTCTTAATATGTGTGCAAACTCAAAGTGGACTATCAAATTGAGACGAAGATAACATTATGTTTTTAATATTGGAAATAGAGAATTTTACATCAATGAGAATTGAATGATGACATTTACTTTTAAAATCATCTCATCTTATCACTAAACTAAAATACTAATAATATTCAAATCAAATTATGTAAGAGCTTAATGTTTGACCTGCTCTGCAGGTTATAGATTTTTTGTCCATGAGTCACCACTTAGGTAATAGATTAAAAAAAATATTATTCATATTTATAATTGAAAATATAAATTTATTGTTAAAAAATTAAAATATCTTAGATATTGCTGATTCATTTATGGAGATTTGATGAAGTGTAAGGCATATCTAACTAAGTAATTAACGCCCTTTTAATTCAATATCCTTAATAGAAATTCCAAATTCATTAGTTAGTTAGCTAGGATATGAACATGTGATTTTTACATTGTCAACTTTTCTTGCCTAACTGGATAATTTATTAGACACCATTTAATTAAATCTCATTTAATTTACTGCAATAAGAGAATATGTTAATTCCAATTAAAGGATACCCTAAAAAAAATGAATTTTTCTTCACTTTATTATCAATAATTAAAATTATAAAATCAAATCAAAAAGAAGATTTTAGAAGATTTTATCTTTAATATCTCATTCTCAATATATGATGTAGATTCTATTGAATTACAGAGATATGTATGAATTTTGCTTTCCAAAAAAAAAAATTAAAGAGATATGTATAAATTTTAAACAAAATATAAAATTGGATTGTACGTGATATTTTTTTACTGTAAAACTCATAAAAAGAAAAAGTGAAAATATGAATGAAATTAAAATAAAAATGATCATACCAGTAATAACGTCCATTTCATGAACATTGGTAATTTGAGGACCATAACGAAAGGCTTGACCACTAATTCCAGCATTAGAAAGAGTACCGCCAACAGATAAGTCTAAAAAATCAGTCCAAGAAATAGGAGAAACTCCTTCAGTTACTGTTGCATTCAACACATCAATCCATAATTGCTCACCTCCAACATCAGCAAACAAAGGTTTTTTAGAGATGTAAATCCCCCTATTACCCCCTCTCTTATGTTCTCTTAAACTTTTCATATCTATTACTACCCCATTGTAGGCCATGTCCTGTCCATGGGCACAATGGCCATTTCCTCTAACTGATATACCAAAAGGAGCAGAACAAGTGAAAGAAGCTTCCACCAAACTTTGTATATCTTGTACGGATGTTGGGTAAAGAACAGCTGCTGGTTTGTTATGGACCATGTTACCATAATCTATAGAGGCTGATTCTTTTGAAGCAGGATCTGTATGAAGCTTATCTACTAGTTCAGGTGGCATTGGACATGTATTTATTGAGGTTTCTGATTTTCCTAGACTAGAAAATAAATGGGTCATGAATAAAATGACGAGAACATGTCTTGTCATTTTTTTTTTTTTTTTGGCAAAGAAGAGAATTAGGGTTTTAATATAGAGCGAGAGGAAAGGAAGGGAAAGGTGAATGAAGTAATGGGAATTGAGGAAAGTGATAGGTTGCTAGTATTTATTTTTGCAAAGAACGGCGGTAGTAATCATCATAAATATGTGTCTTTTGGACATTTGGCTAGGTCAAGAGTAATTACAAATTTTATATTTTTAATTATAGATTTTTCTCTTAATTCTTATAATGAGTCGTTTATATATATATATATATATATATATATAGTGTTTTTTATGGTTACTTTATTTTTCAATAAAGTAATCTATTTTATTTGCGAAAAAATAATTTTTTAAGAAAAATTATAATTTTATTTATATTTTTTAGTAAATTAAACTATTTTTTCATAATTATTCTTAATTGTAAAAAAAATTTTAATTTTATGAAAATATAATTTTTTTTTTAGAAAATAACAATTTTATGAAAAAGAAAAATAATTTTGTAACTATGAAAAATGGTTCTCTTATGAAAAATCATGTTATGATATATTATAAGATTTGATTGATATCTTTCCATATACATGAATATTCTAGTTTCCATATTAGTATTGATTGTATTTTCTTTATTAGAAAAACTTCCTATTTCTTGTATTTTCCTGATTGGAAAAGTTTCCTATTTCTTTCTTTTCTGTACTCTATATAAAGGGCTTAATACTATTGAATGGAACAACTAGAAAAACTATTCTCTTCTCTATATTTTTTGTTCATGTTCTTCTCCATTTTATTTATAACACGTTATCAACACGAATCGTTCTACAATATTGTTCATAATTTTGGATAGCTTGTGGTTTGCTACAACCCAGCTAAAACGAAAAATTTGAAAAAATAAAATTCAAGATTTATGGTAAACAATTTTTGTCTAATTAATTACTATTATTAGTAATATTTATGTATCAAATACATTTTTTTTTAAGAAAAAAAAACTAAATCGTTTTTTTTTAAGAAATCGTTTGAACATATTGGGCTGATTAATTTGAAAAAATTATTTTTTCTTCTCTCTTACAATCATTTATCTCAAATCCTTTTTTTTAATTTTATAAAGATTTGATATACTATTTAATGATTAATCAATTAAATTCTAGTTCCTGAAGAGCTAGCATTATATTATAAATACCAGTTCTTGAAGAACTAGTATTATTTATAGTTCCTAAAGAACTAATTAAATAAATAACTAAGTTATGAGTTTCTAGAGAATTAGTATTATATTTTAAATTCTAGTTCCTGAAGAACTAGTATTATTTATAATTCCTGAAAAACTAATTAAATAAATAACTAAGCTATGAGTTCCTGAAGAACTAATAATAATTACAATTCCTGAAAAACTAGTATTCCCTATAGTTCTTCAAGAATTGGTATTCTCTACAGTTTTTGAAAAACTGATATTCTCTACAGTTCCTTAAGAACTGATATTTTATATAATTCCTGAAAAACTAATTAAAGTAAACAAATTCATTAAAGAATCATTAAATGTTCCTGAAGAACTAAATGCATTGTCTACAAGTCTTTAAAAGACTGATTTTATTATGATTTTATATTAGACAATATTAATTGATAGGCCTCGACATCATGAGTAAGAATTATTTATACTAGTGTCACTCTTTCGAGTAATCAAATAAATAAAATAGACATCCTTGAAAAATTGATATTTTATATTCCTAAATAACTAATAAATTTGATTTAAATTACACACATTGAATAAATTGGATATCAATAAAATACCTGCGTATGGCCATAATATTAAGATAAACCCTTGTGCTTTGATTTTTCTGTTTTGGGTATTTCATTATTGTTTATATGTATTAGAATGATAGGTATGACCTATTTGATTTACCAACCAAATTGCAACTTTTAATTGGTTATCAATTATAACAACACATTTTATACATAGTTTTAAAGTCATGACTTATAATTTTTTTTTGGCATAAAATTTGACCCTAAATTATTTATTTATTTATTTATTGACTTGCTTTGTGGGAAAAGGATAATTTTGCGTTCATATTAATTGGTTTACTTGATTCATTAAATTGAGATCAATTCAAAAAAAAAAAAAAAAAAAAGATAGTTCGGTAAGTGGTAAAAATTGAATGAAACTATTAGAGTGTCAAATCAAACATTGTTTGTATAGGATATAGGCAAGTGGGAGAAATGATCAGATCTTAGTTTCGATTCTTTTTGAGAAAACCTACACCTACAAGACTTGAAGTCTATTTGAGAATATAATTTAACCATGTTTAAAATTACTTCACAGCTGAAATTGTGCTGTAATAAAGTTACATGCTCATGCAGTAGCAATATAAAAAGTGAAAATTTACAAATATTATTTTTCTAGTGGTTGCAAAGAATAATTGTTAATAAGAAATCATCAAACAATGCCCACTAGTACAACTGTATTTCCTGAAGTGAATACTATAAATTATTTGGTATATAATGAGAATTATAGAAGAATAATTGCTAATGAGAAATCATCAAATAATGCCCATTAGTACAACTATATTCCCTGAAATGAATACTATAAATCATTTGGTAAATCATAAGATTTTGAAAGAGGAACCGCCCATATAGAAGACACAACTCAATTCAATATTGATGATTTTATGTAAACTCCTTGAAGGAGTAATTTGCAAGAATTTTATAAGTTGTGTATTATAATAAGTTATTTAATTATTGTTTTATCCCTAGTATACATGCACAATATATTGCGTTGAACCTGCAGTTCAAGCATTGAACTTATAGTTAAATAATTAAACCTTGAAAGTTTGGCATGAATGCCATTATGTACATCATATATACTCTTCCTTGAAACTTGTATAAGGACATGAGTCATAAATTTTTTTCTGTGCCATGAATATATTAAATCTATCTCAATGTGTGATAATGGGTTCACAAAAAAGACTATGAATTTATTTTGATGAGGCATATTTTTCGACATTAGGGGGAGAAAAAGCACCTGCAGTGCTAAAGAATGTCGAGAAATTTATTAGAAGAAAAACTCTTTAAATAATTTTGGTCCATGTACAAGTTAGAGTGAACTAAAAGTTCACAAAATAATACAGTTGCAACAAATTGCAACTTAACTGCCAAATGCATTTATAGATGCTAAAAGAGTGACAAAGTCTCATATTACAGCTGCTAATACCCTAGCAAGGGTTGTGATTCTAATTGCAAATAGAAAATCAATCAATCTCACTACACGCCAGAAGCGTGGATAGTAAATTGGAACTAAAGACAAAAATCCGCGGAAAAGAAAAGCAGCGCCACTCATAAAATCTCTTGAAGAGAAACCTCCTGAAAAGGAAGATCTCAGTCAAAAAACTATAGCTAATTATGAGACACAGACTGAGACAACGGAACAATTAGATCATCCAGATGTGGCTTCTGGTGTTGATGATCATATAAATGAAAACTATGAGATCTCAATTATTTTGTGATATAAGAAAGAGTTGATAGAAATTTAATTATCGTCGACGATAAATTTGCCTCAACAGTAGCTTTTGCTGTGACAAGAGAAAATATAGATTCATAATCTATAAGTATAACTGAATATTAGCATAAACATGATTGATCATCATGGAATGAGACAATTAAAGTAGAGCTAGACTCGTTCTATCATTGATTATGAGAAAAATAATTCTCTTATTATGGAAATGATCATGTTCCGATACTTAATTAATATGGCAGTTAATGAAAGGCTTATTGTACGCCTTATGAAAGTAATAAGAGTCTCAGAAGGACTAAGTATATTATAAATGAATACACATTAAACATATGACATATATTTCATCAAATTGCAAAAATCTATGTATGGATTAAAGCAATATGGACATGTGGTATGATTATTTTGAGTAAATTCTTATTGAAAGAAAGATATGTGAATAATACATTATGTCCATTTGTATTCATAAAAGACCATAAAATGGTATATGTTATTATTGCAGTATAAGTTGATTTAAATATCAATGTGACTCCTGATGAACTCAAATAAATATGTACATATTTGAAAAGTGAGTTTGAAATGAAAAATTTAAAGGAAATGAAATTTTGTATCGGCCTGCAGACCGATTATTAAGGAGTCCTAATACACCAGTATGCTTATGTGGAAAAGATATTTAAATACACCAGTATGCTTATGTGGAAAAGATATTTAAGCAATTTTTGCATGGATAAATCTTCTCTCTCAACCACACTAATAGGTGGTCTACTAACTAGAAGTGAAAAGACACCCTTTTAGACCTAAAAAAGATAATAAAAAGTTATTTGGCCTTGAAGTACCATATATAAGTACTATATGGCACTCTTGTGTCTTGCAAATTGCATCAGGCCTGATATTGCATTTGCAAGAAAAAAAATTCCTAGTTAGGTATAGCTTTGCACCTACAAAGAGATATTAGAGTGGTGTAAAAAGTTATCTTCAATATACTCTTAATATTATAATTCATATTTGAAATTGGTCTATATGCAAATATTGGTTATTTGCTTAGTTTCTATGATGGTAGATTTTAGACTGGCTATGTATTCACTTATAGTGGTACTGCAATTTTATAAAGATTTTTATGGTCCTGAAGTATCTCACTAAAAGATACTCCAATTGTATTTTGAGAATAATGCAATTTGAATTGCACAAATTAAAGGTGGTTATATTAAAGGTAACGAAGTAGACATAAACTTCACCCAAATTCTTGTATATATATAAGCTCCAAAAAAGATATCCACCAAATTCGCTTGAGTGACAATTTAACAGACTTATGTATTAAGTTTTTACCTAATGTGGTATTTAAACGGCATCGTTTCATCAATTAGTATACGCCGTGTTAAAATTTGTCATCATCAGGGGGAGCGAATTAGTATATGATTGTACTCTTTTTCCTTAGTCAAGTTTTTATCTCACAGGGTTTTCTTGGACAAAGGTTTTAACGAGGCAATCTGTGCAATGAAAAAATAGCACATGAAATATACTCTTTTCCTTAAATATGTTTTTTCCCACTGGGTTTTCTAATAAGGTTTTTAACGAGTTATATTCATAGCGCAAGTAATATTCTAAGGGAGTACTACAAATAAATTATTATATGTGGATATTATTTAAACATCATTAAGTATACGATTTGACAACTTGGCAGATTTGTTTACAAAAGCACTCCTTACAATCACATTTGAAAAGTTAGTCAACAAAATTAGCATGTGTCAGCTAAGAGATATTTGATAGAAATCATATTTTCATGAGAGAGAGATTTTAATGCACTGTACTTTTTTTTCCTTAGCCTAGGTTTTGTCCCATTGAGTTTTCCTAGTAAGGTTTTTAATGAGGCAGTGTTATGGCGCAAAACCCTATAAGAATAATGTACTCTTTTTCCTTTACTAAGATTTTTTTCCACAGGATTTTTCCTTAGTAAGATTTTAACGAGACATATTATTTGTAAAAGACATCAAGGGGAGTGTTATGATATATTATAAGATTTGATTGATGTCTTTCCATATACATAAATATTCTAGTTTTCATATTAGTATTGATTGTATTTTTCTTATTGGAAAAACTTCCTATTTCTTGTATTTTCCTGATTGGAAAAGCTTCCTATTTCTTTCTCTTCTGTACTCTATATAAAGGGCTTAATACTATTGAATGGAACAACTAGAAAAATTATTCTCTTCTCTATATTCTTTGTTCATGTTCTTCTCCATTTTATTTATAACAAATCACAACTTCTTATATTTTTTGGTAAATTAGACTAATTTTTTTTATAAAATTTATAGGTATATAAATTTAAAATATTATCTTAATCATTCTAACATTTCTCATTTTTAATTAATATAATATAATAACAGATTAATTTAATTATAATACTTTAAATATTTTAATTATATTTATTATTTGTCACTATTCTACTGGTTCCAAAAAATAAAATTTTGTACTTTATTTTAAAACAAAATAATTTAAAAATTTGTCTATACTATGACTTTTATAAGAAAATTGAGATTTTTTTTAAAAGAGTGCCATTTGTAATTACAAAATTATTTTTCTCATAAAATTGTTATTTTGTGGAAAATAAATTATATTTTTGTAATATTAAATTTTTTTTGCAATTAAGTAGAATTACAAAAAAATAATTTAATTTATAAAAAAATAAAAATAAAATTATAATTTTTTATAAAAAAAATTATTTTTTCACAAACAAAATAAGTTATTTTGTTTAAAAACAAAGTAATCTTAATAAATACAATACATTTATTATTAATTAAGGCTGAATCTCAATGATTTAAAAGCTGTGATCACGTGGTTAATGACTTTTAAAATATTACTCTAATTTTGTAGTATATATTTTCCTTTATTTGTTGGAAAACACGGCTTTATAATTTTAGAAATCACTTTAATATTTTCGAATTAAAACTTTTTATATTTTATGTTTTTCTTTAATTGAATAATACCAAAAATGTAATTATAATATTCTAAAAAATTGTAGAAAAATGGATTACAGGCGCACCGGCCCAGTAATAATCATCAAATGACAATGTTATAGTCAATTCTTCACAAACTCTAAATATAGAAAGTAAATATTTTAAATCCTCATTAAATATTTTAGATACTCATTAGATATTATTAATTGTCATTTACCATTTTAAATAAGAAGTAAATATTTTTAGATACGGATTAAGATCATCTCATATTGAAATGAATATGATAAATCGTGTTCGCTCAATTTCAACTATTAAATATAAAATAAACGGTTGAAATTTGTTTAAAAATTAAAATTTAAAATTTTTTAGAAGTAGTAATTATGGTGTAAAAATAAATCTTAACTATTTATTTTATATTTAATGCTTGAGATTATATGTACATAATGAACCATGTTCATTCCAAAATGAGAAGATTCTAATATGATACTCATTAAATATTTTAGATAGCCATTAAATATTAGTATCATTTACCAAAAAGTCAGTCCAAAAAGCCAGCATTATATATATATATATATATTGTTGATGAACATAAACTATGAACATATTATTGAATACATATAACTATATGAACATAAACTTGATGAGAGACAATTAAGTACTGGCTAATATCAATTATATATTGTTGAAAATTCTTTGTCCTGGTGAGAGGATCATTTTTGGATCAAAGTATGTTTTTCTCTCATCAAAAATTGTCCATTTTGATCCAAAATGTTTAATCCACTCTTCTTTAGTAGCATGATTTGGAAGATACTGCTTAACTCCAATGCCAGCTTCATCACAAAACTCCAATATTGCTTTATTTTGATCTTCATAGACTTGCCAATCATTAACCCCACTTGAATATAGAAATGCTGCAGTGTAGAAAATATCTTCATCTGGTATGGCTGCAGACATTCTATCATCCCATCTGCAATTTAATTTAAAACACCGGTTAGAATTGTTCAATAATCGAGTATATATATATCTTACAAGAGTGTGCTTACTTGTCTTGGAGCATAGGGTAGAAAAGGACAGGTCCTGTGGTGATGTTTTGTTTAAGAACAATGTCCCTGAAAACACCTGAATCAAAATTTGAAACCCCAGATTTTGGTATAAAAAGATTTAGCCATGGATGTGATTCATTATTTTGCTTTATAATTTGGACTCTGCTTAAGAACTCTATATAGGAAACATTGGTCCCGTAGCTGTACTCTGTAGTTGAGTTAAGCCCTCCCCTAAACTTTGATATTTCCTGCAAGAAAATTATTATAATAAATAATTATTATTTAATGATATAACTATGTAATTAGCAGAAAATTTTAGGTACTTATTCTTGAATACATCCTGCACACATTGAAATCTTTAAATATGAGATATGGTGATGTTCACCATTGCAATGAATTCAATTTTTTTTTTTTAAATTGTATTTACTATAATTAACAAACCTTTTCTATATTTCCCTGGTTGCTTTCGTCATAGCTGAGAGCTATCTCTAGACTATAAATGATGCCATATTGTTTTATTAGGGAAGTAATTTTGGGGACATCAGCTGGTGGGAAAAAGAAGGTTCTCCAAGTATTTGGAGTCCCATTGTCCAATAAAATTCCACCTTCCAAGTAAGTGATTTCGTTGCCCATTTTCTTTCCATGGGTTGAAATAAAAAATTCTTGAGCTCCAATAAAAGATGAGAAATTACTGTAAAGTATTTGTGCCCACATAACCTGAAAAAAAAAGAAACAAGAAAAATATTCATGTGCTATAAGAGTAATTTGCTCATGATTAATTAATTCAATAAATTAGTTTTAATTAGCTATTAACTAATGATTACATAATCATGTATTTTGCAAGCAAAAGATTGTATCTATTCCTGCATTCTATTAATATAGTCTACATTTCACTATTAATTTCCAGTAGTGTAATCTATATTTAATAATTACTTAGTTTTTTAATTAACAAAAGAAAATCCATTTTCATTAACCCTCTACGTTTTGACTTTTTCTTTTATATGTGTTTTAGTGGCATTTAGTCCAAATGGCCTATTTAATTAAGACACGATTTTCCCCTTTAAAAAGGAATTTCTGCTTCTAATATCAAAATAGGAATTAATAACAAAAATATCATTATTCTTTTTCTTCTATTTATACTCTTTCTCTTTTCTCTCTTTTTCTCTTCCTCATCTCTCTCTTCTTACTACAAACTCTCTCCCCTTTTATTACTCTCTAAGATTTTTCTATCTTTAATTTTTATTCTTTTTTCTTCCAACTAATTTTTTTATTATATTTATAAATTAAATATTAATTATAAATATAAAATACAATTAACTTTTAGATATCTTATTTTTTTTTATTATGCTTATTATATTGGGGTATTTTAGAGAATAAAAAAACAACTTAATTATAAATTTGTTCCAAACACAAATTGAATTTCATATTTTAAGTTACATTTTTCCGAATATAAAAATTCTTTTATAAATGCATTATACTTAAAATTCATTTACAAATTAATTTTAAATTTGTAATTTATTTATTTGTTCTAAACGGATTGCTAATGATAATTAAAAAAAATGATATTAAAGTTAAAGAGTAATTAAATACACTCCAAAAATTAACTTCTACACTTTATTTTACTAAAATTATTATAGTACCCATAAAATCTTTTCTTTCTTAATAACTATAAACAGTAATTATATATTAAAAAATTCTCTCGTCTTTACCAAAAATATAAATTATATAGCAGATTAATTTATTTTTGGGTCAATTTGCTTTATACTTACCCTTTTGAGAGTGGGGCCCAAGGCAATCCTTGCCCTGGTTATAATACCAAATTGACCTAAACCGCCCAAAGCAGCAAAGAACAGCTCAGACTTGTTATTTGCGGAGCAGGTTACGAGCTCTCCTTTTCCTGAATCAAGCATATTTAATCAGTCTCCACTCTCCACCACAACATATATATATATATGTATATAATCGTTCAGCTAGAAAATGAATTTATTTTCATCTTAGTGATTAGAGTTCAAATTATAAAGTTAAAAATAAGAGATAAATACCAGTAATAACATCCATTTCATAAACATTGGTAATCTGAGGACCATAACGAAAGGCCTGACCGCTAATTCCAGCATTAGAAAGAGTACCACCAACAGTTAAGTCCAAAAAATCAGTCCAAGAAATAGGGGCAACTCCTTCATTTACTGTTGTATTCAACACATCAATCCATAGTTGCTCACCTCCAACATCAGCAAACAAAGGTTTTTTCGAGATATAAATCCCATTATTACCTCCTCTCTTATATTCCCTTAAACTTTTCATATCTATTACTACCCCATTGTAAGCCATGTCCTGTCCACGGGTACAATGGCCATTTCCTCTAACTGATATACCAAAAGGAACAGAACAAGTGAAAGAAGCTCCCACTAAACTTTGTATATCTTGTACGGATGTTGGGTAAAGAACAGCTGCTGGTTTATTATGGACAATGTTACCATAATCTGTGGAGGCTGATTCTAATGAAGCAGGATCCACATGAAGCTTATCTACTAGTTCAGGTGGCACTGGACACGAATTTATTAAGGTTTCAGATTTTCCTGGATTAGACAATAAATGGGTCATGAATAAAATGACAAAGACATGTCTTGAGATTGGAGAATTAATAATAATCATGGCCATTGTTGTGTTTTTTTTTTTTTTTGGGCAAAGAAGATAATTAAGAGTTTTTAATGTAGAGTGGAGAGGAAAGGAGAGGGAGGGAGTGTATAAATAGCAGAGAGTTGCATGGAAATGAGTAATTTGGGAATGGGGGAGGTGATAGGTTGCTGGTTTTTCAAACAAGAAATCTTAATGGGTTGGCTTATTTTTGTTTTAGTAATCATCATAAAGAAATGTCGGTTTTACTGTGTTCTTTTCTTTTTGAGTAGTCATCTTGGTGTTGAAGATTCCTAACCTATAGCTGCAGGTATTTCTCTTTATTCTTGTGGGCTGATTTTATTTATATATATTAAGGCCGGCCGAATATGTTTGATTTGGAAGCTGTAATGGTTAATGACTTACTCCAGTTCTTTTTGTAATTTTCCTACTTCCAACGCGCAATCTTATAATTTTAGATATCACTTTAATATTTTTAGTTAAAATTTATCAAATGCTATTTAGTAATATTTTTCTTTAATTAAATACTCTCTTCGTTTTTTTTATTTGACATTTTACAAATTTATCAAAATTCTTTTTTATTTGATGTTTTAAAAAATAAGACTATAATTTTTTTTTTTTTTGGAGTTTACCTCCATTTTAATTACACTAAATACCTTAATTAAAGCATTCAGCTATACTTATGGCACTACTATATTAGCTAAGGGTAAATTAGTCTTTTAATTTTAAAATTAAAATTTAATTAATACTTTGTTAATCCACGTGAGTCAAATAATTAAAAAAGAGAGGGAGTAATGCCAAAATTTAATTATAAAATTATCAATTTAAAATTTAATTTAGTATAATTAATAAAAAAAAATTAAATGAATTTGGTCAACATAATATGTTGTATTTTCCTTTAAAATCATGCCATTGGGTCAAGGGATGAATAGTTTAGTATGATATTTTTCCAACTATAATACGAAAGAATTTAAATGATTAGTGACTTCATTTTTTTACTTAAATTAAGTATATTATATTTGAAATCATATTTGAATGTGACTTTTTCTTCTTGTTTCAAAAATAAAATAAATTTTTTAGATAATTTAAATAATTTTTTACTACAAAAATAAAATAAAATAATTTTTTAAGATTGTGCTGCAAAGCTTCTTTAAAAGTGTGAGATTCTAAGCTCTGATCTCAATTAGAGATAAATTTAATAATTTATATAAAAAAAGATTTTCTTCCCTGATCAAATTACGTTCTACCTAAATTTAACGTGGTAAGGTCCATTTGATATTTAATATAGGTATTTTTTGGGATTTTTTTTTATGAGAAATGAAAAGATAATTTTTAATTTTTTTAAAGAAGATAATCTTTAATTTATGAGATAGGAAAAGAAAAAAAAAAGAAAAAGAAAAAGAAAAATAAATGATTAATAGATATTTTTTATCTGGGAGTTTAAAGGATAGGAAATATTGTTAGCTATTACCTATTACTCTCTCAATTTTAATGGGAAAAAATTATAAATTTAAAGGGATAACTAATCCTATTGTTCAAACTAATTAATCTCCCAGACATCAAATAACTTTTATTCCATTTTTTTTTCTTTTTTTTAGAGAAGGCAAAATTCAATCCGCTCAAATGAGAAACTTGTCTTTGCTCAAAATTCGATGGAAATCTCCACTTTGTCTATGGTAATAGGACAAAGATGAGATTAAGTCTCCCCACCCCAATTCCTACCTTGGTTTTGCAAATATAAATATATATTTTCTCCATTTCAAAATATTTGTCACTTTACAAATTTTATTTTGTTTCAAAGTATTTATTATTTTAAGATTTCAAAAAAGTATTTATTATTTTTTTCAATTTTATCATTTTTTTTATCACTCTATTAAACATTTGCATTAATTACTTTTATTTCTTTGAATCAAAATCAAAAATGATATTTTATTCTTTTTAATTTAAAATTATTATAATTAAATGACTTTCTTAATTTATATGCCAAAATATTAAATAACTATTATTTTGAAAAGGGGAGAGTATATATATATATATATATATATATATATATATATATATATATATATATATATATATATATATATATATATATATATATATATATATATATATATATTCTTTAAAATTATATTATTTAATATTTAATTATATTATTATTTTCAAAAATTAATTGACAATATGTAAAATTTAACATAAATATGTATAACATTTTATAAAAAATATATAAATTATGAAATTTTAATATTAATAAGATTATAAAAATATAAATGAGGATCTTCATCCTCATTCCGCATCAACCACAAATCCGATTTATTCCAATCCACTTTTGCTATGACAATTCATAAAACAAAAATGAAAATTTCAAAATTCACTTACTATATCCATTGCCAATCCTATCTTTTCTTTCTTATTTCATCTCTCAGAGAGCTTAAGGAAAATTAGTTTAGTGGCAACTAATAGCAGACGACCATTACTCACATCTAAGAGCTGCTAACCAAAAATAAATAAAAATCATCCCCTTTTTTTGGCTATATATATATATATAAGCGATAATTAATAATTCAACCTCTAAATGAAGTGCGTATTTGAGATTGCGATTCAGCTCTATATTTGTACTTTACAGTTAATTGTTGGGAAATTGACTGGGTTTGGCCAATGCTTCTCTTGTGGGGAGCAAAACATAAACTTTATATTTGTATTTTTTTTTTTTTTCGGAAGAATTTCAGGATACAATGCTCCGGTGTTGAACCCATCATTTTCATCTGGGAAAATCTTAAACCGTACCAGCCAAAGTGCGCGAGATTAATTGACTTCTAGTGAATTCTTTTAGTTGACATCAGAAAAGGTTGCGATGTACTAATAGCCTATAAAAGTTCATTGGTAAAGGTTGCTATGCGGAGTAATTATTAATCATTTATATGGATTAAAATTCTCCTAAAATTCCTCAAATGTAACCCACAATGTTCAAATACTAATTCTAACATTTGATTTGAAAGCAATAATTCATTTCAAATTGAATTATTTCAAATAATTTTTTTTCAAATAACAATTTATTTTTTAATTATTTCAAGAAAATAATTAATTGTAATAATAATTGATCAATGGTGCAAGAGCTATTTTCTGAATCTTCCAGTTTGTGTCAAATTAAAAAAAAAAATAAAGAAAAAACAAAAAACAAAAACAAAAAAACATTGGCTATGTATTAATTAGAACAAGTTTAGTTTGTCAAAGTAAACTGACCTGTAGTTTTAGGAGTACTGTACCGCATTTGTTTGGTTGAACAGAAAGGAAAGAAAATTAATGACGGCAAAAATGCTTACAATTAATAAGGTGTCCAAATTAACAAATTCATTCCCACCATTTTTTCTTGCCGCCCATAAATTATGCGAAGAAAAATTTTGATGCGTTTAGAAGTTAACCAAGACAAATATTAATTTCAAAATAAAAATATTATATTAAAGCCAGTGTTTTAAAAATCGGACATGATCAATTAGTTTAACCAATTGAACCAAAAATTGCCGGCCAGTCTGCTTTGGTTCAATTAAAAAACCAGAATTTCCGATTTAACTATTTTTTGACCGATTTTTAACAGGTTGAACCTCTATCAATGGAAATCAATCAAAAAATTAAAAAAAAAAAAAAAAGAGAAATGAAGGAATTTTATTTAACTAGTTGGATCACTGGTTCAACAACGAACTGATGACCTGACTGGTTCGATCATCGGTTCAATTTTTAAAACACTGATTAAAATTATACATGAACGGATTGCAAATCGAAATTTATGAAGAAAATTATAAATCAAATGAACTAAATTTTAAAAAAATTTAATATTTTAAAACACAAACACGGTCCATAAACTCATAATAGAATTTATTTTTAATTAAATCACTTCTCATGAAATGGAAAACGATAGCCCTTAAAATCTACATATTATATATTATAAATCACGAATTTTATCAAAATTATCTCAGTTGATTGGAACTATATTACAATTCAACATTTTAAAGCAAGATCTTATTTCATTTTTTTTTAGGTAATTGAAGGAAGAGGAATCAAACTTAATTAAGTCTATCCCTAAACTATGTTTGGGTGTACGGATCATCTCAATGTGCAATTGTTGAGAGTCTAAATCTGTTTATAAGCTAAATTTGAATTTTAAATTTCAAAAACTCACCTTATTTAGCTCATAATTCTCTTCACAAAGTGTGGCCTGCTCTGATTAATTATCTCATTATGTAACCAAAAAGCTGACAGAAAAAAACTTGTTTTAGGAAACCAAATATGCATGATTTCAATCATCCCTTGAGGGGGGTCCATGCTAAAAGTTCTATGCACATCTCTCTCAAATAAAATTGATAATAATGAGATAAATTAAAATTTTGATGAATTAATATTTATGATTTATCATCTATCCAATTTTTTTTTTTTTAAAAAAAATTATGGCATGTAAATATGCAACGCAAGTAAATTAATATTCCATGAAATTTGTTTGATAAAAACTACATAAAATTAATCAAAATCGACTAATTCAATTTCCATGAACATTCCAAAAAAAAAAAAATGAAAATAATCAAGAGCCATGATTATATAAATTACAGTACTCCATAGTTGAAGTTCATGGTAAGCGAATGTCTTGGTATAAAGGACATGTATATGAAAAAAACCAACCAGTCTAGCTAGCTATATAGTCCTATAATACGAAATTAATTAGCACACTATAGATTAATTAATACATATTTACAGAAGAGAAGGATCAAAAGCCAACTCGACAACAGATCTAAGTTCATCCCAGTCGCTGCCATAAGTGAAGAACTCATTCCCATTCACATAAGGACTTGAAATGTTGGACGAGGAAGCCATTGATGGAGCTTGATTAGCTATAGAGCTTAATTGGTCTGCATGAAACTGTTTCCTCTCATTCGCATGATGGTTAATGTTAAAAACAGGCTTCTTTTCACTATATTGATGAACAAAATTATTCAGAGGACCACCAAAACTCAGGTAATTTTCTCTGCTGTTTGAATCCACACTACATGTCTTCGAGCTTGTGTCAATTGCAGTTGCTTGACGTTTGGTAGATAATTCTCTCCAATCTGGTGTGTACTTCCTATGCGACACATTTCTCTTGAATATGCGACACAATGTCCATACTTCCTGTAAAATTCCGTCGATCGAAGCAATATTTTATCATTACATTTGTTAACTCATTTTTATTGTCGATTACTAATTAATTCAACGTGAAATTCATTTCCCAACAGTTAAAACATTCGTACATTGAATGTTGCCAGTCGTTGCAATTTCAATATGGGATTCATTTATCAATGCTTACAACTCAAGCACTACAAAATTAAAACTGATCGATAAAATAATTTTTCTTACCGCTTCTTGAGTAGAGGCTTTAGCATTGACAGTTATGTTGCCGGTGGAGTTATTATTATTATTATTATTATTATCACTGGTGGGAAGGCGAAATTCGTGCATCATCCAATCAGTTTTGGTGCCTTTTCCAGCAGTTCCACGGTAGTAGACTAATGTTTTCTTGAGTCCAATGCAGTCTCGGCCTTCTCCTCCTTGTGAATAAACAGGCTTATCGATGCCGGTTGCTTTCCAGAATCCAGAACCTGTTACCCTATTTGGTCTTATGCTATTTCTGTACTTCCTCCCTCTTTTGCAAAAGAAATACCCTTCTTTGTCTCCAATACTGCTAGTCTCTATATTATCAACAATATAAAGAGAATTATAAATTTTCTGGTGAGAAACAAAGACAATTATTGAGAAAATAATTATTCTTATTAGTTGAATTGGATTTAATTAATTATTAATTTATTTATATAGAAATCAAATATATAATTATAGTAATTGGGATTCAAATTCCCAATTTCACTGCTTTAGAAACCAATTCAATGACTAATAATTCGGGTGTAATGATATTGTCTCCCAATCATTGCACTTCGTTGATTACATTTGCACTACTCACTAAACTGCTTTACTATATACGTAACTAAAAACTTATGATGTGAACGCGATTAATCAAACTGTGCTGTTGCATTTACCATATTAAAAAGAAAAACTGTTCCATTAATTATGTACTTAGTAGACTTCAGTTTCAAAAGAGCCCTAAATGGGTCAAAAAAATACTAATCACACCCAGTTAGATTTCAGACAAAAAACCATATAAAACTTCACTTGAATGAAAACTTGATTCCTTAAAACATTAATCAAGCATCAAAATCTCCGAAGTATCATTGTTCTCTGTGTATCCAAACACTAATATTTTCTTTTTCTTCTTAAAAAACTCTTAATTATATAGACATATATTTTTCATATACTCCTACAAAAATGAGAAAAAGTAAGATAAAAGAGAGCAGAGAAATGAAAGCATACTTGGAAGATCCCATGGATCGAATTTGTAGATATCAACTTGTTTGATAAGCTCAATACTAAGAGGTTTCTTATCGACCTTTCTTCGAAGATAAAACCCTACAAGTTCGTCATCTGTTGGGTGGAATCGAAACCCTGGAAGTGCAACTTCTTCTTCATCGTCGACATCTTGACGAGTACTATTAGTATTATTGGTGTTCATCCTCTTCTGTGCTCAAGTTTTTCTTTTTCAGCTTCGTTTTTTTCTCTCTACTCTGAAAACTTTTTCTGTTTATTTGTGTGAATATAGTGGCGAGGGAAATTGAAATATTCGACAAGCCGCTTTTGAAGATGAAAAAGAGATAATAACAATTAAGAAGTCATGAGTGGCGGTGGCTTAGGTCAAGTCGTGCGTTTGACTCTGTGGTAATAAGGGACCAGATAGATTTTTAGAAGAAAAGACACAGTCTTCCCATTAATTTTGTTTATAGGTAGCCATCGGAGACTTTATTATAAAAGAAATAATGGGATTGAATTCTCTGAAACGCATTACTTTCCTCTGTATTTAGACACACCAGCATTTGCTATTAAGATCAATCTTACATCACCTTAATTTAAAATGACATTATTTCACGACCCAGCTGCCATTTCTTCGAGACTCTTTCTTCTTTATTTTCTTACTCTAATTAATTTAAAAAATTTGAACAAATTTTTAGATTTTTTTTCAAGTTTATAAGATCAAATATAATTATAGTTTCTGAGAATAAATTTATAATAAATTAATTTGAATTCATCTTCTTCTTGATAATGTAAAAATTAAATTTATTTGTCATGTACCATTAATTTACTAGAATTATTAATTTATGCATTTATGGATATTTAAGTTTTTATTTACAATACTAAATTTAAGGATACAAATGTAAATTTCATATTTGAACTGCATATCTAATGGTGATTACCCTAGTTCTAAATATCAAATCACTGTAAATAATGCATAAGCAATTTAATTTATTTTCAAATATTATGTAAGTTCCACCTTTCACAGTTCCGTTGAAAAAAAAAAAATTTGTCCCAGTATATTTTATTTTATTTTCTTTATAAGAACAAATGCAACCAAGGTTGAAAATTTTAAATCATCTCCTTTTAATTTTAAAATTTTTTTTCATAAAAAAAGGAAGGAACTTTTATTAACTTAGATAAGTAGCCAAAATATCAACAAGAAAAGGAAGGGGACGAGAACCCTATGTTCCTTGATTAGTGACAGATTCAGATGCTCTTGCAAGAATATGAGCCACCTGATTCACTAATCTTCTAATAAAAACAAAAGAATAATTCATTAAAATTATATTTGATTCATGAAATAACTAAGAAATAGAATAATTATTCCATCTGGAGTAATTATTCTAAGTTTTGATTCAAATTTTAGATAAAAAATAATAATTTTATGGAATAGTAATTTCATAATTTTTATGGAATACATATTTTACAAAAAATAAAAAATAAAAAATCGGTATTCTTTTGACTATAGAATAGAGCATTTTCATTTTTATCCTAAAAATATTGGCAAATCCAAAATCACCACTATTGCCTTTTTTTATTTTTAGATTTTTATTTTTATTTTTATTTTTATTTTTTAAATTTTAAGTCAAATAAAAATTTTATTTATTATGCTTTTAAATTATTTCTTGAATAAAATTTAGTAAAATTATATTTAATTTTAATATTAATAATGAAATTAATTTATAAAGATATTGTGGTCATTTATGCGAATAAAATAGTTATTTTATACTATGAATCAAATTGTGGAATTAGAATAATTATTCTATTCCTACCCTATTATATTTCTCAAGAATAATTATTATTTTTTTATGTATTTTATTTAATAAATCAAACATAGTCTAAATCTCTAATAAGAACTTTACAATCAGACCAAAGTAGAGGAATCATCCATATTCCTTTGGAGTGCATTAATCAAGAGTTGAGAATTGATTCCACCGCAGCATTGGCAAGTCCAATTTTATCATTTATATATATCATTTGCCTTTCAAAAAAGAAAAAATTTATATATCATATACAAAAGGGGAACATTGCACTTTGGTGTTAGTCTTAATCATAGTAAATTTTTTTTAATGATGAGCTTTAATTAATTATAAGTTGAGTCAACAATTAATGACGGAATTATTTCAGATCAAATGGTTCGCGACAACTGATTTTCTCCTTCTTGATTGCAGTAGGCTTTTAATAATGCAAGGTGAAGCTCAAACCACACGTCGTCTTTGCTTGGAGCACTTCTTCCGACTGCATTTGTTCATAGAATCCACAAATTAATTTTGTAAAATCCATGATTAAATATATTAAATGTACATATATAATAATAATACTAAGAAAATGTCATATATATAATAATCAAATTAATTAATGTGAAACAATGTGTATTTGATAAACCGTAATTAAAGCCAAAACTATGATTACATGGTAATAGTGATATGATTACTGATACTGATCATAACCCGAAAAAAGAACTCAATTTATATGCCGTACAAGAGATTACTACTATAAAAATGTATTTAATTACGTGGCAATTACATCCAAAGTCACCATTCTTTGTATTCCTTTTCTTCTATAAAGATGTTATATATATTATATACACTTATAATTCAAAGAAAAATAAAAATAAAGCATTCTAGAAGTTGCGTAAAATATTTGACTATATATATATAAATTAGTGCATGATGAAGATGTGGCAACTATTAATTAAAAATTCCCTGCTTTGACTTGCAACAAGGAGAGTGATGTTTTTTGCTCCATGCATTTCAAGGGATATGACTTTGAAGTGCTTTTTTTTTCTTCAATATTAATTTTATTTAAATTTCTTCAATATATATATATATAGATAATTTGCACTTTTTAATTAATATTTTTTTATAGCGCTCAACAAAAAAAAAATAAAAAATAAAAAATTGTGTTTGGGATTGTAGATTTATAGTCAAAAGAGTAAGGGCACGATGGCTTTTGGAAGGACAATTGAGAGGGGTTTTGGCCTTTTATGTTAGTTTGACAAATAGAGGTGAGGAGCTGTTTTGCTTATGTAAATGTGAACAGCACTGTTTCGGACAAAAACAATGTTCCCGACTTTTAGGACCAAGAAAATAATATACACTTTGGTCAAACTTAAAAGCCATGTTCTTTTAGGGCTGGTAAGAAAATTATCATCCCTATGGCAGAATCATAAAATTTCATTAGAGGGTCAAATTTAGTAGCTAGAGGAAGTTATTTCTTCGCAATATAAAGTTTGAATATCATAAATAAAAAATAATAATAATAATAATAAATATAATTAGAAAATACATAAAGTGTATCATGAACTTTCTAAAGACAACATAAATATACTTTTTTCATTTTTTTTTTTTAAAGTTGTGCTTGCTCTTCTTTGTTGAGTAGAAATCCTCTATGATCTCCTCATACAGTAAAATTTTCTTTTTTATATGCACAATCAAAAAATTTCTAAGAAAATCATCTTCCATCATGTTTTGAAATTTTTTCTTAATAATTTTTATAATTAAAAAGACTCGTCCGGTTGTTGTTATATTGAAACTGGAATAGAGTAAGAACAATAATGAATTAGGCAAATAAAGTTATTTAATCTAGATAAACAACAATACAAGTACTGTAAAAATCCGTTGATGATTAATAATTACATCTTTTTCTAAATAATTCCTATGAGCATTCAACACTAAGACAAGCTATAAATTTGATATACTTTAGGTGGGTTATAATTCATTAATCAATTCATGATCTAAAAATCAAATTACATGAAATACCTCTTAATTAAATTAATTGATTAAAAAAATCATTAATTGAAAGTAAACCAAAAAAGCAGTTAAATGCCGCATAGATCAATCAAGGGCAAACCCATTACAAGCACAATAAATTACAAGGCAACGGTAACGCCAATTTGAGTTCTTATTAACTAGAAAAATTAGAATTACCTCACAAATTATTAAAAAATTAATTAAAAAAGAGCTAACTTATATAGTTCAAGTAAAGTTAATTAGACAAAATTAGAAGAAATGACAATTTGCGGGTTGTGGCTGCTAGTTGGGCTTTTAAATTAATTTACTGTTTAGCAGCGAAGCAAAAGTAAACGGGTTAAGTTTTTTCTTGAATTTTTTTTATCCAATCAGTATTTGCTTTTTTTTTTTTTTAATAGAATCAATATTTTTTTAAATAATATCTTCAAAATATATTTGTTTCAATACTAGTAATTAATTAAATTGTTAATAAAAAATATTTTAATTAAATAATTTTTATTGATATGTATGGATAAAGTAATTTTAGTACTATAAATTATATATATAATTTTTTTTTGAAAGGCAAACTGATTCATATTTATCTGAATCCTAATATTTCTCAAGAATTAAAAATTTATATTTTACTAGACTGTTATTAGAAAGAGTTATTTTACCGAAGATCTATTCCACAAATAATAATCTTTTCTTCATAAAATGGGTAACGCAACTCTTGAGATATTATAGTGATTTAAGCTTTCTATTTTTTCAAGTTATATATATATATATATATACATTTTTAAGCTTTCTATTTTTTCAAGTTATATATATATATATTTTTTTTACTTAAATATTGCAGTGACTTTTCAAATACATCATTTATCTTGCAAATACGAAGATTTTCTTCGATATATTTGAGATCAGAATTTATCTTGAACAAATCATTATTATTATTTTTTTTTTTGAGCAACGACATTTAACATTGGATGAAGTTGAACATTAATCAATATGAGAATAAGGTGAATATGCATTGTGGCATTTGTACCAAATTAATTAATAATGCAAATTAAAGAACAAAAAAAAGTGTGTGTATTGCAGTGCAAGGAAATATGAAGACATGATGATGAACCACAGACGCAAGCAATTTAATTAAGTAGTAGTTTTTTCTTTTTTGGAAAAAAAAAACTATTTTACAAATAAGGAGAATCTGTGATGGGAAAAACAGATTTGGGAAAAATGTCTCCGATCATAGGTTTGAAGCAATTCAAGTAATGGGATGAAATAAATAATATGAAATATTTTCAGATTTAATCCCCTTGTAATAAAGAGTATTATATAAAGCATTACTATATTTTAATAAGGAATATAATAATATACATTTAAATAAAAAATATTCAATAAAATTAATTATAATTTTAATTTTAAAAATATTGCACATTTAATTTTTCAAAATTAAAATTTAAAATAACAAATATAAAAAAGGAAATTAAAGGTAAAAATAAAAAGAATTCAGGGAGTTGGGATTAAATATAAAAAAGAGAAGAAACTGATAATAAATCTAAAGAATAAAAAATTATTGAGTTAAAGGGTAAAAATAAAAATTTTTAGAGCAAAATATACTTAAAATAAAGAGTAAAAATAAAAACAATTTATGAAATTGAAGGGATTAAATATAAAATACAAAAATTATGAGCCAGGGGGCATCGCCAGGGGCCACCTCCGTTCGTCCCCCTATATATTCATATAATTATAAAAACACACAAGGACAAGGTTTATTATTATTATTATTATTATTATTGTGTTTCATCCATGTCCTGTGCTACTTGCGCTTAATAAAAACAGAGCCCCAGTGTATATTAATACTGTCTACTCAAAAAAGGCACCATTTAGTTGTTACTCCTAACAAAATAAAAACTAAAAAATAAAAAAATTATTATTTATCCTTTTTGAATTTTGAGTTTTTATATATAAAATAAGATATATGAAATCCATTTTAGAAATAAATTTTACTTAGTAATCTTAAATTAATCTATATATATACAATATTTAAATAATATTTTCTTTTTCAATATATTATCTATACTATATATATATATAAATGCGGGCAATGAGATAAGAAAATTTACTTAAATGCTCTTTACTAAGTTATTTTTAATTATGTATTTATAATGAATTAATACAGTTATTTATTAATTAAATAATATAATTATCTAATTATATTTAATTTAATTAAATAAAAATAAATTTATTTAGAATAAAAAAGATAATATAATTATTATTTAATATATATTTAATTTAATTTAAACAAGAAAAAAATATTATAATTTCAAATATTTATTATTTAATATAGCATAACTAGTTAGGAATTACGTGCATCGCACTTGTTGAGTGTACTAATAATAATAATAATATCAAACAAATTCTTCATGTAATTATTGAGTACGCCATTCGTTTTAAAATATTTATCATTTTATAGATTTTTTTTTTAAATATCTGTCGTTTTAGGATTTTAAGGTAGTATTTATTATCATTTTTTTAACTTTGTATCATTTGTTTTTATTTTTTTTACATCAAAATAAAAAAAAGATTTTTTTTTATTTAAATAATAGATATTTCAAACGGATGGAATATTAATTAATAGTTATTAATTAAATAAGGCAACAATTTCAAAATTACTTTTTATTTATGATGCTAAAGTAATGAAGCTCAGCAGCTATTGGCTGATTAGAAAAGCTACCACTCTTTTATAGTACTCTATCAATTTTAAAATATTTACTGTTTTAGAAAATTTTTTTTGTTCTAATTTTTTTATGATTTTAAGATTTCAATAATATATTTATTATTTTTTTTAACTTTATTCTCCATTTATTCTCACACTAAATATTTACATTAATTACTTTTTATTTTTTACATCAAAATTAATAAAAGATATTTTAATATTTTTATTTTAAAATTATGATAATTTAATAATTTTTTTAATTTATGTGTAAAATTTTAAACGATAAATATTTTGAAATGGATGAAATAGCATATCATATTATATTTATATTTTGTTTTGAGGGCCCAATATGTTTTTGTTTTGAAGCAGCTTCTTCAAAGCAAGTTGATGATTGTGATCTCTAGAAGAAATAGGAAATCAGTATTGACAGAAAGGTTTGTATGCATAAGTTGAAGAAGTGAAATATTCAAAGAAAATAAAAGATAACCACCACACTTTGATTTTGTTTTTGAAAATTAAAACATAACCCTTTATAAGTTATTTATTTAATTAATAATATGAATTGACCAGCAATATATATATATATATATATATATATATTGCTACCCAGTCAAGAATGATTAACCGGCCAGGTCAAAAGACAATTCAGCATTAGTCAATAAACAATCTTTAGAGGGTGAAGATGAAGACAAATTCATTTAGAAAATTTTCTTTTTTATAAATGGATCTCTCATTCGTTTTCATTGTTATATTTGGATGGATTCTTCGACCGTATACGTACATAAGTCTTTCATTTAATTGCTTTTCCACAAGTCCTAATCCTCATTTTCTTTTACAAAATTACAAATTTAATTTTGCATTTTATTAATTTATGATCAACATATTATTCCTAACATTTAAAAAGAATTAATAAGTTTAGAGAAACTTACTAATTTGAGAATCATAAATTAAGTAAAAAACATTATAGTCCTATTTGTACATAATTTCCAAATTTGAAAAATTACTCATAGGTCTTTATGAGCAAAAATGGAAATATTATCATACTGCATATAGTTTCAAAAATGGTTAAAACTTTATTTCAAAATTATTTTAAGTCAACGTTTGAAATAACTTGTATATATATAAATTCAATTCAATTAATGATAAAATATATATATTTAAAATAAAATTTAAACCAAAATTCATTTGAATTTTTTTGTTTGGAATTAATAAAATTAATTGAAATTTTCAAACAGATCAAAAGAAACGATTTTTTTTTAATAATTTTATCATATTAATGAAAATTTTAATCATAATTGTAATGATAATAATTGATGAGAGATGAAAGTGATCATCAAGAAAGACTTGGACCTTCCTATAGCCCAGACCCATTATGAAATCTTCAGAGACTATGATAAAAGGAAACAAGGCCCATTGGCCGGACTCTCGAACGATCTAAGTCCAGAGGCCTTCGGACTAGGTGCTACTCCCCTCCTTCGTCCGCCAGATGACTTGTTGAGCAAGTAAGGGCCGAAGCCCTCTGATAACATGTCCAGTCATCCAGCAAGAAGATCAGTTCTTAGACAATCTGCACCATGCCCTGACATCCCCATTACCAGACATCCCTAGGGATAGGACATGGGACATGCGCCTGCTACCAACTCTCACCAATCAGCATGGTCGAATGACAGAGGACATCCTTTCTCAAAAGAAAGGTGTCAGACGTACCTAATCTAGAACTCATACAAAAGGAAAAGGAAAACCTAAACTCAAGTAGTTGAAACTCTGCATTCTCTCATCCCTTTTCTTTCACTAAAATTCTCTGAAGAGAGGACTGACTTGATCGTCGGAGGGTTCTAGCCAGGCAAAAGGTCTGGCTCCTCCTTGATCCTTTTTCTTCTCCTTCGCAGGTATCAGGCTCAGGCCCAAGAAGAGAAGATCCAGCCCATTCCTTTTTCATATTGATCAAGCCTGATCAAATTGGCGCCGTCTGTGGGAAACGCGAGCTGATCTTTCTCTCAACTTTGCATTCCACTTCCATTTGCCTGTGAAAGAAGATTACCATAATGACGAACCATGATGATCCCGAATCCTCAACTCCCTCAAATCTTAGACACTCCCTTCCAACACCTACTGATCCTCCTCTAGCAACTCCCATTGACCTAAACACGTCACTCCAGCTCCTTATCTCTCAACAAAACACAGTTGGGTCTAGCCAAACCCCTCTGAGCCTTCCAAATCCAGACTTAGCTCCTGTATTGCAGTTTATTAATACTATAGCTGCTTTTGTAAGGAGCTCCCAGCAACAAATTCCCCCAACACAGACCCTCGTCGCTGTTCCATAAGCTACCGCGAGAATGAATGTTGCTCGAACCCTGGATTATGAGAAGCAATCCCAAGGAGTCCCAGGGGTTAATGAAGAACAACTGGTCCACTTAGGTGAAAATGTGGAGGGAAGGACGGAAGAGCATCGTGGAGGAGAGGAGAGCTCGATCGAAGAAGAAGGGAGTACGCAAGCTTCGCTCCCAGACAGTGAATGTAAGTTCTTGCATGGAAAAAATTTTCATGCAAATAATGCGGAACGAGGCGAAGGAAGGAATAAAGGGAAGTGTGAGTACAAAGAACCAAAATACGGAAAAAGAGAAAGCCCGAGAGGAAGAGAACAGGATAGAGGGGAATATTCTATTGCTAGTCACCCCTCGCGGGTTCGAAGCAAAAGGTCACCTGCTAGTGGCAACAGCCGCAGAAAGAAGGAAGAGGAGGTGAGAGATGCTGTGAATAAGTTTTTAGAAGAGATGAATCAAGGTTATGACAGGAAAACTATGGATACCACCCTAAAGCTCACCCTGAAGTCTCCTTTTACCAGATCCATCAAGGAATACGTTATGCCCAGCAAGTTTAAACCACCGGTGTTGAAAAAGTACAATGGGGAAACCGATCCCAGGGTCCACGTCATGGACTACAAGCATGCAGTAGAATTGTAGACGGCGGATGATGAGGCTCTATGCAGAGCGTTCAGGGGATCCCTGGAAGGAGCTGCAACGAGATGGTTTGATAGCTTAAAAGAGGGGAGTATCCGTTCTTTCATGGAGCTGGCCAGATCCTTTATGCACCGATTCGCTTCTAGCATCCCGGTGGAGCGAAAGACTCAGTATTTGGAAATGATGGTGCAAAGGGAGAATGAATCCTTAAGGGATTACATGGCTCGATTCAATCGAGAAGCGTTGAAAGTCACGCACTTGGACCAAGCTCGAGCAGTGGAAGTACTGCAGAATGGAACCTCTCACACGGATTTTCTCAAAGCCCTTTGCCGTCATGCTCCTCGTACCCTGGAGGATGCGATGGCATTGGCCCAAAAGTATGTACGGCAAGATGACGCTCTAGCCTTCAACCAGATGGCAAAGCGGAGAGGAATGGAGATCATTCCTAGAGAAGAGCCGAAGGCAAAGCGAGAGAAGAAGGTGGAAGAAAAGCGAGATGAGAGGCTAACTGGAGGACGAAGGAGGGGAAGAAATAACTAATCACGATCTAGTTTCGACCCCAGCAAATTCACCCCCCTCAATGCCGGTCCAGCCGAAGTCTTCGCAACTTTCAAAGAGCAAAATATATGGGCTCGCCCCAAACCAATGGTTGCTCCTTCAGAGAAAAGAGATCAGAACAAATACTGCCTCTTTCATGATACTCATGGTTACAACACCAATGATTGTAGGCAGTTGATGGAGGAGATTGAAAGGTTGATCAAACAGGGCTACTTGAGGAAATTCATAAGAAGAGAAGAATTAGGCAGAGCTGGCCCTAGCGAAGATAAAGAAAGACACTCGGGAAGAGTAAATGATGGTTCGGCAGGGACCATTCATTGTATTACAGGAGGGCCAGGCGAAGCTCACGAAAGCAGAAATCGTACGAAGGCCTTAGGTAGGCGGAGCGAAAGGCTCGAATACGTTTACTGCGAAAGAGGGGAAAATCGACTAGAGAGGCCAGATGGAAGTACCCTTCGCACCCCTCACGCTGATCCATTGGTGACCCAAGCGATTATAGCCAACTATGTAGTTAAAAGAATCCTGGTTGACGAAGGAAGTTCGGTCAACCTGCTGACGAGGGAAGCATATTTAAAGATGGGTCTCAAGGAGGAAGATCTGGAAGAAGTGGGAAATCTAGTTCGCACTTTGGACGAAACGGAGGTCCCATCAATTGGAGTGGCAAAACTACCCTTCACAGTTGGCACCACCCTCGAAAATGTAACTACCATAGCCACATTTGTTATCATCAGGACACATTTGGCGTATAACGTCTTGATGGGCAGGCCATTGCTATATGACCTGGACGCTTTGACAAATATCAGACACTTGAGAATGACGATCCCAAAGCCCAATGGCGAAGTGTTTCACATCTATGGCAATCAGGACGAAGGAGTAAAAAGGAAGAGAAATAAAAAGATAAGAAAGGGCGAAGTCACTGCGGAGGAGGTAGCTGCAGTTGAAACTGTTACTCCCGAGAAAAGAACCGAGCCTGTAGATAAGCTGGAAAGGGTAACGGTTGGAAGAAAGCCCGAAGAGTTCCTGATGGTTAACTCTTCGTTAGAAAGTGAGCAAAAGTCATTCGCTCACCAGTTCCTGAAGGAGCACATCCACAGTTTTGTCTGGTATTTGGCAGAAATGAGAGGGATAAAACCCAATGTGATAATGCGCCAATTGAATGTAGATCCCACTTGCAAACCAGTCAAGCAGAAAAAGAGATGTTTCGGCTCAGAGTGGCAAGCGATCATTGATCGGGAAATAGACAAGCTCCTGGAGGGGAAATTTATCAGGGAAGTGCAATATCCGGAATGGCTAGCGAAGGTGGTGCTAGCCAAGAAGGCGAATGGGACTTTTTGGATGTGCGTAGATTTCACGGATTTGAACAAAGCTTGCCTAAAAGACTCTTTTCCATTGCCCATGATTGATAAACTGGTAGATTTGACGGCTGGGTATGGATTTTTGTCATCCTTAGACGCTAAGCAAGGATATCATCATATCAGAATGCACCCGGAGGATGAGGAAAAGACTTCATTCATAACAGAGAAGGGTACATATTGTTATGTGTCAATGCCCTTCGGCTTGAAAAATGTCGGAGCCACGTATCAACGCCTAGTTAACAGAATGTTCAAAGATCAATTAGGCAGAAACTTGGAAGCATACGTGGACGACATGATCATGAAAAGCAGAAGCTTCGAGGACCATGTCCGTGACTTGGCCAAAGTGTTGGCAGTAATGGAAGAGTATGGGATGAAGCTTAACCCAGAGAAGTGTGCATTCTTCATCCAAGGAGGCAAGTTCTTAGGCTGCATGGTGAGCGAGAGGGGAATTGAGCCCAATCCTGACAAGGTGAAGGCCATCTTAGACATGGAACCTCCGAAGAGCGTGAAGGATGTTCAGAGGTTGACAGGGCGCATCGCCGCATTGAATAGGTTCATGTTTAAATTTGCTGAGAGGTATCTCCCTTTCTTTAAGAAGTTGAGAAAGTCTGAGATGTTTGAATGGACAGAGAAGTGCCAGATGGCATTTAAAGAACTCAAGGCCTTCCTAAGCTCGGAACACATTCTGAGTAGGCCTTTGCCGGGTGAAGAAGTATTAATCTACTTATCCGCCTCAGACCAAGCAATCAGTTCGGTGCTGATCAAGGAGGAAGGAAGGGTCTAGAAGCCCATTTATTACTTCAGTAAAGTCCTACAGGGGGCGAAATTGAATTACTCTCCGATAGAAAAGCTGGCCTATGCTTTAGTGCTTTCCTGCTGAAAGTATAAAATATACTTACAATCACACCAAGGAGTGGTTGTGACAGATCAGCCCTTACAGAAGGTACTTCATAAACCGGAGACTTCGGGAAGAATGTTGTGTTGGTCTGTGGAGTTAGGTCAGCACGGTTTGCAATACAGGGGCAGGTCAGCAATTAAAGCTCAGGCAGTGGCGGACTTTATTTCTGAGTGCTCATTTGGCACCAAAGATGGGGGAGGAGACCCAACCCCTGGGGAAAGACACTCATCGATAGTGCTACCGGACCTTCAGTGGGAACTCTTTGTAGATGGTGCTAGCAGCAAAGAAGGAAATGGTGTGGGCATCATACTTAGAAGTGCTCAAGGATTTTCACTGGAGTATGCTTTGGGACTGAATTTTGAAGCCACCAATAACACGGCAAAATATGAAGTAGTGATCCAGGGATTGCTCTTCGCTGATTGCCTTCGTGTAGAGCAACTCATGGTGTATAGTGATTCGCAATTGGTGATCGGACAAATAGAAGGAGAATTTGAGGCAAAGGAGCTGACCATGGCCAGGTATTTGCAAAAAATGAAAGAGATAGTTCAGAGAATGAAGGATAGAGGAGTCAGGCTGTTCTTTCAAAAGATCCCCAGAGAAAGGAATTGCAGAGCGGATAGCCTCAGCAAATTGGCCGCCTCTCGTCTAGTCGAACTTCCTTAGAAAATTTATTTGGGCACCTTGGCCTCCTCCAGCATCACCGAAGGAGATGAAGCTATGGAAATCGAAGAAGAGCCGTGCTGGATAGACCCTATCAAGTCTTACTTAAAAAAGGGAGAACTGCCCAAAGATACCCAAGAAGCTAAAAAGGTCAAGCGAAGAAGTGCTCATTTCTCCTTAGACAACGGAACCTTATATAAAAGAGCTTACTCATTACCCTGGCTGAGATGCGTAAGGCCCAATGAAGCCGAATACATCCTTCGGGAGATACACGAAGGATCCTGCGGAATGCACATAGGCGGAAAAGCGCTGGCAGCTAAGGCGATTAGGTAAGGGTACTACTGGCCGAGGATGAAAGACGAAGCCGTGGCATTTGTTAAAAAGTGTCCCTCCTGCCAAAAATTTGATAGTGGAAAACATGTTCCAGCAGCAGAGCAAGTCCCCATTTCCAGTGCATGGCCCTTCGCTAAGTGGGGGGTAGACATAGTCGGACCATTCCCTGCAGCAGCAGGTCAGAGAAAGTTTCTCCTAGTGGTAGTGGAGTACTTCACCAAGCGGGTAGAAGCCGAACCTTTAGCCACTATCACTGCAGAAAAGGTGATCAACTTCTTATGGTGGAACATAGTGTGTAGATTCGGCATTCCCTATCAGCTCATTAGCGACAATGGCAAATAGTTCGATAATGCTAAAGTCAGGTCCTTTTGTTCAGGGCTTCAGATCAAACAACATTTCTCATCAGTAGCCCATCCTCAAACAAATGGCCAGACGGAGGTAACAAATCGGACTATTCTACAAGGCCTGAAGCAGAGATTGGAAGGATATGGTCGAAGCTGGGCAGACGAACTACACCATGTCCTATGGGCATACAGAACTACTCCCAGGCAACCCACCGGAGAGACTCCATTCAGCCTGACCTATGGCACAGAAGCAGTAATTCCAGTGGATATAGGCCTCCCAAGTGGAAGGATCAATTATTGCGAAGATAGACACAATGATCAAGCCAGAAGAATCGATCTGGATCTCCTAGAGGAACTCAGGGAATCCGCCAGCATTCGAATGGCTAATTACAAACAAAGAGCTGCTAATCATTTCAACAAGAAAGTAAAGCACAGAGTGTTTGGCGAAGGGGATCTAGTAATGAGATTCTTAGAGGCTACAGGCAAACGTGAAGGCACGGGCAAGCTTGCACCCACATGGGAAGGACCTTTCCAAGTAAAAAGAGTCCTAAGTCCTAGCACTTACAAACTTGTAACCTTAGAGGGTGTGGAAATTCCTCATACATGGAACATCCAGCACCTCAAAATGTATTACCAATAATAATAACAGAAATGTTGTTTGCCTCAAATTGTCTCTATTCGCACTAACGAAGCCTCGCCAAGAGTGGGAAGAACTTTCCTAAGGGGAAGCCTAAGCCCTAGTAAATCTAGGCACGAAGTCTCTCCAAGAGCGGGAAGAACTTTCCTAAGGGGAAGCCTAAGCCCTAGTAAATCTAGGCACGAAGCCTCACCAAGAGCGAGAAGAACTTTCCTAAGGGGAAGCCTAAGCCCTAGTAAATCTAGGCACCAAGCCTCGCCAAGAGCGGGAAGAACTTTCCTAAGGGGAAGCCTAAGCCCTAGTAAATCTAGGCACGAAGTCTCGCCAAAAGCAGGGAGAACATTCCTAAGGGAGAGCCTAAGTCCTAGTAAATCTAGGTATAAAGCTAAGAAGATCTAATGGGAGAAGAAGGTGAAAGTGCTTGAACTCCTATTGGAATGGCAACTTCGCTAAGGCATTGCACAAATGCTTGTTGAATTACAGCGTGAATGTGATCCCCATACAAGTAAAGCATACACAAAACAGAAGCATAATAACTGTATTATTCGTTGAAGTAAATGTATTACATTTATTTACAAAAGAATGAAATACAAAAGAATGAAATAAAAAAAAATGAAATACAAAAGAATAAAATACAAAAGAATGTAAAAAAAAAAAATGTCTAAGGCGGAGGATCGCCTGGAGGAGCCATTGTTATAGAAGATGGCAGAGGCTGGTCATTCAAAGGATCTGGCCAAATGACAGACAGAGGTTCGGCTGATGCAAGATCCATCCCAGAAGAAAGTCCTTTGTCTGCGTCCCCTTCGCCCCCGCTAGAAACTTCTGGAATGGGAGATGAAGCGGGTCCATCCTTATCCCAAGCTGGGAAGTCTTCAGGCCGTAAGAGGCCTTCATCCCCCTCAGGAATGGGATCTTGAGACTCTGAAAGGTCCGGCACTGGAGGCTCTTCAGCAGCATCCAATTCAGATACCGCTTGCAGCACATCAGGAAAATGCTCTGCTGCATCACGACGAGCATTGTTATAATACTCGGCTGCTACCTTATAGGTGTGGTATATGATGATGTCATCGAAGCTCTTAGACTGTATGAAGTCCCTCACAGCCCTTTGCCGACCTTCTTCGGCCTTGTTAGCCTTCTCAAGTGCAACTTGAGCCCGAGTAGTGGCTTGTGTGTATCCAAATTCTGAGACTCGAAGTTCCTGTTGAGTCTTCTTCAGGAGTTCTCGAAGACTAGGAACCTCTTCGGCCTCTCGGGCAAGCTCTTCATTAGCACTCTTCAGCTTGTCCAGTTGCACGCTGAGATCAGCAATGGCTTTGTCCTTAGATGCCACCGCCGCAGTTAAGGTGCTAACCTCTCCTTTGGCCTTCGAACGAGCCTCTTCATGGGCCCTGGATTGTTCCATGGCCTCCTCGGCCTTCGCCTTCGCAAAAGCCAGTTCTTCCTCCAGGCGGGAACATAATCCCAACCTGTCCTCCGCCGCCTGCCGGGTGTTTTCATAATGATCCCTCAGAAGACCGAAATCAGTCCTCAAAATTTTAGAATCCAGAAGCGCCTGCAACAAACAACAATAATTAGGCAATGTGCTAAACGGTCACAACCCAAGTGAGGAATGAATTTACCTTCTCTAGCAGAGTCTCTTGCCTGGCAAGCGTATCCTCCACAGACCCGAAAAGAGGTCTAGGGGCCAGACGCAGAAAAGGCATGGGGGCCAAGATTATGGCAGTGGGAGCAATGGAAGAAGGAGGATCAGCAGATGCCTCGACTTCTCCGAGCGGAGGTGAATCCACTACTACAATCTCCGCTGGCTCTCCGACTCGCGGCCTCTTACTTGGAGGAGAAGCCTCCTTTATTGTCCCCTGTGGAGGGGCTGACACTCCTACATCCGCCCCAGGTGAAGGAGTCCGAAGCAGAGCGGGCCTCCGGAACGGGGGTGGTTGAAGTTACCGCCAGTGGCCTCTTGCGACGAAGGAACTCCCCCACTGTCAATTTCTTCTTAGGGGGACGAAGAGAGGAGACATCTTCGACAGTAACAACAGCCCCTATCATGACCCCAGACGAAGCAGCAGCTGAAGGAAATGCTTCTTCGATCGCAGCAACAGCAGCCCCCTGATCAGCCACCAGCGGAACAGCAGCTGAAGGAAATGGTTTGCTGACTCCAGAGGGACCCATGACAGGTGCCAACGAAGCCTCCAGGAAAGGCTCCTGAGCAGGGGCGTCCGCTTCGCCCACAAAAACTGCAAGGTACAAGAGCAAAAACATTCACACATTCAAATCAGCAAATAAAGGCACAAGAAGAAGTAAATGATAATAAGAAGGCAAGAAGCTGCCTCTGTTTCTTGAAACGAAGGCCTCCCCTTCGGCCGCAGTATTAACTGGGGAAGGATAAAGCCTCCTGAGGGTCGCAAAGTCAGGATATGAAATCCATTGCTCTTCAATATACTTCTCCCAGGCTTCGACCTCCTCGTCACTAGGAGATCTCCAGGGTACAACCTCCTTCGACCATCTCAGATATGTCCCTCGGATAACACGAGGGTCTTTATATGATGAAGGTGATGGGGGAGAAGAAAAGTTACCTGCCCCAGCTTCAGCCACAGGGGCACTCAAGTCATCCACCAGGTTCTTCAGACGAGCCTCAAATTATGCATCAGGAACGTCTGTCAGAACCTTCTCTAAGTCCGCCAGTTGCTCTGCCCCCCGAGAAGAGTGAGCAATTATGTCAAGAACATTGGGGACGGGGGGCCCTTTTACTTTTAGCTTGGGCGGACGAGGTACGGATGCTCCCTTCCCCTTATCACCCGCTGAAGGAGGTGGAGGCGGAGGAATGGAAGCCTCAGAAAGTCCTAAGATTGAGATACCCTTCTGAGGAGCAGGCCTTGCAATAATGAGTGCAGCTCGAAGCGGAGGAGTACCTCTTTGCATAACAGGAACAGAGCGATCAGAAGCCTTAACAAGTCGCCTTGAAATTATTCGAATGGACTTCGCACTAGCCACACTCACCTGGACCCCTTCTGATCCAACAGCCGAACCGGATCCAGCGGAGACAGGCTTCGTCGGCTTATCCTTACGAAGCTTCGCCGACGAAGACTGGAGGGCTGAGGAGGAGCACAGATGAAACTTCCCCGTCTTAAGGTTGAGAATGGGAAGCTCAGCATCTTCGCTGAAGGGTCTTGGAGAAACCCCTTCTGTCTCCTTCATTATATCCTGGTAATGTGCAGGATCCTTGGCCTCCATTGCAATCGAAACAATAAACACAGCAACAATAAGATCAATACTCCACCGTCAATCAAATTTATAACAAATGAGGAGCAGAGTTACCTCTTATATCTTTCAGCAAAAGTCTAGGAGTTGGAAGGCCATGCTCGTCCTCCGCGTAGAAGGAGGCCATCATCTTTTCAGAGTTATAAGTATAACCCTGATGGACTAAGGTCCTGAGGTTCGACTTCTCCTCGGTGGACAGCCTCTCAGGCCACTCAGTAAGGCCTTCGGTGGGACGCAGAAAATGGCCGGGGAAACCAAATCCAGGGGATTTATCACCGAGGCCGTCAGTGACCTCTATCAATCCGAACTTGCCCCTCCAGTCCTTCACCTTGTTCTCTTTACCAAAGAAAAGGCTCCGGCGAGGCCTAACAAAAGTCATATAAACCCCCGGTGACCTCTGCGCGCTCTGGATCCTGTAAAAGCATTGAAACAGGCGAGCGGAAGGACGAATGCCATGAGCGAAGCACAGAACCTCGAAGACGTGCATGTCCCTTATGGAGTTCGGGGTCAGCATCATTGGATTTACTCCGAAGTAGTTGAAGCATTCAACTTTGAACTTCGTAGGAGGAAAAAGAAGACCAGCTTCCAGCTGGTGATAGAAAATAATATAGTGCCGGTTGTCTCCCCATTCCTCCTCCAATATCTTTTGGTAGTGGGAGGAGCTCACTTGGTCCCTACGGGGAATGTTCTCTTTTCTGGGTGCCATTGGAACGAAAGAAGAAAATGGAAGCAAATATCAAAGAACAGATATGGGAAAACCACAAAAAATAGGAGATTCGAGAGAATGAGCAAGAAGTTCTGGATATGGGAAGGCAAAGGAATATAAATACTGAGAGCATCCTCGATAACCGCCACAGCAATAAGTAGGGGCATTAAATGGATGTTCAAAATTCAAAATCCATGAAAAACTTAACCGCCTACTGCGACACGTGGAAGAGTGGGGAGAATGAGGAGACGTGCACTCAATGCGCGTTCTGGCATTCAATGCTTACTCTTGTCAATTGTGCATGTATTCAATGGCTGTGTGACCTTCCATCTACCCTATGAAGGCTGTCTACAATGCTGACGATTCCTAGCACCTCCAATCCCTTCGGTCAGACGAAGGCTACCCTTCGGGAAGACAAAGTGAATGTTTAGATCGGACGAAGCCTCCCAGCAAAACGAAAGCCTCTCCTAAAAGCTGCTCACCACAGACAACGAAATGAAAGGACCCATTCGCCATCCAAAGCGGAAGCAGTTCTCTTCGATCAAAAGACCCTAGAAGATAAGGGTACAAGGATACGAACCTATTTTACTAAGGTTCAACCCTTCGCTCTCTCCTTAATAAAACAGGGGGGGCCCTGATGAGGGATGAAAGTGATCCTCAAGAAAGACTTGGATCTTCCTGTAGCCCAGGCCCATTACGAAGCCTTCAGAGACTATGATAAAAGGAAACAAGGCCCATTGGTCGGACTCTCGAACGATCTAAGTCCAGAGGCCTTCGGACTAGGTGCTACTCCCCTCCTTCGTCCGCCAGATGACTTGTTGAGCAAGTAAGGGCCGAAGCCCTCTGATGACATGTCCAGTCATCCAGCAGGAAGATCAGTCCTTAGACAATCTGCACCATGCCCTGACATCCCCATTACCAGACATCCCTAGGGATGGGACAGGGGACATGTGCCTGCTACCAACTCTCACCAACCAGCATGGTCGAATGACAGAGGACGTCTTTTCTGAAAAGAAAGGTGTCAGACGTACCTAATCTAAAACTCATACAAAAGGGAAAGGAAAACCTAAGCTCAGGTAATTGAAATTCTGCATTCTCTCATCCCTTTTCTTTCACTAAAATTTTCTGAAGAGAGGACTGACTTGATCGTCAGAGGGTTCTAGCCAGGCAAAAGGCCAGGCTCCTCCTTGATCCTTTTTCTTCTCCTTCGCAAGTATCAGGCTCAGGCCCAAGAAGAAAAGATCCAGCCCATTCCTTTTTCATATTGATCAAGCCTGATCAATAATAATAGAAATTCAATCTGAATTCGAAGATTTAAACTCTATGTACTCTTGATGGGATAATAAACAGATACTTTCTTGAGGAATTGTTTATTCGTCTAACTACAAGTTTCCACTCTTTGTTTTCTTTGAATATGTATGTACCAAATTAAGTGTTTTAAAAAGGCTTCTAGTCAAACCATCCATGAAGAAAAAGGCATAAAAATGGCAAGAAACGAAGGAGAGAAAAAGTCAAAGTCATTAGTCAATAAACCTGATTTTTTTTGCAGTATTAGAATATGTTGCTCTCTCTCTCTCTCTCTATTTGTACTATGCACTCTCTCTCTATTTGTACTTTGTATAGCGAAGACTTAAAATAATTGAATTATTAATTGGTTTAGGTTTGCAACTCTGCTGGCCACTAATACAAACCCAACTTCTGTACCTGAACAATTCTCGCTAGGTCCCAGTGCATTAATTTTACCTTTATTGCTGCAAATGTGTGTCAAAGTTTCATTTTCTTGTACCATTTCAACTTTTTTAGACTTTTCTTTTTTTTTTTTGGTCAAGAAATAATTTTTGATATAAAAAAAAAATTTTACGTCCAATATCAGTATTTATGACGGTATAACAAAATTAAATTAAATCGCTTTCAATTAATTATTATTATCATGAATTTTAAAAAATAATTAATAAATTAATATAATTTGATAAAAAATAAAATATAATGTCCAAAATATAATACATTAAATTAATTAATACTTAAATAAGTATAATTATGTTTAAAAAAATTTAATTTATATAAATAATAATAATAAATTAAATTCAAATTATATAACTAATAATAATAAATCAATCTTATTTTATTAATTTATGAGAGAAAAAATCACCTTATTTAATATAAATAAGATGATAAAAAAAATTCATATTCTAAGTAAATAAAGTAAAATTAAAAAAATAAATATATCATAATATTAATTAATTACTAACAAAAAAAGTGTCGGGAAATATTTAGATTATCTTGTCTGGTATTAAACTCATTTAGAATTTATACAAAACCATTATTTAAATTTTTGAAAATAAATATATAAAGGCAAAACATGGTAAAATTATAAAATTCAATCAATAATTTACAATCACAAATAAAAAATTTATACAAAAAAATAAAGTTTGTAAAAAATTATCAGTAATATTCTAAATATATTGAAATATGAATAATGTAAAAAACATTATCCCAATAATTTATATTAATAAAATAGAACAAATATAAAATAATGTTTTTTAAACAATATATTTATAATTTATATTAATAAAATAAAAAATATAATAATAATATTTTTTTATTGATACGTCACGCTCGTATTGCTAAATAACTATCGTATCAGTACATATCGGATGATTCAGTGCTAATTCCCATTAGCAATATCGTAACAGATAAATAACGTATTAGATCCCTAAAAAATCCGTATGAAATGGCAGATACATAACGTATTGGCATTTATTTAATACCCTGGATGCTATATTTTACAAAACATATGTTGTTTTAGAATTTTTTTTTATAAAATATACATATTTTTTAGAATTTAAAAAAAAATATTTATTTCTACACTAAAAATAAAAAAATTATCGAAATTTATTTCTACACTAAAAATAAAAAAAAATATTATTTTTATCATTTTACTTTAAAATTGTCGAAATTTAGTGGTTTTCTTTATTTATGTGCTAAAATATTAAACTGCAGATATTTTAAAACATATTAGGAAGTATCATATATTAATTGCAAATATTTATACTTTCAAAAAAAAATTGCTAACATTTACATATGTCAATATATAATGACACAAATTTTAATAACTCATATAAAGTAGAATTAAATTCAAATAATTTTAGCTTTATATCAGATTTGGCTATTAAGAAATTATTGGCTATTATTTCTTACTTTTTAATTTTCACAAGCTTACATTCAAAAAGTAATAAAATAAAAGTGAACATTTTTTTGTTTATAATTTTTCTTTATCGTGATGCCAAAGTTTATCGTGACAATTTATTTTCAATTTTAAGACACTAAATAACAAAAATAAATATATTTTAATAATGAAAAATTTTTCCCTATATTTCAAAACAAATAAAATAACAATTATAGCAAATAGATGTTAACTGGACGACAATTTGATTTTTCATTTTTCATTGACCTTTATTTAACTAAATGTGAAATCATTAATATTCTCTTTCAGTTTTTTTATTATATATAGTTGAAATTTTCATTCATAAATTTAAAATATGAATCCCATTAAATATGACGAGAAGTTTATATGTGCAAATAATAATAACAATAATAATCATCTTTGAATTTTCACTCGATTGATAAGACTTTTCTCTTCCAACTCAAAGAAACTCTGGCACACAATGAAGCTCTGCTGCTATTTCCCCTTCCCCAACACTGATTTCAAAACCACGTGTTTTATGAAGGACATTATTTTCTGTGCTCTACCTGTCTTGATTTGCTATGTATTGACTATACAGCACATCGAAAGGCTCCAATTAATCATTAGGGTTACAGTATTCTTCTTCCCTTTTTTTTTTTTTCTTTTTCCCTGAAAGGAAGTTTCTGCCAATATTTTGAAATCTAAACTAGCCCTCCTAGAAAACTTTAGAATCAATGCATAGATTAATTTTAAGTCCCTTGTAAATAAAATATTTTTTATAACTAGGTTTATAATATATGACGAACTTTGTTTTATTTTTTATTTCATTATAATATTCATTCATAACATATAACACATATTATTCATACATATTAATCATAAATAACAAATATATGATTGTTTAAAATTTCGATTCTTAAAATTTCGATTCTATCTTAATTTAATCTTAATTAAACTTTTGATTTATAATTCTCTATTTTTAACAATTCTAAAATCAAACCGGATTTGAAAACAAAGTTTACATGCACCAGCAACTTAACTTTTGAAATTGTTAAAAAAAAAATAAAAAGAAAGCAAAAACTTAACTTTAAGGTTTATCAATAATTTAACATTTTGAGCATACTGAGCCTTCGTTCATTGACAATTAATTAATATATTATGTATTTTAGATATTTTTAAATTTAAATTACAACAACCCATTTTATCAATAAAATTTCTGAAATATATAGCATAAAAAAACAAAAAAAAAAAAAAGGTTAGGCTTTTGATATCTCAGACAAAATACTCATTGGGTTGCTAAATAAAATTCAAATAAAGTGGATGATTCACTTATTACATATCAAAAATAATTGCAGGAAATTTTTTAATAATACATATTTTTATTTTCCAATGATATCTCACGATGAATGTGTTATAATTTTGATTTTGATTGAATTGAGAAAGTTGAATTGATTTAAATTGTGAAGGTAAGAGGTGAAAATAGGAAATGAAAGATTTATATGCAACCATAATTAAAATGATTAGCACTAATCAATTGGATAGTTGCCTTTTTATTACTTATATGGTTTTTGATTATTTTGTAATTTTTAGATGTAAGTCTATTCTTGATACCTTCAAATGGCAACTGCTCAGTTAACCACTTGAAATTAAATTTCTCCCCTTGAAATGATATCTCACGATGAAAATAATTGGCTGAATCTAGATTAGAAAATGAATAATCTTTTACCATTGATGGAAACACGGCCCAAGGGCTCAAAGAAGTAAAGAACAGAACATCCCTATCACTCTATTAGCCAATCTGAACAGTAATTATAGTTCAAATAATTACTCTTTTTGTTCTGAAAAAAAAAATCATTAAAAAAAATTATTATTTTTAAAATAATAATAACTTTATTATAATTTATCAAAAAAATTCCCTGTAAATTACAGTATAATTTAAAAAAATATCTCTCATACTTAAGAAATGAAAGGGTAAATAAACCATTTTATCATTTTTTTATTAGATTACTAAATGACCACTTATTTATGAATAAAACTAATCTTTTTAATAGTCAATTTTTTCATAATAGAGAGAATATATCTGAACCTGCCAAGGCCTCTCAAGAAAACTCACAAATAACAGTAAAATTCTTTAGAATTTTTTATGGAAATTGAATCTCACATCATACATACAAATTTTTTTTTTCAAGTAATTTGAGTCTTACACGATAATCGTTTGAATGAATAGGTTTTTCTTGTAAGAATAAAGCAAAGAATTTTCTAGGTCCTGGATTAGGAAATTTTGTGCTCCTGTCATATACAAATACAAATTTGTTTTGGTATTAACATAATGAAAAACTATTAATTTGAAAAATGAAACGATCAACATCAGTTGCGAATCAAGAAAAATTTATAGGACAACATAATACATATAACATAAATATAAATAAATATAATTATATATTAATATATAAGCGAAAATAAAAACTGAATGTTATAACATATTTGTTTTTAGATGTCCTTATTCTCTTCTATTTTGCATATGCATTGCACATAAATTATATAAATTTCGAATGCACAGCTATATATATGATTTCTTAATGTATAATATTTTATTTATAATTTTATTAATACACAAATATACAAGAAAATCAATTATTAAGTAAATAAAATAATTAAAAAAATATAAAATCAATATGAAAGCAACAAATAATAAACTTTTCTATACAGACAAGAGAATGAATTAAACCCATAAATCCATGTCCTTGATATATTTTGAGGTACTAAAATATAAATCTTTATCATTGTCAATTAAGATGCTTTTTATTTGTATTTATACCATACATATTAAAATAAGAATTTTCAAACATCAATATAACTGTAAGTATTTAGATTATAAGTATACCACAACCAAAAAGTTTTGCCTCAATTTTACGTTGGGGTACACTTATAATCTTTTTTTTTTTTTTTTAGTTATAATCTATTATTATTTGAATTACAAGTATACCACAACTATAATTTATCCTAAGTATAGCATACTTATAGGCCTCATTTGTTTTGAAATATTTCAGTAATGGATTTCGTAAAATCCATGAATTGTAATTCAATCCTTTATTTGATTTGAAAAATTGAGCTACATTTCATAAATTTGTTAAAATTCATCGTACTCCAAATCCTTAAACAATGAAGAATTTGAAAATCCACATGAGATGTGAGTTTTTTATTTCATGAATTTTATTCAAATTCATGAATTTTTAACCAAATTCCGAGTCTGTAATCTCGCGGGGGCAAATCTATACGTAAAAAATCTTGTGGGGCAAGTATACTATGCGCTTATAGTGTACATTTAATATTTGAAAAGGCAGTGCATCCGCCTAGCGGGGCAAATTCATCCAACAACTGTAAGATTTTAAAAACCACAATCATCAAACATAGAATCCAGAAACACAATGCTGAGCCAGGAATTCATAGAAAGTAGATGCAATTGTGCATAACAAACAGCTGACTGGGATTAAGCACATATAAACATTCAGGAAGAAATTTAATCACATCAAAAGATCCTCTTCATAATACACTCACCTTGTATACTGTACATCCCAATGTTTGGGAGGCTGAAATTGTTTATTCATTTCACCTGGTCTACTGTATATCCTCACTTCTGGGAGGCTGAACTTTTATTGTATATTTCAGAACTTCTAAAATCAACTCTTTTCTTTTTATCCTTTAGTCAGACCTTATGGTTATGTTATTCCTTGTGTTACATGTATGACTACTCCGATTCAGGATGTACTTCTTGCCCCACTTGAAGCCATGAATCCGTTTCCAGCGAAGTCTTATCACTATTCTCATATCTCAACAATATTCCAAATAGAATCTTCCCCTGCTTCCAAGACAATTTACAGTTTCTTATAATCAAAATGAACTAGCAAGCTAAATTTTGAATATGGTTGTCATGGCTAACCTTCACCCTCCTGTATGCAGCTAAAGTTGCCAAAGGTTCATTTGATCTCTGCACTTGTCCACCTTGATGCACAAAATTGATCATCTGGCAACGGTTGCATCCACCCAATGACTGGTAACAAGAGCAATAGCATTGTTGGAAAATATAATCCCACATGAGAAAAGTATAAAAATATAGAGTGAAATATATGTGGAGTAGATTGGGTCTTAGCACAAGTCAATTGGTTTTGTACAATATGAAGTTCCAACGCCACTTATATGGCTATTGATATCATTTAGCCTAACACTTTTAAGGCCCATGGATTTTCTACAAGCATTAAATAGAGAGAGAGAGAGAGAGAGAGAGAGAGAGAGAGGGAGGGGGGGGGGGGGGGGGAGGAGAGCTTAATGTGAATAGTGGATATTATTTAACTGCCTATATCTGGTTTCTCAAGTTACATGTATTCAAGGGTTATACTGGTTAACTTTGCATTTATTAGGTCCATGACTCAATATAATGAAGACCAATGTATCTGAAAAAACTACTAGTTACTCTTTTAACATATTTCATCCAATTTCTTTCAGAAGAGAAAAGCCAAAATAATACACAATTTGCCAATAAACATCTAGTGGATTGCTAAAACACAATTTTTGCAGGAACAAATAGGACCAAGAAAAAATGAAATCAGAACTGTTAGCAAGTCCACAAATTCCATGCAATTACTAGTTTCAATCTGTTGCAAATGCAAAGAACGCAAGAATTGTCTACTTATATCCAATATCAAAGACATGGCAGTCTCGTTCAGGACTTAACTGTAAAATACTTGCTTCCAACCTCAAGACTTCTCCAGCCATCTTCAGCGTAAGGTTTACCTCCAGATATGACAAGGTTGGGCCGAAATCTCACCGGACTGACTTGAATGGATGTTCCATCAGTTCCTTTTTGCACATCTGTCATCGTCAATTATTTTCTTAAGTTTTGCAATTTGCGAAAAGAGAAAAAATATATTCCCAAACATTAAATTAACACAAATTTCACATGATAAAATGATGGCCACAAAAGAAAGATAATTCATTTGACAAGACAATTGTGACAGTGTAAGGCACACCATAGACCTCATTTCATACACAATTTTCAGTTTAGGACAACAAAAAAAATTCTCTTTTAGGATTGTCTTTCCGCTGCAGTATTTAAAATGGATCCCATAGGAGGAGGTACCACCATCGGTGAAAGCAGAGGGAAACTTTTAGGTCAAATGCTTCAGCATCCTAGTAAGTATACAACTCAACTAAACCTCAAGCCCAAGCTATTCACTTCACCTGGAGCTACCTCTTTAGAATGTAAAACTATATACAAGGCACAGATTCAGGTCATACTAAGAAGCTTTGATTCTTTGGACCAGAAATGCACACCATTTGCTAATTGCATAGTTTATTATTTCTAGCAACCTAACAAATGTAAGCCATTAAATCTCATCCATAATTTAATGCACTATCATTCTTACAGTATGCTCTAGTACATTATTATCTCTAGCAAGACAACCGCGTTTGGTTTCTAAACAAAAACTAATATAGGCACAGTATAATTACTTGTGGAAAAGACTACTGTTCATTCCAATAAATTGAAAGTATTTGCTTGCCATGTGACTGAAGGAGTAGAATAGAACATACTCAGGCCTAATCTGTTGTTAAGGTCGGATACACTCTCCTCAGATATTAATAATAATTGTGCTTCATTGGCAAAATTCGATCTGCTCCCAACATCTCTGCACATGCTCATACTAATGTTTTTGCTCCTGCAAACGTAATCTTTGGAACTGGAACATCGTAATAGTATGCAGGGACGACCTACAGCATTGCTAAACCATAGGTTGACATCATTTTCATAGTGCTGCACTTCGAATCTGCTAATCAAACAATAACCACCAGATTGTAACATTCAAAATAAGTATTAATAACATGCTCATAATGATGAATGACAGACGGTATAAAAAAGTAAAATATATTTCTCTGGGGAAAAATCATATGAAGAGATTAAGAACAACTAGACAAGAAGGATTTTAAGAAAAATTAAGGGAAAAAAGATTAAAAAAAAAAATTAAAGATAAAAAAATATTTAAAGAGCTCTCCTATCGCTCTGCAAATCTACGAAAGAAATTCCTCGAGGGGACCATTTGGATGGATAAGAATTTGAAATACATTCCTCGGGACTCTGAATTGTTGAGTTGGAAAAGATTGATATGATGTTCAACAGGGAAGGTTTATTGGTAGTTGGAGTAATGAACTTGAGTGGGAGACAATGCCCTTAGTTTATGCAGTCTGAGAAATTGTGGAGCGTTAAATGGAATTAAGCATAAAGTTGATGAGTTTAAACTCTATAGAACATTGTGGAATTTCTGGATGTAAAAGATCTAAGGAGGGTTTTCACTCTTTCATGCAATTTTTTTTCCCCGTTAAATTGTTTCCCGATACATAGTGCTTCACTGCATAATAATGATCAAAGTAAGGTTAGACTGGAAGGCATAGACGTCACACTTCATAATAATCACTCAAAGCACACACTTCAGATACCTAGGCTTTATCATACAAAGGGATGATGAAAGTGGGGAGATAGTCAACCACATGTTTAAAGCAAAATGGATGAAGCGTGTGACAGGAGTTCTATGTGATCACAAAATACTGGCCAAGTTGAAAGGAAAGTTTTACAACTCAATTCGAACAACTAGGATGTACAGAAGCTACTGTTGAATGATGAGAAACAACATGTACATGAGATCAGAGACATAAATGAGGATGCTAAAAAATGTATGTACAGGAATACAAGAATAGATAGAATAAGCAATGAATGCATTCATAAGAAGGTGGAAATGACCCCCTATTATGGAAAAACAGAGAGGGAGTAAAGTTGAAATGTTTTGGATATTTACATTTCAGATCAGCAAATGCATACTTGCAATGTGGTTTCTTCTATCAATCCATTTATTGCATTTAATTATTTACAGCTAAAAGTATTTTCTTACAACATTGAATAAGTCATTATCATTATTTACCTTATTCTGAAAGGTCAGTCTATGACAATACACACCTGATCCTACAGCTATAATAATGAATAAGCATATAATGTACAAATATGTGTTTTAGTATGAAACCTCTTGGCATGCAACTCCATTTCTTCTTTTGCACCAGCATAAGAGTCTGTTCTTAGGTTGATCTGCAACTTCACTTTACATCGAGGAGACTCAACAAACATTACCCCCTGATTTAGGTCAATGGAAGTGCTAATAAAGCACATTTCGGGAACCTGCAAAAGAAATTTATATAAATTAAAGCTTCATCATGTAGGTTAAAGAATGAAAAATGAAGGTTCATTCTGAAGAGAAAAAACCAGGTAAAATAGAGAAATTTTTCCATATAGAATATACATGCATGGTGCATTATAAATTTGACAAAGAACAAATGATCATATATTATTGAACAATCAAATATTGTTTCTGTTGGTGTGGGCAAAAATTGCTGAATTAGTTATAGAACAAGATGTTGTTAGACATTCAGCTCAAATACATTTGGAGTAGGTTACTAGCTAGTTTATCTGTCTTCCTGTCCAGTAGACCAAAAGCATCCAGTACATGAAAGGCAACAGCTAAGATATCAGACTATGAATAAAGGTCAATTAAGTTTACACAGACCTGGACACACACATACAATTATTCCCATGCACAATTTACTCACCTTTTTCTGTGTAAGAATTTCACCAGTTAAACTTTTAAGAAGCCACTCTCGATCATGTTGTAAACCTGATAAAGTCAGCAAGAGAATATAAAAAAATATTTAAATCAGTATCATTAGAGTAACATACCACCATGATAAACATTATATAAATGGCATATCATGGATAAGCAAAAATATTACATTTTATGCAATGTAAAAATGAACTTTTTTTCCTAAAAATATAGCGATGATTTTTTTTCCTCATTTGATGCAATGTGAATACATCAACTATATTTTCTTATGATTTTATTTAACTTAAAGAGTATCACAATTTGTTAGAAGATATCTTCTCAAAAGCAAAAGGTTGACCTCAATGGTGCCTCAGCTTATGGTCCAGTCGCCTAATGTCCCAGAAGTACAATGTGGCTGATATATGGTCCTAATAATTTGGGAAGTAGGGGGGACAGAGGAAATAAGATTGGAGAGAATCCAGGAACAAAATAAGTGGGCGGGAGCAACATATGAAAGTCAAAATTGTCATCTGTAAAAGCTGTCAATTTTGGAAGTTACAAGCATAGAATTCTTTCAATTAAAAAAATGTAAAAAAAAAAAAAGGGGAGAAGGAGAAGATCGACATATATATGCCCAAAGAATACAACTGCTTCTGCAATAGCCCTTTTTTTTTTTTTTTCTTTTTTTTCACTTGTCCTGAATTGTTTAATTATGAAATGCGAGAATCAGTTAGCTAAACAACTAAAATTTTAGTAGTTTGTATGTTAAAATGGTAAACACATGTGCAGGGGTTCAATCCAAAGAAGCTACCAGTGCTGCTTAGAGGCCAACTTTCAACACTGAATCCTCCACATGATTTTATTGGGTAAATAGTAATAGACTTGAGATAATAACCCGCAGATGGATGTCTTCTTTCCTGCCCTGCAATTTCAGGGAAGAATAAAATGTTAGGTGTAACATGTTAAAGTTGACAAAAATGTATACTTATGCCCCATTTGGGATTGAGTTTGAAAAAAAATGCTTTTCAATAAATTTTTTTTTTTTTTTTAAACTACTTTTAAAAGAAGCAGCTTTGAAAAAATAGTTTATAAAACAATAAAAATTAATAAATTAAATCAAAAAAATTCTAAAAGCGTTTTTTTAACCCCCCTAAAAACAGTCCAAAACGCACCCTTATTAAATGAAAATATATGGAGATCCAATTAAGATGTGCAACAGAACCAAGTAGGAAGTATGCTTTGTGAAATCATGATTGATGATCCCATCACAAATTGAACATCCATTGTTGGCAATTTACGATGACCAAGGATGAAAGCCACCTAATCATACATAAGAATCTAATAGAATTGAATATATTACTTCTATGATAACCCTCCAAGTAAAACAAAATGTACCCTAAGCTAAAATCAGCCTTTTGATAATATAAATTCTGCAGCATTGACTATAATACGGATAAAAATTTGAAGGAAAATGTAGTAAAAACAAGTGAGGTGAAATATGGTAAAATAAGTGCAACTATTCATGCTGTTAACTACATAACTTGTGCAGAAGGGGAAGTATAAAATGAACTACTTTTCCACTCTATAATGTCTAAATAACATGTAAATGGCACATGCCGACATTCATCCAGGTATACGAGATGGAAACAAAACTCAGCAGCTTCCTCTATTGTTGACAATTGAATACATTGATAGGTGACATTTTACAACAGAAGGCAAATAGTGCAGTTTTAATTACCTTTCATTTCATTGGTATAGAACAAAGTAAAAGACTAACCTTTACTTGAGAAGGAGATGGACCTTGTTCTCAACAGGTTCCCATTTCCAGACATATTTGATGCTGATACAAATGACCTTGTGATAAAAGCAATAAATTTCTGCATATCGAATTAGAGAGTGGGAGATAGAAAAATCAAAACTGGAACCAGATGTGTTTGTTTCAAAAATCAAAACCAGTACTTTGCATGAAACTTGGATAATTAACAATTGAAACTAACACATGCATGCAAATCCCCCTTTCTTTTCTTCTAAAATTATAGGAATTTGAATGGAATACACAGAACATCAACATCTATTTACCTTGGCATCTTCATATGTAGACATGTAACCAAATGATACTCTAACAGCTCCAGTTGGTTTTCCATGTATTATGTCATTATCATCCCAGCAAACATGCCCAGCCTGAATTCAGGAGCAAAATTTAAGGACCTTAAGTGCTTCAAAAGCTAACAAAACCCATAAAATACAATTAATAACATAACCATCACTGGGTAATGGCCTCTTCGTTTTCTCTCCCGTTAAAAGGACCCACCTCTAAGTTTGAAAGAAGATCCAAATGAGACAATCCAAGATATTTTGCACAGGCTCCAGGATTGCAGAAGCATCCTGTCTACATAAAAACAGCAGGACAAATGCCATCAGCATCCTATCACAAAGATTAATTGCGCTACTGATTCAACTTTCTCCGAGATGGAGACTGAGCATTCCTCAAATTTTACCCGTAACTGAATTCCAGATAAGGAAGCCAATTTTTCCACCTCACGATATCCAAACCAAGAACCATCAGGCCTTTTCAAATTGAAAGACAGTATGGAACCTGATTCATGACAAAATGCCTGAAAGAGGAAAGTGTAAGCAATATCAGAAACTTTCAATAACCCCAGCAAATGCAAGGAAGATGCAACAATTGATCGGCATCATGTACATGCACACACAAAGAGACACACAACGTAGAACTCTCTCAGGCACTCAGTCAAAGTTAATATATATGCAAACTGTACCATAGATTAACACTTATTCATCATAGATTGATGGTATTAGGCCTTAAATCCCTTCAACTTTTTTCCTAGAAAGGTAGCTCCAATGATTTTAGTTTGGAGCTATGCTCTTTATATTTTGTCGATCAGTACAAAGTCAAGGATAAGATATCCTCATCTAAATTATTATTAAAAAAAAAATTAAGAACCAAAATAAAACACTGATCGTATTGTAAATAATTTTCTTTTGCTTATATATCAGTCCTAGTCAGAGACTACAGCTCTGGAAAATCAAGATCATCTGCACCTTCTAGTTACATAAACTGACCTTTGAAACATGGCATTTGTAAATTGTGCAGACATTAGCCCCATTTTCATGTCTTAAATCCAAAAGAGTCTTCTCCACATACATTGCAAGTGACGCTGTATGTCTGAACAGACAAATCGGAGATGGGGGAAAAGCACAAAATGAATTAGTTGGTCCCCTGCTACTTGACTAGATACACTAATAGAGTGATGCATCTCCACCACCCATACCATCTAATGACATAAAACGTACAACAAGGGGCTCTCTGTAAAATCACTATGGTCTATTCTACCTACCGGGATATCCCAGGTGCAGTTAGAGAATTAAGTATTTTGAATCCATGGTGTATAGAAGCTATGCTCAGAAATGAAATGGTGCCATCCTCAAAAAGCTCCTCAACACTTTCTCTTCTTTTTACAAAGTCCATGTCAGCAAATGATGCAGCAACAGTGCCTGGAATACTTTTAAATTAACCAAACAAACCACATATAACATAATGATTTTGATTTAAGCCATCCAAGCACTAACCTCCACTGAAGTAAGTCTTGTTCAGAATCTTAGCAGCCTCTGTGGCATCACAATAAAAAAAGGAAGATATTAGGGAGAACTCTTTCATGTTCAATGATTAATTAGCCTAATAGCAATAAATGTTTGAAATTCAAACTCTTATAGAACGATATGAATTTTAACAAATACATTGCATTATAAGACAGGAGAAGGGGAAGGGGAATGAACTGTGTATTAACATGAAGCAAGCATGCTTAAGCATTACAGAAATAATGGATAGCAATAATATTGCATGCCAAGTAGGTTAAAGAAATGAACCATATTTAGATTTTTTGGAGCTTTATTTTCAAACACAGTTACTGTGCATGAACTTCAAGTATGATTTACTTAATTAATTTCAATTGTTATTCAAAAAATAAAAACTCTTCATGTAATGAATCACTTACCATTTCGAACAATGAGAGCACCAAGACCAGTTGGATAGCCAAATAACTAGACAAAAATAACCAGACAAAACATCAATATCACAGAAAAAATGTCCTAAAACTAAAAGAATGCAATCCTAAAAGTATTTGTACCTTGTAGAATGAGATTACAACAAAATCTGCAGGATACCTAGACAAATCCGGTGGTTGCGTTGCAAATCCTTTTGCAGCATCAATCAAAACCATCCACCTCCCCCTACTAAAAAAAAAAATCGAGATTATGTACTCAATAATAACTGAATAACCAGCCAAGAATCAAGTATTTTGACCTCCCACGCGCAATAACAAACCAACAAACGATGGTAAAAAATTAATCAGAAGAATAACATAGCACAAGGAAGCAACATTTCAATCAGGTATAATATTAGAAGCCCAGTGCTTCTATATCCAAATTTGGATCCAAACTTCCTGGAGTTGGTTTTCAGCAAACAGGTATTCTTTTTTCCCTTTCTCTTTCTATTACTTTTCTGTCTCACAGCATTTTGGGGAGAAAAAAGAGAAAAAAAAAAAAAAACTGGTTAACTATAATCTATGACTTGCATACTTGCAAAACTGAGAATCTTCCAAAATTCTTTTGGGATTTTCCTTAATGAGCTTCACCAAGTCAAGACTGAATCTGAAACCTGAGAAATTGCACTCGGAAGGAAAGGCAAACAAGTTATAAGCATTTCCTGCAAAAAAGAAAAATACATAACAACGTCAAGTCAGATTGCATTTAACTCTACACAATCATATGTTATTAAGTAAACATCGTTGCTACAATATTATCAGTTGATATTCTTTCTTCTCTCTCAAAAGCATAAAAAATATATTATCCTACAGATACGCCAGTTATCAATCTCCATAAAATTTAATTGTTTCCTGCAGATGAAATACATGCGCAGTACTTTCAAAGATTGGATGTTGTGTGCTTTATTTTCAAACAGAAGAGGAAATGCACAACATTCATACAAAGAAACTGACATCCATTGTATGTCATAAATTGTTGATCCAGCTCAGCTAGAATACTATTACTAGAAAATAGAGGTAGATGATTTAAAATAGATGTAGTGCCTCATTGGCATCTAACTAGAAGGGCTGATGTGCCATGTTTAATTGTTAATCTAAAAGTTACCCATAGGCTCTCCTTCCAGAAATTCAGCTCCATTTCTTCGTTGAATCGGGTGCCGTGATAACTTTACTGTGGTCAAGTGGCTTTTGGATACTCCACCATGATGCATTGGAGTTTCAATATCTACTGCAAAGGCTGCAGCTCCTTGACTGAGAGCATATCTAATAATGATCAAGTGCAAACAGAGACGTGAATTTATTCATTTGGAAGGAAAGAGAAAAGCATGATAAGACCATTCAGTATAAAGGCCACTCATGCATTTATAAGTTAGGGGGCAAGACCTATACATTGTTACTAATGCCACTCATGCATTTATCTAAGGCCGCACATCCACAAGGTGGCAACCAGTAGGATGGTATAAATGAAGTCTGCAGTAGAAAAAATAACAGTTGCAACAAAAAAAAAAGGCTCTTTTTCTTAGTAATTCAAAGAAACCAGGGTTTAAAAATGGCAGAATACTCTCTGATCCCAAGCACACTATTGTGATTTTCCATGGTGTACATAAAATTGCTCTCGCAGTTCCATGGAAAGGCCTCCCCAATCAGCTTCAATGCTGCTGTTGCACCAGATGTGAATATGCATTTGTAGTCTTTTACAGACGCATTGCAATAGTCAAGTACCTGTGTTCACAAATATAAATAGTAATAGAATGCTTAATACAGATACAGGAAAAATGCATAGTTACCCAAATATAAGATTACTTAAAAGCATCAGTAGAGCACAATCATTTACGCTTAAGTGTCTTATCTAACTTGTTATGGAAGAGCTCAGTAGGATGCTTTGTTTCAGACTGAATGGTGGAATGATTTGAGTCAATCATTCAAATCACCATATTAGAAGGTTTAGGAGATATTTGGCTGCATGATAGGCAACTTCTTTATTTTGGATGTCTTCTTTCTTTAGAGTTAATTTTGGAACAAGGAAACTTGATTAAGAATAGATCTGGCAAGGAACATGATTCACAGGAGTCAATTATTCAGGGAATCAGAGGTGCAAGGTGCGTTATTCTATCATATCTTGGATAATTCAACAGCAGTTCAGGATTCCACAAAGAACAAACAAGGAGGCAGTAGCCTTATTGATTGCACTTGATACATTATTCATGTTGGGCGGTCTTGCGATTAGGTATTTGAAAAAAATTTAAGAAGCATCATCCAGTAAATGATTATGGCAGTACACAGTGAAAAGGGTTAATTTATGCATAAATGTGATTGTAGCTAAGTGGAAAGTTGCGAGACGCAGTTGAGATTATTTTTCAAAGTAATTTGCAGTTTAAGTTCAGTAATCGATTAAGGATCTTCTCGAACATGATTAGAACAGCAAATTAATTAGAAAGAGTTAAGGTTCACTGGAACAGTGGACTAAGAACATAATAGACACAACTAATGAAAATACATAGTACCTGTTGGCGTGCTTCCCTTACTATATCAAGAGTTGCTGAACTAGCTTCGCTTTGGCTATCTGAATTAGAATTAAAGACTTCCCTTACCAGGTGCCATACAATCATGAATGAACACAACATATATACAGAATAACGACTATTTGTATTCTCTTCTTTCATTGAACCTATATATCAAAACTTCTTTTAATTTCTATTCATCAAACAAACATCCAAAACACGGATACGGGGATTTCCGTAAACCCTAGCATTGAGATCTTTAAAAATTGCTTCCATTTGCAATTCCGAGTATAAAGTAGCTCCAGCGTGATCCAAGTACGTAATACCTAAAATTTCTCAATTCAAAGCGGCACAATAATATTTGAATAAACTAGCAGAGAGTAAAAAACAGTAGAAAATTATACTGAAAAAAAATAAAAAGGCATAATCTGACCATTTTGATCTAATCGTTTGAATTCAGTAGCTCGAATTTCATCGATACTCTTGGGGCCATTTGGATAGCCGTAATCGTGACCAAACACCTTTAGGAACTCTTCCTTGTCTGCTTCCATTCTTATTCTTCTTCTCCTATGTGAACTTGTGAGACAATGAGATGAATCGAAAGAACTCCAAGGATGTGACCGACTCAAGAGTTGTAATGTGATTAGTTATTCAAACACCCAAAAAAAAAAAAAATTTACCCAGTTTCACCCAATATTTTCCCGGCAAAATTTGGTCCAGTGTTTTTATTTTCAACACTAGAAACAATGGCGGATGATATAGATGCCGTGAATATAAAATTTTTTCAAAGCAGCACATGCACGACTTGTCATTTTAGTCGTTTTAGTGAAAGAAAAGACGGGTGTCACGGGCCTAGACTTTGGCCAAGTCTACCACCCATGTGGCACCTAGACTTTCACACATCTAGGCCAGCTTTTTTCTAAATGTTATGTGCGATATTGTATACAAGCCAACTATTATAGATAACAAAGGGACTTATTTGAGTATGGCCGACCTGTAAGCCAATTGAGGAAGTCGTATGACATAAGCTCCCCATATACCATAACCAACCTTCACACTATGAGAGAGGCGCACTATGGGCATGCCACCCGCCCATAGTGTCCGTAGAGCTCCTTCCCTATGGAGATTTCGACCCCTCTTTCCTAAAAACGAAGCCCGCCTCCTAGTTTTCCATTAAGGTAGCTCACTCAGCATGTAGCCAACTACTAGGCTCGGGGATGGTAGAGAGCTAATACCATACTGTCCCCTCTTATATATGCAATAAGAGCAAATTGGACTGTGCGGGGATGAGAAACTCCTAGGTGCGAGAAGGAGAGTCCCTCATAACTTCTTCCACATAACTCTGAATGACTCCAAATTTGATATGCTACCATCATTAATGATCTCAAGGCCTCCCACAAAGTATTAGACCAAATGCACAGGTGGGACATAGAGAATTGGCTAACGCTACATGAACGGGCCTAGTCGCAAGTCCTGTGCGCTAATTCTATATAAGCTGCTGAACATGGCACTGTCGACCCGCCAACACCTCTTATTGATGGAAATGCCATCAAAATCACATTCTTATTATAATATTGCCCTTGTGGGGCCCGACCCTCACATTGGGTCGTCTAACACTCTGTATAAAAATGCCCATGATCAAGTTTAGTTAAAATTTTAAACTGCGGATGGACGACCTGTCGTTTTAGTTGTTCCATGTTGGTAAAATGACTGTTTAAACTTTTAAGTTTATAATTCATTATTATATATATTACTCGAAAATATATTATATATTAATTAATAGAGTTTGACTCGAAAATAATTAATTGTATAAAATTAAAAATATAAACATCTAAATAAATTTTCATTTATATTAATTATTCAACATGACAAATGTTGATTTGTAAATGAGTTTCATAATATCAAAATAAACTAACAATAATTTTATTTATAATATTTAATATATTTTTCAATTTTATTGTCAAAAAACAATAGTTTCTACTTTTATGATCCGATATCATTATATAAATTAGGCAGAACCACTACTTGTATTGTTCTTTGATATTTCTATTGTCTTTTCCTCCTAATTTTGCCTACTTTTTTCCTTATAGAAATAATAAATCGTGGAATTTTCAATTTTCTCTAAAAAGTAAATTCAATTTTCTAGTTGAAAAACGAAATTTAAATGAGATCAATAGTAATTTTTTATATTTTAGTTTTTTTTTATATATTTTTATTCAAATCAAAACAAAAAAAAATATATTAAAAATTAATTAAAAAGTGAATAGCGCGATAATTCTTAATTCTCTCGTAAATATTAATTAGAAATTGACCTTACATTTAAAGAAAAAAACCAATCAAAATTAAGGTTGATTAATTAGTAACTTATATGCATTTATTAATAAAAAGAAAATCTTACAATTCAGTTTACCTGGAAAATAATTCCAGTAAATCTACTGAGAATCTTACAATTATACAAGCATGAATGCAATCTCTGTAAATGAAAAAAACCCAAACACGTACGACTTTACTCCTATAAAAAGTACTTTCAAGTTTCAACTTTAAGATGACATTACAAACAATTGATGGCCTCAAATCCAGATTAATTTATTTTCGGTGACAAATAAAACTACAGAACTTGTTGCAGGTTTGCAGCTAATTGATCTGTGCAAAGTCAAGAGATTTTTTTCCTTCGTGTGCATTGCCAAAGAAATTATTCATGTAATCTCCAAACACAACCTCTTTGTAAAGAGGCAAACCATCTCTCACCACTAATTCAGCTAATGGTCCAACCTTTTCTGTTGGTTTTGGGATTGTAAAAACTGGGATTGAAACTCTTGATTTGCTACTTGTAGTAAGTACTCTATGTTCAGCACTTTTGTACCTTCCATTGCTTAGTATCTAATAAAAAAATTTAAAAAAAAATTGTCAAACAAATTGATATTAGAGATATATAATTAGTCATTGACCAATAGCCCAATAAATAATTTATTAAATATATATTTTTTTCATTTTGAAAAAAATAGCTAATAAATAAAATTTATAATTTTTAAGATAATAATAATTTTATCATCAGTCGCTAAAAATATCTCTATTAATTGCAGTATAAATATGGTAAAACGTCTCCCATACTTAAAAAATAGAAAGATAAATTAACCATTTTACTATTTTTTTTTTATTAGATTGTTAAATAGTCACTTATTTCTGAATAAAATTTATTTTTTTAATTATCACTTTTTTCAAAATGAAATAAATATTTAATTATTAAATTAATAATTTAATAATTAAACAATTAAATATAAAAATATAAAAGTGGGAAGTCGAACTTAAGACCTTAAGTTCAACTCTCCATCCATCATAGTATGATGAGAATTTTAATTTAATGAGAATAATTTAAAAAACATTTTGTTGTGTAACTTTATTACCGTTTCGGTCCATTAATTTTACCTGTAATGTGTCACCAACATTGATGACCAAAGCACCAGGAACAGGTGGGATCTCCATCCAGTCTCCTTTATTTTTCCCATCAAAATTCTCTTCCGGTTTCACATACAGACCTCCAATTTCATCTTGCAATAACACTGTTAGAGTCCCCAAGTCAGAGTGGCGACCCACTCCAACAGTTAGCTCTGGATTGGGACATGTTGGATAAAAGTTAATGTTAACCATTTTCATCCCAATTAAGCCATCTATTTTTGCATCATCTGCTGTCACTCCAAGATTTCTAATCAGAATTTCAAGTATTTTTCTCACCATCTTGATTGATGTTCTTAGGTACTCCAGTGCAACTTCTCTGTAAAATAACGAACTTGTTTAATAGGCTAAGGGGGACAATTCAATGATAATTTAGTATGAATTGATACGAGTATAAAAATCATTGATTATTATGATAATATCATTTTTTTTTTAAAAGAGAAGATTTAGATATGAATTTATTGTTAAAGTAAAACTATAGTCCCTCCATTCCACTTTAAGTGTCGTATAAAAATGAAATATATAGACTAATATAATAATAAATTATTATAAATTTTATAAAAAATTTATAATAATTTACCTAATTACTCTTGTTCAAACATGCTAAAAAAGAAAATATGTAAATTAGCTAAGATTACGACGATTTAATAAATAAGGGGCAAATTTAAAAATTTTTAATTAATATTATTTTCAATTTATAAAAGTGACACTTAAAATAAAACGGAAAGAGTATTTGATTATATTGGATAATGTCAAATAATTAATGAGGTTTTTTACCATTTTATGAATTTTTTGTAAAATATTTATCACTTTAGGTGTTTTTTAAAAGTATTTATAGCTTTAGGTAATTTTAAAAACTAATTCTAAATTTAAATGTACAGAAGATTACATGTAATCTGCTGGTTTAACCAACCGACTGGAACCAGCGGACATCAACATTATTTTTTTTTACTTTTTGTTATTTATATATATATATAGATAATTTATTGTAAATATATATGAATAATAGAAAAACTACATAATTAATAAAATAATTAATATTAAAATTTCAAGAGGGATATTATATTTCATATAATAAATAATTGAGTATAAAATAGAATTAAATGGAGTGTATAATATTAATTATTTTTATTATTAATTATGAAAAATTAAATGAAAGTGTATAAATAATTGAGTATATAATATAATTATTATTTCAAATTATATTTTTTCTAAATTAATTAAAATATGTGATTAGTACTATTTTTTCCTAAATTATTTTATTTAGAACATATACATAATATTTAATACTAAAATTTAACATTTTTAAATTTTACATAAAGTAGTAAAATATTTTAAATAATTAAAACTTAACAATGTAAAATTTAAGAATGTTTTAACAATTAAAACATAACATTGTTATGTTTTAATTATTTAAAATATTTTACTACTTTATGTAAAATTTAAAAATGTTAAATTTTAGTACTAAATATTATGTATATGTTCCAAATAAAATAAAATAATTTAGAAAAAAAAGAACTAATCAAATATTTTGATTAATTTAGAAAAAATATAATTTGAAATAATAATTATATTATATACTCAATTATTTATATACTCTCATTTAATTTTTCATAATTAATATTATACACTTCATTTAATTATATTATATACTCAATTATTTATTATATGAAATATAATATCTCTCTTAAAATTTTAATATTAATTATTTTATTAAATATCTAGTTTTTATATTATTTATATATATGTGGAGGTTAATATGAGCAATTACTTCTTGAAAATGTTGAATTTGTAGATCATTTGAAGGAGCTAAATTGCATATTTTATTGATATGTCCATATCAATGATACAAAGGAATTCTGTTTGAATTGTATAAAATCATATAAATTAGTTATATAAAATATATATAGTTGACAAATTAACCCTATACATGTTGATTTTGTCATTTATACCAATTTCTTAATTTCAAGACTATACGAGTCTAATGACTAATTAATAAATTATAATTAAACAATGATTTTGAGTGACAAAACTTATATATCGCATGCATGTGCAGGAAGAAACTTGTAAGTCTCAAGTTATTGCAAGTTGCTAAGTATTTACTTCCTATAAGAGACTGTCCAAAATTCATTATTAATTGTTTATTAATTTATAAATTTTATTTTTTTTTTCATTTATATTTTTATATATACTCACTTATTATTATTATTTTTATTAATTTTAAAAATACACAAATACCATACCTTTTAATTAATAAGAATAAAATAAAAAAATACATATATTTATTAATTTTTAAAATGGATAAATATTTTAAAACATTCTAAAAAAGAATAGTGTATAATTTTTTTGAGACAAACGCAGTACAATTTTTTTTTTTTAACGAATATAGAACTGTATTTATTTATAAATCTTTCAAGATGAGGATTTGAACATTCTAATAATAATTACTCATTCTGCCCCATTTTATTTGATACATTCTTTTTTTCGCAAAAATTAAGAATGTATTAAATAGTATAATATTTTTTTGTGCCTTTTATTAAATATAATATTTACATTTTTCTATAAATTTTATAAAAAAAATTAAATTATATGCAAAGACAAAATATGTATAAAATATAAAAAAAGTTAAAAATAAAAATAAAATATACGTTTTGACACATTTAAAAAAATTTAAATAAAATGAAATGGAGAGAGTAACATTTATTATAAAGTGATATGATATTATTAATTAATATATTTTTATTAAATTAATTTATGAATAATATATCATTATTAATTGATATGTTATTTTTATTGAATTAATGTAACGTCAACGTATCGAACTTAACCAATTAAATGACTAAAGAAATGGAAAAATAAATAAAAAGTCATTTAAAAAAAAAAAAGAAAGTCAGTCAAACTAGACTGCTAGTTGATTTGTTCAACACTTGCACACTCGTCGGCGAAGCGGTAGTTAATGACCGGATCCTTCTTCTTTTAATTTTTAATTTTAATTTTTGAATTTTTTTTTTAATAGAGTTCAACAATCTAAAATAAGCTAGACAACAGAGTTACCCACCTCACTTTTAATATATTTCATTAAATTAATGATAATTTTTAATAGTTTAAAAAATTTAAATATGAAACTTCACAATAATCTAAAATAATAAATAAAATTAAAATTTTCATTTAATTTTTGAATTTTTTGTAGTTTGATTCTTAAAATTAAAATTTTGATAAACAAGATAGAAGTAAATCTATTTATATTATTTCACATTAAGGTGGACAAACTATTTTTCTGGAAAGGTTTTTTTTTTTTTTTTTTTTTTTTAAAGAAGTTTCAGAGTTGAAAGCATAGCTTAATTGGTTTAGAACTTCTGCAATTGAAATATGTTAAATTACTGAATTCATAATAAAATAATTTTTTATGACCACTAATTAATATATTCAATTTTTTTTTTATCAAAGCTTAAATAATATCAGCATAAATATCTTTATTTAGAGGTGAGTATTATTCAGTTCAAATTGATTAAATCAAATATTTTTTTTAGTTTATTAAATTTGATTTGGTTTGAATCTAATAATTTATGAATCTTGGTCAAATTTTGTGACAAATAACAAGACAAAATATTTATATATAAATTAATATAGATGATGAAAATGTATATTTTAGTGTATACTATATATTTAATTTTTTGACTTTATTTTAATTTTTACACACAATCGACATATACTAACTATATCGGACTCATAAATTGGAGGGGCTTTATACCATTTTAGGTTTTTTTGGGAAATTATTTTTTATTTTAAGTATTTTTTGAAACTATTTCTCATTTTAGATATTTTTAAAATCTAATTTAAAATTTAGATAATTTTATACTGACATGGCAAGAGTGCTCTATCCTCTGGATGAATCAATAGATAAAAGTTGTCCGTCAATCCCGATAGCAAGCTGTCTGCCAGTTGAATTGGTAGACAATAACTTAATTTTTTTTTAAAGATGCTTTTCTTATTATTATTAATATTTTTTTAACTTAATAAAACAAAAAAATATAGGTTATCCACTATTTGAATTGACAAACAACAACTTATTTTTTTAAGACGCTTTGATTTTTATTACTATTAATATTTTTTAACTTAATAAAATATGAAAATAATTACAGGCAGCCCGCCATTTGAATTGGCGGACATATAAAAAATAATAAATCATAAAATGTTCACTAGTCCAACAAACAAACTAACCTTGTCAATTAGTAATACCAATGGATATTTATTTTTTTGAGCACCACCCGGATTAAAAAATATCTAAATCTGGAATTAATTTAAAAAAACTAAAATAAAAAATAATTTTAAAAAATATCTAAAATGATAAATATTTTCCACAAATTACCTGAAATGGCAAAAAGCCCCAAATTAGAGTATTCGGGTATGTGATCACTTTCATAACCTTATAAATACATTGGCAACCTTAGCCACATGCATAATTTACTGCCACATCAGTACTGATCATCAAAAGCTAATTTTCTATTTTCCCTTGCTAATTATTAGTACTAGTCTATCCTCATCATGGCTCCAAGTTTTTCTGATAGAGATTCACTGTTCAATTTTGTGGTGGTTGATGGCAATGGTGTGAAGGGTATGGTGGATTTAGGCCTATCAAAGGTACCACAGCAATATGTACAACCCCCAGAAGAAAGAATAGACAAGCTAAATGCAACCTTAAATGAAAACCCACCAATTGATTTTTCAAAATTAGATAGTCCTGACCATGATCAAGTCGTGGAACAAATTGCTAGAGCTGCTGAGACTTTAGGCTTCTTCCAAGTTGTGAACCATGGCGTACCCTTAGAGCTGTTAGAGTCTTTGAAAGATGCAGCCCATAGTTTCTTTAGCCAACCACCTGAAAAGAAGGCTGTATATCGTAAAGGTGTGAGTCCTAGCCCCTTGGTCAAGTATGGAACCAGTTTTGTACCAGAAAAAGAAAAGGCATTAGAGTGGAAAGATTATATTAGTATGGTCTATTCTAATGATGCTGAGGCACTTCAAGTTTGGCCTAAACAATGCAAGTAAGCACTCTCAAATAAGTATATATATATATATATATATATAGTACTTAATTTCTTTATTTTTGTATTTTTCCCATTATTTTGTTGAAATTAATGGTTTTAGCTGCAAATTTCATGCAGATGAGACATTCTTTTCAGCAAACAGATTCCAAAGCAAGCTCCATTAAAACCACACACACAAATCATAATTAAGATGAACAACTTTTTTCTTTTCAACCTTCAGATTTCATGCATGAATGAAAGGCCAACATGGTCTCTCTTTCCTTTTCTTTCATATTAATGAAAACTTTAGCTGGATGGAGATAATAATTAATTAACTAAGCAACTCAGTTGATAATGATGATGATAATAATAATAATTATTCACTAATTGAATGTCAGTTTATTAGTCAATAATTCAAAATATATAATATACTAGTAGCAATCTCTCTGATTGTGTATATCTTAAAAGTAACCCTTCAAAAAATTTTCATATATATATATATATATATATATATGAAAATTTTTTGAAGGGTTACTTTTAAGATATACACAATCAGAGAGATTGCTACTAGTATATTATATATTTTGAATTATTGACTTATATATATATATATATATATTATAAGCTGATTTAGTAAATCTAGATGAAGTGACTATTAAAAAAAATGAGTAAAGAACTACTTTTTATGGCATTATATTTAGTCAATAAGATCAATGAATGAAACATAAATTAGTCAATTCATGTCCGTGCATTATGTTAATTATTGATTCTAAAGTAGCTTGCTTCCGTGAAAATGTATTATCATCCGACATTAAATTAGGATTTTTTACCGCTTTAGATTTTTTTTGTAAAATATTTATCACTTTACATGTTTTTTAAAAATTTTTATAGTTTTAGGTAATTTTTGAAACTAATTTAAAAAATAAGTGGGGCAATCATACAGTCTGCTTGTTCTACTAGCGGACAACAACATTTTTTTTTTACTTTTTATGTTATTTATATATAAAAATAATTTACTATACATGCCAAAATAATGCAATACAATTGCCATTTCTCATGCTATGTAGTAGGTATAAGTTATTATACTTAATACTCCATCAATCAATAATATACTGAACCAAAGGTCAAGTATTATTGAAATCATTTTCAAGGTTTAGAAGTTTTAGTTTTGAGTTTCAGTAAGAAATTAAATATATCACAATTTATTGGTAATAAAATAAAATAAAATAATTTTTTATCTTTCTTCATTTTTTTTTCTTTTCTTTGGTTTGGGGCATGCCATTTTCTGAAATTTATGCATAAATATCATTTGGAGATGTGATAAAGAACAATTTGAGATGGGGGTAATTGTCCAAAAATATCATCATATGATCTAAAATAGGCTAAAAAAAAATAATTTTTAGGCATCATTTAATCATTGTTATTCACGAAAGCCGCAAATTTATTCGGCAAAAAAAAAAAAAAAAGCCACAAATTTTAGAATCCTTTATGCAACTTATAATTATGAATAAAGAGCTTGTTTTGATGCAAATCCATCACCATACCAGAAAGTGATAAAATGTATATTTATGGAAAAGAAAGCACGAATTAAAAAGCTTTCCCATCTGAAAAGAAATGAGTCGGAAAAAAAATAATTAAGTCTTTTACATACGTACATCCCTCTTTTGCCCCCCAAAAAAAAAAAATTTACATACATAAAAAATAGTTAAAGATATATAACAATTATCAATCCTATGAGTTAGTATAATTGGTAAGGAAGTGTGCTCCTCTTTTTATTAATCATGGTTTGATTTTTGGATCCAATACTTAATAATATGTATAAATTAAATGTGAGAATATGCCTTTGAACTCGCTTAAAATTAAAAATTATTTTCGATTGAATGTAGATTGGTTCGAAAATATACCTAATTGACTTTAAAAAAAAAAAAGTTGTTTAATTATAACTCATTCATTTTTAGGTGAATTGTAACTTTTTTTTTTTTCGAAGGGAACTGTAACTCATTATTAATTGGTCATTAGTCTTGTACAATATTGAAAGATACTGTTGGTAAAAATGATAAGATAAAACATAGGATTATTTTATCAACTATATATATAATTAATAATTTTAATAATTAATTAAATTAGGATTCTTATTTATCACTAAGAGTATCCCCAATACACTTTTTATATATGTCAAACTCTTTATTATAAAGAGTTATATCAAAAAATAAAACTCTAATAGACTATTTATCTTCAAAAAAAAGAGTTGTTTGGCTCTCCATATTTAAAGAGTTAAATATTATTTTTAATTCTAATTTTAATTAATGAATATAAATTTCTATACATTTTATTTAAGGTAATTTTAATATTATTTTTTCTATTAGATAAACTTAAAAAATTAAAAATTAAAATGATAAATACTTATGGAATAAAGTAAAATAAAAAGCAAAATATAGAAAATCTATTGGATTTAAATAAAAATTTCTATTATTTATCAACTAGATACTCTTTATTAAATAAAATATAATATTTAAAATAAAGAGTACCATTGAAGATGCTCTAATATGGACATATCAATAAAATGAGAAATTTTTAGGTAGATTAAATCTACCATATCACCCATAGAGTAAATTAATATAAATACGACATATTAATTAATGATACTAAATGACATTAACTCACTATAGTATCATTAATTGATGTGATTTATTTATATTAAATTAATTTATGAGTAATTTGATATAACTAATTAATATATTATTTTTTATATTAATTTAATTTATAAGTGATATGATAAATTCAGTCTACTTAAAAATTTATCCATAAAAATATGCAATCAAGCTCCTAGAAATGACCTAAAACTTTAACATTTTCAAAAAGTAGCTGCTAATTAATGGTTAACCCCCACATACCGAAATAATGCAAGAGAAGAGGATATGCAGCATTGCCGTGAAGTAGGTAAGTCATGGAAGATTATTGCACTTTTAATACTCCATCGTAATATAATTTATAGATATAAAAATAAAATAAAGTAATTTTGTCTGTTTCTTGTATATTTTACATTTTTTTTTTCCGTCGTGTTTGGTTTCGGGGTATACCATTCTTAACCCTTGTTTGGCTCCTGTATGTTCTGAAATTTATGCATTGGCCCCATTCTGAAATTTGTTCCCTTTCTTAGTTTCTTTTAATAAATCATATTACCTACAAAATTGTGAGAAAAAAAAAAAAAAAAGAAAATTGGAGAAATACACAGTAAAAGATATTTAAAGAGAATTACCACTGTGCATGACATGCCAGTGGTCTTTGTCCAATGCATTCTAGAGTGAGTCGCGTTTTCAACCTATATTTACCTGCTCGTTTCAAATTGAATTTCTCAAAAAAAATTTTAAATAAATTTTTTTATATTAGTTTTAAAATTATTTTTAAATAAAAATAAATTAATTAATATTTTTTCATAAATAAATTTAAAAAAATAATTTGAAAAAAATATCAACCAATTAAATTAAAAAATTTTAAAACTGATATTTTAATCATTAACAATAATTTCAAATACAGACTTAACATGCTATGTGGACAAATTTTTTATTATATCACGTTAGAATATATATATATATATTATAATTGTTTATCAAGTAAATAAATAATAATAATAATAGTAAAGTTTAGACTCGCAATAAGAATTACAACTGTTGCTTGTTGTTTGATTGTGGCTATAAAAAATATAAATTATTGATGACGTGCAATAATCAATCAGATTGTAGGGTATATTTAGCATACCCTAAGATTAGAAACAAAATTAATAAAATTGTATTTTAAAAATATGATTTTATTTATTTTTTGTGCATAAATAATTTAAGTTCTTTCTATTTTTTTTTTTTTACATTTATATGATTCAATAACTCTAACTTTTATCAATATGATTTATATTTTTTAATATAATTATTAATTTAATTAATAAATTCTGTTTACTTATTTAGAAAATTGAATATGAAAATAGATATTTAAGGTTTTGAAATCTTATTTTACTTGAATTTTGATTTAAAAATGCACTAAATAAACTCTTAAAATAGTGGAGGGAGCTGGAATCAGGGCCATGTCCAGCCACTTTAAATCCTTTTATCATATTCTATTTCTGCCTTCGAATTTTAGTTTCTCATTAAATATGAAAAATAAGTAAAAATAACTCTCTTTCCCTAAAAAAAAAAAAATAATAATTCCTTTACTGAATTATTTTAGTTTAATAAAATGTAAAACATTTAATTTCTTAATTCTCTTTTGTATAAATTACATTTTTTTAATCATATACAGTAATAATTCTATGTATATCGATCAAAGGTGTAATATATAACAATTTAGGCAAATATATGGAATGACCAACTTTTTCTTTGCATAAACTCGATTAATTTGTTTACTTAGTATTGTTTAATCATAACATTTTGCATTTAAATTTAAATTTTTAGTATTTCTTAATTTTAAATTACTTACTAATGTATCACCTAAAATTCTTTAATTAAATTAAAAGTCATTAAAATGACAAGTAAAAATTAATTTAATATTTACATTGATTTAGAAATTTTATTTACATTATATTATTTAACTCTTAAATTTTTAATAGAGTTAATACCACCCAATCCAAAATTATTAACTTTTGTCATTAACAATCTATAGCGCAAAATAATAATAATAATAATCTACAGTGCAAATACATAAATCATTTTTTATGGTTCAGAAGTTAATTACACATGTAAAAAAAGTTGAGGATCATGAGAAAATTTTATAAACCTAGTTCATATGGAATTTTTTCACTTGGAGATAATCTCAACGTACAAATTATGTAAGAATAATCTTATGAATATTTGTAAAATTTCGGTTAGTGAGAGGGAGATATATTTTCACTAAGTATAAACAATAATTTTTCCAAAAACATTCCTTTTTGAATCTAATTTCAGAAACTGGGGAAAAAATGGCACTTTTTTTTTCTCACTTATATATATATATATACACACTAATTAAAAGAGTCAACTATATTTATTGATGTTAAGAAGCTATATATATTATTTTAAATCTTCTCATTACAGCTAGAAGCTTATTCTATTATTAGATATAATAACATATATAATATAAACAGGTATTAATTGATCTGAGCAAAGTCAAGAGACTTTTTTCCATCATGTGCATTTCCAAAGAAATTGTTCATGTAATCTGCAAACACAACTTCTCTGTAACGAGCCACCCCATCATTCTTAACCACTTGAGCCAATGGTCCTATCTTTTCTGTTCCTTTTGGAATTGTAAAAATTGGGATTGAAACTCTTGATTTGCTACTTGTTGTACGCACTCTATGTTCAGCACTTTTGTACTTTCCATTGCTCACTATCTACAAAATTAAACATCATAATTCACATGTCAAGACGTGATTATAACATAATTTATATTTTTAAAATAAATTACTTATGTCAAAAAATATTACAATTAAATATAATTAGGTTGAATATATATATACAGGGTTATGTTAATTTAATATAATTATTTTATTTAATATATTGATTACACTCTTAATGACATTTTCTATTTTCAATACCAAATTTAATTAAGCAATTTTCTCTCTTCTTTTTTCTTGATAAAGCAAAAAAAGAAATTACACTCTTTTTCTATAAAAAAAATCCCTCAATTTCTTTTCCAGAAAATTATTTATCTATGTAAGTTACATCTAAATTATCAATTTTTGTATCTTAGATTGTTCCATTGAAAATTACTAATCCATAACCATAAGATTTTTATACAAAAATTGATCAATAATGGATAATCAAAAATTATATATAAATCTATATATAAAATTGATAATCAAAATATATATATATATATACATATATATATATATATATATATATATATATATATATATATATATATATATATATATATATATATATATATATATATATATATATATATATATATATATATATATAATAAAAAATTATATATCAAAAATTTGTTTACTGTTCAATGCATTAAATTATAATTTTTATATATAATTTGTTTAATTCCCTCCATTATATATATATATATATATATATATATATATATATATATATATATATATATATATATATATATATATATATTGATTATCAATTTTATATATAGACTTATTTATGATTTTTGATTATCGATTATTGATCCATTCTTGTATAAAAATATTATGGTTATGGATTAATAATTTTCAATGGAATAATCTAATTAAGGTACAAAAAGTGATAATTCATATGTAACTTACATAGATAAAGAATTTTCTAGAAAAGAAATTGAGGGATTTTTTTTATAGAAAAAGAGTGCAATTTCTTTTTTTTTTTTTTTGCTTCATTAAGAAAAAAAAAAAGAGAGAAAACTGCCTAATTAAATTTGGTATTGAAAATAAAAAATATTATTAAGAGTGTAATCAATACATTAAATAAATTAATTATATTAAATACTTAATAAATACTTAGGGATCTTAATATATTAAATAAAATAATTATATTAAATGCTTAACAAGTGTCCAGGGGCACTTGTTAACATAACCCATATATATAGAGAGAGAGAGAGACTTAGTGTAATTTTCTTTTAATTGTTTTTATGTTGAGATTGTTGGGATTTTTTCATGTAACATTAAAATGCTTAACTTTCTTAAATATATTTACTGTTAAAATAAATTTACGAGTCCATGTTGCAACTTTAATTTGAGATTTAAGAAGACTTTGAATTTGATTTGTTAGAAGTCTAACCTGTAATGTGTCGCCAATGTTGATGACCAAAGCACCAGGAATTGGTGGGATTTCCATCCAATCCCCCTTTTCCTTGCCATCCATATTTTCTTCCAATTTCACATATAGACCACCAATGCCATCCTGCAACAACACTGTTAGGGTTCCCATGTCTGAGTGGCGACCTACCCCTACAGTAAGCTCAGGATTTGGGCATGTTGGATAGAAATTCATGTTAACCATTTTCAACCCAATTAGTGCATCTATTTTTTCATCATCTACAATCACTCCTAGCTTCTCCATCAATACTTCTAGTAGTTTTCTCACCATCTTCATTGATGTTCTTAGATACTCTAGACAAACTTCCCTGAAAAAAAAATATATATATAAAATTAAACTTTTTTAATTATATTTATCATAAAAATTCAAATTCAAGTTCAAAGGGTCCAGATCTATAATATATATATTTATGAAGTAGGTGCAATTTCACTAATTTATTTATGGGCTTGTAACTGATGCCTACATTTCCCATATTATTTGCCAAGTAAGGGCCCTAAAAGATTTAGCATGAGTTTTGGAATTAGATCATTTTTCACTTTAAAAAAAAAAAAAGAAAGAAAGAAAAGGTCATTGATTGGACTAGTAAATCAGTATTTAAGCGAATTTAGAGGATTTAAATTATAACACTTTATCGATTTTTTTTTAAATTTCTGATATTAAAAAAAGAAATTAAAAGAAAAAAAAAGGAAAAATGCATTCAAGAGTGTGCTTACTTGCATTCGTTGGGCCAAGATTGAAGTGCTTCAGAATCATTAGTATAGAGCATACTAACATAGTCTTTCCACTCCAATGCCTTCTCTTTTTCAGGAACAAAACTAGTGCCATACTTAACCAATGGGCTAGGACTCACATCCTTAAGATAGATAGCCTTCTTTTCAGGTGGTTGGCCAAAGAAATTATGAGCCGAATCTTTGAGAGATTCAAGGAGCTCCACAGGCACACCATGGTTCACCACCTGGAAGAACCCAACATTCTGAGCGGCTTTAGCAATTTGCTCAGCCATTCGGTCATGGTCAGGACCATCTAGTTTTGATAAATCAATTGGTGGGTTATTATTTAGAGTTGCATTTAATTTGTCGATTCTTTCTCGTTGGGGTTGCACATACTGTTGTGGAACTTTTGATAGGCCTAAATCCACCATGCCTTTCACACCGTTGCCGTCTCGGACAACAAAATTGAACAATGAATCTGAATCAGAAGAAAAATTTTGAGAAGGAGCCATTTTTTGTGTTTAGATTAATTGGTGGGAATTAGCTATATATAATTACTAATTACTTTCTTAATTGATGGCATAGGCTTAGCTTGTTGCCAATATATATACTAGTTACATTTAGTGGGATCACTTTATCAACTGTCAACAACTGTATACTTTGTCAAGAAGTATGAAAGGTGGAACTAGCAGTCTGGTTTGACTGACTTCTATTTTTTATTTTTAATTTTTTTTTGCCTAGCAGGTAATCAAATGGACCTTTTACTTAAAAAAAAAAAAAAAAGGGAAAATTATGAAAAATGCCAAAAAATTAAAACTTTTTTTTTTGAATTATATACATTATCAGCATTTCATGAATCAACTAAATTGATATATTAAATTTAATCTTTTAAATTGTCAAATTATTTGGGCACAAAATATTGAAATTAAAACAAATTAAGATTTACAACACAAAATTATTCAAGTCATTCATATTTTTTATCATTAATCAACGTGAAATTTCTCATACAAATTTCATTTCATTCTTTATATATTTAACCCAAATAAAGAGAAAATTTAATCTTGATACAAATAAGAACTAGTTTGAAAATTTCTTGATTAAAATATATCAAATGTTCAAAAAACAACATAATTTAAATGTTTTTAATTAATACATCATAATTGACATTGATAAGTAAAGCATCAGCATGAGATGGAAAAGCCGTCAAAAAGACAATAATAACCTTGGAGATTATCTATTTGGCAAAAAAAAAAAACTTAATTTAATTTTTTTTTATTACAGTTGTTCTTACACGTATGAATTGATATGGACATTTCAACAAACCTAATCTGAGGTAATCTAGCTCCTCTACATGAAGGTGACAGAAGGGTTAGTGAAAAAAAAAAAAAGGGTATAATCTGAGGTAAAAAGCCATGTCTCATGTTGTTTTGGTTGGTGTGATATATTTAGGTCCAAATCTACAGAAATTATAATACATGGCAAAAATAATAATAATAATAATAGTAATAATAATAATAAATGGAGAATAAAAATTTAAAAAGAAAAAAAAAAAAAGTAAGTCCCCTTTGTTTTTTTTTTTTCGTTGGAAATGCAATAAAATGCATCAATTAATTGCGTTTGGTAAGAAACCAACTTCGAAGCAAAAATTCACGGCTTCAAAATTCAAATGGTGGAGGTGACTGCATTTAATTATTTCTTACTTGCAAAAGGAAGGACAGCAAGTATAATTTTAGTGCATGATCAATAAAAATTTCTACGTGGAATAGATTCAAAACATTCTATAATGGATTATCCATAATCATATTATATGTCAATACTTTAATTATAATACACGTCTCATAATTTAGATAGTTAATTACTATATTTTTTTTATGAATAATTATTGTATAAAATTGATGTGGAAGCTATTCTAGAGACATTTCTGAATCGTTAGAACAAGCAGCAATTCAAATCTAAAAAATACTAATCCGGGCCAGCTGAGATTTTGAGTCTTATAAATATGCGATTCAAAAAGAAACATACCATCTTTGGCAATGAGTGATGTCATTTTTCGGCTAAATTCCTTCATTTGGGCTCCTAAAATGACAGTTTTTTCATTTATGAAAACTTTATATTTCTGTCATAAGTCTTGATTTTAACTCTGATTTAGTTGCCGTTTGTGACGTCCATTTTATTTAATTTCCTATTTTTATTTATGGTAATATTGTAATCTCACCATTTATGGTAGTTTTTGTACTTAGGATTTCGGACCCTTATTTAGACTATTGTTTTGGTATGTTTGAGATATGAAATAATTCAGATATACTTTGAAACTCTAAAATTAGATTTATCCTTTTTTATTTACGCTGCGTGAGGTGGTATCAGAGCCTATGGTGACTGGCGATGGTCTTTGTGACAGTGTTTAGGGGGCTGGAGCCCTAACCCTTGGGGACAGTGCGCTGCAACGATTGGAGCAGTGTTTAGAAACACATATAGAGCAGCAGATTAATCGAAGATTTCGGCGTTTTGAGGAACGCTTTGATGCAATCATAGATCGTTTGGATGCTATGGGTATTGACATGAACCGAGATTGAAATAATAACAGAAGGCCAAGAGTTGAAGTTGCTCGTGGTAACCCTGTCGAGAGACCTATCCCTGTCCATAGGTGGCCGGATATTGAATTGATTCTGACTTTGAAGACGAAGAGGAGTTTGCTGGAGGTCGGTATGATAGATATGGTGGGAACGAAGATCGGGGTCAAGAGGATGATTTTAGAGGACGTAGGGCTGATAGAGAAGATAGGGATTTCCGTTTGAAAGTTGACATCCCTAGTTTCAATGGGGGTATAGGCATTAAAGATATTTTGGATTAGATAGCGAAGATTGATAGGTTCTTTGACTATATGGAGACACCTATTGAGAAGCGGGTGAGATTAGTGGCCTGTCGATTGAAAGACAGTGCTTCTGCCTGGTGGGAAAGAACCCAGAACAAGAGATTATATGAAGGCAATGGACGAGTTCGCACCTGGCACAGAATGAAGAGCTTGTTGATGAGGGAATTTTTGCCTCCAAATTATGAGCAGATTCTGTTTCAACAATACCAACGATGCCAACAAGGCAATCGTTCAATCCATGAATATACCACAAAGTTCATAAGGCTGTCTAAAAGAAATAACCTAACCGAATCAAAAGGGCAGCAGGTTGTCAAATACTTGGATGGCCTGAAACTAGTGATTAGTAGTGTACAGTTTGTGTTAACCCTAATTAAGGCCAAGAATATGACCATAAAAGCAAAATTGATGCAGCAAGGGCGGAGTAGGAGGAACTTTGATAGTTACAAGCTTGCTGGTATCTCTGAGAAGGCTACTAGAATAGACCAAGACGTTATTGGGCGTACTGAGCGTTACAGCAACAATCACTATAACAATGATCGAAACTAGGGGGATAAGGCTACAGGCAAGTGAGTAGTGAATGAAGGGAAAGACAAGGAGGTGCAAAAGGCAGCAAACCCTTATGCTAGGCCAACGACAGAGAAGTGTTTTAGATGCAATCAGCCCGACCATAAATCTAATGAGTGTTCTCAATGAAAAACTATAAACTTGGTAGCTAGAGAAGACGAGGAGGAGGAGTATAGCTGTGAACCAGATGGTGATGAATATGATTTTGAGGACTAGGAACTAAAAGGGGCCACCTATGTAGTGCGAAGAATGATGCTCGCACCAAAGCAGGAGAGGGAGTCCCAGCACCACCAGTTGTTTCGTACTCGGTGCATTATCTTTGGTAAGATATTTGTTGTTGTTGTTGATAGTGGTAGCATAGAGAACATCATTGGGAAAGAAACAGTCAAGAAGTTAGGGTTGTCTGTAGAGAAACATCCAAACCCTTATACTTTAGGCTGAATTAAATCAGGGGCTGAAAGTATTGAAGTGACTAAGAGGTGCAAAATCCCTTTTTTAATTGGGAAATATAAAGATAAAATTTATTGTGATGTCGTGGAAATGGATATGTGTTACTTGCTGTTTGGGAGGCCCTAGCAGCATGATGTAGATGCTCAACATTCGGGGAGGAGTAATCAGTATAGTATGGTGAAGGATGGAGTGAAGTACACATTGCTGCCACTGAAGAACAAAACAGAGGGGTCACCATTAAAGAATTTCTTGACCCTTATGTTTTGTCAAAAATAAAAGATTACGATTGGACAATTCATAATCTGACGTGATGAACAAGATTCATAATTTAGATTATTAAGATTAGATATGAATCAATATTTAACACTATAACTAAGCACATGTTCAATTAAATAGTCGCTATTAATTATTGACCGCGAGCAGTCAGCAATTAATCATTAACAGTTTCAGTTATAACTGTTAAATATTAAATTCTAATTGCTAAATTTACCAAATATCGCTTAAAGTTTCACCATCATACTAATAATTATATTAAACATTAGGATTCAATATAAATAAAAAACAAATTTGAAAATTGAATTTAAGACCACTCAGCACCTCAACTATAGTCTTGCTACTAAACTCTCATTCACGCCTGACCATATGAGAATTTTCTTGCGTCTTTTAAAATACAGGGGAATCGTAAGACTTTATTTTTATTTACTTCATTTATTATTTTGTTTCTTCCAGTTCCACCATAAAAAATATATGTTGAATTTCTATTGGTCTTTTGCTTCTTTTAAGTGCGCAAAGAATTTTGCATTCAAATCTTCTATAATAAATTTGTTATGTGCATAGTGAAATTAAATTGTTATATATGTAAGAGAATTTACAACAATTTTATTAAAACAATCTGATTTCTGAAAGCAATGACGTCAAATGCACAGAAACTTCTCTTCTTCTTTGCTTCATCTTTGTACAGGATGAGCTAATAAATGTGCAAAACGAATTTATATTTCTTTTTTTTTTTTTTTTTTTTTTTCAGAAGAGAAATACCTTTTTTCGTTTTTCCCTTAATGAAGCTCTATCCCATTACTAGCTAACAATTAGAAATGTTTATGGCTATGGCTTGGTTTTAAAATTTTAAAAATTTTACAAATATTGAGTTCGTCTAATCCACAAACAGATATATTAATAATGATTATATTTAATCGTTTATTAAAAATATAACATAACTATAAATGCATATAATTTAAGCAAACAAATATATATATATATATATATATATATATATATATATATATATATATATATATGTGTGTGTGTGTGTGTGTGTGTGTATGTGTACATATGTGTGTGTATATAAAACAAATCAAAAAATTTTTAAAGCTTATCACGTTGCATTTATTTAAGAATTTAGCTTATTTATATAGCATATAAATGACATAAAAAAATATATTATAATAAGCCATGTGCAATTAATTGGAAGATAATTATTTTTATATATTTTTAAATGAATTTTACTAACATATTATTTAATACTAATGAATAATAAGAAATAAATAGTTGATAACAATTCAATTAACATATCTTAATACAATTCAATTAACACATCTTAATATAGTAAAATTGTGGTTACAATTGATTGGAATCATAAAATTATTAGACTATTCGTTATCTCTCATCTTGCTATAATATGTGCATTTAAATCATTAAGTATAGGATCATTTAATTTCTTTTATTAATTTAGTAAAAACTCATTAGTTACTATTATTATTTGAGTCTTACAATAATTGAAATTCATGGGTATTAAAATCTAAAAAATTGTAAATATGTAATTAACATTTCTTAATTCCTAGTAGTTGGTATTTCAGATTTAATGTGCTCTTCTCTTTGCAATAATTATAACGACTTATATTTATAAGATACCATATGTTTTATGGGCAACAATTTTGATCAATGTATTTTGAGTTTTTTTTTTTTAAGTTATGTTTTGATATTTTGATTTTCTATTATTTGCAATATATATACACATATATATACGATATTGAGTTGTATAATTTTTTAAATATAATTTTTTAATGTCATATTAATAAAGTTGTAAAATCTATAAACATGCATTTCAAAGATATTTGCATCAATCATGTATAATTTTTGCATATAATATGGTTCATATATTTATTTATCAATTTTTTTAATTAATCTTATTTTTCATACATATTTCATTATTATCATTTCTATATAACTTTTATCATATTTTTGGGATATATTTTGTTTTATTTATAAATTTTTTAATAGTCTTATCATAGATATTCATCATAAAAATGATTAAGCCAATGTTAATAATCAATTTATTTGTTTATTAAATCAATTCTTAAATTCTATATATTCTTAATTTGTTTCTCTTTTTAAGTCCTCCCTTTTTTTTTTTTAAAAAATTACCTATTAATTTTTTTAGTTCTTAAATAATTTTAATTATAGTTCAATTAAGTAAACAAATTGTGAAGTTGAGGGCCACGCATATCATTATAATTAATTTTTTAAATTTAATATTTTATATTTAAAATTTAAAAAATAATAAAAAATATATATCAAAAAATGTAGTGTTGAATATTATAAATTATTTAATATTATTGACATATTAATCTCACCTTTCATATTTTCTTTCATATTCCAATTAGAATGTTATTTTCTTTTTGGTGAACTAATTAGAATATTGTTAAGTATACTCTTTTGTTGACTTCGTTAAATGAAATTTTTAATAGAATTATAGAATCGAGATATTTAAAACTAAAATTTGTAATTAATTTAATAAAATAATATATTGACAAAAATTTTAAATACCCCATAATTTTACACGGACATTATCCTAGTAAATTCGTATTTCAATTTCTCTCATAATACTTTAAAAATAATAATAATAATAAGCCATAGTATTCATTTGACCGAGCCTAGCTAATAATACTTGATATATTATAAGGCCTCCTTACAAGACTAATAATTTAAGGTATTTTATATTTTAATAGCAGACCGATCTTTTTTTTTTTTTTGATGAAATAATAGCAGACCAATCTTCAGTTTAACTTGAAAAGGTAAAATCAAAACTCACAATTAATCAAACCTGCGAACGCAGAAAAAATTCAAACATTATAGCATGATAATTATTATATATTGTTTAACATATCACATAGAAAAATATTTAGAAATGTGATTAACATTCTATTCTTTTGATTGCCCTCTGAACACATTTTTAATTGGTTTTCCGCTAAAACAATAGTACAAAGATAGGGATTCTTTTCACATTTTTTTTTTTCGTTTTCTTCTAATTTCAAAATTTACAAAATATTGAAAAAAAAAGTGTATAAAAAATGGGGAAAAAGTCTACAAAATTTTCTTTTACTCAAACATATGAATTTCACTTGACTTCAATTAGATCAAAATTGAACAGATGGTTATTTTTTACTATTCTCATGAACTTTTTTTTTCCCCATTATACTAAACAATCAATTTCTAATATATTATAACCTATGATTTGTTCCAGTGTTGATAAATGATGAGGACTTCAACTCATTTTCTTTGATTAAATACATGATTTTTTTTTAATAAATTTAATTTTAAAAATATGTTTGATAAACTGTAATATAATATGATATAATAAAAAATATTTTTAATATAAATATTATATTAAAAATATATATTTAATTACGTTATATTACAGTCTATTAAAAATAATCCGAACAAAATTCAAAAGCTTATAACAAAAAAAAAAAAAAAAAAAAGTCTTGAACCCACCAAAACACAAAGACGGTCCCTTTTTGTGACTTGTTTGGGAAACGTTTTAGGTCAACCATTTTCTCTCTCTTCTTTTTCCATTGTTTACTTTTGTTGTAAATATATATTTTTCTTGTTTCCTTCAAGCATATACTGATTTAAGTCTTCCAACAAGAAAATTATTATCACGAGCAGTTTGTATAATTGACAATTCTAAGACTCCACATATATACAGTCAAAAGTAATCAATTATTAATACTTTCACCCAATACCAGGAATAACAAAAGAAAAAAGAATCGACCAGGTCCAAGTTGTAACATAATTCACACAAAAATAAAAAAAAAAAAACCTCAATTATTATAACCAAAAAAAAAAAGTTGATCATAATGTTCTATTCTTCCTCATCTCATACACAAGCATGAGCAAATCTGCTCACACAGACTTGAAATTGAATTTGGTTTATGCCTAAACAGTGAAATTTTTGCACTCTCATCATTTTTAATTATGGTCAAAATATGTTAAATTGTATTATAATTATAATTAAATATGTTTTAATCTTGGATTTAATTATGATGTAGCAAAGACGACATATATAATAAGGCTTCAAACTTACAAAAACTAAAACAGATTTATAATTAAAAAAAAAAATTGCCCCCTAATTAAACTTAGTTTTGTGATGGGTACCTGTTTTAGATTTGGATGACATTTAAATCAAACATAAGAATGACATATTTAAGTGCAATATCCCACATTAAATTTAATATTAAAACTAATTATTGTTAATTATCTATATTTTCAGACCTAACCCGGTTTTAAAATCTATGAAGACAGAGAGTTACGAGTTAGAGGTACAATCATGGTCGAACTGAAATCGAACCATAATGAAACCTAATTTTAGAATTTAAAATAGAAAAATAAATAAATTTTGTGTAAATAAAAATGAAACAAATTTGATTTTTGATGTTAAAAAACTTTTACTATTATTTTATTCTAAAAATTTAAATTTATTTTATAATATATTTAGAATTGTTAACCAATATAGAAATATTTGGGAAAGAGCCAAACACAATTAATATCAAGGGAGCCTTTGATGACCACGGATCCACCAAAACTTAGCAGCACTCTTTTTACCAAATGAAAGGAGAATGCATCTTTTGGCATTCGTTCTAGTCTTAACTTAAGGGGTATATTTAGGGGAAAAAGTGCTTGCAATTAGTGCTTGGTTTAAATGGTAAGAAAATTGGTAACTTATACAAGGGAGGGAGAGTCAAAACTCAATAGGAGCAAATATATATATATTTTTTTAAATTGAAGATTGATTGACCTATTGAATTGGTTTTGGATCAACCAGTTTGCCAGTTAACCAATCGATTCATATGGATCAAAACTAAATTTTATATATTTGGATTATATAATCTTATTGGACTGAAAATTTGACAGATATCCAGTTTAACCGGCTAATCCAGTATGAATATGACAACAACATTAATTATTTAAATAAAAAAAATAAAATTTCCATAAACATAGTAGGATATACAACATGAGTAACCTTCTCCTTTAATATCTCTCACCAAACTTGTAACAATTATTTGTAATTTTGGAAGACTTGAATTCGAGATATCCCATTTCTTACTATTTTAAAAGATATGAAAATACCGACCAGACCACATTTGAGACCTCTCACTTCTCACGTATTATAATATTATTATTAATGTAATAATGTTTTGAATAAAAAAAAGTCATGCAAACAATTTATGAATTTTGAACACCAATTAATATTAATTAAGATCAGGCATACAATAAAAACAAATTAAAATATTAATCATAATAAAATGCCGACCATATATATGTTTAGTTTTTTTTTTTTTGGTCATCGGCCTAATAAAGCTAGATTTTAATGTTATTGTGAGACTTAATGGTAATAAATATTTTTTTTTTTATTTAATGATGACTGGTTTGGCGAGTATTTTTATTTTCTATTTGATAGTGGTTGGTCAAGAGTTTGAATCCCAAAAACAATAATGATTTACTAGAAAATCTAGGGAGGACTGGCGTTGTTTTTCGGTGCGCTTCTCTTGCCATTGAATTTCTGCTCCACTTTTTACCATTTTCTTCTTCTTCTTCTTTTTAACTTGAAATTATAAGTAGTCTTATATTGCAGTCACCATTTCATTTCACAGCAATACACATGGAAATTAACTCCAAGACATATAAGTTTGGGGTGAACGTCCATACGGGTTCAGTTTTAAATTGAATAAATTTAAAATGAATGAAACTTAAAAAAAAAAAAAAATTAATTAAATCGAATTGAAACAATAATAATAATAATAATAAAAAATAACCAATTGAAATTATAAAAATATATTTGCAGAATAATAATTATTAAAAAAATAATATTTGCAGAATATAATTATGAAAATATATTTTTCATCACTGTATTAGTTATTAATATATAAAAATAAAGCTTGCATAGACTGTTTTTGATTTTTTTTTCCATAAAAATCAGACAGTAAACTAAGATAATTGAATTTACTATTTAAATATCAAAATCAAACCAAATTGAATTTTAAAAAAATAAAACAAAAGTATCCATCCAATCAGTTTTACAGTTTGAATAACTTTGCAACACTTGAAAAGAAAATTACATATAGGAGTGAAAAAGTTATCATATTAGTGACTATCAAAAAAAAAAAAAAAAGTATTATATTAGTGTCTTTACATTGAATAAAATAATTAACATATTCATAATAAAATTTCAAAATATTAATTAGTGATTAGTTTGGTATTTGACGAATAAAAAGTTAAACCAAAAGTAACTAAGAATTATTCTGAATTATATATATAGTTCTCACATTTAAATATATTAAAACTTTTTTAAATACATTTATAGATTTTTTTTTTAAAAATGAATGATTTTTGTCTAGTTCATAAATTTTTAATAATTTTTATAAAATTTATAAATTTATAAGTAACTTTTAAAAATTTTATTTTTATAGATATGAATAGACTTTCTTGTATTGATCTTCTGTCTGTCACATAAATGATACTTTAATATTGGAATGTTAAAACCATGACAATCCCACCTATTGACTATGCTAGGCGATAAGAAAACCTTAAGAATCCAGAGAAAATAAATATAACTTTATAATATATGCATTAAAGTAATTTCAACAACTTCAGAGAATGAGATAACCTTTCACCTCCTGCCTCGGCAAGGACACAATAAGGGCTTTATGTACAGCATTTTTCTCCACAAATGCTTCTAAAATCATCAAGAAAATTCAAACATTAGAATCCTGACGAGCAAGTAAAAGCTCTAAAAAGAAAATAAGAAACCCAATTTACCAGGTATGAGCTGCACAATAATGTCCAACATTTTTGGAGGTTTCTCCGAAGTGTTCTTGCAGGAAATAGTGGCATGGCAGCCCCCCAATTGCTTGTATCTGGACCTGCACGTCCCATACCAAAAATAAAAAAATACATAAATAAAAATGAAGAAATACCCACAAGAAAGAATTATCCACAACAATGTACTAACAAATTCCAGCCACTTAACAAGTAAAAAAAACCCTAAACCAATTTGATATTAATTGATTGCAATTACCCAAAAAAAAAAAAAAAAAACTCTGTGAACAAAAAAAGAACAATATAAAAAAAAAAAAACTCATTGAAATACCGAAAAAGATGATTATATATATATATATATATATATATGAGAATTTAATTGTAGAACCTTTTAGTTCTCAACCACTTCAATTTTAAGACATTCAAACTGTATTTGCATATTGACAAATGACAACCGCGTCGCCATTCAAAATACATAAACGAACAAGCATAAATCCCACAAATTATATAATAATATTTGATAGATTAAGTAGCGTTGGATAATATTATTCAATACTTAAAATTAAAAATTTTAAGTATTTAATTATTTTAAATTATTTAGTTATATATGTCTTAAAAGTTTCAATTAAGTAAAAAATTATTTAAAAATGAATTAAAATTTATATTGAATATAAAAAATATTAAATTTAAAAATAATTATGCAATTTGAAAATTATATATTTATATTTCTGAGCACTTAAATTCAATATTTAAATTTTCAATACTTAATTTTGAATTTTAGCAAACACCATTTAAATTAAAAGGAATATATATTTTGTGGATGTGTTACCAAAGGAAATATAGTATTTATTTTAAATATTATTAATGTGCACAAAATGGTTTTCAATCTCTTATCTATGTCTAGTCGAACTCATGTGTTTAGAGAATAAAAGGTGAAAGTGTCCAAGCAACCAATATTTAAATCATTAAAAGGTTTTGATATAAGGGATTGTAAAAATTAGAGTACTTAAAATATATAACTTATTTCTAAATTGCCTCGGAGTATTTATAGTGATTGTCTTGGGTAGCAAGTCCCTAGAAAATAGGACCATTAAACATCCAAGTAGTGGGGTAATTGTTTCCTATATTTTAGAAAGTGGAGAACTATACCTCAGTCATGAGTCATTTTCTATAGATTTTGGCCATCTACGGGCACCATCAGAGAATATTGAACAATTATAGTGATTTTAATTTAAAAAAGTTCATAACTTGCTTATAAATGATCTGTTAAAGAAATTTATAGTTCGTTTAGAGTGATATGTATATATTGATGTGCATCAATTATGATGATTTATGAAAAATGAAAAATAGACTTTCTCATCTGTTACTTATTAGCTATTTTTTCTATTTCAAAATAATTGTTATTTTAGAAATTTTATTGTTTCAAAATATTTGTCATTTTAAAATTTAAATAAAGTATTTATTATTTTTTTTCAAATTTATCTTTTTTTTATCTCTCTATTAAATATTAAATATTCATATTAATTGCTTTTGTTTCTTTGTATCAAAATTAAAAAGAGATATTTTAGTTTTTTTAACTTATAATTATGATAATTAAATAATTTTATTAATATAAGTACTGAAATGTTGAACGATAATTATTTTAAAATTGAAAAAAGTATAAATATTTATACAAGTTTAGGACAACATAAACCCAAAAAAAGGATAGAGAGGAAGGACAAAAACTTCTAAAATTACACTTAAGACTAAAAACAAATGAAAAAAATTAAGCTAGAATGAGAGAATGAATTAGGAGTTTTGGATAACAATGAGAGAAAAAGAGAACCGTGGAACTTTGATTTTACATCTTGAGGTGATTTATCTATTTAACTTAAAAAAAATCTCTTTTACAAATTAAACTATTCCAAAGAAAATTATTATTTGACGTATTATATGCAAAAATAATCTAAATACTTTTTTAACCTCCTACTAAATTCTTAGCAACAATTATTTGACTTTTATCTTTGTTGTTATTAGCTAGATAACATATTTAAACTACTACTTTTATAAAATTTTTATTATTAAAATATGAAAATTTAGCTTAAACATAATTTTAATTATTTTTAATTAAGGATGATTTTTCCTTTTTGACAATTTAAACATCAATGCAAAATAAACTCTTCTATACGTGGCATGTTTTTTTCCTTAACAATTTCAATATTGTTATCAAATAAACTTTTCATAGTTCATTTTTAAAGGAAAAAAGACGATGATTTAACTTATTTCTTTCACAAATGAGTTGGATAATCATTGATTAAAAAATTAATTTTTTTTTTATATCATCAATTTAAATAATTCATCCATTCTTGTTCAATTATCTTCCATAATTTTTTCTTTAAAAGGAAAAACTTATTTCCAAGTTATAATTCATAAAATACCAAAGAATTGACTTTTTTTTTTCTTTCAGAAAAATCTAATAACAAAATATAATTTGGATTGGAACAAAAATTTATATTTGAAATGTAAAAAGCTTAGAGTTCATAATTTGGATAGTATTAAGAGTATAATCACACATTGATTAATTATAAATATATCAAGTGATTAATATATTAATATATATATTTTCCTAAATAGCATCTCAAACAATTTACAACCAAATAGATTCTTAAACCACTAAACAGCAAATGCAAATTGACAAGCACCATATATGAGCAAGATTGAAAATCTAACAAAATTCATAAACAAACAAAAATGGTAGCTTGGATGGAGTAGGAAATAAGAATTCCACAAATGAGCATAATCTATTTTAATGGATAAGATAATATAAAGAAAAAAAAAAGTGATGATTTAATTTTTCTCTATTTTACAAATGAGCTAGTCAAAAGAATACTTTAAATCAATGAGTTTTTATTCAGTGAAAGTCGTTTTTGTAACTGTGTAAAGTATTAAATTCGAGTTGGACCAAAGCCAAATTTATATTAAAAAAAAAAATTATATACTAAAATAATTTATGTCTTTTATTCTTTAGTTTTTTCTCAAAAAATAAGGAAAATACTTTTCTTTTCTGACTTATAAAATCCTGAACAATTTTTTTTTAATTAAATATAATAGCATAATATAATTTTAGCCCAATGAATATAATTTGAAGTTTGATTGGTATGAGACAAATAAAAAAAAATTTGAATTGAAAGAAAAATCAAAATTGTACATAGAAAGAACATGTGAGACGACTAACTACTTAAACTTAATCTATTTTAATGGATAAGATAACATAAAGAAAAAAAAAACGATGATTTAACTTTTCTTTATTTTACAAATGAGCTAGTCAAAGGAATACTATAAATCAATGAGTTTTTATTCAGTGAAAGTCATTTTTATAACTATAAAATAAATTCTTGAATTCGAGTTAGTCAAATTTATATAAAAAAAAAAGATTATATACTAAAATAATTTATGCTTTTTTATTCTTTAGTTTTTTCTCAAAAAATAAGGAAAATACTTTTCTTTTCTGACTTATAAAATCTTAAACAATTTTTTTGAATTAAATATGATAGCATAATGTAAATTTTGCTCCATGAATTTGCAGTTTGATTAGTATTGAGACAAATAAAAAAAATTTAAATTATAAATTGAGTTAAACTAAGTAGATTGGTCAACAAATTCACTGATTAAAAGCAATGTCTAAATTTGACAATCAACCTAAGTTCACTTATAATACTGGAATATATAGTTTGTTTTGTTTATTTTGATTAAATGAAGCCGCAAATATGTCATATTCTCTAGTTCATAAAGTTGGCAGTAAGCTAGCTGTCTCCACAAAGTTGTACTCACCAACCAATTCTGTCTTTTTACTACCAATTGTGTTATTTTATAGGAAATAAGGCAGCCACTCCTCTCATTTGTTTGACAAGGGTATTATTATCTTTGATATTATTAATTTTCTAAAATGATAATAAGAAAGAAAAATTATTTTTCAAAAAATTATATACAAACTAAATATACAATTACTTATATTTTATATAATTACTTATATTTTTTAAGAAATAACTTTTTAGAAAATTTATTTCCTCTAAAATATAGTTCTCGTAAAATATAATTAGATACCAAATGATATCGATTTGTACATAAATAAGTAGAGTTATTAATCAACCTATGTATCCTTTATATAATAAATTAAGTAGTTTGAATTCAATATCTTGAAAAAAAATTAGTAGATTGAATTCAATGTCTTAAAAAAAAAAAAAAAGATACTATGACTATGTCAATGAAAGGCAAATTGATAGAAAATATTTAAATGATTGATTAGGATGAGAATCAACTTGTTGGAGATAGTGGTGAAGTTTACACGTAAGTTAAGAATCCTATCAACAAGATTGATCGTAATGTCTGTACCAACTTAACAACATACTTGTTTCGTTTTTCATATTTTTCGTGGAAGAAATCAAGTCACAGATCAGTTATCCGTTATAATACATTTGTCTCCACTCCATAATGCTTAGGCCCTTGAATTTTGTAACTTTTTAGTTTATGAGGATTATAGTGGAAAATAAAATTTTATATTCCATTAATTGGTTGTTTACTATTGTTTACTTGTATTATAAATTTTGTAATTTCTTTTTTTCTTAATAATATTTGATTGCCAGTTGTATATTGAGGATGCTATGAATATGTCAACTTAGTTGAAATATTCCTGTGTATCTCCTAATTTATGGTAATCTGTTTTTTACTTAAAAAAGAATCCTATCATATCTTGACAAATATGTTACTTGTAAGTTGTCAAGTTAGAATATTAGGTGAGTTTGATTGATATTTTATCAAAATTAAATTATAAATAATATAAAATTGAATAGAATAGAATAGACAGAAAACTTTAAATTTAAATAAAATTAAAATCTTAAGGTTTTTTTATTATCATGGAGAAAAATATCTGACAGAAACACACTAGTTTATATAATAAGGACAGCTTTCCTATTTAACATAGCATTTTTCCTCTTTAACATAATATTTTTCACAAAATTAATAACAATTAGTTGAGATTTAAGAAATTCGAATATGAAATCTGGCATTTTTCTGTTTTTTTTTTTTAAAATGAGAACATTACTCTTCCTAATCATGTTGTCACAGTCAACCATATTGCATATAGGATTTTAGCGTTCGCAAGAAATGCATAATATATTTTTCTTATAGAGTTCAATTCAACTTTTTGGTCGGGAAGAATTTTATTCATAAAGTAGTATTTTTTTCGAATCGATATTCATAAAATGGTATTTTGGAGTATTGGAGTAGGACAAATAATCATAATAACTTTACCATTGTTAATTCGTTTCCTGCAGAATTTCTTAATCATATTCATCATGAAATATAAATTACCAAAGCACCAAACTATTGCTGTTGTAATAAAATATATTAAAATTTGAAATTAATTAAAAATCAATATTAAAATTTGAATTTCACTAATAATAATTTTCTCCGTATTATAAAAACAAAGAAATCAGAGTAATCTTCTCCCTGTTTTTTCTCTAAGATTCCTAACAAACAAACAAAAATCTTAGCCAATTAAGATTTTAAAGAAGGATTTAATGTGTATTTGACACTAAAATTGAAATGTCTAAAAAAAAATAATAATATTTTATGTTGTTACAAATAATCATTTGAAGTTTTATTAACTGGCATGGAGTTTTATGACTAAAATATGTCAAATTAGTTCCAAATTTTGAATTTTAATAATCTATAATAAATATTTTTAAGATGATTTTTTTTGTAAAAACAATTTATATAGTAATATGATAAAATTGGTGTTGGGTTCAAAATTCGTCCACAACAATGCTAGAAAAACAAACAAAGCCCAATCAATGGACAAAACCATGTCTAGCCTTCAAGCCCAAACATATCTGCAACAAAATAATAAGTTAAAAAAAAATCCAGAAACGGGGCGGGGGTCTAATGATTGGGCTTGACCCACTTTTGTTTTATAATTACTAATAGTCTATTACAATATGGCAGCGACGGCCCACATTAGACAACCCATTTCTAGCATATTTTATTAACAGATAATAATCCCAATACGCAACGAGATATTATCTAATTAGCCTTTTCATTTTCTTTAAAAATGTAAAAAATGAGAGATCTCAAATATGAAAATATTAAAATAAGAGAGCTACTCTTTTTGTTTCGTATTTTAACTCATTGATTTTTCATTGTATAGAAAAAAAAAAAAAATCCTCGATTAGAGATTTTTTCTTTTAAATTTTCCGAGAGTCTCAAATCTGAAAAAAAAATTCAGTTTTAAAAACGATTTCAATGGTTACTTTGATCAATAAACATCCATTTGAATTAAACTTTTAGGCCTTTTGTTTTATATACTTTCAAATTTTCAAGAAAAAAAAGAAAAGAAAAATAATTGTGCGCTACTGCCAGTTAATTTTGTAATTGCTTACATAATTATAATTGTTTATTTTGGTGTGTTTCAATTATTAATTTAACATATATATTATAAAAAAGATATATGGGTGAAAGCTATAACCACTTTGGCCAAAAAAAAAAAAAAACAGCTATAAACATTTGTCTTTTTTCCATTTTCATTTGATGTGCCTATAACCCTTTTTTTTTATGAGTGATGTTAAATCAATATATATATATATATATATATATATATATATATATATATATATATATATATATATATATATATATATATATATATATACACGCGCACATGCAATTTACATAGCAAAAATATGGATAATTAGGTCATGAAACCCCCACCTTCAAGCTTCGGCCAATATGCCAATAGCCGTAGACAAAGTTATCCCCACAGTGGGGATTAAGCATCTTGATTTGAGCACAAATCAATAACTTTTTAATTTGTATTTTTTTTTGTTTGAGAAATAGTACTCTATTTGTTATAACTTACAAGAGAATTATTATATACTTAAATATTTTAATTATATTAAAGCTAACTATTCATTCTTTGATTATGTTTAATAACTTTTTTTAAGTGGTGGAACTCTTTAAATTAAATAACACTAACTAGTGTCAAAAGCACTCACTCTCAGTGATGTTACCTGCCTCTGAAAAATTAAAATCATATGTATTTGATTTCTCAGCAGAAAGATCCCTTTAGCCAAAAATTTCCACTAATCAGATGGTTAGTTCAAGTGTTTGCATTAATTAATTTGTTAATTTTGATTCCTTTCTTGTCAAACATACATACATATATCCCTATCACTTTGGAATTTATATCTCAAGTTTCCACATGCTTCATCACATATAATATAATCAATAATTAATGTTTATGTGAAGTTGTGAAACATGAGACTAACAGTTTGAGAGTAAAAATAGCTACTACTGCAGAACATGATGTTAAAATGCAGCTTGAGACAAAAGAAAGAGGATAGTGATTTTGTGGAGCAAACTGAGTTAAAATTTAGGAGCCAACTATTTACTAAGGGCTATAAAATAAAGAAGACTCAACAGAGAAAGATGCGATCGACAGACAATCAATCAATCAATAACAACAATAATTAACTTCCAAACTTTTATAACTTTTATTTACTTTCAAACTATTCAAGCTTCCGTGTCTTTTATTTTACATCACTTGCAAATTACATCTCAAAATTTTTATATTCAATGTACTCTATAATGTAGTAATACAAATAAAAAAATTACAAATTATGTATTCAATATATTTTACAGTGCAGTAATACAAATAAAAAAATTCAAGAATCTTTGTATTCAATACATACTTTATAATATAGTAATACAAAATCAAAAGTTGCAAATTTCATATTTTTTCTTAGTTTTTACGTGAAAATTGATAAAACTGCATCAGTGAATTCAAGTTTCTTAAAATACTATAGTCCCTTTAGCTTTTACATAGTCATTTTGATTAGAAGTCAGGTAGGGATGAGACTTTCAAGAATTTTTGGCACGTTCAGCATCAAATTTCAATCAAAATGGCAACCATCGGCAATAATTATTTTATCAATAATATTTTTAGCATGTCTAGTGGGATTGTTTCTATAATTCCCACTCTTGTTAGAATTTTTGACCAAATAATTGTCAACATAAAGTAAGAGTAAAATTGACAATTCCTTTTAAATAAATTTTTTTGAAGATTCACAATTAATTGTGTCAAGGAAACAAAAAAATAGCGTTGTTGAACATATCTATTTTCAATTCAAAACATATCACGAATGAGTTTTTTTTTAGAAGTCATTTTTAAAATTATGAGATTTCGAGTTCAAATCATTTAGGAAATTTATGAACTGCATGAAAAATATATATGCTACTATATCATAGAAGATGGCTAGAAAACGACATATATAATATATCTGTATGGTCTGGACAGAGCCTTAATATATAATAATTATTAACCTATGGAAAATATATATTACTATTATATTTGACATTTTATTTTAATTTTTGTAAATATATATGGCTGCTTCTATTTGCTTTATTTGACACCCCAAATTATTCCACAGAAGGAAAAAAACGTTACAGACCAAGTAATTAAATCGGTGATGGATACCTGTAGAAGATGATAGCGACTACATACAGTAGAGAATTTGATACATGCGATCCAGCCATTTTTTATCAATTTCTTGAGACTCTGTATCATGCTGAAAATTTATATTTGGAAAATAAACGTATAAAAAAAATTTACTTAAATTGTGCTTTCAATATTGTAATATGAAGATATTAAAGGTTGGTTTTGTTTGCACTGATCAAATGAAAATATATTATTCTTTAAAAAAATCTATACTTTTATATTTGAATTTAAGTATAATATATTTAATTTTTTAGTTGGATTCAATTAAAATTATTCTCAAATTAATTTATATGTGTATACGAAATTATTATTTTTCCAATAGAAGAATCTAATACTTTACTTTTATACTTGACTTTTACATTCGAAAATTCTTCCTTGCATATATAAGTGATAGATATGAGAAGAATTTACGGTAAATTCAATATATGAAAAATGTCAAAGATTGAGATTTTATCAATTAATTATTTATGGCTTCTATGTTTTTTAAATTGATTTTATCTTATTGAATTAATGATTAGATCTCCCCAAATTATATAGTATTCTCTCTCAATTAGATACAATATATATTCATATTAGCATTATGTCTACTTTCATGATAATAAACAATTAATATAAATATATTAAGTTTTATGAAAATTCTTTTTAATAATCACAAAAAAGTATTATTATCTCTTAATTACACATATTTTAGATCTAATATCTTAATGAATTAGTATTATATTTCAACTCTCGTTACTTCATATATATGCAAACAATGATCAATTATTCATAATCCTTAAGATTTAAGTTAAAAGATTAATTAATTAATTTCTAATCAATCAAATATAGATAATTATAGGCAATTCAAAAGATTACATTTAAATTCTAGAAAAGGAAATTATTTGCTTGTATTGAAAGAAGAAATAATTAAATCAACAATAAATCTAAAAGAAAACATAATCAATAACTATATATTATTGAATTAAAGAGTAAAATTTTAGCAAAAACTCTAGAATAGTTGAAGAGAATGAAATTTTAAGCTTTGATGAGTCCTCAATAGTGAATCTTCTCCCTTACAAAAACTTTTAAGAAAACTAATTTAAATCTCTAAAGAAAACCACGAAAGTAAGAGGATTAACACAAAAAAAAAATATAATCTATATATACACACCCAAAACTTAGGTTTTAAAAATCCCTTAAAATCTAGGAAAGTTGTTGAGTAAAAATAGGAAGAATTCTACGTAAGGAAAAACAAATTTGCAGGTCTAGCAGAGGTGCACTGCCGTGCACAAACCTCCTTGCACTGGCTGTGCATCTTTCTTCTTATTCTTTCTTTGGTGCAAAAACCAACTCAGACAGATCCATTTTAATCTGTATGGCCATGCAACACATCTCTTGCACGGTTGTGCCCCTTTTTTTGTTTAGTTTTTGGCACTTATTTCTTCTTTATTGCTTTTTACTTCTTTTCGTTTGAACTCCAAATTTTTTATTTAATTAAAATTGCATAAAAACCATCCAAAAAATTAAGAAAACTTGAAATAAATTATAAAAATAAAAATTTAACAAAACAAAGAAAAATTAAAATATAAACAAAATAAAAGATGAATTAATTTTAACAAATACTCATTTTATTGCTATCATATTTTAAGCTCATCATCTAGTTAGCTAGCTGGTTAGCATTTTTACCAAATGAGCTTTTTATTCATTAGTACTAAAGTTATTTCAAAAACTAAAAAATTTTGAGTTCCAGTCTTAATTAAAGCCAAATTTAAAAAAAAAAGATAGCATGAGTACAAATTCTTGAAATTTTTTATTAACGTGTGAAGTCAAACTCATTTATATACATATAGTTTTTTCACAGCTGGATTGATAGATGGAGATAACTTCTTCATCTTGTTTTTAATGTTATTTCTTTGATATATATATATATATATATATATATATATATATATATATATATATATATATATATGTGTGTGTGTGTGTGTGTGGCTAGGCTGCATCATGGGTAGACTTATTATTATTATTATTATTTATTAAGAATTTTGACATTTTGGAATTAGTTAACTCTATCAAATATAATAATATCACACGTAACATTTTATTGATCAAATAAGGTATATAAGATCATATAATTTCATTGAATTTTTAATTGTAGAAATAAAATTTGTAATCCATGTTAGGATAAAGATTCAAATACCATCAAATAATAATAATAATAACAACAACATATATAAATACAGAGGTTTGAGCTGAATTGTGGATAGTAAATAATCGATTATAATAGATTTATTGTAAAACAGTATAGAAATATAGAGGTTTTGTCCTTATTAATAGAAAGAAAGAAAGAAACAGTATGGATATGAATAATGAATTTGTAATCGGGGTGGCTTGGGGATATTATAAGTAGACCCTCATAGCAAGATAAAGTCCCCACTGCCATTGACTGACGGTTAAGAGATAACAAAACAAAATATATAGAAAAAAGGAGAAAGAAAAATCAATATATATCATTTTCTACTTTTTAATAACATTCTGTTTTTTTAAAAAAAAAAAATTTAAAATCTGTTATATTTTAGAAATACATTAGCTAACAAATCAATTTCACCAGTTTTTCTCTTCCTGCCACTCTCAGTCGCTTCAAAAAAAATTTCTTATGATAAATTGACATAAATTATTATTTCCTCTATTCTTTTTTAATAATCGCTTTTTAAAAAATTTCTTTTTTCAAATTATTTATCATCTAAGAAAATCAAAAAGAATTTAATTTTTTTCAGATATTCTTGTTAGTATTTATTATTCTATGATTAATACATATATTAAACATTATTCTATAATCAATAAGAGTAATTTAATCATTTTACTCTTAAAATTTAATGTAATTAATTGTTTCTTAATTCTTGTGAAACAATGAAAAATGACAATTAAAAAAGAATGGGGGAGTCAAAATTATTTATAGTTATATATATATATATATATATATAAAAGGAAGTTGATTATTAGAGGTATAAAAACAAAATATGTAAAAAAAGTAAGGAGAAATATCAAATTGAAGACCACCAAAGGATCTTATCAATAAGGACGTTTTGTCGAACAAAATCTAATAGCTCTTCTTTTGTGGGACCCTTTTAAGATTTGCTGTCACTTAATATTTCTATATAACCATCAATTAGCACATTCCTCAAGCCCCCTTTCCTCCCCTCTCTCTCTACCCACCCAACCCCACACCACACCACAACCCCCACCCCACCCCCCCCACCCCCGCCTCTCTCTCTCTCTCTCTCTCTCTCCCTCTCTCTCCCTCCCCCCTTCAATCTTTAATTTCTTTTTTCTTGTTAAAAGATAAATTCTTGATTTTCTATAAAAAAAAAAAAAAAAAAAGATTAATTCTTGATTTTGTAATTTTCTTTTTTTCTTCAACTTCTTTTATGCATTTTCTAAGCTCAAACTCTAAATTTTTTTCGTAACTATATTTATCCATTTCTTTCTTTCTTTCTTTCATTTTTTTCAAGGGAAAATATTCAATACATAGTAAATAGTAACATTTAAAAGCTATCATTAGTGTGTGTATATAAATAGTCACCTTTGTTATTTAGACTTGAACAAGAAAAAAATGAAGGAGAGCGGTAGAAAACAAGGTGCACTATCGCCATGCGCAGCTTGCAAGCTTCTCCGTCGAAGATGTGCACAAGATTGTGTTTTTGCTCCTTATTTTCCAGCCGATGAGCCTCAGAAGTTTGCCAGTGTCCATAAGGTATTTGGAGCAAGCAATGTTAATAAAATGTTACAGGTTATTCTCCACCTCACATCTCTCTTTTTCAAAATATGATTTGATAATTGATATATATTGCAAGTGGCCTTTTTTTAATCTCTTTTTTTTTTTTTAAATTTTGAGAAGGGAGATTTATTATTGTTCGTATTTAAATTCTACAGTTCATTTTTATATAGTTGTACATTTACCAAAAACCTTTCTTTTTATTTTTTCTTTTAAAAAAAGTTTTATTAAAGTAAATATGCAAAATTAATTCTATTGCGTCATGGTTATTATTTTATGTACACATCATGTTTAGAGATAACATATATATATATATATATATATATATAGAGTAATTTATAGCAAAAGAAAAATGATCAGTTGACTGTTACTCCTAGCCTTTCAGTTGATTTATATCCTTAATTTTCTTTTGTTCACTTATTTATGTTTATTAATTTGGAGAGAAAGAGGTATGCACTTGCGCATATAGTTCATAGTTTTTTGTTAATTTAAAAATTATGATTAAATAAAAAAAACTATTATTAACCAAAAAAAAAAAAATTGCTCATAGTTCATAGTTTATGTTTATTAATCAAAATAAGAACCACAAAAAAAAAAAAAAAAATTCATATACGTAGCATTGCTTAAAAAACCTTAGAATGGAAGACTTTTTGAACTATTTAGGAAAAAAGAAATTCTCACATTACTGATAAAATCTGATGAATTATACATCAATAAATTCTACATATAACAACAGACCAAAAAAAAATTCTATACCAAAATAACCAAAACACCCTATTAGCTGCTAGGGATTTACTGATAATTAAAGATTATTATTTTTAATTATATGTTTTAAATGGAACAAGATTTAAATCTTTGAATATATAATAATAATAATAATAATAATAATAATAATAATAATGCTCGATCACCGATTTAAATCTTTGATTTATTATAGATCTTGATGCACCACATGTACAGCCACAGATACAATTTGGTACTAGCACTAGACAATTCATCTCATCCTATAATTTTTTAATTTTATTGTAGTATTGTGCAACTGTTAAGTTTCCTTGTGTTATAGAACTCACATCTCTTTGAATTTGGCAGAACAATGGTTCATTATTTTCACCAAATCTTTCCTCAATCTCTTCCCATAAAGCCTTTGCTGATTCAGAGTACAAGAATGCCTCTGCTATTTCCTTTGCCATTGAGTTCAAGATCCATGAGGTAACCATGAGATCTACTCATTTCCATTGTTCAAAATTCACCTCACCTAATTATGGTCTCTCACGAGTTCCATCAATGAAGCCTAATTTCACCTTTGCACTAATTGCATTTTTCATAAATCTACTCCAAGGTAAAAAATTGGTCCCTGTAAGTGGTGCCGTTACAAGAACCATCAGATCCTTGTAAGAACAGTGGATCACCATTGTTTATGTTTGTAAGATTTGCCATTGCAACTCGAGCCCTAGTTGGCTCAATTCTAGTATGATCTCCTCCAGTTACCGATTCTACATCACGGTCATCATCCATTTTCTAGGTTTAAGTATCAATCTTCTTCAATTTTCAGAGAAGAAAAGAAAACAAGCAAAAATCAAGTATTCAATCTATGACCTGATCGCATTCTACTCTGATACCACAAACAATTTTCAGAGAGAGAGAAAATAATTCTTCATTAATCTGGAAAAAATCAATTAACAAAAGAACCAGCTCTCAAAATATATATATACAGAGAGAGAGAGAACTTGTAACAGAAGCTAAGAAAAATTTTCTAACCAATTCTAACAACTTGACTAACTAATAAGAAGACTATGTACACGTCAGCCATTAGTAAGTAAACTAAACTTATATACAGTATCTCTACAGTATATATATATCGATCTTTTTTATGTTTATTTTATTTTCAAACAAAATAATTTACTTTATTTGCAAAAAGAAATTATTTTTAATAAAAAATAATAATTTTATTCATATTTTTTTTAAATTAAACTTTTTTTTGTAATTTTTTAGTTAGGAAAAAACTTTTAATTTTACAAAAAATATAGCTTATTTTTTGCAAAACAACAATTTTACGAAAAAATAATTTCTTAATTATAAAAAAAATTGGCTCTCTAATAAAAAATATAATCTTCTTATATTTTTTCATAAATTAGAATTTTTTTTATAAATTTTATAGATATATAAATTTAAAATACTACTTTAATTATTCTAATATTTCTTATTTTTAATTAGTAAAATATAATATCATATTAATTTAAATTATAATACTTTAAATGTTTTAATTATATTTATTATTTATAATCATCCTATTGTCCATAAAAAATAAAATTTTATATTTTTTTAAAAATAAAATAATATAAAAAATTTGCCTATAAAATACTTTTTATAAAAAGATTATGATTTTTTTTAAAAGAGTAATATTTTTTTGTAATTATAAAATTACTTTTCTCATAAAATTATTATTTTGTATAAAATAAATTATATTACAAAACAAATTATATTTTGGTAAACTTAGAAATTTTTTCATAATTAAGTAAAATTGCGAAAAAATAATTTAATTTATGAAAAAATATAAATAAAATTATAATTTTTCATAAAAAAAATTATTTTTTTGCAATAAAATAGGTTATTTTGTTTTAAAATAAAATAACCTAAGAAATTTCATATATATATATATATATATATATATATATATATATATATATTTATATATTAAGATTACTGTTCAAATAAATAAATGATAATAATAATAGTTAGGTTTAGACTCGCAATAAGAATTATGACGGTTGCTTGTTGCTTGACCTTGGCTATAAAAAGTATAAATTATTGATGACGTGCAATAATCGATCAGAATGTAGGGTATATTTAGCATATCCTAAGATTAGAAACAAAATTAATAAAATTGTATTTTAAGAATATGATTTTATTTATTTTTTGTGTATAAATAATTTAAGTTCTTTCTTTTTTTTTTTTACACAGTTATATAATTCAATAACTCTAATTTTTATTGATATGATTTATATTTTTTAATATAACTATTAATTTAATTAATAAATTCTGTTTACTTGTTTAGAAAAATGAATATGAAAATAGATATTTAAGATTTTGAAATCTTATTTTACTTGAATTTTGATTTAAAAATGCACTAAATAAACTCTTAAAATAGTGGAGGGAGCTGGAATCAGGGCCATGCCCAGCCACTTTAAATCCTTTTATTATATTCGATTTCTGCCTTCGAATTTTAGTTTCTCATCAAATATGAAAAATGAGTAAAAATAATTCTCTTTCCCTAACAAAAAAATAATTCCTTTACTGAATTATTTTAGTTTAATAAAATGTAAAGCATTTAATTTCTTAATTCTCTTTTGCATAAATTACATTTTTTTAGTCATAATACAGCAATAATTCTACGTATATCGATCAAAAGTGTAATATATATCAATTTAGACAAATATATGGTATGATCAACTCTTTCTTTGCATAAACTCGATTAATTTGTTTACTTAGTATTGTTTAATCACAACATTTTGCATTTAAATTAAAATTTTTTAGTATTTCTTAATTTTAAATTACTTACTAGCTAATGTATCACCTAAAATTCTTAAATTAAATTAAAAGTCATTAAAATGACAAGTAAAAATCAATTTTTAATTTAATATTTACATTGATTTGGAAATTTTATTTACATTATATTATTTAACTCTTAAATTTTTAATAGAGTTAATACCACCCAATCCAAAATTATTAACTTTAGTCATTAACAATCTATAGCTCCAAAAAAAATAATAATAATACATAACGTAAATACATAAATTATTTTTTATGATTCAAGAATTAATTGCACATATAGAAGAAGTTGAGGATTATAAACATGAGAAATTTTTATAAATATGGTTCACATGGACTTTTTTCACTTAGAGATAATCTCATCCAACAAATTATGTGAGAATAATCTCATGCATGGTAGGATTTCAATTCACTAGAAAGAGGTATATATACACTAAGTACAAATAAGAATTTTTCTAAAAACATTCCCTTTTGAATCTAATTTCAGAAATCCAAGAAAAAATGGCACTTTTTCTTTTCTTTTTTTTCGCTTACAAAATGTGATATATATATATATATATATATATATATATATATATATATATATATACACTAATTAAAAGAGCCAACTCTATTTATTGATGTTGAGAAGCTAAATATATTATTATATATCTTTCCATTACAGCCAGAACCTTATTCTATTATTAGATATATATATATATATATATATATATATATATATATATATATATATATATATATATACACATATGCACACACACTAATTAAAAGAGCTAATTCTGGTTACTGATGTTGAGAAGCTATAAATATTATTATATATCTTCCCATTACAACCAGAAGCTTATTCTATTATGAGATATAATATATATATATATATACACACACTAATTAAAAGAACTAATCTGATTATTGATGTTGAGAAGTTATATATATTATTATATATCTTCCCATTACAGTCAAAAGCTTATTCTATTATTAGATATAATAACATATAAAATATAAGCAGGGATTAATTGGAGCTAACTAATAGATCCGAGCAAAGTCAAGAGACCTTTTTCCATCATGTGCATTTCCAAAGAAATTGTTCATGTAATCTGCAAACACAACTTCTCTGTAACGAGCCACCTCATCATTCTTAACCACTTGAGCCAATGGTCCTATCTTTTCTGTTCCTTTTGGAATTGTAAAAATTGGGATTGAAACTCTTGATTTGCTACTTGTTGTACGCACTCTATGTTCAGCACTTTTGTACTTTCCATTGCTCACTATCTACAAAATTAAACACCATAATTCATACATGTCAAGACGTGATTATGACATAATTTATATTTTTAAAATAAATTACCCATGTCAAAAAATATTAAAATTAAATATAATCAGGTTGAATATATATATATATATATATATAGACTTAGTATACTTTTCTTTCAAATTTTTTTTATGTTGAGATTGTTGGAATTTTTTCATGTAACATTAAAATGCTTAACTTTCTTAAATATATTTACCGTTAAAATAAATTTACGAGTCCATGGACGTGCAGGTTGCAACTTTAATTTGAAATTTAAGAACACTTTGAATTTGATTTGTTAGAAGTCTAACCTGTAATGTGTCGCCAATGTTGACGACCAAAGCACCAGGAAATGGTGGGATTTCCATCCAATCCCCCTTTTCCTTGCCACCCATATTTTCTTCCAATTTCACATATAGACCACCAATGCCATCCTGCAACAACACTGTTAGGGTACCCATGTCTGAGTGGCGACCTACCCCTACGGTAAGCTCAGGATTTGGGCATGCTGGATAGAAATTCATGTTGACCATTTTCAACCCTATTAGTGCATCTATTTTTTCATCGTCGACAATCACTCCTAGCTTCTCCATCAATACTTCTAGTAGTTTTCTCACCATCTTCATTGATGTTCTTAGATACTCTAGACAAACTTCCCTGAAAAAAAAAATATAAAATTAAACTTTTTTAATTATATTTATCATAAAAATTCAAATTCAAGTTTAAAGGGTCTAGATCTACAATATATATATTTATGAAGTAGGTGTATTTTCACTAATTTATTAATGGGCTTGTAACTTGTGCCTACATTCCTCGTATTATATAGAGGAAATTATAACATGTACGCTTTTTTTTAGTTTTATTTACTTTTTAACCTCTGATTTTGAATTTTTATTTTTATTTTTTTTATTTTTATTTTAATATTATTACACTTTTACCTATTTATACTGTATTTTTGCTTCATTCTTCATCTTTACATTTGTAACTTCCCGTTTTTACCTTTTAATCTTTGTTTTGTACTATGGGCTTGTGAGATTAATGAAGAGAATAGCAAATCAATCAATATGGCTTTATGAAGAAAATAATTTCAAAGTATATGAAAAAGGCCTATTTTCTATTGAGAATAGTTTTAGCTATTTTGAGACTTTCCTGTAGAGAAGAAAGGAAAAGGAGATGATGATTTTGTGGTTTTTGGAATTAAAGGAGAAAGTTGGAATTTAAAACCAAAGAAATTTAAAAAAAGCAAGGATTTGTGATTGACGCCATAGTTATTTCTTTTGCCTATTCATTTGATTCTTTCTTTCTATCTTTTATTTTTCTGTATATCTCTTTTCTAGAATGCTATTGTTAATCAGTTTAGTAATTCAAAACTTTTTGTATGTATGCTATTAATTAATAATTTAATAATCACATATTTGCATTATAAAATAAGAAATTATTTTTTAATTTAAAGTAATATTTAATGTACTAGTATATTAAATAATTATAAATTTTGTGTAAAAAATCTTTGCTCCAAACTAGAGTTTCTTGTACTAAATAAAGAATAAGGTTGTGGGTTCTAAGTCTCTAAAAAAGATGAAATAATTTATTTTTAGTATATACTTATGATATATATAAAATATACGTAACATATGTTTGTTATATACTTAAAATAAACCTAAAATATACTATTTACTGTAAAAATTGAAAATCATTTGTTAATTTTTTTTAATCTTTTACATGTCACATTTTCATTTTTTTTTCTTTCGCTTATACATGTCACATTTTCTATTTTTTTTCTTTTACCTACACATGTCAAATTTTCTTTTCTTTTACCTACACGTCACCTTTTTTTCCTTTTACCTACATGTGTCATATTTTTTTCTTTCACCTATACATGTCACTTTTTTTTTTCTTTAACCTACACATGTCATTTTTTCTTTTTTCTTTTTTATAAAAATAGAAAATAAAGAATAAGATAAATATTTAATTTAACACTTAAATTCTTTAAAAATATTAATATATTCTAATTAATACTGCTGTCTATTGTTGATGATGATTCACATTTAAAAATAGAGTGTTAATGATGCTTCAAAGCAAAATGTTGAGTGTATTAAGTTTCCAAGTGATATGTAAGCATTTACTTTTGATATATATTTAATATATAAATAAATATAATAATTAAAATATACTTAAAATATACTTGTTATATACTTGATATACCTAAAATATTTGTTATATACTTAAGGTATATTATTTATTGTGAAAATCATTTGTTATTTTTTAAAAAATATAATTTTTTTATCTAATATATAGTTGATGTATTCTAGTTATATATTTATATTTTTGTAATACTCAATATCCAAAAATATTTGAAGATATATATCAAATAAACACAAGTTAATTAAATTTAGAAAAATATATACCTATAATATACTTTAGATATGTTGTTTGCTGAGTTTGCTGAAAATTATCTATGTTTTATTGGGTTTCTATACGTTTCAAATCTGAAACTCTATTTTTATCTTTTAAACATTTCAAGTTCGTAAAAAAACCATATAATCTCCTAGTTTCTGAAGATTTTTAATGCAATAATAATTAAAAAATCACAAAATTTTAATAAAACATATCTATAAAATTTAAATTACTTCTCAAACTATTGAGGAACTGAATTTTTTTTAATTAAACTAATTGAATTTTCAAATAACTGCAGATCTAAATCGATTTTGTTAGTTTTTTCGATTTTAGTTTATTGCCAAAGGTTTGCTCAAAGCATTTTCAATTTTATTCTTCAAAAGCTTGTGGTTTCGAGCGAGATTTTAAGAAGTGAATGGTTTTGCAGCTGATTTTTTATAGTTGTATGAGTTAAAGCATATAAAAGTAAAGTTTTTAGTTTTAAACGTATAAAAATTAATTTTAAAAAGTAAGGGTATAAAAGTAAGGCAGTTGTTAATTTTGCAAAGTGAAGTATAAAAATAAGCCAGTTCTCCTTTTTAGACATTCATGTAGAAATCTCTATTATATACCAAGTAAGGGCTCCAACAGATTTAGAATGAGTTTTGAAACTAGACCATTTTTCACTAAAAAGAAAGAAAAAAAAAGAAAAGGTCATTGATTTGATTAATAAATCAGTACTTAAGCGAGTTTAGAGGATTTAAATTTGAACACTTGATCGATTTTTTTAAAAATTTCTGACAGTGTATTGGCTTTTTGACAGTGTAACTTAATGAAGCAATTACCAATTTTTTTTAAAAAAAAAAAAAATTGAATTCAAGAAAGTGCTTACTTGCATTCGTTGGGCCAAAATTGAAGTGCTTCAGAATCATTAGTATAGAGCATACTAACATAGTCTTTCCACTCCAATGCCTTCTCTTTTTCAGGAACAAAACTAGTCCCATACTTAACCAATGGGCTAGGACTCACATCCTTGAGATAGATAGCCTTCTTTTCAGGTGGTTGGCCAAAGAAATTATGAGCCGAATCTTTGAGTGATTCAAGGAGCTCCACAGGCACACCATGGTTCACCACCTGGAAGAACCCAACATTCTCGGCGGCTCTAGCAATTTGCTCAGCCACTCGATCATGGTTAGGACCATCTAGTTTTGATAAATCAATTGGTGGGTTATTATTTAGAGTTGCATTTAATTTGTCAATTCTTTCTTGTTGGGGTTGCACATATTGTTGTGGAACCTTTGACAGGCCTGAATCCACCATGCCCTTCACGCCATTGCCATCTCGGACAACAAAATTGAACAACGAGTCTGAATCAAAAGAAAAACTTCGAGAATGAACCATTTTTTGTGTTTAATTAGTGGGAATTAACCATATATAATTACTAATTACTTTCTTAATTGATGGCATAGGCTTAGCTTGTTGCCAATATATATACTAGTTACATTTAGTGGCTTCACTATATCAAGTATCAACAACTGTATACTTTGTCAAGAAGTATGAAAGATGGAACTACCAGTCTTGTTTGACTGATTTTTATTTTTTACTTTTAATTTTTTTTTGCCTAGAAGGTAATCAATTAAATAGACCTTTTACTTAAAAAAAATAAAAAAAAATTATGAAAAATGCCAAAAAATTAAACTTTTTTTTTTGAATTATATACATTATCAGCATTTCATGAATCAACTAAATTGATATATTAAATTTAATCTTTCAAATTGTCAAATTATTTGGACATAAGATATTGAAGTTAAAACAAATTAAGTTTTACATCACAAAATTATCTAAATCATTTATATTTTTTATCGTTAATCAGTATAAAATTTCTCATGTAAATTCCATTTCATTCTTTATTTATTTAACCCAAATAAAGAGAAAATTTAATCTTGATATAAATAAGAATTGGTTTGAAAATTTATTGATTGAAATATATCAAATGTTCAAAAAATAACATAATTTAAATGTTTTTAATTAATACGTCATAATTGACATTGAATTGATATGGACATTTCAACAAACGTAATCTGAGGTAATCTAACTCCTCCACATGAAGGTGACAGGAGAGTTGGTGAAAAAAAAAAAGGGTATAATCTGAGGTAAAAAGCCATGTCTCATGTTGTTTTGGTTGGTGTGATATATTTAGGTCCAAATCTACAGAAATTATAATACATGGCAAAAAATAAAAAACGAAATAAATGGAGAACGAAAAATTTAAAAAGAAAAAAAAAAAGTAAGCCCCCTTTGTTTTTTTTTCGTTGGAAATGCAATAAAATGCAACAATTAATTGCGTTTGGTAAGAAACCAACTTCGAAGCAAAAATTCACGGCTTCAAAATTCAAATGGTGGAGGTGACTGCATTTAATTATTTCTCACTTCTGAAAGAAAGGACAGTAAGTATAATTTTAGTGTATGACTCTTAGCTAAACTAGATTCACCACGTCTTATCATAAATTATTAATTATTATATTACAAATCGATATTTTAATTATAATACACACCTCATAATTTATAAAGTTAATTACTAAATTCTTATTATGAATAATTACTGTTTAAAATGAAATATTAGGATTGGACAGTTTTTAATCTAACGTGGTGAATAAGGTTCATAATTTAAATTATTAAGAATAGATACGAATCAATATGTTAACATTATAACTAGGCACATGTTCAGTTCAATAATGGCTATTAATTATTAATCGTTAGTAGTCAGTAATTAACCATTAACAATTTCAGTTATAACCGCTAAATGTTGAATTCTAATTGTTAAATTTACCAAATATCACTTAAATTTTCACTATCGTACTAATAATTATATTAAACATTAGGATTCAATATAAATGTTAACGAAAGTCAGAGACAGGAATCCATAGAAGTCAAGACACTAGTTGTTCTCCAGTTTGTAACATCTTCATTCAATACCTAACATGATCTACAAGCTTAATAGTCAAGATATCATTCTGTAAACACATGTATAAACTCCATAATTAACGGCATTAATAGTGTTAGAATAGGTTATAAATACCTTACAAATTTTCTGTAAAGATACACAGAAAATACAACTTACTCTCTCTAATTTTCATTAGCAATTCTATCTGATATTTTACATGGTATCAAAAGCTAGCTATTCTCAATTTTCTGCATTTTATTTTTAATCTGTAAAACAAATTACTTTTTATTCAATTACATGCAATACGTTGATAATTCAAGAAAAGAATACCATTAGAAAGCTCTCGTTATAAGCTTCAAAACAAGACCAACCGGAGCTCCAAAAACCTCCTCACACACCCTCACGCGCCGCTTGAAGAAGATGCCCAGAAGTCCACGCGCCACCACGCGCACCAGAGGTAGGAGACAAGACACGTCAGCACTCCAACACGTGTCAACATCTCATTGATCCACATCAGCGGCCGTTGTCTAGTTAGCAGGTGACATGTCATCATCCACGTGTCCATCACGTCATCCTACAAGTCAGCCATGTCATCATCCACGTGTCTGCCACGTCAACGAACTTGTCCAGCCATCAGGTGACACGCCATCATCCACATCATCCTACACGTCAGCCACGCCATCATCCACGTGTCTGCCATGTCAGCGTTCCACATGTCTGCCACATTAGCGTTCCACGTCAGTATTCCACATTAGCGCCTATCATCAGATACTAACCAATCAGTATCCGCCACGTGTCATCTCGGTTCGGTTCAATCAAATCAGTTAACTTTAGCTTTGACTAGTCGGTTCAACCACTTCTGTACTGGTTTTCAGACATCAAGAATCAGTTCCTAAGATTTTTCGACCTCTTGATTTCATTTTTGCTGTCAGATTTGTGAAATTCTTTCTCTATAATAAAGTTATGGAGAAAATTAATGTTGCTCAACCTATTATGACAATTTTAAATGGCACTAATTATAATCTTTGGGCAAGTAATATGAAAAGTTATCTTGTTGGAATTAAATACTGGAGGATTGTCACTAATGGAACTCTCAAATCTGTTCATCTTCAAGATGAAACTGAAACAAAGTACAATGATCGTGTTGATGATTGGGAAAGCAAAAATCATCAAATCATTACTTGGTTTTGTAACACCTCCGTTCTAAGTATTCACATTCAATTTCATCAATTTGATACTGCCAAAGAAATTTGGGATTTTCTTAGCAACAGGTATACAATTTATGGTCTTGCTCATCATTATCAGTTATGGAATACTCTGAATAATATGAAGCAAGAAGTTGGACAATCTGTCAATGATTTTCTGAGTCAAATATAACCTGTCTGGAATCAGCTCTCCCAAGCCAAAATTAGTGCAGATTAACTCCATCTGATCTAATTTCTCATGCCTCTTCGGTCTGAATATGAACCTGTTCGTGTATCTCTGTTGCACAAAGATCCTTTTCCAACACTAGAAACGGCTATCAAGGAATTAATTTTCGAAAAAATTCATTTGCAAATTAGCAAACTAGCTTCCTTTGATTAGGCTCTAGTTACTCATAGGCCATTATCGGCTCATTCACTACAACACTATAAGAATTGCAATTGACCTGGTCACTCATTCTCTAACTGTCCAACTATTTAGTGTAGATACTGCCACAAACTAGGACATGTCAAAAGCAACTGTCTTACTCGTCCATCAAAACCAAGAGACAATCATCCTAAGTACAAAATTAACTCAGACACTAGGTTCTCCAGTGCCAATGTTGCTGTCTTTGACAACTCCTCTGTCTCCTTCACTCTTTCTGACCTTGAATCCATATTCAAAAAGGTTATGTCTTCCAGTATCTTCTTTTCTAGTGTCATATATGTCTACTCAGGTAACAATCAATGGTTAATTGACTCTGTATGTACCAATCATATAACCTCCGATCCAAATATTTTTCAATCTAAAACCCAAAATAACTTTCTAGCCCCTGTTCATATCACTGATCGAAATAAAATGGGCATCAGTCATGTTAGAACTATTTCCACATCTACTCTTACTGTACCTAATACATATCTTGTGCCTTCCTTAGCTGTTAATCTTCTCTCTGTTGGTCAAATATGTGAATTAGGATTATCTGTGTATTTTGATTCTAATGGTTGTTAGGTACATGACCCAAAGACGAGACAAATTGTAGGAAGTTGAATCAAAATCGGGAGGCTATTTGAACTTCAATCTCTTCAAATACCTCACAATGCTATGTCTGCCACAAGTAGTTTGTCTCCTTTGTTTCAGTGGTATTTACTACTCAATCATGCCTTTCTTAGTAAATTTCATCCCTTAATTTCAAATGGTACTTTAGGAAATATAAAAGTTGCAGAACTTCAATGTACTCATTGTCAACTTGCAAAACAACCTACGTTATCATTTAATAATAATGATTCTATTTGCGATACTCCTTTTGGACTTGTTCATTCTGATATTTGGAGACCCTCTCCAATTTCAACAGTTAGTGGCAATCGCTATTTTGTTATTTTTATTGATGATTACTCACGTTTTACTTGGCTCTTTTGTATGAAGCATAGATCTGAACTTCCTCAAATCTACATTCATTTTGCGAAAATGGTTCAGACACAGTTTTCACGTCCTATTAAAATTTTTCAAACTGACAATGCTATGGAATACAAAGAGTCAAGTCTTTTGCAGTTCTTTCATGATCAAGGAACTTTAGTTCAAAGATCCTGCCCTCATACCTCTCAACAAAATGGCAGAGCCGAACACAAACATCGTCACATCTTAGATTCTGTAAGAGCTCTCCTTCTATCATCAAGATGTCCCAAAAAATTATGGGGAGAAGCAGCTTTAACTGCTGTTTAAATAATTAATCTTTTCCCCACTCCTGTTCTAAAAAATATTTCTCCTTTTGAGTGACTCTATGGTAAGATTCCTGACTATCATTCATTAAAAATCTTTGGATGTGTTTGCTTTGTTTTACTCTAGCCTCATGAATACAGTAAACTAGAACCTCGTGCTCGTCTTTGTTGTTTTATAGGATATGGCATAGAATATAAAGGATATCGATGTTAGGATCCCATCTCCAACAAATTGCGCATATCCTGACATGTGGTCTTCTGGGAAAATATTATGTTTTGCACTGTTTCTAAATTCCATGACTCTGACACAAATCATGTATTTACTAATCCATCCAATGAGTTCTATCCTGTTTATAATATAGAGCTGCCTTCTGATATTGATTCTGCTCCTCCACAATTAGTCCTGTCTGAAGAGAATGTACTTGCTTCAACTATTGATCCTGCACCTACTCCTGAACCTGACTCTGCCTCTGAAGTCAATCTCCATCGATCAACCAGGGTAAGAGAAACACCTTCTCACCTTTGAGATTTTCACTGTTATTCTACTATTGCTACACTTCACGAACCTCACTTTTATCGTGAAGCCAACACTAACCCTCTATGGCAGCAAGCTATGACTGAAGAAATTCAAGCATTGGAGAAAACTCACACTTGGGAACTCGTTGATCTCCCTCCTAACAAGATCCCTATTGGCTGTAAATGGATTTGCAAAATTAAAACACGCTCAAATGGATCTGTTGAACATTACAAGGCTCATTTAGTAGCCAAAGGATACTCAGGAATATGGCTTAGACTATGAAGAAACATTTGCTCCAGTTGCTCGCTTGACTTCTGTCCGTAGTCTTTTAGCCATAGCAGCAGTCTGCAAGTGGAAACTATTTCAAATGGATGTCAAAACTGCTTTTCTTAATGGTGATCTATCTAAAGAAGTTTATATGAAACCTCCTCCTAATACCACTCTCCTCATAAGGTTTGCAAACTGAAAAAGGCTCTGTACGATTTGAAACAAGCTCCTAGGGCATGGTTTTCCAAGTTTAGTTTCACTCTTACTAAATTTGGCTTCATTTCCAGCAAATATGACTCAGCACTTTTTGTTCGACATACCAGTCGTGGAATTGTGCTTCTGTTACTTTATGTTGATGATATGATCATTACAGGCAGTGATACAATAGGTATTTCTAAAGTTCAAACATATCTTAGCCAACATTTTGAAATGAAGGATCTTGGAACTCTCAGTTATTTTTTGAGCCTTGAAGTTTCTCACACTTCTCAAGGGTACTACTTGTCTCAAGTAAAGTATGCCTCTGATTTGCTTTCTAGGGCTGGTATTACTGATGAAAAAACAGTATCTACTCCTTTAGAGCTCAACTGTAAGCTTACCCCTCTAGATGACACTCTTCTTAATGATCCTACCTTATACCGCCAACTAGTTGGAAGTCTTGTTTATCTTACAGTTACTTGACCAGATATTTCATATGCTGTTCATCTAGTTAGTTAATTCATGTCTGCTCCACGCTCCTCTCATCATGCAGCAATTCTTCAAATTCTTCATTATATTAAAAGAACACTTTTCCATGGTTTACATTTTTCTGTTGATACATCTTTGGAATTATTTGATTATTCTGATGTAGATTGGGCTGGTAATCCAACTGATCGTCACTCTACCACTAGTTATTATTTCTTTTTAGGAGATTCCCTTATTTCTTGGTGAAGCAAGAAACAGACTGTTGTTGTACGCTCTAGCACAAAATAAGAATATCGTGCACTTGCTGATACAACATCAGAATTACTATGGTTGCACTAGTTGTTAGCAGATATGGGCATCACCTATTCATCCACCACTATACTTCATTGTGACAATAGAAATGCAATCCAGATTTCACATAATGACGTGTTTCATGAACGGACTAAACATATAGAGATTGACTGTTACTTTGTTCGCCATCATGTCCTTCAAGGCACCATTCATCTCCAATTTGTACTATCCGTTAATCAAACTACTGATATTTTTATTAAAACTCATATGCCGACTCGTTTTCAAGATCTTCTGAGCAAACTCAAACTGGCATCTACTATACTACCATGAGGTTGAGAAGGGGTGTTAACGAAAGTCAAAGACAGGAATCCATGGAAGTTAAGACACCAGCTGTTCTCCAGTTTGTAACATCTTCATTCAATACCTAACATGATCTACAAGCTCAATAGTCAATATATCATTCTATGAACACATGTATAAACTCCATAATTAACGACATTAATAGTATTAGAATAAGCTATAAATACCTTACAAATTCTCTATAAAGATATACAGAAAACACAACTTACTCTCTCTAATTTTTATTAGCAATTCTGTTTGATATTTTACAATAAATAAAAAATAAATTTGAAAATTGAATTTAAGACCGCTCAGCACCTCAACTGTAGTCTTGCTGCTAAACTCTCATTCACGCCATCTTGACCCTATGAGAATTTTCTTGCGTCTTTTAAAATACAGGGAAATGTAAGACTTTATTTTTATTTACTTCATTTATTATTTTGTTTCTTCCAGTTCCACCATAAAAAATATATGTTGAATTTCTATTGGTCTTTTGCTTCTTTTAAGTGTGCAGAGAATTTTGCATTCAAATCTTCTACAATAAATTTGTTTTGTGCATAGTGAAATTAAATTGTTATATATGTAAGAGATTTTACAACAATTTTATTAAAACAATCTGATTTCTGAAAGAAATGACGTCAAATGCACAGAAACTTCTCTTCTTCTTTGCACCGTCCTTGTACAGGATGAGCTAATAAATGTGCAAAACGAATTTATATTTCTTTTTCTTTTTTTTTTCAGGAAAGAAATACCTTTTTTTGTTTTTCCCTTAATGAAGCTCCATCCCATTACTAGCTAACAATTAGAAATGTTTATGGTTATGGCTCGGGTTTAAAATTTTAAAAACTTTAGAAATGTTGAGTTCATCTAATCCACAAATAGATCATTTATTAAAAATATAACCTAATTATGAGTGCATACAATTTAAGCAACCAAATACTCTCTTCAATATGAAAAAGTGACCATTAAAAAAGTTAATTTTTTTTCATAAATAAGTAGTCATTTAGCAATTTAATAAAAAAAATGGTAAAATGACTAATTTACCATTCTATTTCCCAAGTATGAAAGATATTTTCCTAATTTATACTGCAATTAATAGGAATCTTTTTGATAATTTAAGATAAAGTTATTACTATCTTAAAAATGGTGATTTTTTATTAATGACTACTTTTTTCAGAATGGAAAGAGTATATATATATATATATATATATATATCTGTGTGTGTGTAAAACAAATCAAAAACTTTTTAAAGCTTATCACTTTGCATTTATTTAAGAGTTTGTATGGCATATAAATGGCATAAAAAATCTATTATAATAAGCCATGTGTAATTAATTATAAGATAATTATTTTCCATACATTTCTAAATGAATTTTACTAGCATATTATTTAATGCTAATGAATAATAAGAAATAAATAATTGATAATAATTCAATTAACATATCATAATACTATTCAATTAACATATCTTGATATAGTAAAATTATGGTTACAATTGATTGGAATCATAAACTTTTAGACTATTCGTTTTCTCCCATCTTACTATAATATGTGCATTTAATTTTTTTTTATTAATTTAGTAAAAATTTATTAGTTATTATCATAATTTGAGTTTTACAATAATTGAAATTCATGGATATTAAAATCTAAAAAATTATAAATATGTAATTAAAATTTCTTAATTCCTACTAGTTATTGAATATGTTTTTTTCTCTTTCTTCTTTTGTATAGAGATATTGATATGTTATTGTAAAATTATTGTTACCGAGTGTTGTTATATTAGCTATTTATAAATTATAATATTTATGAATGATTATGAATAATTAATTCTTATAATATAATAAATAATATATGAGTGGTTTTAGCAAAATAAGAAGTTAATTTTCATAATTACCACAATAATTATTTATAAGTTATAATTTGATTATGAATAATTACAATTTAATGTATAATTGTTATATACACATAAAATGGTACATATTTATATTTCATTGTCTCAATTTTTCCTTGTTTAATTATTGGTAGTATATTTTATATCTTTAATGGCCATTTTTTTATTATTTAATGTCTTACTTATTCCAATTACCATTAGGCTATATAATTTGATTCCGTCTTTCTCTTTTTCATTTTTCATTTTTCATTTTCATTCGGTGAGTTTTCATTTTTTTTATCACCATATTTTACTTTAACAATTTTTTTTGATAAAATTATTTTCTAATTTAAATATTTATATTATTGGATCTAAATGTATAGTTGGTATTTCAGATTTAATTTGCTCTTCTCTTTGCAATAATTATAAGGACCTATATTTATAAGATGCCACATATTTTATGGGCAACAATTTTGGTCAATATATTTTGAATTTTATTTTTTAGTTATATTTTGATATTTCGCTTTTATAGTATTTGCAATATATATACACGCATACATACAATATTGAGTTGTATAATTTTTTTAAATATAATTTTTTAATCTCATATTAATAAAGTTGTAGAATATATAAATATGAATTTTATAGATATTTACATGAATCATTTATAGTTTTTGCATATAATATAGTTCATATATTTGTCTATCAAATTTTTTTAATTGATCTTATTTTTCATACATATTTCATTATTATCATTTCTATATAACTTTCATCATATTTTTGGAATATGTTTTTGTTTTATTTATAAATTTTTTAATAGTCTTTATCATAGATATTCATCATAAAAATAATTAAGCCAATATTAATAATCAATTTATTTGCTTATCAAATTAATTATTAAATTCTATATATTCTTTGTTTCTCTTTTTAAGTCCTCCCTTTTTAAAAAAAAAAAAAAATCACCTATTAATTTTGTTAGTTCTTAAATAATTTTGATCATTATTCAATTAAGTAAACAAATTGTGAAGTTGAAGGACATGTATATCATTATATTAATTTTTTAAATTTAATATTTTATATTTAAAATTTCAAAAATAATAAAAAAGATCAATTAAAAAATATAGTGTTCAGTATTGTAAATTATTTAATATTATTGACATATTCATCTCACTTTTTATTTTTTATTTTGTATTTCAATTTAATAGCTGACCAATCTTCAGTTTAACTTGAAAAGGTAAAATCAAAACTCACAGTTAATCAAACCTGCGAACGCAGGAAAAAAAATTCAATTATTATAACAAAAAAAGTTGATCATAATGTTCTATTCTTCCTCATCTAAAAAGCAAGCATGAGCAAATCTGCTCACACAGACTTGAAATTGATTTTGGTTTATACCTAAACAGTGAAATTTCTGTATTCTCATCATTTTTAATTATTTTTAATTACGGTCAAAATATGTTAAATTGTATTATAATTATAATTAAATATGTTTTAATCTTGGATTTAATTATAATGTAACAAAGACGACATATATAATAAGGCTTCAAAATTACAAAAACTAAAACTGATTTATAATTAAAAAAAAAAATTGCCCCTAATTAAACTTATAGTTTTGTGATGGGTACATGTTTTAGATTGGATGACATATTTAAATCAAACATAAGAATGACATATTTAAGTGCAACATCCCACATTAAATTTATTATTAAAACTAATTATTGTTAATTATCTATATTTTCATATCAAACCCGGTCTTAGAATAGGAAAAGACAGAGAATCACGGGTCAGAAGTTTAACCATGGCCTAACTAGGATCGAACAATAATTAAACCTAATTTTAGAATTTAAAATAGTAAAAATAAATAAATTTTCTATAAATAAAAATGAAACAAATTTAATTTTTTTGGTGTTAAAAAAGCTTTCACTATTATTTTATTCTAAAAATTTAAATTTATTTTATAATATATTTAAAATTGTTAACCAATATAGAAGTATTTGGAAATGAGCTGAGCATAATTAATATCAAGGAAGCCTTTGTTGACTACAGATCCACCAAAACTTAGCAGCACTTTTCTTACCAACTGAAAGGAGAATGCATCTTTTGGCATCCGTTCTAATCTTATCTTAAGGGGTATATTTAGGGGAAAGATTGCTTGCAATTAGTGTTTGGTAAATGGTTGGACAAGTTATAACTTATGCAAGAGGGGGAGAGTCAAAACTCAATGGGAGCAAATTTTTTTTTTTTTTCCTAAATTGAAGATTGATTGACCTATTAAATCGATTTTTGGTCAACCAGTTTGCCAGATAACCAGCCAATTTATATGGATCAAAACTGGTTTTTATATATCTGATTTATATAATCTTATTAGACTGAAAATTTGAACGATTTCTAGTTCGACTGGCTAGTTTAATATGAATCTGACAACAACGTTAATTATTTAAATAAAAAAATCAAAATTTCCATGCATTTTGATCACTATCTCTCTCTCTCTTATATATATATATATATATATATTAGAGAGCAGGAATACCTCACATAAACATAGTAAGTTATATAATCGGGGGTAATCTTCTCTTTTAATATCTCTTACCAAATTTGTGATAATAATTTTTTATTTTAGAAAACTTGAACTTGAGATATCTCATTTTTCTCTATTTTAAAAGAGATGAAAATACTAATCATACTACACTTGAGATTTTCCACTTCTCACATATTATAATATTATTATTAATATGATAATTTTTTGAATAAAAAAATGTCATGCAAACAATTTATGAATTTTTAACACCAATTAATATTAATTAAGATCAGGCATACAATAAAAACAAATTAAAATATTAATCATAATAAAATGCCGACCATATATATGTTTAGATTTTTATGTTATTGTACGACTTAAAGGTAATAAATATTTTTTTTATTTAATGATGACAGGTTTGGTGAGTATTTTTATTTTCTACTATTTGACAGTGGTTGGTAAAGAGTTTGAATCCTAAAAACAATAATGATTTACTAGAAACTCTATGGAGGAGTGGCGTTGTTGTTCGTTGGCGCTTCTCTTGCTTTGATTTTCTGAGACAGTGAGGAAACAACAAGAATAAGACTAGTACATATTTAGTTCTTAAATATTTTTAAATTTATAAGAAAAAATAAATTTTAGAGTACATCAAAATAAAAGATACTAAATTTTTTTTTGAAAAAATGAAAGATTCCCAAATTATTACATAATAGGCTATTTATAAGGCATGAAATTCTAAATAAAAATTAATAAAGAAATTACTAAATAAAATACCTAAATATTCTAGAATTACTTGAAAAATAGAAAAACAAATATATACTAATAGAAAATAAATCTACACTAATTAGGAAGTTACAATTATTAAAATAATTATAAAAATATATGAGATCCCCCGTCATATTCCTCTACTTTAAGAAAACTCGATCTCGAGTTTATAACTTGAACTTGAAATCTTTCATGCCAAATAAATAAATATTTTGAATAACACATTTTTATGGAGTAATTTGTCACAAATATTTTTTTTGAATAACCAACTGATTAAAATTATTGATCAAGGAGGGAGTATTCTTGAAATAATTAATCCCAATAAAATCAATGCTTTGAAATTCAATAGTATCTTAGGACTTATACATAATAGGCTCACTTGAAAATTTAATGACCTGATTACCACAATCTTCACACTTGCTTCTTTCCATATTCTCTTCAATTGTATGTGTCACGCCCCAAATCCGAGGACACGTGACTGGCACTAGAACACGGGAAATGCACGTAGCTACCAGTGTCCGTAGTAAGCCTAATGGAAACACATAGCAGAAAACTCAAAACTGTAAAGGGCTATGGGCCTATATAAGTTAAGCAGATCTAATCAAATCTCAATATAAAACAAAATCACATCGGGCTAACAACTCGCTTATCTCAATTATCTCATAAATGTAATATCATACAAAAGGATTATGCTTAACAACAGTATTTCAACTCATCAAATACATAATTGAATATTAAAAAATATACAAGTACAAGGTGTAACATTGCGGAGTTCTAGAGCTATATTTACAATTATACATATATTACATATATTTCTTAATACTCAATAATACAAACTACTGTCAAAGAAAAATTGGCAGTTTACTCAGTTTACAATTCCTTCACAAGCTCATTCCCCGACCTGAAAATAACAAAATGAATAGGAATGAGCGTCCGACTCAGTGAATGATACCAGCTAATATATTAAACTGGTGTTCTGCAGACAGATTTCTAATGCACATGCTATGCAATATGTTATAAAGACAGACAATTTATATCATCAAGTAAGGATAAGATACGGTCCACAGTACCACACTAATCTCAATATGGGGAGCCGATCCCCCTATCTTGACTCTCTGAATTCAATAATCTGTCTCTTATACCCAATGGGTCTAGCCGTCATTGATCTATACCAAGTAGCCCTGATCCGACTGGTAGCGGCCCTAGCGATGAGCAGGCCCGGCCAGCATATACTAGACATAACTCATTTTCTCAACATCATCAAAATCATAATCATAACCGTAATCAAAACTAAACCCATGATCCTAGGTGGTACTGTATCCTTTCGACCCCAATCCGTCAATCACAATCACATACAACATAGAATAAAGAATATCGATTCATCATTCACAATCAAATGTTACATACATATATGCAATAGTAATGCATAATATACATATATATATATACACATGGAAATGCGAATGTATAAGGAAATAGAATAACATATTAGGGAGTATCACTCACCTAACTGACGACTCGTCCAACTGGCTTTTCTCGGAAGTGTAGCCTTTAGAACTAGGAAGACGCCAGAACACCAACACCTGACAACAAAGGATACTATTAGAAAAGAACGACTCATATAAGCAGACACAACTTAAAGACTATTGAAATTCTGATCGAGATATCGACAGAATCACACTAAACTCAACAACAGACTCAACGAACTCATAATAACTACCAACTAGAGTCTGCAAAACATAATATAACTTATTTAACAACTGAGATACAAGAGTTTTGGGTTAACCTTCATGAATTTTGATCATACGGATGTCGAGAGTCGTGCCGGAATGACGAAACAGAGCTGCTGGACTGCCCATGTGCCGCCGCCATGCGCCACCGCTGCCGGTGGGACATCTGGGTGATCTCCACACCAGCAGGTTCACCTCGACGCTAGGATCACGAAAACCACAGCCACTTGCCCCCAGTCGCCGCCGTCTCACCGGAAAGCACCTTCAAAGGTTCAGTTTTGCATTTTTCAATCTCTTTCTCTGGTAGCCGATCGGAGGTAGGGTTGGTACCAAAACAAAGCTCTCATCCTCAAGAGTTGAACGGAACCAACCTTGCTTGATTTGGCAGCCAGAATTGGCCGAAAATTATAATTGAAATCTCAGAGCCGGCGGAGCTTCTTCCAATGTGTTTGCCGCCTCCCGTCGACGATCTCCGCCTCTGCTAGCTCCCAAGTACTCGTCGGCAGGTGGGCTACCGCTTGGAGGTGGCGGTGTAACCCACTGCCGGCCAAAGAGCGGCTCACTGACACCCAGCTCTCTCTCTCTCTCTCTCTCTCCCCCCCGCTCCTTCTCTTCTCTGTTCTTCCCGTTTCCTTTCAGCCAATCAACCACCTCCATTTCTTTTTCTTTTTCTTTTTCTTTTTCTTTTCTTTTTCTTTTTAACACCAACACATATATATATAAATCAACAACAACAACAACAACACCAGCAATAATAATAATAATAATAATAATAATAATAATAATAATAATAATAATAATAATAATAATAATAATAATAACAATAATAATAATAATGCTAATAATAATACTAATAATAATAATATTAACCCATAGTTTATATAATAATGATAATAAGAATAAATTCTAATTTACATACTAATAATACAATTAATAAACTTATTCACAATAATAGTAATTATAATAAAATCCTGAACTTCCGGTAATATATATATATAATTAGCAATATAATTTAGATTAATCGAACATAATATTTATATTCAAATATCAAAATATAATTTCTCCAATAACCATTATAATATTTCATAATAATATACATATATAATATTGTAATAAAATTACTATTAATAATACATATTCAAATGGTATGAATATATATAATTTAATAAAATATAACTTTAATATTTGCTTAAATAAATAAAATAATAAAATAATACATTTTCGTACAAAAATAGGATTTTAGAAAAATAATTAAAAATTCAGAGTATTTCATATCTCAAGAGTATCAATTTCTTTTTTTGTTTCCTTAATTGTCTCACCCTATAAAGCTTGTATTTTTCCTTCTTTGTCTTCAAATTTGAAATTAAAATCAATACATGGAAAGCTATCGTCACATTTGGATTTATTATATTTGGATTCAATTTCCACAAATTTCGATCTTTTTGAATCTTGAATTGATTCAAGTTGAATAGTCTTTGCTATTTTCTTAGCATCCAATTGAATATGAATAGATCCTCCACTCAAAAAATTTGAACTAAATTTGTCTATTAAAGCTTTATCATAAAACTCCTCTAATCTTTTATAATACCTATTTAATTTTTATATAAATCACGAAGCACATAACAACTATAGTAAAATTAGTCAACTAATAATTCTTTCATCATTGACTATGAAAGAATTTTACCATATGTCTTTTGATAATCAACCGACCAATCAAGTGCGTTATCAATTAACTTCCAAGAAGCAAGCTTAATTTTTTCCTTTCCATGAATATCATGATAATCAAAATATATCTCCAAATCAAATAACCACTTGACAAAATATTTCTTATAAAAATCACCATCAAGATAAGAAATACCTCTAAAATTAGGGATGCTTGTATGAATTGATTGACTGTGAGCTATATCATCTCCAGTGCATGATCTTCCATATCCACGATCCCAAAAATAAAAATTATTTTCTAAATTAGGAATATATCGGCTGCGAGATACATCATCTCAAATGCTATTTCTTCTATATCCCGGATCTTGAAAATTTATTCTTGAAAAAGTTTGCCTTTCGCAATCCCTTTCAATGAAAAGATTACTTCGTACTCTGTAGATTGTCATTGAGTAAACAAGCCTTAACCAAGCTCTGATACCACCTGACGCAGCAAGGAAGTAATAAGAATAAGACTAGAACATGTCTAGTACTTAAATATCCTTGAATCCACAAGGAAAGATAAATTTTGGAATCCACCAAAATAAAAGATGCTGAAATTTTTATTCAAAAAATGAAAGATTCCCAAACTATTATATAATAAGCCTATTTATAAGGCATGAAACCCTAAATAAAAACTAATAAAGAAATTACTAAATAAGATACCTAAATATTCTAGAATTACTTGAAAAATAGGAAAACAAATCTACACTAATAGAAAACAAATCTACAATGATTAGGAAGTTACAATTATTAAAATAATTATAAAAATATATGAGAATCTCACGTCAGTTTCTCCATTTCATTTCATAGCAATACACATGGAAATTAACTCCAAGATATATATGTTTGGGATGAAAGTCTATACGGGTTTAGTTTTAAATTGAATAAATTTAAAATGAATGAAACTTAAAAAAAAAAATTAAATTGAATCAAATTGAAACAATAATAATAAAAAAAATAACCAATTGAAATTATAAAAATATATTTGCAGAATAATAATAATGAAAATTATTATAAAATAAAAAAACAATTATAGAGAATAGAGAAAAGAGAGAATAGAAGAGGGAATAAATTTCTATGTGTTATTTCATTAATTAAAGCACCTATTTATAGGTGTAAAAGATTACAAAGATAAGATAAAAAATAGAGTCCTATTTATATAAGAAAACTATTTATAAAGATAGTGATAGATATCCAATTATATCATACTACTCAAATATTATCATCAATATTATCACAACACTCCTCCTTGAATGTCTATTATAAAGAATATGCCTCATTAAAATCTTACTAAGGAAAAATCCTGTGGGAAAAAATCTTAATGAAAAAAAAAGTACATTATTCTTATAGAGATTTGTGCTATAACACTGCTTCATTAAAAATCTTGTCAGGAAAACCCAATGGAATAAAACTTAGGCTAAGGAAAAAAGAGTGCAGTGCACAAGAATGCCCCTCTCATAAATACATGATTTCTAACAAAAATCTCATAACCGACGCATGCCAATTTTATTCACCAACTTCTCAATTGTTGTTGTAGAGAGTGCCTTTGTAATTAAATTTGTCAAATTATCCTTTGATTAAATTTGATGAACATCATAACTTTCCAAATTGTGTATCCAAATACATTTAAGTAATATCCACATATAATAATTTATTTATAATATTCCCGCTTTGGATATTACTTGCGCCATGAATATGCTTCATTAAAAACCTTACTAGAAAAATTCAGTAAGAAAAAACATAACTAAAAAAAAGAGTAGATTTCATGCGCTATTTTATCATTATATAGATTACCTCATTAAAATCTTTGTCCAAGAAAATCTTGTGGGACAAAAACTTGACTAAGAAAAAAGAGTACAATTATATACTAATTCATTCTCCCTGATGAGGATAGATTTTAACACAACATATACTAATCGATGAAATAATGTTGTTTAAATGCCGCACTAAGTAAAGACTTAGTATATAAGTCTATTAGGTTGTCACTTGAACGAATTTGGTGAATATCTCTTATAGAGCTCATATATATATAAGAATTTGGGTAAAGTTTATAAATTTACTTCATCACCCTTGATATACCCACATTTAATTTGTGTAATGCAAATTGCATTATTCTTAAAAAACAAAACCTTTATAAAATTACAATACCACCATAAGTTAATACATAGTCAGTCTAAGATCTACCATTATGGAGATTAAGCAAATAATCAATATCCGTATATAGACCAATTTCAAATCTGAATTAATTAGAATATAATCATAGTATTAATAGTACACTGAAGATAACATTTTACACCACTTTAGTATCTCTTAGTAGCTACAGAGTTATACCTAGTTAGGAATTTTTCTTATAAATATAATTTCAGACCTGATGTAATTTGTAAGATACATGAATGCCCCCTAAACACTTAAATCTGGTACTTCAAGATCAAATTAATAACTTTTTATTATCTTCTTTAGGTCTAAAAAAGTCTTTCTACACTTTCAGTGAGTGGACCACCTATTGGTGTGTTTAAGGGAAATGATTTTATCCATACAAAATTGCTTAAATATATTTTCCACATAAATAGACTAGTGTATTAGAACTCCTTGATAATCGATCTGCAAGCCGATACAAAATTTCATTTCCTATAAATTTTTCACCTTGAACTCACTTTTCAAATAGGTATATACTTCTTTGAGTTTGTTAGGAGTCACACTGATATTTAAATCATTAACGTATACAGCAATAATAATATTTACCATTCTATGGTCTTTTATGGACATAGTGCATTATTTACATATCTTTCTTTCAATAAAAATTTACTCAAACAATTATACCACATGTTTATATTGCTTTAATCCATAAAAGGATTTTTGCAATTTAATGAAATATATGTCACATGTTTAATGTGCATTCATTTGTGATATCTTTAATCATTTTGAGACTCTTATATAAATATTGCTTTCATAAGACGTATATCAAGTCTTTTTCTAATTGTCATACTAATCAAATAATGGAACATAATCATTTTCATAATAAGAGAATTAATTTTCTCATAATTAATGATAGAACGAGTGTAGCTCTACTTTAATTGCCTCTGTCCAGAATGATCAATCATATTTATGCTAATATTCAATTACTTATAGATTTTGGATCCGATTTTCTCTTGAAACAGTAAGAGCTACTATTGAGGCAAATTCATCATCGACGATAATTGAATTTCTATAAACTCTTTCTCTTATATCACAAAAATAATTGAGATCTCATAGTTTTCATTTATATGATCATCAACTGCAGAAACCATATTTGAATAATCTAATTATTCCATCGTCTCAGTTTGTGTCTCATAATTGGCTATAGTTCTTTTACTGAGATCTTTCTCTTCGGGAGTTTTTCTTTAGGATATTTTATGAGTGACGCTGCTTTTCTTTTCCGCGGATTTGTATCTTTAGTTCCAATTTACTATCCATGCTTCTGGCGTGTAGTAAGATTAATTAATTTTCTATTTGCAATTGGAATCAGAACCCTTGCCAGGGTATTAGTAATCGTAATATAAGACTTTATTACTCTTTTAACATCTATAAATGCATTTGACAATTAAATTACAATTTGTTGCAAATGTGTTAATTTCTAAACTCCTAGTTTATTTTAACTTGTACGTGGATCAAAATTATTTAAAGGGTTTTCCTTCAAATAAATTTCTCGATATTTTTTAGCACTGCAAGTGCTTTTCCTCCCCTTAATATCGAGAAATATGTCTCATCAAAATAAATTCTTCGTCTCTTTTGTGGACCTATTTTTGTACATTGAGATAGTGATATTAATATATTCATGGGCACAGCTAAAAATTTGCGGCTCATGTCATTGTACAAGTTTCAAAGGAGAGTATGTATGATATACATAATGGCATTCATACCAAACATTTAAAGTTTAATTATTGAACTATAAGTTCAATACTTGAACTGTAGGTTCAACGTAATATGTTATGCATGTATATTGGAAATAAAATAATAATGAAATAACTCATTATAATGCACAACTTATAAAATTCTTACAAATTACTCTTTCAGGGAGTTTATATAAAATCACCAATATTGAGTTGTGTCCTTTATATGAGTTGTTATTCTTTCAGAGTTCTTATGATCTACTAAATAATTTATAGCATTCACTTCAGGGAATAGAGTTGTACTAGTGGGCATTGTTTGATAATTTCTCATTAACAATTATTCTTTACAACCACTAGAAGATAAATAAATTTTATAATTTATACTGCTGTTACATGAGCATGTAAATTTATACTACACAATTTCAACTGTGAAGTAATTACATGGTTGAATTATATTCTAAAATAAACTTCAAGTTTTGTAGGTGTAGATTTAGCTAATCATATTGAGCTTGTGGTAGTACCACATCGTTCAAGTGATCATATTGATCTTTAAAACTCTTATAGAGAATATAAAAATCATTAATTGTAAGATATTCAGCTTTTTCTCACTTAAATAACATCTAGTGTGATCATAATTAAATTAGTTTTTTAACGACTTATAGACAATATATTCAGTTTTTTAGGAACTGTAGAGAATATTAATTCTTCAGGAACTTAGGCCAAAATTTTTTAGGAATTTATACCTTAATTATTTATTCAATTAGTTCTTTAGAAACTATAAATAATACTAGTTTTTTCAAGAATTATAATTTGAAATATAGTGCTAGTTCTTCAGAAACTAGAATTTGAAATATGCTACTAGTTTTTCAGGAACTAGAATTTACTTAATAAAAATTAAATAACATGAAATAATAATTTTTTTTCATAAAAATGATGGTCAAATTAAAATAATAATAATATATAATAAGAAACGAAAACATGCATATAAAACAACAATAAAAAAAATCTTAACAACAATAAAAAAAAAATCTTTCTTTAACTTAAAAAAAATTGTTACTATAAAAAACGATTTGTAAAAATCATGAAACTTAAACAATTTTGTTGCTATAAAATTTGTAACTTAAAACAACAATAAAAAAAAAAATGATTTCATAGTTATATAAAAGAAATGTATATGCAAAATTTTTTATGCCCCCATCAAAAAGTATAAAAAAAAACTTATATTTAATTTAATTGATATAATAAGATAAATATATTTCGAACATATGTGCATATTAAACCATAAGCATATGTCTATTTGAGAACATATATGATTCATATGTCATTCAATATGAGGAAAAAAAAACCATAGAAAAAAAAATGGTAAAACAAATTCATGTTGATAACGTATTATAAAATAAAAAAACAATTATAGATAATAGAGAAAAGAGAGAATAAATTTTTGTGTGTTATTTAATTGACTATAGCACCTATTTATAAGTAAAAAAAATTACAGAGATATGATAAAAAATGGAGTCCTATTTACATAAGAAAATTATATATAGAGATAGTGAAAAATATCTAATCATATCATACTATTCAAATTTTATCATCAATATTATCACAATAAAAATATATTTTTCATTATTATATTAGTTATAAATATATAAAAATAAAGCTTGCTTATACTGTTTGATTTTTTTTTCCCCATAAAATCATACGGTAAACTAAGATAATTGAATTGACTAATTAAATATCAAAATCAAACCAGTTGAATTTTAAAAAAATAAAACAAAAGTATCCATCCAATCAGTTTTACAGTTTGAATAACTTTGCAACACTTGGCATATATACAGGATCCGATAAGAATATTACATACATGAGTGAAAAAGGTAATATATTAGTGACTATAAAAAAAAATAAAAGATATTATATTAATGTCTTTACATTGAACAAAATAATTAGCATATTTATAATAAAATTTTAAAATATTAATTAGTCATTAGTTTGGTATTTCACGTATAAAAAAAATTAAACCAAGTAGAACTAAAATTATTCTGAATTATATATATAGTTATCATATTTAAATAAATTAAAACTTTTTTAAAAATATTTATAGATTTATTTTTTAAATGAATGATTTTTGTAAAATTTATAAATTTTTAATAATTTTTATAGAATTCATAAATTATGAATAACTTTTAAAAATTTTATATTGTAGCTATTAATAAAATTTTGTAATTATTAATAAATTTTTTTATATTGATCTTCTGTTTGTCACATAAATAATATTAGGATTGTCACGGTTTTGACATGGTCAATAAATGAGATTGTCATGATTTTAACATGGTCATTAGATGGGATTGTCATGGTTTTAACATTTCAATCATAAAGCATCAGCAAGGGCTATTTGTACAGCATTTTTCTCCACAAATTATTCTAAAATCATCAAGAAAATTCAAACATTAGAATCTAAAAAGAAAATAAGAAGCGCAATTTACCAGGTATGAGCTGCACGTTGATGTCCGACATTTTTGGAAGTTTCTCCGAAGTGTTCTTGCAGAATAGTGGCATGGCAGCCCTCTGATTGTTTGTATCCGGACCTGCACGTCCCATACCAAAAGTAAAAAAATCACATAAATAAAAATGAAGAAATAGGCACAAGAAAGAATTATGCACGACAATGTACTAACAAATTCCAGCCACTTAATAAGTAAAAAATCCTAAACCAATTTGATATTAATTGATTAAAATTACCCCAAAGAAAAAAAAAAAAAAAAAAAACCTCGGTGAATAAAAAAAAAAACTCATTGAAATATATATATATATATATATATATATATATATATATATATATATATATATATATATATATATCTATGATTTTTATTTAATTATCTACGGAAATAAATTTTATTATGTATTTGTTTGATATATAAATTAAATTTTAATTCATTATTTATTGGAATATGTACACTTTTACTATTATTTATTTGGTTTTTATATGAAATTATATATATATATATATATATATATATATATATATATATATATATATATATATATATATATCTATGATTTTTATTTAATTATCTACGGAAATAAATTTTATTATGTATTTGTTTGATATATAAATTAAATTTTAATTCATTATTTATTGGAATATGTACACTTTTACTATTATTTATTTGGTTTTTATATGAAATTATATATATATATATATATATATATATATATATATATATATATATATATGAGGCCTCGCCCAAGCACCGATTCGATCTATTAAGTTGAATGGAAATGTTCATTTGAGTTTGAACTCACGATGGAACCCTCAGATTCAGATTGGTTGATTTTTGAAAAGAGTTGCCACCTTAATTTTATTTTATTTAGAAAAAGATTAAAAGAAAAACCTAAATTGACCCCAATTAATATCCCAAAAGAAAAAATCACTAGTTTCAAAATTAAAAAAGATTCGTAAACTAGATTTTCGGTTTATTTAAAAAAAATGATTAGTTTGGCAAATTTCATACAAGATAACTTATAATGAATTTCATGACATAATGCATGAACAATTATATAATGTAAGAATAAACAAATAAATAAACATCCATTCACGGCGATAAAAGTAAAGCAATAAAGTAAAAAGAATTAACTTACAATTCAAAACTAAAATAGGGGATACTTCTTTTAGCTCTTATGGATTCTAAGAAAGTCATACATTCCCCAAAATTATTCTAAAGCAATTATTAAAGAAAAATACTACAAAAGAAAGACAAAATCAATATTATAATAAAGAAAATAAACTAAAAGCAAATATCGCAAAGAATAGAACTAATTCATAAAATAACATACAAGAGAAATGTTATATTTTATTTAAATTGGATTTGATGTTTTAAACAAACAAGCCTACATATCCTTTTAAATGAGAATCAAAATCTACGTATCTCGTCCTTCTTGTGAAGGGGTTAGTTTAGTCTAGCCATTTTATCATGTTTCAGTTTATTAATTAAGAGGTGAGTTGATTGATTAAACAAGCAGAATTGTTAATTACCAAGTTGTTAATTAGGTCATGTTTTAATTAACAAGTCGATGCATCAATTCAAATCATTTACCAAATTAACTAGATCATATTCTAATCAACATGCCTCAAAAGTAGGGGTGAGCATTCGGTTTAAATCGAATCAAAACGAACCGAATGCTCACCCATTTTAGAAATCGAAACCTAACCGAAGTGAAAGTTCGATGTTCAGTCGATTTTCAATTTAACTGAATTTAGTATATAATTAATTATGTCAAAATGAAAACTAAGCAAGCTTTAATGGCTTGGTGGCAATATACACATCAAACATTGTGCTAAGTCTAGAATCGAATCCTAGCAACACCAAACATTGTTTTTTATTATGAAACTTGAGAATATTTATAAAAAAATAATGTTGGGATTCAAACCCAAGTTGGTAAGTAATTAAAATAAAGTTTTGATTACTGAGCTACAAGTGATTGTATGACTTAAATTAACATAAAATATATATATACATATCAAAGTCGGTTTATTCGATTTTTTCTGTTTTAAACCGAAATTTATAAAATTTCAAAAGTAAGAACCGAACCAAACTGAATAGAGTCGGTTCGGTTCGGTTATTCAGTCCGGTTCGGTTTTGCACACTCCTACTCAAAAGTAATGAAAGAAAATGATAAAACATGCCAAGCAAAGAAATAATAAATGAAAAGATAAACTAAACAATCCTAAGAAAATGAAACAAAACAAAATAAAATAATAAAAGAAGAAAATAAATAGTTTACGAGGACAAGACTTAGGGACATAGGGTGGATGAAGCGGACGACCAGATCGTAATTTCACCTTCTCGGCTCGGTGGAATGACAACCTTTGAATGGCGACTTGGACGGCGTATTCGGGACCTTCTCGGACTGATTTGAGGAGAGCTACCTTGAAAGTTGAAACGACCACCCAAATAAAAATTTAAACTAAAAGTTCTTTTCTTTCGGACCAAACTTGTGAAGATAGTTCGCTTAATGCAAAGGTTAATCAAGTAAATCAAGAGGTTAAAGAGGTCTAGAAAATAGAGTGGGAGGACCCCTATATATAGGAGAGAGGTTGGGGGAAGGTTTCATGCACTTCCGATATGAGAAAAGTGCACAAAATTAAGAAAAAACGGAAAAAATATGAAAAACACAATTGCTGCCACCAAAAGCTCTACGGTAGCCTCAGGGCTTCTAGCGACAGCCGCAGGTCAAGGTGCGGCAGCCGTGGGGATTTTGGAGGCAGTTGTATGCCCTTCTACGGCTGCCAAGCTCAACTTCGATTGTTTTGCGATTTTGGTCCATTTTCACTCGTTTCTCGTCCGTTTTTCACGATTTCAGTTGCATTGTGTTCGTTATTCAATTCTAGATAATCTAAGAGCAGTCCAAAGCACAAAGTGATAGGTTTTGGCTCTGCATTTCTCAATTTTTTTAATTTTGGCTTCTGGAGATCTGTTAACTACACTTAAGCACCTTCAAGATTTCAAATGCAATATAGAGGGTGCAAAATTAAGGGTTCACAATATATATATATATATATATATATATATATATATATATATATATATATATATATATATATATATATATATATATATATATATATATATATATATATATATATATATATATATATATATATGTGTGTGTGTGTGTGTGTGTGACACATACGCATTAGGAATAGAGAATTTAATATGAGTAAGATTTTAATTTTAATGTCTATTTTTAAAGTAGTCTCATTTTATCTGTTATTACTAGATTAAGACACTAGTTGATATTTATTTATATATGTAATTTTCTATGATATATTTTTTATATTCATTTTAAATTTATGAATTATGATTAAATATATAAAATTAATAGTGGTTTTACAAAATAATTTATTATTGTTGTTGTTAATTAATTTATTGAATTTATCATTAATTGCACTTGAATTGTAATTGAAATCAATCTCTCAAATCCTTGAAGGATTGATGGGTGGCAAAAACAATTTTAAGTATTTTCTTAAGTGTGTGTATATATATATATATATATATATATATATATATATATATAAAAGAATTTAATTGCAGAACCTTTTAGTTCTCAACCACTTCAAGTTTAAGACATTCAAGCTATATTCGCATATTGACAAATGACAACCATGTGAACAAGACTAAGCGTCATTCAAAATACATAATCGAACAAGCATAAACCCCACAGATTATATAATAAAATTATTCAACACTTAAAATTAAAAATTTTAAGTATTTAATTATTTTAAATTATTTAGTGATATATGTCTTAAAAGTTTTAATTAAATAAAAAATCACTTAAAATGATATAATCAAAATTTTTAATTTGAAATTTATACTGAATACAAAAAATATTAAATTTTTAAATAATTATGCAAATTAAAAATTATATATTTATATTACTGAGCACTTAAATTCAATATTTAAATTTTCAATACTTAATTTTTAATTTTAGCAAACACCACTTAAATTTAAAGGAGTATATATTTTATGGATGTGTTACCAAAGGAAATATAGTATTTCTTTTAAATATTATTGATGTGCACAAAATAGTTTTCGATCACTTATCTGTGTCCAGTCGAACTCATGTGTCTACAGAGCAAAAGGTGAAAGTGTCCAAGCAATCGATATTTAAGTCATTAAAAGGTTTTGATATAAGGGATTGTAAAAGTTGAAGTATTTAAAGTACATAACTTATTTTTGAACTGCCTTAGAGTATTTATATTAATTGTCTTGGGAAGTAAGTCCCTCGAAAATATGACCACTAAGCATCTAAGTAGTGGGGTAACTGTTTCATATATTTTAGAAAGTGGAGAACTATACTCCAATTATGAGTCATTCTCTATAGATTCTGGTCATCTAAAGGCACCATCGAAGAATCTTGAACTATTATAGCGATTTTAATCTAAAAAAGTTCATAACTTGCTTAGAAATGATCTGTTAGATGAATTAAAGTTCATTTAGAGTGATTTGTATATATTAATATGCATCAATTATGATGATTTACAAAAAATGAAAAATAAAATTTCTCATCTGTTATTTATTAGCTATAAGTGTTTATACAAGTTTACATACTATAAACCCCAAAAAAAGGATAGAGAGGAAGGACAAAAACTTCTAAAATTACACTTAAAACTAAAAACAAAGGAAAGAAATGAAAAAGATTTAGCTAGAATGAGAGAGTGAATTAGGAGTTTTGGATAACAGGGAACTTTGTTTTCGCACTTTGTGGTGATTTATTTATTTTACTTTAAAAAAAAAAGGGTAAAATACTACTTAGTTCTTCATATTTGTTTTAAATAATGACTTTGTCGCTGCAATTTGAAAAAATCACTCTTTAGTTCCTCAAGTTTAATTCTGTCAAAATAATTAGTCATTCCATCCAAATTTCTTCAAAATTTTGTTAAAAAATTAAAAAAATAATTAAAAAATAATAATAATAATAATTAATACCTAAAATACCCCTAACATCTTCATCACCATTAATATCTGCTAAATACTTTTATCATCACCATCACCATTACCTTCCTTATTAATCTACAAAAATTAACTAAAAAATCAAAGATAAAACTAAATAAAATCAACTGGATTTCTTGATTGTTTTCTTTAATCATTTTACCAGGTACGGCTTAGAATGCAATTGCGTTTCTTGATTTTCTGTGGTTTTATTTGATTTATTATCCTTATATATATATATATTGTTAGTTATTTTTATTGATGGATCTTTTTTTGGTAGAGAGAAAAGAAGAGATGGGAAGCTAAGGAGAATTCACTTGGAAATTGACAGGTCACCAAAGTTACTCAAAGGGAAGACAATAGTAGTGGTGGTTTTGAATGGTTGGCACGAAGCTAATCCCGATTAATATAACTGGATTTGTATCTAGTGTTCATGATTTTTTTTTTTCATTTTATGCGTGAAGATCCTTTGTAGCTTTAATTTTCATATTGATTTACTTGTTTTGATTATGGGTTTTTGAATATTTAATTTAATTTTGTAGAAAATGATAATGGCCATGGGATTTATTTCCACCCATATCAAATTCAAAATCCTCCATCCAAATCGAACAAACATCATCTATAGAATGGGATAATATATATCTTTGAATTGAGCTCTTATTCAATTGAAGAAAATAGCCTTAGCATAGAAACTAGTAGTTGAAATTATCATGATTAAGTTATATTACCCAGTCAAATTCTAACATGATAATTTTGAAATATAGAACTAGGTCTTTAATTTTGATATTTGTGGCTTAAAACCTTTAGTCAAGATACAGGTATCTTTCAGCAGGCTTCATTTTTTGTTTGAATGCAATAAAATGGTTGTATGGTAGATGGAGACTGATTAGAGGTCATATCATTACTGTAAACCTGGCATGAAATAGAAATTTTAATTGATAATAAAGGGCATTTTAGACTTTTTATAAATTTTTAACGAAAAAAGTAATAAAATGACTTAACAGTGCAATAGAACGAAATCTTAGGAATTAAATAGCTAATTTTTCAAACTATAAAAATTAAATTATTATTTAAAACAAATTTCAAGAACTAAATAGTATTTTATTCAAAAAAATCTATATTACAAATTGAACTAGCCAAAAGAAAATTATGATTTGACTTATCATATTAAACTACTACTTTTATAAAAATTTTATTATTAAAATATAAAAATTTAGCTTAAATGTAATTTTAATTATTTGTAATTAAGGATGATATATATATATATATATATATATATATATATATATATATATATATATATATATATATATATATATATATATATATATATATATATATAATGACAATTTTAACATCAATGCAAAATAAACTCTTCTACGTGGCATGTTTTTTTCCTTAACAATTTCAATATTGATATCAAATAAACTTTTGATGGTTCATTTTTAAAGGAAAAAAGAAGATGATTTAACTTATCTATTTCACAAACGAGTTGGATAATCATTGATTAAAATATTAAATTTTTTTATATCATCAATTTAAATAATTCATCCATTCTTGTTCAATTATCTTCCATAATTTTTTTTAAAGGAAAAACTTATTTCTAAGTTATAATCTATTAAATACCAACGAATTGATTTTTTTTTTTTTTTAGAAAAATCTAATAACAAAATGTAATTGGGATTGGAACAAAAATTTATATTTGAAATGTAAAAAGTTTAGAGTCCATAATTTGGATAGTATTAAAAATATAATCTCATATTGATTTATTACAAATATATTAAGTAATTAATATAAAATTGGATTTCTCAATTTTAATAGCTAACTTTTAAAGTTGGTCATTTCAAATCTATATTAAAAAATTTAATAGATGGGTAATTGATTGAAATTATTGTGAACTTTAAATAGGCTAGCACACATAATAGCCTATTTTTTATTTAAATGCAGTGAACTTAGATTTGTGTACTGCATTTAAATTTAACGCCATTTTTGTTATGCACTAAGGATATGAAATTCCAATATATTTTATCTATTATTATAGATAAAAAGCAGGTGATAGTTGATATACTTTTTAGGTAATTTAGTGGGGTCTTATTTATTTAAACATGCGATTGATTAAATAAATATAGTGAGTTTAGGCCTTTTAAACATTATTATTTTAGGCTTATATGATTTTGAACTTATATTTTAGATTTAAACATGTATTTTTCTTATACATATTTATTCAAATGACTTTCACTATATTTATGTATCTATTTAAAAAATTTGTTATCGATATAACTATTAATTAAGGAAAGAAATATATATTTTCATCCAAAAAAAAGAATAAATTATATATTTAATGGCGAATTTTCTACTGAAATTGCTAGGCTTTTGAGTTTTGGCCTCTAATTTTACACAAGATTATATTTTTTTGTTCTTTTGATTAAAAAAAAAATACAATCTGTAATGAATTTCAAATAAAAAAATTACAATCGGTTTAGAGATTAAAGGTGTTTTTCATCCATGAACTTGAGAAATGTCTTAATTTTTTAATTTAGGAACTGTAAATAATTGATTGTAGTAAAAATTAAATTAAACAAAGTTACAATGGAAGAAATCAACAGCAAATTACTAAATAAAATACAATAATGTAAAATTAAGATAAAATGTATAAATTATGCAGAGTAAAATTAAGATATGATTTCAAGTTCTCACATAGACATTTGCTAGAAATTAAATATTTAAAATTTATCAAACTAGGAATTTTTATTACCGTCGAATTCAAATATAAGGGTTATTTACTAATTTATTATAGATTTAATCACTATATTTTTTACTTAACTTTAATTACTTCGTTTTAGATTAAGTTTTTATTACGCTAAACTCATTTATTGGTTTATGAATTACTTCATGCTTTTTCAACTGAAATAGTGTGCTATTGATTTTCTAAATTATTATTAATTTTATTTAATTCTAATTAATAAAAGATGAAATAATTTTTAGGGCTATTTCAACTTTTTTTTGGTATTTTACTCTTTAATATTTTATTAGCTCTAATTATTCAGCTAAAGCCTAAAGTATATTAATAGAATTAAAATTGATATTTGAAAGAGTAAATAGCACACAAATTGATAGTAATTATTATTATTATTATTAGCATTAGCATATCATATTATGGAAAGGGAACAAAATAATTAAAAATATAAAGATTTAGAATTAAGAATTAACTGATAAGATAAATAGCAAGTTAAGTTTTTAAAATTTGGTTACCAATTTAGCAAATAACAAGTTATTTCATCTAATGGTTAAGATTAAAATTTCATAATCCAATGATTTTATATGTATTGAGACATTTTATCTTTAGTGCATAGCAGAAAACCTTTAAATTTAAATGGAATATATATAATAAGTTAATTTTTGTTTTAATTCTTTTAAATGGGTACTGCATTTAAATTTCAAATTTAAAGTGAATAGCCCATTTTGAAAAACTTTGAGTAGGGCTAAATTTTTTTGATATTTTGTCATTAAGTCTTTTTGAAAAGATACCATTTTAGATGTTGAAGAATTTATTTTAAAAGTATTATTTAACTATTTTGAAACTTTATAATTAAATATGTAAATTAAATCCAAAATTTTAAACATATATATATATATATATTTTTCTTGATAGCATCTCAAACAATAGACAACCAAATAGATTCTTAAACCACTAAACAGCAAATGCAAATTGACGAGCACCATATATCAGCAAGATTGAAAATCTAACAAAATTCATAAACAAACAAAATCCTGACAATTTTTTTGAATTGAATATGATAGCATAATATAATTTTAGCTCAATGAATTTGTAGTTTGATTGGTATTGAGACAAATAAAAAAAATTTGAATTGAATGAAAAATCAAAATTGTAAAGCTGTGAGGATTATCATTAATAAATTTTGTCGACTTTGGTTTAGTCACATTGAAGATATTCACGTCAATAAAAGACTTCAAATTTAAATTGTAAATTGATTAAAATAAGTAAATTTGGTCAACAAATTCAGTGATTAAAAGCAATGTTTAAATTTGACAATTAACCTAAGCTGACATATGATACTGGAATATAGAGTTTGTTTTGTTTATTTTAATTAAATGAACCCGCAAATATGTCATATTCTCTTCTTTATAAAGCTGACAGTAATGCTAGCAGTCTCCGCAAAGTTTTACTCACCAACCAATTCTCTCTTTTTACTGCCAATTGCGTTATTTTATGGGAAATAAGGCAACCATTTCTCTTCATGTAAGTGAAGTCAGAAAATATAACTTTCTAAAAAATAAAAAAATTAGTTTGTTTAGTAATTATAATTGAATAAAATTTTTGAGAAATAAAAGTCTCCATTTCCTTTTAGTTGAAGGAAATAATTTTCTTAGAGGTTAGATAAATAGAAATTTCTTAATTGAAATAAATATAAATATATTTACTCTTTAATGGTTGTGCCTTTTCTATCAATTAGTTGCAAGAGAATTATTATTTTTTATATTATTAATTTTCTAAAATGATAATACCAAAAAAAAAAAAAACTATTTTTCAAGAAATTATATGCAAACAAAATATACAATTATTTATATTTCTTACAATTACTTATATTTTTTTAAAAAAATAACTTCTCAAAAAATCTATTTCTTGAAAAATATACTTCTCAATATAATTAGGTACCAAATGATATCAATTTGTCCATGAATATGTAGAGTTATTAATCTACCTATGTATCCTTTATATAATAAATTAAGTAGTTTGAGTTCAATATCTTGAAGAAAATTTATATCTTGAAAAAATTTAGTAGATTGAATTCAACATCTTTAAAAAAAAAGATACTATGATTATGTAAATGAAAGGCAAATTGATAGAAACTAATTAAATGATTAATTAGGATGAGAATCAGCTTGTTGGAGACAGTAGTGAAGTTTATATGTAAGTTGAGAATCCTATCAACAAGACTAATCTCAATGTTTGCACCAGTTTAGCAATATAACTTGTTTCATTTCTCATATTTTTTGCGACAAAAATCGAGTCGTAGATTAGTTAGTTCGTCATGGCATATTTGTCTCCACTCCATAATGGTGGATCCCGGCCCTTGAATTTTGTAACCTTTTATTTTATGAGGATTATAGTGGAAAATAAAATTTTAGATTCCAATTAGTTGGTTGTTTATCATTATTTAATTGTATTATAAATTTTGTAATTTCTTTTCTTCTTAATAATATTTGGTTGCTAGTTGTATGATGAGTCTGTTTTTTATTTAAAAAAGAATCCTATCATATCTCAACAAGCTTGTTACTTGTAAATTATCTGGTTCGAATCTTACAGGGGTGTATTGGATTAGAAGAATTAAAAACTTTTATAGACCTAAAAAGTAATGGGTATTCAATAATGACTTTTAAAGATTTTATAGAAGTTAAGTGATATTCGATAATAACTTTTAAAAATTTTAAAAAAGTCTATAGAAATTAAAAGGTATTTAATTATAATTTTTCTAAAAGTCTATAAAAGTAAACGGGTATTCAAAAAGTCATTGATTTTTATAAATAATAGACTTTTAATGACTTTTTATATAGTTATATGAATAAAAAATCTCAAAAATTTTCTTTCACTTTTCTTTAAAATTTTCATAGAATTTTTTTTTCAATCACAAATATAAGAATTAGGCCACTTTCCTTGACCAATATAGCTTATATCCCAAACTGAACATCTGAGAACATGAATTTACTTGTGAAACCTATTAGAATAATGAAATCATAGGTTTTGAATTTACTCTATTCCAGTCCCTACATATAATCAAGTAAAAAATGATTTTTCTTTATTTTGTTCTGCACAATCCATATATTTGTTGGCACACAATATTTGATGCTTATATTATATAATATGTCTTTTAGTTTAATAATTGATTGTAGAATAGAAATTAATAGGTTGAGAATATGATTAGGATTATTTTGATAATAGTAAAAATAGTAGCCATGTATTAATCAAAATAACAATATTTAGTTAAAAATTTAAAAATAATAAATTAGTTAATATTAGATTTATTCATGAGTCAGATATAAATTTAAAAAATATAAAATTTTTTAAAAATTTGATTAGTTTGACCCGCAATAATAATTATTGAAAGTCTATTAATATTTATAAAAGTCTATCAATGTCTATAAAAATTTTTTAAAATAAAATTTTTGAAAGTCATTCATAAATTTCTAAAATTCTGTAAAAATTATTAAAAATTTATAAATTTTATAAAAATCATTCACTTAAAAAAGGTTTATAAATGTTTTTAAAAATCTTAATAGAATACACTCTACTTAGGTAAGTTTGATTGATATTTTATAAAAATTAAATTATAAATAATATAAAATTGAATAGAATAGAATAGACATAAAACTTTAAATTTAAATCAAATTAAAATCTTAAGTTTTTTTTTTTTTATTAAGGAGGAAAATATATAACAGAAACACATTAGTTTATATAATAAGGATAACTTTCCTGTTTAACATAACATTTTTTCTATTTAACATAGTATTTCTTACAAAATTAATAACAACTAATCAAAATTTAAGAAATTAAAATATGAAATATCGTATTTTTCATATTTCTTAAAAGTAACGAGAGTATTACTCTTGCTAATCATGTTGTCACAGTCAACCATAGTGCATATAGGATCTTAGCGTTTGCAAGAAATGCATAATATATTTTTCTTATAGAATTCAATTCAACTTTTTGGTCGAGAAGAATTTTATTCATAAATTTGTATTTTTTTTGAATCCATATTCATAAAAAAGTATTTTGGAGTATTGGAGTAGGACAAATAATGATAATAACTTTACCATTGTTAATTCGTTTCCTGCAGAACTAAAGCACCGAACTATTGTTGTAGTAATAAAATATATCAAAATTTGAAATTAATTAAAAACCAACATTAAAATTTGAATTTCACTAATAATAATTTTCTCCGTATTATAAAAACAACGAAATCAGAGTAATCTCCTCCCTGTTTTTTCTCTAAGATTCCTAACAAACAAACGGAAATCTTAGCCAATTAAGATTTTAAAGTAGGATGTAATGTGTATTTGACACTAAAATTGAAATGTCTAAAAAATAATAATAATATTTTATGTTGTTACAAATAATCATTTGAAATTTCATTGACTGGCATGGAGTTTTATGACTAAAATATGTCAAATTAGTTCCAAATTTTGAATTTTAATAATCTATAATAAATATTTTTAAGATGATTTTTTTGGTAATATCAATTTATATAGTAATTAGACAATTACTTGCGCGATGCTGAAGGTTATTTTTTTATAATATAAGATACCGTAATTATCCATAATATTATAAAAGTTTTTAAAAAATAATGGAAAATGTGGGAAAAATTAATATTATTAAATTACATATTTTCAGCTTTATATTTTTTAGTGATTTATTTGATTTACCACCAAAATTCCAAATACTGAATAGACAGCAAATTGGGAGGAAGAAAAAGGTTTTTGCGTATATATATTTCATTCTCATCAATAGGCATAATGTCAAAATCTAAGAAAGTAATTTATTTACAGTCCAACACAATGCAATTCTCACCCACAAATTATTTTGCTTTAACATAAAAAATGTAAATCAGAATAAGACTAAAAGAAAAAAGAACAAAAGGGAAAAATCAAGAATTAGAAGATGCTATTTTTGCAGATTGCTAGCTACTTTGAAAACATTTGCCTACGACTCCCTGATCTAGAGCTCCAACCAGCTGCTTCACCAATCACAATTTCAGCTAAATCCTTAAAAATTGATCTCTAAATATCCAACTCTCCGACGGCACATTGTGCAACAAAAACACAATGAACCATTAGTCAGTTCCATTACCTCAAAACCTAGATTTTAGATTCCTTACCTTTACCAAAAACAGCCAAATAAAAAAAAAAAAATCAAATTTATCTTAATTTGTTTTATTTTCTTTTTACTAATCTTTTTTTTTCTCTTTTTATTTACCTTATGATTCTTGAAGGCTCAAATGACATTATCACCACTGGTATGTTTTTTAGAGATGATGATTCCTGCCAAATCAGAAAAAAAGATTCATAAATTTTTTAAATCTCCTATTTGTTTTCATAGAAAAAAGATCGTATTTTTTCCAAGAAAATTTCATTTATACTTTTATGACATAAAAAAAGGAAGTTCATATGTGAGAGTAAATCTTTGAATGTCTTAAATTTGATTTGTTTTAGATTAAAAATAGGAGGAAAATATATTCTAAAAAGATTTTTTCATTGACATTTGTTAGCAATTGGCAAAAAATAGGATCCATCAAGGTAACAATTAATATAAAAAAGACAAATTGGGAAATTAAAAATTTTCATTTTTGGAAAGAAATTCAAAGAACAAAAAATTTCCAATAATAGATATGGATCTTAGTATGAAAAAGAAAGATTGACAAAAATAAAATAAAAAAAAAAAAAAAAAGAGAGAGGGCATATAATAATAGCAGAGATTGAAAATAACAAAATATAATACATGAAATTAGAACCCAATCAAAAATAAAAAATGAGACCCATGTGGAGAAAATTTTCTCCTTTTTTTTTTTTTTTTTTTTTTTTTTTCTATTTGGTTGTTAAGAAAGTAATAGTACCTTGATATGATAAAATATTGAGTAGTCTTATTTTCTATCTATTAAGCTGTCATCAACGGCTAAAACATAAAACTTAGAATCAATAGTTATGGACATTGCAAGTAAAATTAATTAGACCCAAAATACAACTCAAGAACAAAGAAATAAAGAAGACAAAGAAATATAAATGATTTTCAATAAATTTAATTACCTTGAAAATTTAAAGTTCGTACTCATATCTATTAAATAAAAGCCACCTTTCCTTAGTTCTGAAAATAAAGATCAGACCATAAGAGATCCTAATAATAAAGCAATGGAAGATAGAACTTTGAATAAAGATCCTGCATGTAACAATCAACATGTAATTGGTGAAGTATCTTAGCCACTTCCTCTTTTTACAAATGTACAATCTTTTAATTTGTTTTCTTATTTTGAGCCAGAAATTTGAAGAACAATAAGAGATGCACCACAATCAAGAGACCTACAACAAAACGAAAAAAATGCAAACAGAAAACCAGTAGCTCCAACACTAAAGCCAAATGGACTATTTGTCTATAGGCCTCACATTATATTGGTGGAAACATCTAGAAAATGACCATCATAATGAGATTATAGCATATATTGCAAAAAGAGTTATTAAGGGTGAAAAAAGGAAATTTTGCAAGTATCAAAATTTACTCCAAAAGCATTTAGCAGGATTTTAATTTGTTTAGTTTGAAACCCATCATTGAAAACCTTAATCACCCCCAAGCAACTTTGCCTGATTGTAAATAGAGATAAAGGGAGAAAAATTACATAAATTGAATTCACATATCAATTATTTCAAATACTATAATTTAATTGAACTCAATCATTTTAATAATTGTCCCAAACACATGAATTATAAATCATTTGAAATAAATTTTAATAAAAGAATTGAACTAAATTCTATCAAATAATTTGTTCCAAACAGTGTGTAAAAGAATGGAACATGATTGCTTTCCACTTGAATGTTCCGTATAACAAACACATTTAAACCAATAGTCCAAGGACCATTAATGCCAACCACATAATAGAGAAAATTATGCACATGAATAATAAAAAACACATTAACTTAGATAAATTCATTTTTCATTTACATTTTCATTCCGTAAAATTTGAAAACCAAGTGGAGAATAAAAAAGAAGCATTAGAAAAAAAAATTTTAAAAAATTTGTGATTTGTTTGTTTAAAACCAAAAGAAATTAATGGTTTTTTTTTTTAAAAAAAAAAAGAGACACCATTAAAAGCAATTAACTAATAAAAGAGAAGTAAGTGAAATAGAAAATTAAGATAAACATAAAGAAAGAATTAGTAGCTTACCTATTTCATGAATGCAGCAAAGATAGTTGCTTTGATCGGCGGCAATGGAGCACGTAGACAGATATAGGCTTTATAACACTTAAAAACTCTTAAAATTTATGGCAGGGTTTCAAACACTCATATAGCAAGTATGCCATAACATAATGAAAATCTACAAAATAAAAAATTAACTAATTAAATATACAACGAAGACAGAGACTTAACTAATTTAAAATATATCAATTTAAAAGATGTTGAACTTTATTGGGAATCGTTATGTATTTCGTGACTTTTGAATCTTCCAGCTGAATGTGTAATCTTCAACCTAAACCCTCCTTTCTTCTTCTTTATCATTCCTTCCTCCTCTTGAACCCCTACAAAAAACAAATAATTTAAACACAAATTAGTATAACATATTATATATATATATATATATATATATATATATATATATATATATATATATGATGAAATTGGTGTTGGGTTCAAAATTCGCCAACAACAATGCTAGAAAAACAGAAAAGAGTCCACGACATTGAACAAAGCCCAATCACTGGACAAAACCATGTCTAGCGAAGCCCAAACATATCTGCAACAAACAAAAAAGTTAAAAAAAAATCCAGAAACGGGCTAGGTCTAAAGATTGGGCTTGACCCACGTTTGTTTTATTATTTCTAATCATCCATATGGTGATCCAGCTAAAGCCCAGATTAGACAACCCATTTCTAGCACATTTTATTAACAGATAATAATCCCAATAAACAAATACTCAACGAGGTATAATCTTTTAAAAGTGTAAAAAAATGAGAGTCTCAAGTCTGAAAATATTAAAATGAGAGGGCTACTCCTCCTCCTTTGTCTTATTTTAACTCATTGAGCTTTCATTGCATTCAAAAAAAAAAAAAAACTCAATTAAAGACTTTTTTTTTAAATTTTTTTATAGTAAATTTAACTCCGAGAGTCTCAAATCTGAAAAAAAAAAATCAGTTTTAAAAACGATTTCAATGGTTACTTTGATCAATAAACATCCATTTGAATTAAACTTTTAGGCCTTTTGTTTTATATACTTTCAAATTTTCAAGAAAAAAAAAATAATTGTGCGCTACTACCAGTTAAGTTTGTAATTGCTTACATAATTATATATATATATATTGCTCTCATAAGCTCTATTTTTTTAAAATTTATTTTGGTGTGTTTTAATTATTAATTTTGTAATTGCTTACATAAATATATATATATATATATATATATATATATTGCTCTCATAAGCTCTATTTTTTTAAAATTTATTTTGGTGTGTTTTAATTATTAATTTAACATATATATTATAAAAAAGATATATGGATGAAAGCTATAACCACTTTGGCCAAAAAAAAAAATAAAAAAGCTATAAACATTTGTCTTTTTTTCTTTTTTCATTTGATGTGCCCATAACCCTTTTTTTTTATGAGTGATGTTAAATCAATATATATATATATATATCCACACGCACATGCAATTTACATAGCAAAAATCAGGATAATTAGGTCATGAAACCCCTACCTTCAAGCTTCAGCCAACATGCCAATAGCCGTAGACAAGGTTATCCCCACAGTGGGGATTAAGCATTTTGATTTGAGCACAAATCAATAATTTTTTAATTTGTATTTTTTTTGTTTGAGAAATAGTACTCTATTTGTTATAACTTACAAGAGAATTATTATATACTTAAATATTTTAATTATATTAAAGCTAACTATTCATTCTTTGATTATGTTTAATAACTTTTTTTAAGTGGTGGAACTCTTTAAATTAAATAACACTAACCAGTGTCAAAAGCACTCACTCTCAGTGATGTTACCTGCCTCTGAAAAATTAAAATCATATATATTTGATTTCTCAGCAGAAAGATCCCTTTAGCCAAAAATTTCCACTAATCAGATGGTTAGTTCATGTTTTTGCATTAATTAATTTGTTAATTTTGATTCCTTTCTTGTCAAACATACATACATATATCCCTATCACTTTGGAATTTATATCTCAAGTTTCCACATGCTTCATCACATATAATATAATCAATAATTAATGTTTATGTGCATATCCAGCAATATCTAACCGCAAATCACTTAAACCATTTTGAATCACAGAGATAATATTTTTATAAAATAGTGTATAGCGACGTATTAACATACTGATTGATGTAACTTTAGAATTTTGTTGAGTAATAAATAAATTTTTCTTCTCGATTCAGGTTTCAACTAGAAATTTTTCAAATGGATATAACTTTTAGCATCACTAAAAGCTCATTGGTAAACTTGTTTGGTATTACTGTTTTCGTTTTTATTTTATTTTATCTATATTTATCAATTATATAAAATATTATTAAAATATATTTTTATTTGTATTTTAAGAAAATTGTCACAACAAGAGAAATAAAAAAATGAGTTTTTTTTTTTTTTTTTTAACCTATTTTTCAAAAGACAATTTTTAATATAGAAAAATATAAATAAAAAAATTAGAAATTAAGAAAAATAATACCAATATTTCCCTAATATTTTTATAGAAATCAGACTAATTAATTCTAATGGTAAGCTCAATCAATCAGTTCACTGTTTGAATTTTTGTTTTTTCGGTAATTATCTAATTCTGATATAAATTATTTGTTTTTAATTTTGAAGTGATCGGTTTACGGCTTAATTATAAGTCGAGCACATGCATTTGATTAGATTAGGCTAAACTTTGGGGTGCTTGATGAATTTGATCTTGTTTGCGAAACAAGGCAAAAACTCATCATACAGGTGCATCCCCCTTAATTTTCTTAATTGGAGATGGAAAAAAAAAAAAAAAAGTAGGGGAAATAATAAATTAGAAAAGTTAAAAAAAAAAATTATGAAATAGCACGTGCATAGGCCAGAGAATGAAGGAAGAAGTACTCGACTTCTGTTTCTGAAATGGTCTAATTTTCAGATTCTTAATTAAATACTGTACTATTAACTGAAGATTAATAATGAGTTGATTTGAATCTCACAACACTTATTAAGGTTTCTAGCTTGTAGTATGGTGCATGATCAATTAACTTGCTGACTATAGAATCGATCATGCATGGGCACGTTAAAAAAATGAGTTGATCATATTTTTTTAATGATATTTTATTTATTTTTGTTTTATTAAAAGTAAGAGTAAAATTGACAATTCCTTTTAAATAAAATTTTTTGAAGATTTACAATTAATTGTGTCAAGGAAACAAAATAATAGTGTTGTGGAATATATTTATTTTCAATTCAAAACACAATACCAATGAGTTTTTTTTTTCAGAAATTATTTTTGAAATTATGAGATTTTGAGTTCAAATCTTCAAGAAAATTTGTGAAGTTCATGAAAAATATATATGCTACTGTATCATAGAAGATAGCTAGAAAACGACATATATAATATATCTGTATGGTCCGGACAGAGCCTTAGTATATAATAATTATTAACCTCTGGAAAATATATATTACTATTGGATTTGACATTTTATTTTAATTTTTATAAATATATATGGCTGCTTCTGTTTGCTTTATTTGACACCCCAAATTATTCCACAGAAGGAAAAAAACGTTACAGACCAAATAATTAAATCGGTGGATACCTGTAGAAGATGATAGCGACTACATACAGGAGAGAATTTGATACATGCAATCCAGCCATTTTTTATCAATTTCTTGAGACTCTGTATCATGCTGAAAATTTATATTTGGAAAATAAACGTATAAAAAAAATTTACTTAAATTGTGCTTTCAATAATATAATATGAAGATATTAAAGGTTGGTTTTGTTTGCACTGCTCAAATGAAAATATATTATTCTTTAAAAAAATCTATACTTTTATATTTGAATTTAAGTATAATATATTTAATTTTTTATTTGGATTCAATGAAAAGTATTCTAAAATTAATTTATGTGTGTATACTGAAATTATTATTTTTCCAACTGGAGAATCTAGTACCGTAACTTTATACTTGACTTTTACATTCAAAAATTCTTCTATGCATAAGTGATAGATACGAGAAGACTTACAAGGTAAATTCAATAGATGAAAAATGTCAAAGATTTAGATTTTATCAATCAATATTTATGACTTCTATGTTTTCTCGATTGTTTTTATTTTATTGAATTAATAATTAAATCTTTCTAAATTAGATGATATTATCTTTTAATTAGATATAACACATATGTTTATGTTAATATTATATCTCTTTTCGTGATAATATGTAATTAATATAAATATATTAAAATTTATGAAATTTCTTTTTAATAATTACAAAAGAGTATTCTTATCTCTTAATTACACATATTCTAAATCTAATATCTTAATAAATTAGTATTATATTTTAACTCTCACTATTTCAAAAATATTTTAAATGCAAACAATGACTAGTTATTCCCAGTCATTAAGATCTAAGTTAAAAAATTAATTAATTAATTTCTAATAAACAAATATAGATAATTATAGACAATTCAAAGGTCTACTTTTAAATTCTAGAAAAGAAAGTTATTTGCTTATATTAAAAGAAGAAATAATTAAATCAACAATTAATCTAAAAGAAAACATAATCAATAACTATATATTATTGAATTAAAGAGTAAAATTTAAGCAAAAACTCTAGAATAGTTGAAGAGAATGAAATTTTAAGCCTTGATGAGTTCTCAATATTGAATCTCCTCCCTTACAAAAATTTTTAAGAAAACTAATTTAAATCTTTAAAGAAAACCATGAAATTTTTAAGTAAGAGGATTAATACATAACAAAAAAAAAAAAAAAAAATCAAATCTATATATACACACCCAAAACTTAGGTTTTAAAAATCCCTTAAAATCTAGGAAAGTTGTTGAGTGAAAATAGGAAGATTCCTATGTAAGGAAAAATAAATTTGCGGGTCTGTCAGAGGTGCACTGCTGTGCACAAACCTTCTTGCACCGGCTGTGCATCCTTCTTCTTAATCTTTCTTCGGTGCAAAAGCCAACTCAGGCAGATCCATTTCTGTATGGCCATGCAACACATTTTTTTTTTTTTTTTTTAGCATTTTGGCACTTATTTCTTGTTTATTGCTTTTGACTTCTTTTCATTTGAACTACAAATTTTTTATTTAATTAAAATTGCATAAAAACCATCCAAAAAATTAAGAAAACTTGAAACAAATTATAAAAATAAAAATTTAACAAAACAAAGAAAAATTAAAATATAAATAAAATAATAGATGAATTAATTTTAACAAATACTCATTTTCTTACTATCATATTTTAAGCTCATCGTCTACTTAGCTAGCTAGTTAGTTAGTATTTTTACTGAATGAGCTTTTTGTTCATTAGTATTAAAATTGTTTCAAGAACAAAAAAATTTCGAGTTACAGTCTTAATTAAAGCCAAATTAAAAAAAAATTAGATAGCATTAGTACAAATTCTTGAATTTTTTGTTAATAACGTATGAAGTCAAACTCATTTATATACGTGTAGCTTTTCACAGCTGGATTGATAGATGGAGATAATTAACTTCTTCATCTTGTTTTTAATGTTATTTCTTTGAGATATATATATATATATATATATATATATATATATATATATATATATATATATATATATATATATATATATATATATATAGCTAGGCTGCATCATGGGTAGACTTATTATTATTATTATTATTATTTATTAAGAATTTTGACATTTTGGACTTGTTAATTCTATTAAATATAATAATGTCACACGTAACATTTTATTGATCAAATAAGATATATAAGATCATATAATTTCATTAAATTTTTAATTGCAGGAATAAAATTCGTAATCCATGTTAGGATTAAGATTCAAATGCCATCAAATAATAATAATAACAAAAACATACATAAATATAGATGTTTGAACTGAATTGTGGATATTAAATAATCGATTATAATAGCTTTATTGTAAAACAATATAGAAATATAGAGTTTTTGTCCTTATTAAAAGAAAGAAAGAAAGAAACAGTATGAATATGAATAATGAATTTGTAATCGGGGTGGCTTGGGGAAATTATAAGTAGACCCTCATAGCAAGATAAAGTCCCCACTGCCACTGACTGACGGTTAAGAGATAACAAAACAAAATAGATAGGAAAAAAGGAGAAAGAAAAATCAATATATATCATTTTCGACTTTTTAATAACATTCTGTTTTTGAAAAAAAAAAAAAATTTAAAATCTGTTATGTTTTAGAAATACATTAGCTAACAAATCAATTTCACAAGTTTTTCTCTCCCTTTCACCCTCAGTCGCTTCAAAAAAATTTTCTTATGATAAATTGATATAAATTATCATTTTCTTTGTTCTTTTTTCATTATCGCTTTTTAATTTTTTTTTTAAATTATTTGTCATTTAAGAAAATAAAAAAGACGTTAATTTTTTTTTTTAATTTTATCATTATCCTTGTTAGTATTTATTGTTCTATGATTAATACATATATTAAACATTATTCTATAATCAATAAGTGTAATTTAGTCATTTTACTTTTAAAATTTAATGTAATTAATTATTTCTTAATTCTTATGAAACAATGAAAAATTGAGAATTAAAAAAGAATGGAGTCAAAATTATATATATATATATATATATATAAAAGGAAGTTGATTATCAGAGGTATAAAAACAAAATGTGTAAAAAAAGTAAGGAGAAATATCAAATTGAAGACCACCAAAGGATCTTATCAATAAGGATGTTTTGTCCAACAAAATCTAATAGCTCTTCTTTTGTGGGACCCTTTTAAGATTTGCTGTCACTTAATATTTCTATATAACCATCAATTAGCACATTCCTCAAGCCCCCTTCCCCTCTCTCTCTCTCTCTCTCTCTCTCTCCCTCCCCCCTTCAATCTTTAATTTCTTTTTTCTTGTTAAAAGATAAATTCTTGATTTTCTATAAAAAAAAAAAAAGATTAATTCTTGATTTTGTAATTTTCTTTTTTTCTTCAACTTCTTTTATGCATTTTCTAAGCTCAAACTCTAAATTTTTTTCATAACTATATTTATCCATTTCTTTCTTTCTTTTTTTCATTTTTTTCAAGGGAAAATATTCAATACATAGTAAATAGTAACATTTAAAAGCTATCATTAGTGTGTGTATATAAATAGTCATCTTTGTTATTTAGACTTGAACAAGAAAAAAATGAAGGAGAGCGGTAGAAAACAAGGTGCACTATCGCCATGCGCAGCTTGCAAGCTTCTCCGTCGAAGATGTGCACAAGATTGTGTTTTTGCTCCTTATTTTCCAGCCGATGAGCCTCAGAAGTTTGCCAGTGTCCATAAGGTATTTGGAGCAAGCAATGTTAATAAAATGTTACAGGTTATTCTCCACCTCACATCTCTCTTTTTCAAAATATGATTTGACAATTGATATATATTGCAAGTGGCCTTTTTAAATTTTTTTTTTTTTTTAATTTTGAGAAAGGAGATTTATTATTGTTCGTATTTAAATTCTACAGTTCATTTTTACGTAGTCGTACATTTACCAAAAACCTCTCTTTTTTTTTTTTTTTCAAAAAAAGTTTTATTAAAGTAAATATGCAAAATTAATTCTATTGGGTCATGGTTATTATTTTATGTACAAATCATGTTTAGAGATAACATTTATATATAGAGAGAGTAATTTTTACTAAAAGAAAAATGATCGGTTGACTATTACTCCTAGCCTTTCAATTGATTTATACTCTTGATTTTCTTTTGTTCACTTATATATGTTCATTAATTTGGAGAGAAAGAGGTATGCACATGCGTAAATAGTTCATAATTTTTTGTTAATTTAAAAACTATGATCAATAAAAAAAACTATTATTAACAAAAAAAAAAAAAAAAAAAACTCGTTCATAGTTCATAGTTTATGTTTATTAATCAAAATAAGAACCACAGAAAAAAAAATTCATATATGTAGCATTGCTTAAAAAACCTTAGAATGGAAGACTTTTTGAACTATTTAGGAAAAAAGAAATTCTTACGGTACTGATAAAATCTGATGAATTGTACATCAACAAATTCTATATATAACAACAGACCAAAAAAAAAAATTCTATACCAAAATAACCAAAACACCCTATTAGCTAGCTAGGGATTTACTGATAATTAAAGATTGGTATTTTTAATTATATGTTTTTAATGGAACAAGATTTAAATCTTTCAAATATATATATATATATATATATATATATATATATATATATATATATATATATATATATATATATATATATATATATAATAATGCTCGATTACTGATTTATTAATTTAATAGTATTATTTTATTTTATTTTGCAGTCCTGTCTTGTTATATAAAATTTTGTCTGTGTCAATAGCTAATTTTGAGATGTATATACATATATATATATATAATTATTATTATTATAAAGCTATGTTATATTTATTTCGGATAAAACAATATAGGCTCGTAGAATGGAACCACAAAAAGGGAAAGAAAAAAAAGCAAAAAACAGGCAATTTAAAGAAGTAGAGAAAAGTAATCTCCTGATATATATATATATATATTTTCACTTTTATTTTCGGTTGTAGTGGTTAGTTTCAGTTGCTATAGAGACCCACACAACACTTAAAAAAAAAAAAAAGTAGGATTCTAATTCCATATTCTATTCAAAAGTAACTGTTTTTACCATTTGATTCCTCAATTTCGTACACTAAATAGAATAAAAGGATCAAAATCTATAGCTTTACTTGTTGGTTGCATATGTGAAATCTAGAGGATAAAGTGAGAAAAAGGGTGTATGTATGTTTATGGGATATGATTAAAGTGATTAAGAGCCAATGACTAATAACAAAAAAGAAAGTGATTAAGAGCCAAACTCTATTACTTTATAAATTACGACCCTCCCACTTGTGGCTTTTGGAAATTAAACCAAAGCTTTTAACCTTAGAATTTTATTATTTTCACATAAAATTTGGAAAAGAAAGGTTGATTATTATGAATTCCTTAGCTTTTCTTTGTGCTTTAAAGACATGAAGTTACGTCGAAAGAATTATATATATATGTATATCACAAATATGTCCAAAAGAGACTTAATTGATTCCATCTATGCAAATAAAGTTTGATACTTTCTTATGCTTTGTTTTATTTAATTGTGTAATGATGGTGTCACCGTGACATCTATATATTTTTAATTACAATTTGTAGCTTTTATATCTTTATAGATTCGAACTCTAAACTTATACATTTTGAAAAATGTGTTTTTATAATATATATATATATATATATATATATATATATATATATATATATATATATATATATATATATATATATATATATATATATGGAGAATTATCTAAATTATTTTTTGCATTGACTAGTAGTTTAGTAATAAAAAAATTTTCTATTAGAAAATATTTGATTTAAATATTTGATTATTTGATTTAGTAATATTATTTATTTTTTAAGAGAAAAATTTCCTTTTTTAGTACTTGAATTTAAAATTTTCATTTATATATATATATATTTATTTATTTATTTATTACTAGCTTATTAGCCTAAAATCGCTGACTTTTTGATTATTTTATTAATAAAAATAAATATGATGAACTATTTAATTCGTTTCTAAAAAAATGAACGAACTTGTTAATTAAAGTAAATATGAGAAACTAAATAGTAATATATTTTTAATTAATCCACTAGGAGAGAGGAAAGTTCAAATGAATAATTTTTTATTAAATGGTATAATTGTGAACAATTTTAAAAATTTGGAGTATAATAATCTATTTTAAAAAGATATGGTAGAGTTATAAAAATTCAAAAAATTAAGGGTATTTCAAATTAATAAGCCTTTATTATTAGGTTAGAGAGTGATATTATGATTGAAGTTTAATTAATAAATAAATGTTTTTTTAGGTATCATTTGGTATATTTCATGGGAAGTTATTTTCTAATAAGTAAACTTTTCATGAAATAATTATGTGTTTGATTTGCATATAATTTCATGAGAAGTAAATTTTTTTTATTTAATAATAAAAAAGATAATAATATTTTATCTAATTTACTCAATCTCATTACTTGATAGTAAATATACCAATTTATATCTATTTTAATTAAAAAAGTGTAACTTTTTTAATTCTTTCTAAGGACTAAAAAAAATATATTTCATTCAAATTCAATAATATATATCTTACTTTCTGAGAAATTTTTTTAAATAATAGTTACTAAATAAATGCTAAATAATATCTTAATTAAGGAAAAATTTAAAAAGAAACTCAAGTCAACAGTCCTGCATTAGCACGTGCATATCAAAGTTGGTGGTGGTTAATTAGTTTAGGCAAGTCAAAAGTATCACACATCTTACATTAGCACGCCAGACATTAGCATGCATGCTCAGAGTAAAAAATAATAATAATAATATCACATCATTGGGTTAAAATTAATAATTCAAACAAAAAATAAATAAATAAATAAAACTCTTTTCTTAAGGTACACTTCATTTGATGCATTATTCATTGCATCAACCAAAAAAATGTCAATTCTATGATTAAAATGAAGGGTGATTTTGTTGTCAACGTCTATTCCCTTGCTTAAGGAACTTGCTGCTTAAGTAAAAAAATGTATTATATTCTTAAATGCCTTTTTGACCAAACAGCATAGAATTATTTGGCAAAAAAAAAAAGCATAGTATTTTAGGATTCAATTAGGCCAATTAGAATTTCCGGATTAGGGTTTGCAAATTTCTAAACAAATTACAGTATAAAGTCAGACTTTAACAAAAACAAAATATCATTTTTTATTCAAAACACGAAAAGAATATTATTTAGTCCCCTCTATTACTTAACTTCATTTCACATTATTATTATTTTTTTTAAATATGAGAGTATGAATCGAATATGAATTTATTAGTCATATCATATATATACTTATTATTAGCTTATGTCCGTTGTGCATATTATAAACTTTATTTCACATTAGTTAATTTCTATAAAATTAATGAAGTTATAATTTAATAATTATATATCTATCTTTTAATATTTTTTAAGGTGTAATAAATTCTGAAAATTTATAGGAATTACCTGAGCATCAACGAAGTGATGCGGTGAGTTCTATGGTGTATGAGGCAAATGCTAGGGTACGTGACCCAGTTTATGGTTGTGTTGGGGCAATATCATCTTTGCAGCAACAAATTGATTCTCTGCAAACCCAATTGGCAATTGCACAAGCTGAGGTTGTACACATGAGAATGAGCCAATTTGGTTCACCTTCAAATCCAAACACCATGGATATGGTAGTTGATCAGGCCAATGCTGGGGAATCATTATTATGGTCGTGCTAGTTTATTAGCATGCCTTGCCTTCCCTTTTTGCCTATATACTTATTAATTCACTATAATGGGCTTGCTTTATTGTCTGCCTCTTTTTTTATACGCTTTTGCTTCTGTTTTTTTTTTTTTTTCAGTCTTTATAGCACATCTCTTCTACTTGACCAAGAGATGATGATGATGATGATGATCATTAACCATATTGTATATATATTTCTAAACATACATAATTATGATGAGTTATTATATGTTTAGTACTAGTGAAGTTGACTCTCTTTTTTAATTTTGAGTCGCACTCTTTTAATTACCTTAATTAAAAAATGGAGTGTTTGAGTGGGGTTTGACAATGTTACAGTTGGGACAAGGTCAGTGTGTCATAATTATTCCATTATTTGTTATTATTAGAATTGCATATGTTATTAATTACATGATTTAATTTGAAAGTTTAAATTAAGTCTCGAGTTGGGGTAAAAGTTCCAGTACAAATCAAATAATAAGTGAAATTAAAGACTATAAAAGCAATAGGGAATCGCAAATGAATTCAAATTGATGATTATTAAGTAATTTACTACTTATATCAATTGACATAGTTAGTCAACAACACCTAGTATCCTCTAACCTTCTCATTAAAAAAAAAAAAAGTAAGAGTAATTTTATTAAGCATTGTCAGCAACAGGAAGTAATGACTCAATACGACATGATAGAGAGTTAGAATGCTATTTTAAAGTGTAATCAATTATAAAATTGATATTTATTTTTATATAGATATTTATTTTTTTTAGTTTTGATATGAATTTTTGAATGTTCTATATCCATAATTAAAAAAAAAATTATGGGAATGAAGAAAAATTCTCAACGTAAGGACAAGATTAGACATCATGTATAATGTGTGATATATGTCCTGACATGTACAAATTGTTATTTATTTTTGAATGCTGGCAAGTGTTAGTTCTCTCTATTAATTGTAGTATTCAATTAGTTAAATAATAATCAATGATTCTTGCTATTTCATTATTCATTCAGTTCAACTTCAAACTGAAATTAGTATTTAGTAGAATCAATTCTTGTCTGCATGAAACTGATTATCCCTGATTTGATTGCAATGCAATTAAGTTTTGCAATTTGGATCACCTTCACCTGTATTATTCATGATTTTTTTTTTTGTCGAAAATGTATATTAGTTTGTTTTGACTATATGATATTCTTTCTAGGTGGAACTAAGTGGGAATTTTCTTTTATTTGGTCGGAAGGGTATCATTTTATAATTAATTATAGGATAAATTATTATTCAATTTCTTAAATTTGACTTAATTAACTTATTCGTCTTTATTTTTTTGAGAAATTAATTAATTACTTACTTAATTTTGATTCCGTTATACTATTTAGTCATTCCGGCTAATTTTTATATTTTTATCTGTTAAATTTAATAAAATAACTAAAATACTATTGTATATATAATAAATATAAATATAATTTTATTATTTAAAAGTAAAAATTAATAAAATTATATAATTATATAATAATCATTTACCTATTTAATTATTATTTAATTTTATTAATATGAATATTTTTTATTTTTTATTATCTATGATAATTAGATAACAAGAAATTATTTTTCAAAATTTGATGATATTAAATATAATTATTATATATATAAATATTATTTACTTTTATTAAATTAAATTTTTATTTTTAAAAATAAAAATAAAACATATTTATTATATGTACAAAGATATTTTCATCATTTTCTAAAATTTAATAGAAAAATATAAAAATTGAACAAAATGACTAAATAATTTAATAAAATGAAAACTAAGGACAATTTAATTATTTTTTAAAAAAGAAATGAAAACTAAATAATTTAATAAAATGAAAACTAAGGACAATTTAATTAATTTTAAAAAAAATGATGAATTAATTAATTAAATTAAATAATAGAGTTTAAATAATAATTTATTCTTAATTATTTAATTGACGTTTCCTCTAATAGGAAAATGACGATAATCCTTGGGGGGCGACTTTATGCCTTTCGGACTTGCTTTTGTAATTTTATAATTTAATTTTTCAATTTCTAAATTCAATTTCAATGTAAATAGATAAATTAATAAATCCCTATACGATGTTAGAATTCTAACTCTTTGAAAATCGTATCTCCTTTATGGATTGGGCTCCCTCATAATTAGTAAAAAAAAATTTACTTATACAAACTAAGGAAGTAGCCCGTTTCAATAATAAAAATTGAAGTAAAAAATTATTTAAATTTTTTTGTCATGCGTTATTATTATTTTTTAAAATTAAATTTACATGAAATTATCTTACCAATATTTCTATAGGTCTTCAATGAAAAATTTATACAAACTAATATATATAATATGTTTTTATTATTTTTTAAAATTAAATTTACATGAAATTATCTTATCAATATTTCTATAGGTCTTCAATGAAAAATTTATACAAACTAATATATATAATATGTTTTTATTATTTTTCAATTGATTCATATATAAAAATTTAACTTATATTTTTCTTTATCTTAATATTCAAAATTATTTAAAAAATGGAATTTAAATGATTAAATTTAATAAAAAAAAATAATAATTCATCTATGTTAAAATATTAAAAAAAAAAAAACATAAGTTAAATCTAAAAAAATATAGCCAAAGCTTGTGGAAATTGCTAGCCTGCCACTAGTAGGTAATAGACTAACAATGTCATAATCAAAATTTGGACTGTCCATGATTAAATTCAGAAGAAAAAAATATTTTTATCTATTGTAAATTCTCTAAACCCATCATTGTAATATTGAAAGAAAAAAACTAATTAATTATGTTGAGGATAAAGCTAAATTATAATTGAAATAATTCAGAACAACTATTTAACCAGTATCAAACAATGGAATTAGTGTTCTGTTTCCAATAGAATGAAACTGCTAGTGGTAGAAGAGAAGGTTAGAAATTTATAGTTATTTTAATCAATAAAACAAAATTAAGTAAATTAACCGAAAGTGGGCTGTGGCGTTCCATATTAGTACTATAATGTGTGTCAGAAAGATATAATGGCATGTTTGATAGACCATAATAAGATATAATATAATGTAATTAAATGAATTTTTAACATAAATTTATATTAAAATTTTATTTAATTATATTATATTATGTATTAGCGTGTATCTTTAAAATTATTTAATTTTAAGGTAAGCACATATACATATATATTTTTTTTCATATATGTGTTTATACATTAAAAAAAAAAACTTGCAGAGAAAATTATTGTATACAGAAACAAAATGTAGCTTAATTTTTGCCAAGTAAAAGATAGGACTTTCTTTCTTCGATTGAACCACTAGCCCAGCTCATCAAACAAAATCATGAGGAATTTTGTGAAACGATGGAGCCCATTCTTTTCTACTCGGCCCAATCATTTCAATTTGTTTAGAAACGAAATCCAAGAAAGAGCCTAAGGCTAAGCCTCGAGGGTCAACCGAAATGAGCATCTCTACAGGGATTCCTCCGCCCATCCACCCTGCCCTAACCCATCTTTATTGGCTATGTTGTTAGTCATCTCATCTCCATCCATTTATATGAACCAGAAAATATATAAAAATAAAAAAAATAATGGTAATTTAAAATAAAAAATACAAATTACTTTATCATTCTTGAGATTTGAATAATTAACAATTTAGTTCCCATTATTTTAAAATTGATATTTATAGTTCATGAGATTTGTTAATACCCAACACTTCAGTATTTATTTGTAAAATTATAAAATTTTTACCACATTATTCTTGATATTTTAGTTTATATAATACTTTTATCTCTAAACATAATTTGATTTAGTCCTTCAAAGAATACTTTAATTTCTCAAACTCTAACACTTTTATTGAAATTAGTTTAGGAATTAAAAATGCTAATTTTGAATCATAAAATATTAAATATATCAAATTTTAAGGGTGTTATAGTAATTTAAAAAATTTAAAACAATATAACAATTGGCCTTTCTGTACAATCTGCCCCAAATGGACAATGACTGAGCCCAAGCATTATTTAGAGGTGTATGCTATGCTACTTAAAAATTCTCAAGATTTATTTTAATTTTACAAAAAATACTTGATTTTACAAAATATTTTAAAAGCTTACAAAATATTTAAAAATTTGTAGAATGATATTTTTTATATAAAATGATTTGATTTTATAAAATTCTATAAAAACTTATAAAAAAGAATCATTTTGCATATTATTTTGTAAAATTATTATTTTTACAAAAAATGATTAGGTTTTACAAAATATGTCAAAAACTAACCAAAAAAAAAATGGTCATCTTGCATGCTATTCAATAAAATCACATTTTTATATCAGAAGACTTAATTTTATAAAATTCTTTAAAAATTGTGAAAAAGAATATCATCTCGAATACTATTTTGTAAAATAATAATTTTTATATAAAATATCTTCTTTTTATAAAATTTCCTCAAAACTTAAAAAAACAATAGTCATCTTGCACATTATTTTATAAAATCATACTTTTTTTGCAAAAATAATTTAATTTTGTAAAATTTTACAAAATATGAGTCATTTTATGTATTATATTGTAAAATTACAATTTTATAAAAAAAAATACACTAGCTAATTTTACAAAATAATATGCACAATGACATTAATTTATTTTTATAATTTTTTCAAAAATTTTGTAAAATCAAATGAAATTGGAGGTGAAGGCATGGTAGAAAACACCGTTTAAGTAAGGCCCACAGTTAGAAAAGTCAGCTTTTATAGCCAATATTCTGCTCTCTTGTTGTGGAAATTTCAGATGATAATTTTTGGACTTTGATCGGAAAAAGATCTACGATTTGCTGTATTGAGAAATTTTTAAATTTATGAATTTAATAAAATTTATAAATTATAAATTTTATAAATTTTATTATTTAAATTGATTATAAAATTAATAGATTATTATAGACAATTTTAAAATAAAAAAAATTATGATAATTTTTCGTATATAAAAAATGGTGAATTTTCAATTTTCTCACTTATAAGTGAGAAATTAAAATTTTAAAAAATGAAAGATTTTAGAAAGTGAGAAATTTTTTAAAATTTATGGATTTTGATATTTTTTTTATTGCTAAACGGTGAATTTTGTCTAAAAAATCTTTTATTTAAAATATCTCATACCAAACGAGATATCATATTTTTAGTTCAGATGCATAAATGGTTTTTATTCCTTCAAAGAAAAAGATTAGTCAATTTAAGAAATAAAAGTAAAATCCTCAATAACTACCCTTTCCGTTTCTTTTGCCTTTTAACAAAAATGGAAATATATATTATGCAATTTGACAAAAATCTGCAATATGCAATTGCTCTATATTATTTTAAAGAAACTACAATCTTTTATTTTAAACAAAATCAAGAAAAGGAAAAAAACAGAAAGAAACAACATCTGAATCTAGAGATAGCAAATTTTACCTAAACAAGTTTGGTTTCTATTGCTCTTGGTGTAGGAAATTTTTTTTTACCTAGATTTATATTTTTTGAGATAACCTGAACTTATATCTTAAGTGCTCAAGGTACGACAGTTTTTTGTAGAAAAATATAATTTCACTATAATTACTTTTTGGTCCACTATGTATGTTCCCTCACATTTCCTTGAAATTTCATTAATGAAATGACAAGCACTATGTATTACAGGATAAGTCTTATCTTATATTAAATATATATAATGGTTCAATGAGATAAGAATATATAATAAAAAAATATTATTTTATTCTATGAAAAAATTAATAAAATAATCATATTAGCTAAAATATTTTATTACTTATTAATTTAATGTAATAAAATAAATTTATATATTTAAATAGTATTTAATATACTATAATTAAATATAATATAATTAAATTAAATTTATTTTAAATATAATATTTATATTAAAAATATATTTAATTATATTAAATTTTATATTTTATTAGATGGACCACAAATTTTGAGAATGTCACCATCACTAAACACCTTTTGGCTTTTGGTGATGATCTCGTCAATTAATAACGAATTCCAAACGGTCTAAAGCTACAAGCAGAAAGGATAAGAACATAAAATCCACAAAAATTAATAAATAAATAAATTCATTCATTCTAGAAAATTTAGAGATAGCAAGTTGCAAATTCATAAAAATACCAAAAAAAAAAAAACACATTACACATGGTACTTGTAAACCTACATGATGGTGGGAATATATTGAACATGAAACGAAGAGGACAATATATATTTAATCATGACAACCAACGAAAAAATAAAATATATAGCAGGGTATCTTATTGCATTGTATGACCATCTTTTAGTAAACGAAGTATATGTGATCATTATCATTTTGCCTTATTCAATTAATGTTGTATAGTGGACCTAAATTTTATACATCAATGCGATATATAATTGCGACATGGATATGAAAGTATAATTTTTTTCAGAATCTATTTGACTATATATATATATATATATATATATATATATATATATATATATATATAGTTGATTAAAGTTTATTGCTACTGGAGTGATATTTTTTATTTTATTATTTTGTATTAGATTATATATTTTATTATAATATTTTGTTTTCTTATTGGAATTTTTTTTAAGTTTAGTGATATGTCTGTATATTGTTGTATTTTAGATGTCTGCAAAAAGGATAGTGATTTATTATATTGTTATATTAAAACTAATTATATGACAGTTAGATATTTTGTTAAACATTTGTAATATGCGAATTAATTTACTGTTAATAGAGTAGTTAATTTTATATTAGGTCATTTTTTATTGAAATTTATATTCAATCATTGATGATTATATATATATATATATATATATATATATATATATATATATATATATATATATATATATATATATCTTAACAGGGTAAGACATATTATGAAATTTCAATCAATTTTAATATTTAATAATAGCGATCAATTTGTAATTTTAACTATTTAAATGAATATAAAAATTTAAATTTTATCATTTAACGACGTTTTTATTTTTGTTACGACTGATATAGTAGTAAGCTGAAAATATGAAATTAGGTAAAAAAAAATAATATAATAGCTAACATTGAAGGGAGAATTCTGTCCTCAAATTGTGAACTTAGAAAACATCTCAATATCACTAAACTGAGGTGATATGCATTACATCAACTAGCTAACAATGGAGGAATGGAGACTTGAGTTTAGTCTACTATTTATTTAGAGATATGTATTATTATCACTAAACCTATACTTGTGAGTGCATATATAAATGGGACCTCATGAGCAAGCAACTGGGGCAATAATTATTTCGGTTACATCTAAGTTTGTGGAAAAAAAATTTGTGGCAAGATAAGCCACTTTTGTCACCGACAAATCTCATAGAGTATATGATTGATTATTTGGACCAAGTATAACTGAAAATAATCATCGTCATCAACTACTCTTTCATATCTTCAACCCACTTATAACACACCTCAGTAGCTCCCCCATCTCCTCAAAGGACACTCACTTTCAACTTCTCATTTACTTTACTATAGTGATCATGTGTCGTTTTCTAAATTCTCACAAAAGCTTGAATTTTGTTGTTAAAGTGAGTTAATGATATGTCTATGTAAACTGTTTTTTGGGTTCTTTTTGAAGTTTTAATTTTAATGATTTCATAAAATGATAATAGAATATCCTCCACAAAAGAAATATACATATATATATATATATATATATATATATATATATATATATATATATATATATATATATATATATATATATATATATATATATATTATTCGCACCAATTTTTCAACTGTTTATTTACTTATAAAATCAAAATTTTAAGTTGAACAGTTTACTGTCAAATAGAAAAATAAACTTTAAAAATATTTAAATTTAATCTATGATATTCAAGAGTTTGACGTTTCTACATGTTATACCATAAGAGAGGTACTCAAATATTTAAGTACTGTGTGGTTTTTATTATTTAGTAGCAAATTACATTTAATTTCTTCTTCTTTGTGCTTCAGCATTTATTTTTTCTCTAGTGTGTTTTTCTTTTTTAAGAACTCCAATCCAATTTTTTGACACGTGTTAAACTCACTTAGCAAGTGATATGATTAAATATTAAATTTGTGTTAGGAAGCAGATATGAATTTAAAACTTGACAAAAAGTGATTTACATGATAGAAATAAGTGAATAATGAAGATTTAATTGATGCATTAATATCATATTAAGAACTTAAATTCAATTTTAAAATTTAGGTGTTAAGATTGAAATGTTTAACATGTTATAAAATTTTTTATATTGTTATTTATTTTTAATATGAGATAATTTCTCTAAACGCCACCCTTTAATACGTTTGATGTGGAATAATTTCTCAAACAATCCTCAATTACGAGTTGGTTAAAGATTGGCTTCATTTAGAGGAGACAAATTTACATGGAGGGGGCTACCCCATGTTTCCCCATCACGTATGTATAGAAGTTTTCACATAATTTCAAATGATTCTTCCATTTCCATTTTTGTCACAATCTATTAATTTCTAATGATTTCGTTCAATTCCAAAATTCATTGGTCCACAAGTTTATAGTTTATAACTTTATATATATATATTTCACGAGACCAACTCCAAGCTCCGAAGGCAATGTGTGAATCCTTCCAAAATCTCCAAAGTCACCACATATAATTAAAAACTAAACTATATATGAATAAGTAAGAAGGCAAATATGGGGTCACCCTTTGTGAAATTGAGCTTAGTGCTCTCTTACGATTGTAAGAATGCTTGCTTGTGACACCCATTACTTGCTTCTCTGGGCTTATACACATATATAGGCGGCTATATATAGGTACCTCCTTTGAGGGGAAAAATGTGAACGAATTAAGCGGCTGAAAAGACATGATTTTCATTGGTTTGTCATGTTCGTGTTTGACTTAAATGTAAAATTAAACTACCCTTTATATTCTTTAGACTATTTTAATTTCCTACCAAAAAATTTCAAAAGCATTAGTTGCTTTAGTTATTCTCCTCACACTGCAACCAATATTAGATTTAGCAATAAATATATATAAAACGATGTGTTATTAATTAATATTATTAAATACCAATATAAATTGATAATATGTTAACATTAATGGTGTTATCAAATATTTATGATAATAATATTGTTTAAAACTTTTGATCACAAAAATTTTGTACATTTGGGGGTCTTGTTACTGCTATTATTTATTATTTGCATCAAATTTTTATTCTCAACATGTATATCTTTTAAAAATGAATTATTTGTTTTAGTGTGATTTGACTTGAAATGCATCTAATAAATTATTTGTACTTTTAGTCTCCACAAAATTAAGATGTTCAAATAACTAAATGATTCCATTCGGATGGTATTGCATAGAATTAACTTTTTATGTATATCTTTTTCTTCTCTTTTCTTAAATATTTATTAAGTATAGTTTAATTTATTTTCTCGTTCTCCTTAAAAATATGAAAAATTAAAAAATTTTAAATTCAAGTCTCTCAAACCATATAAATTATCATCAAATTTGGTGAGAAATAATAAAATGAACACTACTTCTTATTATAATCTATAATATGTTATTTAGATATATCAGTCTCTAATGAAAAAAGAAACTAATTATTGTGTAAAACTGCTGAATAAAAACAATACTCTATTACATTAGAATATGAAATCGAATTTTCGCTCAATCTAACAGTTCAGTCAAATAATTAAGTTTTGGAGGTAATCTATAAGTAGAGTTTTGTTAAAGTTCTTTAGTGTATATATATATATATAGACACCCACAACATGGTTGGGAAAGGTTTAGGATTTCTAATTTTAGGTTATCATCAATAACAACCACCTTGATGAATTGCACAAACATCCACTCTATGGTGAAGAATTATCTTGTCTTTTTTGTAAATTGTTAAAATATTATTTTTCAGTTATATATTATAAATTAACAACATTATTTTTGAGAGTGATAACCAATTGATGTAAATGTTATTTTCAGTTATTTATAACCCCTAGATTTAATAAATATCAGTTTGATGATGAGTTTAATTAAAAAGTCAATCAAGTCCAACAGTAGTCCTTTTTATTTTTTGAGAGAATTTTTTATGCATCAAGATTGAGATTACGTTCAAGAAATAAAATAATTATTCAATAATATAATATAGTCATTTTTCACTCTTTATAAAATATATATTATATAAGTTTGAAAAACATTTATTATGTGTAATTATACTACTGTGTATTGAAAATTTCAATCTAAATTTTTATGTAATTATAAATTTGTTATTTTATTGAATAACTATACTTTACAACTAATTAAAACAAAAAATAATTATTTCGAATAGAAATAACTACTTCATTTTTATTCTATTTCGTGCTATTTTATGAAATAAATGATGGGTATTTTTTATACCATGGAGAGAAAACTAAAGCTTTTTAATTCATGAATGAGAAACTGCAAGCACATTCCTTCCCATAAAATATACAATTTTTTTCACCTATTTTTGTACGCTGATTGATTTGCACTGAAACAAACTCTTTGCTCATAATTTTCACCAGTACTTATAATTCTATGCATATCCTGGAGTCCCAGTCAAATAGTGTGCTTAGTACTGTGGGATATTGGATAATGACAATGTAAAGTAATGGATCTTTCACTTTCTTCGACCCCTCCCCCTCCATTCTAAAAGTAATTAATTAGGAAAAAGAAAAATAAAATCCAATGAAAGCCACAACTCCTTTCAATTTAGAAACTTCAAATTAATAGTGTTATTTAATTTCTCCAACGATACTATATATTATATAATTCTAAAATTAAGAGAGACGTTGCATAATTTTTTGCTACCTCGTCCATTTAAGAATTTGAGAATATATAATTTAATTTTAAATAAACGCTAATTTATTTCAGTAAATAGTAAATTAAAATTTCATTTATATATTGAACAAAAATTAAATTGAAAATTATTAAACTCAAATTACAAAATTTGACCAATAATATTAATTAAAAAATTTGAATATCCATTTCTCATATATATATATATATATTCCCATCGAACATGTATATATATAAAAGTTAGCCATTCATAATTATAAGTTGCAGAAAGATTCTAAAATCCGTGGCTTTCACGAATCCTTAACAATGATATGATACCACCATATATCTAATGGCTACAAATTTCTTTCATGGAGCCTATTTTAGATCATGATGATATTTTTGAACGATTGCCCCCTATCTCAAATATATGCATAAATTATCTTTATCGCATCTCAAAATTATTTAAATTTAGTGATCTCCAAAAAGAAAATTAACTAATTGCTAAGAGTATTAATTAAAATTCCTAATAAGATAAGATGCCTTCAATATGATAATCATGTACAAATAAGTACAACAGACATTAATTAACTAATTACAACAGTTATTATTATTCATTTAAAAGAGAAGTATTACATATTTTTTTTTTTTACTTTTTTTTATTACCTTTTTCATTTTTATGATAACATATAAACTATATTAAATTTTATAAATATATATTATTTATAAATTTATCTTATATATTATCACAATAATTAAAAAAAAATTATTTAACACTTCTTTTATTTAAAATTAAAGCCTTATTTTTTATCATTTATCGTTGAAGCAATATTAAATAATTAAAAAGTAAGAGAGAGATATATATGAGATAAGCATATGATAGTTGGGTGAATCTTTTTCTCTTTTGAGCTTCAATTTGGGATTAATAATGTAAAAAGATAAAAGACTGAAAACAACCCAACTATGAGAATGATGTTAATTAATTGAAGATGATAGCTTTGGTTAGAAAATTACATCCACAAAATCAAAATAAAAATTTGCTTAATGTGAGTTGTGACTGTCTAGAACACAATTAATCAAATTAATTAATTGAGTCACCCAGCTATATATGGTACATACATTAAACTAGCCACTGCCTCTTGCAACCAATCATCTTCCTCATCATCGTTATTCTTCATCTGCAGAAACTAATAATTAATTAATTAATTAAATCTATTTATAAAATTAAATATATATTTATATTTATTATCTGATAAAACAAATCCATTTCCTGAATAATGTATATAATTAAATACCTCGAGGGCATCATTGCAATATGATTCTTCTTTTTCTTGGAGAGAATTATCATTCTTTTTAGCACCGGCAGTACTTTCATCTTCACAAAGCTCAATGTTTCTTGCAAATCTTCCTCTAACACGAACTCTCCGGTCAGCTAGGGTTTTGCGACAAGCATACTGTATATATAAATTTAATAATACAGTGAATTTTTGTATAATTTAAAGATATACAGCATGCAATATTAATTCTAAATAAATAATATGGATTTAATACGCTTCGTGAAAATTGAATAAATAAATATTGAAAGGCAATTAATTGAAGAGAGACCTTGATAGTCTTATTGAAATTCCTTTGATTTCTCTTCTTCAAGTACCTAAGAATTCTATCTTTCCTTTCTTCCACTGTATATCGTCCGACTTTTACAATGTTGTGTTCAATATTGCCTGCCATTTGATTGCATTGAATTGATCCCTATAACAAAAACAAATAAATCAGATAAATTATTGGTCACCCTATATACAAATATAATAATATATATATATATATATATATATATATATATATATATATATATATATATACATATTAAAAAAATATGAAATAAAATCATAGTATAAGATATTATATAATTAACTTACCCAATTAATATGATCTGCAGAATCATCAGAACAGACGGACTTGAAATTATGCAGAAAGCTACAACAGTTATAATCTTCTCCAAATTCACAACTACCGGTTTTCGAATACTGAAATCCGCTACCGAAATTCTGAATTTTGGCAATGCCATTATGATTATTATTATTATTAAAACCACCCGCTTTGTAATCCAACAATGAACAGGGCACAGCCACGTCAGAAACCTCAGGGAATGAAGCGGTCACTGGAACCACCCGCGACAACATATCTGAAGACTCCGCTGTAAAATTACAAGGCAGCCCACCATTATTACTATTATTGGTATTATTATCATAAAAGATTGGACTCATAATTGCACCATTACTAGCAAACAATGGTGCACTAACGCCATAATTTTCTTGAGACATTGCAGAAGTAATCTCTGAGAATTCTTCTGGAGAAAATTGATAATCGCTGTAGAAATGAGGGACAGAACCCATTTTTTTTTTTTTCTCTTTAATTGTGTTGTTTTTGTCTGTCAGTTAAACTTTGAGGGATAATTAAGGGAGAAATATATATATATAGGAGTAAGGTAGGAATATATAAATATGTATACATATATAAAGAGCGGAATTAAGTGAGACAAGTTGTTGTTGTGCCCGTGGAACTGTCTGGGCATCAGATTAAATTAATTAAAAGACATAATTAGTAAGTGAGACAGTTAAATGAGCGAATTGAACTGATCCATCACAGTACTGTGCGTGTTAAGGTATAAGCTGTAAACGCGTAATTCTATTCCTAATAAGTTTCTAACTGACTTAGACCAATAGTTAACTACTTTTCTTATTGTTTTTCTTTAATCATATATATATATATATATATATATATATATCAAATGTAAAGACTTATCTCATAAACCAAATCAATAAGTAATGAAATCTTTTAACTAATATAATTATTTTATCTATTTTTTACCAAGTGAAAAAATATTGATTTTTTTTTACTATATATATTGTTATCTCATTAAATTAATGTATGCACCCACTGTAGGTAAAACTTAATTAGCTATTATATATTACATCTAAATGCAGTCATTTTAATTGGTTATTAATAAGATCAAGTTTCCTTTTGCTTTTTTTTTTTTTGGGTTAAATGAAAATTAAATTTAGGAACTTGATCATAATGGGATGCTCTATGCTTCTATAACATTTTTCCTCTAACTAGATTTTGTTTTCAATAAGCTACACCAATCTTTATTTGTTATGCATATATATAATTGGATTTTCTTTAATTTATTTATGTTGAAATTTCTATTGCAATAAATTTATATATGGATTTCTTGTACAATGAATCCAAGAAAAGTTGCACTTCTGTCATATAAAGAGCATATATGATATGAGTTCAAATTGTCATTAAAATGATGTATATAGCTCAAGGTTATGTATATTAAATAATTCTCTTCGTATATTATAAAAATTCTTTAACTAATTTAAAAAAAAAAAGAGATATGCATGTATTATTTTATTAATTAATAATTTAATAATCGAGTGTCTCACAATACGCATGATTATCTTTCACTTAAATCTGAGCTAAGGTTCATACAAATTGAGGGGGTCATAGTTGCAAAATAAGGTGTATATAAGAAAGGATAAAGTATGGAAATGCAAGTGATGAGAAGGAAAAAGGTGAAGTGACTCAAAATCAAGATAAAGATTAAAGGGCAGTAGAAAGAGTAGATGGAGTCATGTGATTACTATTCTCATAATGTTTAAAGCTGTACACCATAAGGTAGTACTAAAGATGTAACCTACTGATAGCCCAAGAATCTTACACATGGGCTTGTAAGTTGTAAGATTTGCATCGACAATGCAAGTACGAACATATATCCCCCAGATTTAGGGGGTTTTTTAATTGTTACCCTTCTTCTTATAGCCATACAACCATATTGCCATAGATTTTTGAAGCCCCAAAATATACCCTGTCTATGCTAATATCTACCCTTATTATTAGATTGTTGAAGGCACCTTGCCCTATTGCCCTTGCCCTTATGTCTTCATGTTCAAACAAATTAGAGAGGATTCCTTGGAATTTAGTCAAAATAAGCTGCTACGACATGACTTCTTCTTTTGCATGAGAATTAAATGGAACATGTTCTGTTAATCATATGTGTAAAATTAGATTCTTTATGGATTTTTCATGTCCTTAACTATTACTAATAAAAGGTTTTATCTTTTGTTTTTTATAGAAATTATATATCCTCACTCTTCCCTCTTATTTAATCCAATTTTAATATTGGGACTAAAAATAAATAAATAAAAAGACAGTAAAATTTCATTGGCTTTGTAATTCAATGGTCAAATACACGAGATAAGGATTTGAATTCCCTTTAAAAATTTTCAATGTAAAACAAAAAAATAAAAAGAAAAAAAAAATGAAAAAGACAGCAAGGTGGGGGCAGTGAGGCCTATTGTTATATAGTTCTCAATTCAACCCATTGAAGTTCCTTAGTTGGGTGAAGTACAAATCTTTGAAACTTTGTAATTAATTAATTAATAACATTCAACTTCGTTTAAAATTTAATTTCTTAGCAGTCCTATAATTATAATATCAAGGTTGAATTTTTACATTAGCCTGTACCATACAATCTTTTTTAACTGAAGCCTGATGGCCATAACCCAGTAGCACTAGAAGAAGTGTTAATATTGGATTAGAAAGCTACCTTTCCCATTTTCTTTTGTATTTATTTTTTTCCTTTTTTCATATATATATAAATATATATAAAAAGCTTTCTTCAGAAAATTTTTAATTGGGTATCTGGTTCAAAAATGTTTCTTTGAAAGAGGTATCTGAACATATTGCACAATCTTTTGTTATCTTGAAAAAAAGATTCCTGGGTTTTCTATCTTTACCTATATATAGTATCAACAAACATTAATATAAAATAAAACTAGAAAAATAAAAAGGAAGGGCAAAATGGGAACAAAGACATATATATATATATATATAAAATAAAAAATGAAAATAATAATTAATGATCTGAGTAAGCAAAACTCAAAAAAGGGTATTGATTTTAGTTGGGTTGCTTGAAGTTGAAAGTTTGATCTATTTGCCACAAAAAGCAAAATTCAGATAGAATGAGAGATGAGGATTATGGTATGACTGTACTAATAGTATCAGGTGCCTCTCTCTTCAATATCCCATCAACCAACTTAGCCTGCAAGCCAATAAAGGATTAATTCATAACCCACTTGCATATTTATGTCAACACTGCTGCTTCTTAATTAAGAATAATTTTAATGAATTTTTTTTTTATCGATGTGCCAAACATATATAATCAATGTGTCGTACACAATTATTTTGTCAATATGATCAATGAAATTCAGAAAAAAAATTCATCTTTATAATAAAATTTTATATGTTATTTTTTGAACACAATTAAATTAATTTTTTTTATTTCGTGTTGCACTTATAAGTTATTATTAATGAAAAAGTTCTTTTATTTTTTTTAAAAAAAATAATTTTAATTTTCTCTCAAATTTTATTTTATTTCAACTTGTGGTAGATAATTAGGGAATTAACGTTTGGTTATTCAAATTTTTAGTAGATACGCCCACAATTCAATCAATTGTTGTTTGCAAAGTAGGATACATGCTTTTAATCTAATAAAATAATGGATTAATAGAACTTCTGGCTTATCTATTTATTCTTTTATTATTGTTATTAAAGACGGTTAAATGTAAAAGATAGACTTTATCTTTAGCACAAATTCGAGAGGTATTGAAGATTAAAGTCAAACGAAAATAATTGTCATTCAAATTAACTTAAAGAAAAAAAAAAGTATAAGGTGGGTATAATGCGGAATTACATATAAATAAATCTTATATAGCAAATATGTGGAGTTGGTGACTCAAATATAGCATTGAAAACTATTTCAATATACATATATAATAGGATGCAATGCATTAATACGGTACAGTTTTTTTTTTTTTTTTTTAATAAGGTAATATTATGGATTAATTTCTTAGATTTATTTTTACTGAGGATCTCTAAATTATTGATCGAGTAATACCATAATCCCTAAATTTCAATTTATAATAGTAAATCTCTTGAACTTCAATTTTAATAATACTATGGTTTTTTAACTTTAATTTGTAATTATAAACTCCTGAACTTTAATTTCAGCAAGATTATGGTCCATGAATTTTAAATTGAGTAATAGAAAATCCCCTCATATTATCTCCTGTTAAACATCCAAATTAAATATTGATGTGTCATGCCACTTGTAAAATATAAAAAGAAAAAAGCTTGTTCATTAAGTGCACAAGTGTCAGCAAATTTTGGTAATTAATTTCCAATAGTAAAATAAGTTTTTGTTAGGATTTTAACTTTTTTTTTTTTTCTTTCTCTTTCTCTCTATTTTTTCATTGAATTGAACTTTTATGATAAGTTAAATCATCTTTTGAAACTCTTTTAAATTTTACAACTAATTATATTTGTTGATTCTTCAAGTTTAATGACCTAACTTTTTTCTTTTTTTATTTTTCAATTTTACACGTAACATGTGATGTCAGCATTTTGTTAAAGATATTTAACACGAGATAATGCGAAAGGGTTTTCTGTTATTGAAATTAAAATTCATGAGTTTTACTGTTACAAATTAAAATTTAGAGAGTTTACTGTTACAAATTGAAATTCAGAAATCATGATATTACTCTATGAATAGTTCAGGGACCGTCAATAAAAATTAATCAATTTTTTATTATTAGTAAATCATTCATGTCAGAGTTAAAGAATAAATAGCAAAAAAATAAAACTAAAAATATTTTATTCAAATAATATATAAGAAGTACAATCGCTTAATTCTTCAATATCACGTCAGTAATGTTATTCTCTCTTTTCGAACATAATAACGACAGAGAATGAAGAACCAAAGTTTCTCCAGTTTGGAAGAAAAGAAAAGAAAACTTCTCCTTGAGAGAAGTTTAATCGACCTGAATTAATCTGCGTGGGAATATCAATTTGGGGTTAGGGGGGTTGTAAGTAAAACGAAAAACAAAAATGAAGAAATTAAAGAGAGTTACCAAACCTGAATGATCTGACAGCAATTCCATCTGACACACTTTTTATCTTTGTTTCTCTGGTAGATGATGGTCCAACAAACTCATGTTGGTGCATGTTGCCTGGAAGAAGTGAATCTAAAGCTGATTTTCAGAGCATATCAATAAGATCACTGAGGCACTTTTTCCTATTCTATTTCAATTCTAGAAGTATTCTTGTTCTACAGAGGACACTGCTTTTGTTTTTCTCTTAGCAAGTTGAGATCCTTTGTTCAAAGATATGTCGTGCTTTTCTTCTACATGTTCGCTTCCCTTTCTTTTTATTCAGCACGACATTACCTGCCTCCCTCATGATCAGATTTCTTTTCTTGTATAATATCTGGTAAAAGATTTGACTAACCCACAAAAATTTTCAGTATGAAAGCATCCTTGATATTTTATTTGCATTACTTAATACATTTATCAATGTAATCGAGTAGATAAATATTTTATTTACTAATGCTTACAATTATAGTTAGTGTTTTTTGATATGGGGTGAAAAATCATAAAACATAAAGATAATGCCCATTCAAATATTTAAATATCAAATTAACTTTAAATAGAGCTAGGGCAATTAATATTTCACATTTAATTTAGCTTTCAAAAACAATATGCATGCCATTTTTTCACAAGAATTTCTTTGTTACTGGCTACTCTTAACACATTCTTCATGCTTCAACGTTTCAGAAAATAAAGAGCCAAACTTCTAAGTTTCTTCTCGTCAATCAATGTGCATATGTTTATAAGGAGAGAGAGAGAGAGAGCAAAATTCTCTAATTGCAAGTTCAAGAATACCAAAATTTTCAATCTCAAAAAACAAAGATAACAAAATTTTGCCAAATTAATGTCAACCAGTACTAAATATCCGAGCAGGTAATGCCAAAAATAGACCCGTTATTTACACAACATACCTGCATGTATGAAGGAAATGAATCCTACAATTCTAATTGTTCAAATATAAACCACTAAAATACATGTTGATTGCCGTCAATAAATATTATGCTTTCCTTCACAGAACTGATTGCAAGCATCCTCTCATAATCAGACTGTCGGACTAAGTTTGATCCACAACCTGTCAAGTAATGGTTGTCAATCTAGTTACAATCCATCACAAGACTTCATCAAATAGAATATGATCCAAAGATCATTATATTTTAGAAGAATAAACAAATAAAAACACATATTCAACTAGTAAGTATAAAGCCCATAAAAGATAGGGGTTTAACCCAACAAGTCTCAATCTACACTAGATCCTGCTGAATAAGGTCATGTACATACAGTTTTGACACACTGTTAAGTTGACTGTGGGTTCAATAGGTCTAGGCATCATTGTACAAAGGTCCCAGATCAACCAGAGTCATTGCCCTGTAAGATTTCATCCAGACATTGGCAAGTACTTAACATCTTGCCATAGCCAAGAAAATAGGAAAGCAGCCAGAGAATGGGAGTAAGCATACCCAATTCCTGTACGTCATCCATGCACAGTTTAGGTTCTAATGTATGTTGCGATTAAGCAGTCCTTGGAATAACAAATAAAGATCTTTGTTATCTGCCCCAAATATTTCTTCTGCTTTCCTTAAAGTTTCCTGAAAGGTAAACATTACAGGAAAAGCAAAGTTCAACAGATAAATAGAGTGCAAGATATTTCATTGCATCATTAAATATAATATTTGAAACACAATTAGCAATTTAAGGATCAGCTTACTTCTCGAGTTTGCTTTTGAGCATTTAGTTCTTTGATGTTAGACAGAAATGCACTGAACTGTTCATATGATAGGCGACTCCTATTAAATTTAAAAAAAAAAAAATTGATCAGCAGGAAGGACATAAAACTGTTGCTATACAGTAATAACTGAATACATGCCAGACAGGAATATTAGAAATCACCTGGCCTGACGAAAGAACTCCTTTCCATCAATCCGTGGAGTGCGTGCTAAACAATTTTCCAGAATAAAACAAAGTTACATCAAATGGAAAGGAAAAATAATCTTAGTAAGTGTGAAAGCCACATACAGTTCCATGGACTCGACTGACCATAACAGATTGAACTATCAGCACAGACTGGGCTAACAATAATTGGAGCAAATGAAAAGATATATTTTAAAGGAATGCTACTGATTTTTGAAAAATTCACACTGCTCTGAAACTGTAGTAAGATCTCAGTAACTCTAATAAACCTGGCATTGGTCGTCCACGGGGAGGAGAGTTTGCTGCTGATGACTGCTGGCTTGATGAGTACCATGTAGAAAGTGAAGTACGTCCCTCATAATGAGATTTTGTTGGTGATGTTGTGCCTGAGGTTTTCTGGGGAGATCCAGCAGCAGAAAAACCTCTAGGAGACACACTTGAAGAAATGATTTTTGGAGTTCCCGTTGGAGTAAGCCTCGGTGTGATATATGGAGTAATAGAAAATCTTTGCCCAGCATGCTTTGAAGCTGTTTTGACCAAACAATCAACTTATAATGTACTCATATGATCTTACCATACAACAAAAGCCTCACATGATTAATAGAAATCATCTACATCATAAAATATAATCTATACAAGCAACTTTATTGATATCTAGTCACAAAAATTAATTGTTCTGTAGAAGATACATGCGCTCAGATGCAAAAGGTTCACTGCAATTTTGCTATGGCTTTAAGACTCCAAAACTTACGCATTTTCTCAGTAAGCTATACAAATATAATTGGCAGACTAACTAAATTTCATCCAAGTGCTTGAAGCAGATAGGCTCAGCAAAGATTACTATAGTAAGACCATAAAATTGGTTCAACAACACATCATTTAAATAGTAGGCTCAAATTCAGTTATGAGGAGGAAAAAAACAATCCTCCTGCAAAAGAGATAAAGATCTAGTTATGTGAACTAGTCCTACAAGAAGTGATCTGCTTACGTGACAAAGTATCACAGCATACTTCTATGGAGATACAAGAGTGGAAAAGAAAGGAAAAGTTGGACGGTCAACACATCTGAGGAACTGGTGTAAAAAAGAAGCATAACTAAAATATATTTTCAACTTTTTTATGATGATCAAAATTCATTTACATCTTGAGGTTCTATATTTCCAAGGCCAAAGTTCTGAGCAAAACCGTTCTTCTGAAGAATTACATTGATGCATTACATGAACCCATATTTTAATTATCATTTGAACTTTAACAAAAACAGCTTTTAGACATGACAATCAAAGAAGCAAAAAATGAATGAAGAAAGTATACTTTTATTTTCTAAATAAAATAAAATATTACTTTCACATATTTAACTGGAACACGTAATGGAATCTGTTCTAACAAGAGTTATAATCATTTTAGGTAAATAAAAAAGAAGAGAGTACCATACCATCGTCAATTGTATTGCCTGTGTCAGTAGAGCCACTATAGGAATTCTGGGATGCACAGCCATCTGTTCCATCATCTATGAAGCAAGAAGTAAAAAATAATAGGCAAAATGATGACAACCCAGTGGCAGGAAATAAAAGAAAATGAACCTGCACCATTGTGATTACAAGGCCAAGAATCACCATTGCAACAAGCAATGCCCCTTATTTTTAGAAAAAATTATGATGCATCGCAATCTTCATCAAGTACCTTTATCAAGATAGGCTTTGGGGACTGACTGATCACAAGTCCCAATATCAATAGTTTCAGGCTGCTGTTAAAGATGAAAAGATAAAGTAAGATACAAAAGAAGTCCTCATAAATTGCAGGAGTTCAAGAATAAGCTCAGATTATAAAATAAATATAAACTCAAATTGCTAAATTTGGCAACTTACAGATAAATTATCATCATTCAGTGACAGCATCAGTTGCCTCTTAAAGGTCTCCAACTGTCAAAACTCAAATGTATTATTAGCCTTGTTCCAAATAGATATAATGAAAAAATATATATAAGCATGTGTAAAATTTAGCTGCACTATCTAAACAAGCAAATGATAAGCTGACATAAAATTAAAGAAAGAAATTGAAAGATTAAGTAACACATAGAAAGTGAGGCGGGATGACATAGAGCACCCTACTGCTGCTAAAACAAAATAGCAAATAAATAAAGACAGAAAAGTTAATTTGTCCGATGACAGTATAGTGATACAAAAATAATCACTTCCATAAAGCCAACATGTGCATTCAGAAATGCATCCTAGGCATCAATATATCAAGTAAGAAAAGCTACTTGAGAAAAAGGAAAGCAAACACACTTTGGATAGATGAGTTACTAACTCAAAAGGCATCAATATAGCTGCATGGAAGTTAGCATATGTTTCCAAGATTGAACATCAATTAGTAAGGAATCCGTTGACTCACTCCACACAACAGAACTAAAGGGTAGTGTCATGTGCAACTACAACAGGAATATAGATAGGTTCAATGCCTGAGAACAGCAACTTCATGTGCACACACAGATATAGAGAAGAAGAAGAAAAGTAAAGACAAGAAGAAAGTTGAATGGTTTTCCCGTGACCCCACTTCAACGGAACAATAATAGGGCAGTTGCATTTTTTGAAATTATGCATTATAGAAATATCTAGCTAAGCCACTCAATTCCAGAAATGAATAATGAAATTTCACCTTTGCCAAATCACGACTGAGTTTCTTCACACTCATCGCCAATGAATCACGTTCCTTCAAAAGCTTCATCTTCATTCAATGTCAAGATAACAATAAAAAAAAAGTAACTATCAAATTCAGTGATTCAACTTGAATGTCGCAAAATAAGAATTTATTTTTGATTATTAAGAAACAAATGGAAAAAATATATTCTAGTATTAAGAAACAAATGGAAAAAATATATTCTACTCCTTTTCTCATTTTTGGCTTTGTAGAAATTTTTGAATCTTGTGCAACTTTTATTTTTCCTGTTGGAAATTGGAATCATTATGACAATAACCTACACCAAAATTGACTTGAGTGAGTTCAATTTAGGCTGAGTTTGGCACTTTAGTGGGGCCTGGGTTCAGAGACTCACAAGCCTCATGATAGCACTTCTCCCACAAGCTCTAGCAATAAGCTTGTGGTTGTGATAAAAAGGCTGCATTTTTTGAGGCATGAGAACAGATCCAAATTCAGCACCAAACTCCTCTTACTTGTTGAATTTTCCTTTCTGTTCAGAAATCTACAACAAAATCAGCATTTTCCCAATGTTACCATGGCAAAAAAAACAATTGTGATATCTCCGATTTCAACATCAATTGTTTTCATTTAATTTGATTAATGAGTTATAGATTTTCTTCTCAGAGCATCCTCTTGTGTAATTTCAGTCTCCCAAGTCTGATGAAAACATACCCTACAAATGAGCTTTTTCTTAGAAATATTCAGATTCAGAAAGCAAGGTAACATAAAAGATCAAGCAGAATTATTTTCCCATGTTATATTTTCTTAGGCTAGAAAACAATGATAGGTTAAACTACCACCAACTCTATTCAACATAGTTAATTACATTCTCCATTTCACTTATTTTACTTTTATTATCCTCTAATCAAATAAATTTACTGGTACTTAATCAATTAAGCCCCATAAAACCAGTTTCTATAATGTCTCTACTTGCACTCAATTAAGCTGTAAAAACATTGTTTCATATCATGCCAAAACATCATAATCCACAAAACCCAAATTTCTTTCAAAATTCAAGATTTTTTAAAAAGTTTTGCTTCAGATTTTCAATTCCAACTTGATTTTGTTACTATCAGTTTGCACTCACTTCTATTCTACTCAGATTAACTGCATTTTTTTCATATATATATATATATATATATATATATATATATATATATATATATATATATATATATATATATATTTTTTTTTTTTTTTTTTTTTTTTTTTTTTTTTTTTTTTTTTTCTAAATCCCAAATCGTCAAAATTTTCAATTCTTTAAACACTATCCCTTTACAAATTTAAAGGGGGAAAAAACAGTAAATTCATTCCACAAAAGTCAAAATTCTTCTCCCTTTACCCCAATTTTCCAGCTACAAATGCTGCCCTAAAACTATATTGAATACTCAAATTACGTTTCCCCCAATGCTGCCCCCAATTCTCCCTTTACGTTTCCCCAATCCCAAAGGAACGCCTCGTTCTTTTCAAAACCCTAAAACATCGCATGAACTTGTCGTTTTACAATCCTAATTTTTTTTTCTCAACCACCAATCATCAACCACAAAATAAACATAAAAGGAAAAAATAAATAAATAAATAGCGTAATCCTAAACTGCTTCAATTTTATTGAATTTTCAGTTTTCTTTCCTTACATTTTCATCGAGACTGATCTTCAACCTCGACTCCGCCTCCTGGTAGGCGCGTTGCATGTGAGACACTTTCTCCTCAAGCTCGTAAATAGCTCGATCCTTTTCATAAACCTTTTGCCTCATACGACCCATCTCAGCCTCGAGCCTGGACACGCGCGAGGCAATCGCCATGGAAGTGATCTTACGAGCCAGATCTAGCTGATCGTAGGGGTCCGTCGGTATCACAGCCAAGATCTCATCCGATAAGTGAAAGTCAGGCCCTCCGCCGCCGCTACTCCCATTCTGCGACATAGCTAATCCGCCCTTCCTCCGCCGTGACAGTTCTATTGACAAACAAATAGGTGATTAATTTTGGTATTTATCAATAATTTCCCTCTCTAATGTGCTGGGTTTGAAATAAGAAGGGTGAACTGTGAAGTGTTAGTTGAGGAAATGATAGTAGCCACCAGACTACTTTGGAAAAAACGAAAATTAATTTTTAATAAATTCAAATTTGGAATTATTTGGTAATGGTAATGGCATCCGTACATAAAGCAAAGCAATTTGCTTTGTTTTGTTTGTTTATTTATTTATTTTTTTTTTCGGGTCCTTCCTGTGTTTTGAAATTTGGAAGGTTTTCCCTCCAAATGGTCCAGAACACGGCCGGAGTATTGCTGGGCCTAAACCACACGGCCTTGTATGCGTTCGGCCTACTACGATCCCCCAAAAATAATAATAATAATAATAAATTATATTCTATGAGTAAAGAGGATTTTTTAATTTAAAATAAATTAATAATCCACCCAAGATATTTACCTTAGTAGCACTTTAATTTGTATTATCTTAAAATTATCAAATTTAATTCCTTTTTTTTTAAATCATCAAATTTAATTCCTCAAGTTAGTAAAAACATGACACTTTAATCCTTTCCTCTCCAAAATGTTAATTTCTTGTTAGTATAAAACTTCGCCTCAATTAAAAAAAATAAAAAGGTAAGGAGTCTAATTTGAGTAGTTTAAAAAATTATATAACTAAAAGCTAATTAATTGCAATTGTGATTTTAGATTTTTATTATTGTTATTTTTATATCAATTTTAATTAATTAAATAAAAATAAAAAAGTTCATGTTTAATTGATTTCTTAATACTTTTTAAAATTTATATGAATATTTCAATAAAATCATAAAATTTAGTATTATTCTTTATTCATTGTATGAGTATTAATAATAGATGAGTAATTGAGCATTGTAATTTATATACAATTATTCTTAGTATATTATTTTTATTATTTATTTAATTTTACATCTATCATTTTTTAATCCAATATAATTAATTATACACATCTTGTAATGATGTGTTAATTTGTTGTCTATTCATATATTTCATTTTTAAAAAATAAATTTAAGTCTTTATAATTTTTGTTAGAATATTCGTCGAGCCATCATAAAATATTTTAATACTTTATTTCAATATCAATTACTTTACATATTATATTTGGTAATTTTAAAGTTATAAGAATTAAAGTGCTACATTCTAAAAAGATATATAATTAAAATAAATTTCAAAAGCTTATTAATAATTTTTTATTTTATTTCTATATCTCACCATAATATAATTTTATAAAAAAATTAATTATTTATATATAAGTTTAAATATGAAAATATTAAAAATTATACTTTAATTAAGAAATTAAAAAAGCAAAAGGGGAAATGAGTGGCTTTTGTTTTGTATATTGTATGGGCGGGTCGGCTCAGGTTTATTTTGTGGTATTAGTACGTACTTGATCCAAACTCGCCCGCGACAGGAAGTTCGACCCGCAAAAAATTAGCCCCGATGTATATATGTGAAGAAAGATCATAACTTCGCATCCTTGGATTTGTTTCGCTTTTTCTCGCTATTTTCTCAGCAACCAAACAAAAGTGAGAGAAGATGTCAGTCCTAATAACTACAAGCTTAGGAGATATAGTGGTGGATTTGTTCACAGAAAAGTGCCCTTTGACTTGCAAGAATTTCTTGAAGCTCTGCAAGCAAGCATCTCTATCTTCCTAATTAATTTCGTCTTAATCTTAATTATTCTATATGGTAACATAAATATGATTATTCAATGCCCGGATTTTTGGATTCAGGATTAAGTATTATAATGGTTGCCTATTTCACACCATTCAGAAGGATTTTACTGCACAGACTGGTGACCCAACTGGTACAGGAGCTGGTGGCGATTCTATTTACAAGTAATGATTTTATTTATTTACTTGAATGCCACTGGATTTTCTGAAAATTTGTTTCTTAGTTTGCACCGATAGGGATTTTGAATTTTCTTTTATATTGTTTATTATTTTGTTTTTGAGTTGTTTATTTTTAATTCTAAGCAAGAATATCATTCGGTATTTGATTTTTTGTTTGTAACTTTATTTTTAGGTTTTTATATGGTGATCAGGCTCGATTTTTCAGCGATGAAATCTATATTGATTTGAAACATTCTAAGACAGGAACAGTTGCAATGGCTAGTGCAGGAGAGAATCTGAATGCTTCCCAGGTTCTTAATTTTCTTATTTGTGTTTATCTATTATTCTACTTCTCTTTCTGCTCATATAATTGTTCTCATTTTCAGTTCTACTTCACATTGCGTGATGGTCTGGACTACCTTGATGGGAAGCATACGGTGAGTCTGCCAATTGGATCAACTTGTTTTCTCTCTCTCTCTTTTTATATACCTGATATAGAAAAAAAATATTTGTTGTAAGCTATACGTACTCTTGAAGCATTACTATCCTTGCAAGGCTGGTATGAATTAACAATTTGGATCATATTGGATTTGCTAGGCCATGAAGTTTTCTCAATTTAAATTATTCTCAGGGACCTTTGCTTGTTGTCTCCCTAAACAATATTGAGGGAGCAAAGCAGGTCTATTCATTATGGTCATAGTGTCATTGGGTATAAAACATGGTACTTCCTTCTATTTCTTATATTTATATCATAAAGGGCTGAAATAAAATGAAATATGGGCTGCTATATTTTTCTGACGAGTTTTACGTGCTTCTCTCCTCTATTTTTATATTCTTTTTACCCTTTTTGCATATTTTTATTAGGAGCTGGAAAATTTAGGGTGGTAATCTACATTAATAGAGGAAATGCGATCAAATAAAAAATAATATTTTTTTTTTGACTTGGAACATTTTGGAAACTTCTTTCCAGTTTTAATTTTCTTTGTGATAATGTTTTTAACATGACTTATGAAAATGCCGTTCATTGCAGGTCTTTGGAGAGGTGGCAGAAGGACTTGAAACTTTGACTAGGATAAATGAAGCTTATGTGGATGAAAAGAATAGGCCGTTTAAAAATATCCGGTTTGTCATTCTTATATTATGGATGTACTATTCTGCCCAATGATGTTTTCAGTTCAATGACATACATATTGTATTTGAACAGAATCAAACACACCTATATACTTGATGATCCATTCGATGATCCTCCCCAGCTAGTAGAGTTGATTCCTGACTCTTCTCCAGAAGGAAAACCAATGGATGAGGTAATAGCTGATTCATATTAGATATGCATCTTTAGTAAATTCTTTATTTTAACCCTTTGGGTTTTGATTATGATGTTGATTGTATAGCAAATAATGTATACTATCATTAGGTTGATGATGAGGTGCGGCTTGAAGATGATTGGGTGCCTATGGATGAGCAACTAGGTCCGGCAGAGCTTGAGGAGGTTCTTCGAGCGAAAGAAGCTCATTCTAGTGCTGTTGTACTTGAGAGTGTAAGCATCCATGCAAATATTTTATCCCTGTATTTTTTTTTTCTGGATATGATTTTCTGTCTACGATTTGGTGTTTATCAAGTTATTTTAATTCCTTCGTGTTGCAGATTGGGGATATTCCTGATGCTGAGATAAAACCTCCTGATAATGTCCTTTTTGTTTGTAAGCTGAATCCAGTTACTGAAGTGAGTTATTTTTATCTCATTCTGTGATGGGGATACTGCAATCTGTCACTTTAGAGCCTTGTTAATTGTTCTCTATTTTTATTTCAGGATGAGGATTTGCATACAATCTTTTCACGATTTGGAACTGTTATATCGTGAGCACTTGAATTTCCTTTCAAACTATTTTATTTGGTGTGTAGCAGCAACATTTAATTTTCATCATGTGTGAATTGTGGCAGGGCTGAAGTTATCCGCGATTACAAGACTGGAGATAGTTTGTGCTATGCATTTATAGGTAAGTGCTTGCATTTATAGGTAAGATGTATGCATGCATGCAAGCAGATTGATCCTCTTGCTGGAAAATATGTAGTCTGTTACTTTTTGTGCAAATGGTTGTAAGATTTCAGAGTTCCACAAATTTGAGTCCATAATCCTAAATTGACTTTTAACCTCCATGTTTTTGGGTTTTCTTGTTGTAAGGGTAGGCTGATCAAAATGGTTGTGTTTGGATTATTTAGTTATCTGAAGTGCAAAATTCATACCTAACTATTTAAGAGAACTTCAAACTCTGTACTTTTATAGCAAATTTCTAGGTATCTTAGAAAATTATCATAGCTGTTCAGTTTTTTGGTTGATTTGTGAGCATGTAAATAGTCAGGAAAATTTTTTCTTGAAGATAGAGGATTTGTTATTACTTTGTCAATTGTTATATTTCGTTCTACATCACAACCCAACACACTATGTCATCAGCATATGCCATTTCATTGAGATGTTTGAAATTTCAAGTTAAGCATGCACGAAAAGGTTATTCTGCACACAGCATTTGCACTGGAAGGTTTCAAAGGATTCGTTACAGTATAATAGATGCATCAGTTATCATCAACCTCAAAATTCAGTCCGCTAGTCTCTTTGGCATGCATAATGATGTTTTTCTCTTAATGCACAGTGATCAAATGGTAGACCTAATGTAATCTCTGTATCTGTATTTTATTATTATTATTATTATTTTTTTGACATCTTTTAAATATGCTTTCACTGTTTGTTTATCAACAAATATGATATGATGTCGTTTTGTAAATCCAGAGTTTGAGGCAAAAGAGGCATGTGAACAGGCTTATTTTAAGGTATGCTGAAAGGGTGAGAGTAACCTTTTGTCTTTTTCAAATGTCAGATTTGCCCTTTTCTGCTTCATATCTGATTGTCTTGGTGTTTTTGTTCCTTGTGTGTTTGCTTCTATAGTTTAATGACAAAAGAATATGTTCACTTCACTGAAGGATGACAAACTTATTACTTTATCTACCATTGAGGCACGGATGGTAGGTAGAAACATTCTCCATAAACTATGCCCACCCTCCAACACACACTCACACAGACATTTGAACCTTGGAAGAATATAGTTATAGTGAAACATGCACCTTTTTGATTGAATAATTTTATAATTGTCTTTTTTGTTGGATTTATCGACATTTAGTTATGTGCTCTGAGGGTAATGAACCGTATCTGCTAACCTTGGTTTATTCAATTCTCACAACAGATGGATAATGCTTTAATCGATGATAGAAGGATAAAAGTGGATTTTAGTCAAAGTGTTTCGAAACTATGGTCTGAATACAGGCGCAAAGGCAGTCAAAGTGGTAAAGGTAAAATGAGCTATGCCTGTGTGTATGTTTACTGGTTAGAAAACTAGTAATGGTATGCAGCAATTATTGTGGTCAGGTATCCATATCTACTAAATAATGAGTGACCTGGTACCCTTTCCCATATGGGTTGTGTTTCACTTAGCCAAGAAGATAATGTGCACACTCTCTCTCTTGCACATTCACACACACACTCAGATTTTTGCCTCTTTTTTCTTGGGGAAAATGTTTGGGTTTTGAACCTGTGGATTAGGTAGTCTTATCAGGTATACCAACTTAGCTAATGCTAGTTGTTCATATTGAAGTCATTGCTGAATCCCTCTTCTTAGGAGGTGGCAATTCGTGTTAGTGAGTCGTGTTCCGGTCGTGTTGACCTATACCATGACACATTAAAGGTCAACATGAATACGACATGATTAGTTTAGCATGTCAAAAATCTAAACACGAATATGATCCACTTAATTGATGGGTAACACAACATGACATGAATAACATTTAAAATTTAAAATTAATTAATTTTTATTTAATATTTTTAAAATGATCAAATTTACTAAATTAACCCTATTAATTTATATATTACATAAATTATAATTATATATAGATTTATAAAGAAGATTAAAAGTAATATTTATATATACATATTTTAAAAGTCAAAATATATTAGGTTAAATGTGCTAAGAGTTTAAACATGTCATTTTCGAGTTAACAGATTAACTCTCGATACGGCACGATTATTTTTGTGTCATAATCAGGTTAACACAAACACGATAACGCTTAATCTAAACCTGCTAATTTCGTGTTAGATTTGTATCATTTTTAATATTGCCACCCCTACCTGTTCCATTGAGGTAGCCAGTTAATCTGTAAGATGTTAACAGTGCATCTTGGTAAATGATACATTTTGAGGGCTATATGTGATATTTTTTGAACGTTTTTCATGAAACAACTTTTGTTATATTTTCTGGTTGCTATACTCTTGATTTTTATTTGGGTATATTTATAAAATGAATTTATTATATTTATTTTTTGATTTGTTGGCTAGGAGGAGGTTGTTTCAAATGCGGTGCTCCTGACCACATGGCTAAGGATTGCACTGGGGGTCCTGCCACCAAGCAACTCCAACCTCCAAAATATGTTCTAAGGGATGATAATCAGCAGCGGGGTGGAAATGATAACTCAAGGTTGGCAATCTTGTATCTCTCTCTCATTTTTTTTTTTTTTTTTTATTTTATATTTGCACGCGCACGCATGTGCACTTGGATGGGTGCATGATATTGAAACAAACCTTTGCAGATATGAAATGGTTTTTGATGGAGAATCTCCGGAAAGTCCACGACGAGAAAAGAAAGATGGACGTCATGATCCAGAGAGAGAGAAGATGCATAGGAAAAGTTCACAAGACCTGAAACACTGGGATGAAGGAAAGAAAGATTCGGGTGATAGGCACAGACAGAGTGACAAAAGTAAGGGACACAGGGATGATGATAGCCATCGTGAAAGGAAAACAAGTCGATACCCTGAGGAGAGAATCGATAGAAGAAAAGAACGAGATGATGACAGGAGACATGATCGAGATTACAGAAGGAGAAGTTCTGATGTTGAAGGCCATAGACATGGGAGGGATAACGAATTTTATAGAAAGAGGACTGCAGATGATGATGGTCGGAAGGGAGAATTGGGGGATGGCTCCAATTTTAAAAGGAGGTATGTAGATGGTGACAGAAGAGACACAAGGGATGAACCAAGTTATAGAAATTATGACGACCACAAAAGCAGGAGGGAAGTGCGAGAACATAGACGCCAAGGCACAGAAGGGGCTGATGATCTTGAGCATGATCGTGATAGAAGGCATCGAAGTGACAGAAGAAGATGACTTCTTAGATTTAATCTTGCCGAACTTGGTTTTGGTTTTGTAGTTTCTTGCTGGTTCCCCTGGTTAGTGCATCACATGGATTAACTCCTTGAATTTATTTTATTTCTTGTAGAGAAGTCCTCAAGTAGGCCTGAAATATTTGGGAATGATTTAACTTGCTATTATTATTAACTGAAACATCAAATTATGCATACATCTTCATTATCCTGTTCCAGTTTCTGACTTGGTATCTTTCACTTGATTCCTTTGACATGATCGTTATCTGGTGCGAGCCCTGCACTGTTTTCAACTCGGATGGACAATCAAATCATTACAACATTGATGGTGCATGCGTACAAGTTCGTCAACAAAAGTGCATTTCCCATAATAAGTAGACTACATAAGCATAATCAATGAAGATAGTCAAGCGCTTGAAATATTTCACTTTTAAACATGTAGATTTTATGCACATTTTATTAGAGAAACAATCGAACATAATATATTAATAACGCATCACCAGTAGAATTTTGTGCCACAATTGCAAAATTTAATAAAATATCCAACCAAGCGGGAAATTATCAATTGAACAAGGAAAACTAAAAAGAAAAACTGCCAACATTAAATATATGATCAGAAATTCCATTTGACAGTTTTTTTTTTTTTAGTGGCTGCTGACCATAATTTCGTCTACAAAATTATCATTATTATACATGGATGATGATCCCAAGCAATTCTAGAGACTGGTTGGTAAAAGGCATGGCAGTGCAAGTTGTCACTTTCGAACTTTTGATAAATGTATTTTCCATTCTTACAAATTATAAGTTCGGTCCAAATAATCAACTCAAAATACAGGTCCTCCATTGTTCATACCCCAGCATTTTTATACTCTCACTACAGGATCGAGGACAGCCAACAGCAATTGTGATCCTTCAAAACAATTACAAGCATCCAAAGGGAACAATGAACCCCATCAGACCTGATTCTCTGGTACATGCCTTTTATGATCCCTCTCCCCATAACCAGGCCTGCTCATCCTGGTACGGTCATCTAGGTAGTCATGATTATTATAATGGTGCGAGCCAGGCACATAATCATTCCGATGCTTGCTCTCAGATACTTTTTCTGATGGGCTCCATGACTTGCGCTTACGATTGCTAGATTTGGGTGAATGGAAACCTTGGTCAATATCATCGGGAACTTCCCCTTCTTCCATATTGTTGAAATCGGATTTATGTGTTAACTGCCCCTTCATTGCCAGACGTTCTCCATCCAATGCATCCTCTTGATATTTTTCGTGGTATGAGTTTTCATGTTCTTGCCTGTCCAAGGGCTTAGACCAGCTTTGCCTCCTGTCCCGCTTATTCTTTTCACTCTCAGCAGCCAGTTCGATACCGGCCTCTAGTTCCCTCTCGATGAGATCATCCTCATCCAAGAAGTCAGTTTTCCGAGCTACATCACCCCTGGATTTCTTTCGTTTCTCCAGTGCTGCTTTCACTTTGTCTCTATCAATCTTTTTAATAGCATCCTGGGGTGACTGGCCCACCGTACCCTCTCTACTTTCTAGATTTCGACCAAAATGTTTTTCTTTTAATTCCCCTGCTTCACTTGTTTCACTTCTTGCAATATTCCTTTCTTGATCTTCCTTTCCATGTGATCCAAGTCTCAAGGTGTTTTGACCATCCCCCGCATTCTCATGGCGAGGCACTATATCTATTCCATCGTCTACATAATCTAAGGATTCACCATCAGGATTATGATCAGAGGCACTTACCATCTCTCCACTTGCATACTCATTACCTTGATTATGGGTGGTTCTTGAAGCCCCACCACGATTATCTGCAAGTGACTTTGAGGTTCCAGGTCTCGAAGTAATATCTCTATTAGTTGCATGCTCTTCCTTGCCAGATGAAGCTTTTGATGCGGCCTGATGAGTGGCCCCACCAACAGTGCTTCCTTCAGCTTCATTGTTAGTTGAAGGTCGGTTCTGTTCATACAGTTCCAGCATCTGATTGCTCACCTCTGCAAAAAGTAAGTTAACGGTCAAAGGTGAAACCATAGTCAGAAAGCACTATCACATAAGTTCACATGATTGTTACAGAGATACATAGTTCACTTCCAACTAAAACCACTCCCCTCAGTGTACCAGTCCACACAGTGCTTTTTACCCTGGGCAATGAATTATGAGGGAAGGAGGGAGGGAATATGCTCTGATAAAAACAAATATGCAAACGTAATTATTAATAAGAAAAATAATAGATCTTTTGAAAGAAAGGGAGAACACCAACCCTCCAATTGGCGTGGGGTGACGTCAAACTCTTGCCACCAGACTTTCTCGCCATCTGATGGAAGCTTTACTTTGAGAAATTTTGCAGCAAGGAAAATGGCACCTGCCGCAATGTGGTGGGGCTTAAATTGCAAGCAAAGAGATGTGCGTAGTCTGCATGCCGCATCTCCCCAATCAAGAAGAGACAATGAAAAAAGTGTATATAGACTAAAATAAGCAATTCACCATACCCATCATTCACAAAATTCCATGCAACCTGAGCAAGGGCATTTTGAGCAACCTTAAATTTCTTTATTGCATCAACAAGAGGTTTATATGGATGCTGCACATTTAGATCGAAACCAAGAGTTGCAAGTACAACTCTCTCTCCAAGTAAAATTAATTCTTTCTGCTGCTCATATACCTCCTGCATGACAGATATGATTCATAAATAACAAACAGATTAAAGCTAAGGATGATAGAAACACCTTATTGAGAGAATGAATCTTGAAAAGAATGAGGCTACCCAACCCAGTATAACCCAGTAAGAAATTGTACTAAAGCAATAGAGAACATATTATGCACACAAGAAAAGACTCAAAATACAGAAAACAGATTGATTATCAGAATAATCTAGAAGAATAGAAAAATAGACTTTATGTAATCGATCTATCCAGGGTGGGTGATATTGGCTATCATGGGTCAAAATCTTAGACCATATGAATGTCATAAGTAGAAAGAGAAAGATGAAAAGTTCCTTAATAAGAGCACCATAGACATAAAATACCTTTTGCTTGATCCTCTGAACAGCTTCAGGATCCTTTTTATGAATGATTTCATAAGAAACAAGGATAACATCTTTCAGCGGACGGGGAGTCTCCTCCACCTTCCCCGCAAGAAACATACACACTGTGGCAATAGTCTGTAAGACATTTTCAGTGGAATTCATCACTAATTATGTCATTTTCTTGAATTCAAATATCAGCCTTTTAAAAAAATAATAATAAATCAATACATGCCAGCAGATGTTGCAATACAAATGCAAAAGGGGGGTGGGAAAGCAGAAGTACTACAGAAATACGTGGAAAACAGACATGAACCTATACTAGCAGCTATATTCCTCTTAGACTTCACCTCAATTATAGGATAAATAATTATTTCCAGCCAAAGGAAAGAAAATTTCATATTTAATAAACTATCAAAAACTCACCCTTCTATCATTTTTTGCATGGGATTGACGAAGAAAGAATCGGTGACAGAAAATTATTGCTGTAGCAATTGTTAGCTGTGGCCTGCATTTTAAGAAATTCAAGGTTCATCATGCCAAGCCAGTGAAATATAAATTCATTAACCATGCTTAACATTTATTTAGATGTGAAGTAGTGAAAATTCATTTTGCAGTAGAAAAGCACTAGTAATAAGAACCATAACGGAATTAAATGTAAAGTGTGGCAAAAGCCAACTAGTAGCAATGATACTGGCAAAAATATCAAAAAATGAAAGCAGGATGTAGCGAAGAGGGGGTGAGAAATGGCAAAGGAATGATATCAAGTGGCTAAGGACATGAGTCTATTTGCCTTTAGATGGACTGCAAGACATTCAATCAAAGAGGTAAGGAGTTACAAAGTTGGTACTTCTAATAAAGCATTGTTAGGGCAATGGTTGCAAACTTTACAGCAGCAAAGAAGATTTTTTGCGGCAAATGTACCAGGGAAGTAACCGAGAGAGTTTTAGGAACATCAACCTTCAGCAATTGACCAAAGCAGTGGGTTTTAGGAAATATTTGGGCTGGTTGCATAACATATGTGTTAAAGTAGGTACTTTACTTTTGGCATGCAATTCGTGTCTAAGACCTGCTTAAAGTTGTATTTCCTGATTTGCTCCTCATCATGGAAGATAAGGAAGCACTACAGGTAGATTGTATGTGCCAAGGATGGATTACTGTTGCATGACCTCTTAGGTTCTTTAGGCTTCATATGATTAGAAATCAAGAATTGAGTCTAATGGATTTTCTCTGATTCAATGTTCTTGACGGAAGTGAAGGAGACGACGAGTGTGTGATTGCCGTATACAAGCAAGATCAAAGGTAAGATCCTTAACAATGGGTTGACAGATAATCCAATGATACCACTTCTGAAGAATAGGAGACCCAATATGCTTTCTTTTTTCCCACGTTTGAAATTCAAAAAACATGAAAAAGAACTGTAACGCTCAGTTATTCAAACTTTACAAAAATTGAATCTTGTTATCATCTCACAAGATTCTACAGGGCTAGCATCTCCAATTGGCATTGGCAGGGCAAAATAAATTATTCTAAGACCAGATACAATACATAAAAGCAAATAGCTTTATCTTCCTTTTATTTCTTGATCACTCAATCAGAAAGATTAGAAACCAGAATAGCATGAAGCATAATAGTTTCACAGTTGTAATCAATTCAATAGCTTTCTTCCAAAAAAAATTTGTAATTGGAGACAAAAACAAAAAAAAAGCCTTAAAATTTTGGAGAAGCATTCCACAAACATCAAGATGTCAAGAACTCTTACAACAGTCATCCAAACAAATGCATTGTCCTTGCAGTCCCCTAGTGATACAGTCATAAGCTATTAGATGAGAAATGTTGTGCAACCAATGTTTTATCAATGATATATGGTCAAATAATGTATTAAATATATATACAAGTTCAACTCCCATTAGAACTTGCCACCAACTATTCTTGCTAGAAAATTCTTTGTTCCACTTTTTACAAAATCCCTACACGTTGCCAACTATTTACTTCAGAAGAGTATTATCTGAAAAAAATAAATTAATAAAAGAGATCAAACCAAATGCATAGCATGCTCCTAACCTGGTGTGAAAGTCTGTGCAGACACATAATCTGACATCATGCATAATGACAATTAAAAGAGGAGACAACTAGTTGGATCGTGCAAAACAAACTAAGTTTTATCCAACTTAATCATTAATGCAAGTATGGAAAAACATCCATATAATACGAAAATGAAAGAATTATACTTGTAGACACAACCAAAAAAAAAAAAAAAAAAAAAAAAACATAGGCACAACTTAATATTTAAAAACTCACACTTTGAGTCTCATGCCCAAATCTTGTAAAAAGGTACAGTAGGATTTGCGTAGATAAGTCTCCTTCTTCAAGTCGATGCCATCTCGTCTAGATGGAGAATTATCTTCAATTTCCTTTCTAGAAAAGTACCAACGGCCTCCTTCCTCTGGTTTTTCTTGAGAATATTTCTGTAGGTTTGTTCCATGGTGAGAAGAATCACCAGGCATTGAATTAGCCATGTGTCCTTCCTTAACTAGTGTATCCAAAATTTTATAAAAAGAATTTGTATACAAGACAAAATGTGATGACTAAATCAACATGTCATACAGCAGCTCCCTGCACAAAGATTGCCAAAAATTGGTCAAAATTTGAAAGATCTAAAGAATGATTTTGGTCATTGAGGCTAAATAGATGAATGGAGAAAAGTAAATAAAATGAAAGACGCCAGTAATTCATCGAGTTGTCAATAGAACTAAAAGCTTAATGCTCCAGCTTCATAGTGGGTGATGTAGTTGCATTGGATCTATATGAATAAAAAGTGAAGAATTAATGCAGAGACTTCTATGAACAATGTAGACATTATTTACAATTCAACTCACAAACCATACTAGATCACTAATTAAATCTTCTAATTTAGATGTTATACAATGATTTTAAATTTTAGCATACGTAGATACCCAAATCATAGGTGTCACCTTTTATTGACCACAAAAGAATTTGTCAGTTTGCAGCAGGATGTTAGAAGAGGGTAGCATACTAATTCTTATTTTCACCATTCTCCTTTTCAAGATACATTTCCATGACCTAGACCTTTTGCATCCCGAGAACGACTATTTGATTGCTGAGGTATTGAGTACGCAGAATATAGATTAACAACTCGAATAAAACTAATTGAACCAAACCGAGCTTAATTCCACTGTTTACCCCTCAAATTCCAAAAACAAAGGGAAGAAAAAAAGAGAAAGATCTTCGAAGTCTAAAAAAGGGGAAAAACATACAGATTCACCGAAATTACTTTGCTCCAATTGTTTTCACCAATGGGAATTGGTCTCTATCGAGATAAACAAAAACCCTAAGTGTTGTATACAATTAGAAGAGGGAAGTAAAAGAATTTACCTTATGAGAGCCCAAGAAATCGACGAGCGTACTGCAATAAAAAAGCTGCAAAAGCATAAACGAACCATAGCAAAATATGCATATAATTACATATATAATTATAACTAAATACACAGTGAAAGAGGATAAGAGAGAAGACATACATCGAAGCTCGAACGAGTGAAGAAGAGAGAAAGAGCGAAAAAGGGATTTTCTGAATTAGGGTTTATACTTTATAGCATCAGCGCTGTTGAGACTTGAGGCCCATTGCGTTTATTTTAATGAATTTCTTTTTTTCTTTGCGAAGATTTTTTTTTTTTTAATTATTACTATTCTTATAAGTTATAAATTAGATCCCTTCAAAATAATAATAATAACAATAATAAGTTATAAATTAGATAAATTTATTGCCCTTTTTTTCTGTTTTGAATTAGATTTATTTACCTGTAGGCTTTGGTAGTATTTCGATTTAAATTTATACAGAATATAATATATAATTAAATTTTTAAATATTTTTATAATTTAAAAATTATATTATTTTCTACACTTAATTATTAGTTTTATCAAACATAAGTTTCTTTTGTTAGCATAAATATTTTTATTACTATACTATTTTTTTATGCTCCTATAACTCAAGTGATGTTTCATAAAGACATTTATTTCATATTTAAAATAAAAAATTTTAACACTTAATTGTTTTAAATTATTTAGTAAGGTATGTCTTAAAATTTTTAATTTAAAATTTATAATGAAAATAATAAATGATTAAATTTTTAAATAATTTTTATTTTAAAAATTATATCGTATTAAAATTTCTAACATTTAATTTTAAATTTTATCAAATAACACCTTAATTAATTGACTTAAAATACAAAAAAAAAATGATCAAATAAATTATAGTTAAACTGATAATTTGATTTTAAAATTATTTATTATGAAGTTCATTTTAAAGACTTTTTGTTAAAGTATTTAGTATAAAAAAAAAAATTATGTGATTTATATAACATACCTACGATAATAATTATTCAAAAATTAATAATTAGTAGATGTAAATTAATAATTTCCAAACATCTCATTTACCAAATGGCAATGGAGCATATTTTGGCATTCTCACATCTCGCCCCATTATTGAAAGATATCAAATATTTTAACTTTTTTTTTTTTATTATTATTTTACATTGTTAAAAAAAAAAAATAGTGTATATCAATTTTTTAAAAAATGATACCATACATATAACATCATATATATATATATAAAGCCAGAGAAGGACAAGTCAAATAGGACTAAACAAGTAATCTATCCTGTCACACTGTTATTGGTAGGAAAAAATTTTCGCTGTTATAATTAGGACGGAGCAAAATTGTCATCCCTAGCTTTTAGTTTATACCCACATTTTAAACACGTCCTACTTTTGGATTAGGCTTTAATAATGGCAATATTTGTAAGATTTAGTACATCTATTCACCATTTTAAAGATTGTTATGCACCTTTTCCTTAAAAAATAAAAAAAGGGAAAAAGAAAAGAAAAGATTGTTATGCACCCAAGAATATTAGTTTCCTTTTGATAATGAGCTAGCATGCTTGGTATGCCTACCTTCAAACAATCCCAATTTCTAAATGCAACAAATTTTAATTAAAAAAAAAACAGTGACATTTGCTTATAGTCATATGTGGATTACAAGGAATTATTTGCTTCTGTTTACTCTAGCATACAGTTTGATGTTTACTGTAACCTTTATGATATGAACTTTCTAATGCTTCCACTATCAGGGGACGTAGAAACCATATTTATATCCAACAACTGAAACTGAGTACAGAATGTAATTAACATTTCACAAGCAGGTTATTAGTTACATAACTACCATCAATTTGTTATTCTATTGTGAAGTTGAAGGGTGAAAGAAGACCTCATGGAAGCTTATAAATTGCTATTCTATTCAGTAGAAATTCCGACAAGAGGTTTCTGCATCTTGCCCTCCATCCTTGGGACCAAAGGAAATATTGAAACTTTCTATCATTACAAATATGGGTGTAATTACATCACAAAAATCAATAATTACCCGAGTCTCAGGTTCTAGCCAGCTGATACAGGCACAGTTGTCTGTAGTCTGCTTCTTCATCATTCAGCAACATAGCATATACGAGAGCCATAGAAAGAAAGAGATTGAAACAGCACATCTGGCTCATGTTAGATACACAGAACCCATTCTTTCCAATTTCCATCATTAAAACGATCATTGATTCATCAGTTCCAAGGTTCAAACACATGTCAATGGTTGGTGGCTTTTTTTTTTTTTTTTTTGGGACTTCCACAGTATTGACATGAATACGTCTATCACAGCTTTTCCAAATAAACTTTCCAAGCCATGCGGATCTTGACTTCTCACTGTGTTATGCTAGTGATGAGTGCTGCCATTTATGTCAGTATTCAGTGTATCTCATTTCACTTTACTGATCGCACACCAACAGTTCTCACACGAAACCGATACTGAGGCTCAGACTCTTCTTCGTCGTTATCATCGTCATCTTCTTCGCTCGAGTCATCCTCAACTCTATCCCAACGAGCATAATCCAAAGCCGAGTGCCCCTTTGGTTTTGGAATTGCTTGCCATCCTTTAGAATGTTGATCAGATGATTCCTTCTTCCTCTGTGCTTGAGCTATAACTTCAGCAGCAAGTGTCTTCCTAGGCTCAACTTTCCGCTTTGCTTGGGCAATAACTTCAGCAGCAATGGTCTTTCTGGGCTCAATTTTTTGCACACTATTTATTTCAGAAGGCCTGTTAATGACTGGTATTTTAGGCACAACATCTTCAGCATTAACAGTAGTCCTACGAGGCTCAGTCTTCTGTTTACTTCTTACTGATGCCATAACTTTGTCTTCTTCTCCATTTTGTTGCTCTTCCTCATCTCTATATACTTCTGCTTCATCTTTTTCTTCCTCTTCTTCCAGCTCAGCTTCAGATTCAGGTATTGGAGCAAGTGACTTTCCTTAAGCAAAACAAAATAATTTCTTCAACTGACAGCAGGAGATTGAAATTATAATTTTGCAATAATTAAAACAAAGAACATTATTAGCCACTAAATTAGTCTCAGCAAAATTTTCTCATCAAGAAACCCACTCAGGTAAAGAAAAACTTCTCTAAGGCAAAAAAAAAAAAAAAAAAAAAAAAAGGACAATATTTAAAAGCCTAGTTGAAGTTGTTAAGCAATCCACAACATCAATAAATGACAAAGCACAACATTTAAAAGCATCACATAAGTGCCAAATTGTAAATACTTTGGACCTGCCATTTGTCATGGATACCAACAAGCAAGAAATCAATCCAGATCAAACACCTACCTTGATTCGATGGCTACCAACGAACAAATCAAATTTATTTATACGGCAGATTAAGCGAAACAATCAACCTTATTATTTTTTATTGGAACATTCATTTGAATAAAATCAGTAAAAATAAGGAACGCATACCAATTGTGTCCTCAATCGAGCTTCAAGATTTCGATAAACTTCTGATGATGGATTCAACTCCATAAGTCTGTTGACATCAAACAGAGCAGAGTGGTACTCTTTGAGGGTGACCAATGTCTGCGCCCGCAACATCAATGCTCCGGCGTGTTTGTGATCAAGCTCAAGCACCGATGTACATTCTTCAGCTGCCTATCATCGAAGTAACCACTCAATTAGTCAATTTCAATATCAACCACCCAATCTAAAAGAAGAAGGACCAACAAAACAAATTTGGAAAAGAACCAAATGATTGAAAATAAAGCTTTCTAGAACAAATCAGAGAAAATCAAGAAAAAGCAAAAGAAATCAATAAGCCAAATAGGAATTCAAACCTTTTTGAAATCGTGCAATTTCAAATAACAAGCAGCTCTATTACTATGTAAAGCGATCTTCTGGGGTTTGGTTTTGGCCATAGAAAGAGCCTCTGTGTAAAACCCTAGAGCTTCCTCGTACTCTCCGTCTCTGTACATCTGGTGAGCCGTCTCGATCTTATTCAACGGAGCAGATGCCATGAACAGAGATCGAAAAGCAAATCTCCGCCGTCGATAACTGACAAGCTAGAATTGGTAGAGAGCTGTGAAACAGGGGCTTTTCAAAAAGAATGATTGAGCGAAACAATGATCGGACAGAGAAGATGGAGCAGTTACAGCAGTGTGTTTAGCCAAGCATAGATATGGATTTTCTTGCATCTAATTATTTTCGTTTGAAATCTTATTTATTCATTGACGTGTAATTTATTTTTATTTATTTTTTTTATGCGTTACGTGTTTATGTTGCTGTTTTTTTCTTTTTAAAAATTTGAAATTTGGTAGGTAAAAGCTTAAAAGGTGGCATCATGTGGTTTTCTGGCTCTAAATTAGCGGAACTAAGAGTATAGTGCAATACAATATGATGCAATTTATATTATAGGTTATATAAAAAGTCTTTAAAAGGTAAGATGTTTAAAGATAAAAAGATTTTTTTTATCTTTAATTTGGGTGTTTAATGAAAAATTATTATTTCATTATTTTTATCATAATTTAAAAAAATCTAAATTCTAATAAAAAGTAATTAAAGATTTATTATTTTGTTATATTTTATATCCTAATACAAGAAAATTTAAACCACAATAGAAATAAAAGTTGTAATTCCAATTACTAAATATATATTCACGATGCTATAATTTTTCTCATATTCATATTCATTTTACAATATTAATTTTTTATATTCATTCTAAATACCGATATTTCATATGTCAACTTCTTATATTCTAATTCATTTTACAATATAAATCTCTCTTATATATCATATCTTATATTCATATTCGTTTAATAATTTATGTATATATAAATTTATTAATGGTATGAACCTTAAAAAAAATTAAAATGTAATTAAAAAATTTCATTTAATAAAAATATATAGACCTAAAATTTTAATTAAATTTTTTTTCACTGTTTTGATTTGTCTTTGTTATTGTTTGTAAAGGATAAAAAATTCATCAGTCAACTATATTTTTATTTTTTTATTATTAAGCATGGTTATTTTTCTATGTTGAATTTTTTTATTTTATTTCTTTATTTATCATCTTAATTATTTATAGATGTTTTTATTAACATAGTTACTCTCTTCAATAAGTTGAAATTAAGATTGAAATTGAAAATAAGAGCAAGAAATATGTGAATTTATAATCTTATTTAAAATTTTATTTTTTAAAACAAAATTTAATTTTTTTTTTTGTCAACTTTACATTTTTTTTTAAAACAAAATGTTATATTACAAATCATATTTTTTACTAAATTTGTTAATTAAAAACTTTGAAAATATTAATCAATAATTAAAATATTCATAATTTTTATTTTATAACATTAACTTTTAAATTTACATGTAAATATATTTTATGTAAGTTTGAATTATTAAATTGTTACTATGATTAGTCCACTATTTATAATTTATTTATTGATAAAATATAAATAATAATTATAAGAAAACTAAAATATGAAATTTTTTTATTGACTTAATTTAATTTTCATAAAACTTATTAAATTTCTATTAGATTATTAATTAAAATATTTTTATTTCATGAAATATTTAATTTTAATACTGTATAATCACGCAACACAGATATATAAGTAGTATAATGAATTAAAATAAAAATTAAGCAGTGTAATCAAATATATTTTTAATATAATATTTATATCAAAGATCAAAAGTAAAGAGGCCTACTTTTCATATTGAAAATGAGATTTTCTTTTTTCTTTTTTTTTTTCCTAAGTGGTTGAAATTCATTAAAGATCATAATTTAATACATCAATGATAAAAAAGAGTGAGGGTTATCAAATCACTCACCTTGATCAATCATAGAACAAGTTGCTCTAGCAACAGAATGAGCAACCTGTAGGATTTTACAATATTAAATAGCAAACCAAACCAAACCAAGAACCATTATAACAAAAAGTGGACATTGGTCGGTTCAGTTTGAAAAAGTAAAAAATCAAAATTTCGAAAAATTCCAAATCGAATAAGCTTCCTAAATCGAATTTAAAATTTTAGTTTGGTTCAGTCCGAATTAGTCAGCAGCCTCACGACATTTCCCTTTCTAGCAGTTAATACTAGTAGGCCAAAATTTCGACATGCATCCACAAATGGTGAGGCTGGTATATCCAATTAGATTCCAATAATCAATCCTTGTCCTCGAATTTCTTTTACATGTGAGTTTCCACCTAACTTCTGCTTTAAAATTTCTTTGAAGTGCTACCCTTTCTTAGACACACTGGCCAAGAAAGCTGGATTTGCGATTTTCTCTATAACAATAAGGGCAGCATTATAGATGAGATCCACCAGCAAAAGTACTTCCATAGTCACCAAAATTAATGGCTAAAGCAACTCTTTCCATCACTAATGCATCTTCAATAGGTAAGCCTCCAACAAGTGGTTTGGTAGGTGTCATTGTATCTGGGAAGACGCCATATGCTTCATGGGCCCAGAGGTATCCAGTTCTGCCTAAACCACATTGCACATGTAGAACATGGAAAACATGCAAGTTGAAGACTCCATTTTGATTGATGTCATTAACATAAATTAATGATAGCCAAATTGTAATTTAAGGACAGAATTTAACATTACAAAGCAATAACACAAGAACTTTCTTTTTGATAAATCTAGCACACAAGGAAAAAAAATTATAATGAAATTGGATCTAATTTTCAACTATCACGTCCACACTGATACCAAATATGACACATATACATATAAAAGAACTAGACACTAACTCCATATGCAAGCACATAAAAACACTTAAAAGGCAATTTTCAAACAAAATCAAATACAAAAAAAATGTCAAAATCCAATATTCTGTCTGCTTTATCGATATGTTTGTTGCAAATTGATACTGAATAGCTGATTACCTCATCAAAGACCAGGAGAGCCCTAGTATCATCACAAGCAGCCTGTAAAAAGTCTAAAAATTCCTTCGTTGTACTATAAATGTACCTTCACCTTGGAGGGGTCCAACAAAAACTGCAATAGTTTTGCCACTTTGAATTAATTCTCCCATTACATCTATATTGCCATACTCTAAAAAAGTGATCTCTGGCATGAGAGATTCAAAAGGTGATCTATATTACTCTTTGCTTGTCAAAGCAAGTGCACCTATGATCCTCCCATAAAAGCTATTAGAGAAAGATATGAGTTCTATGGCTGGTAGTGTAGCATTAGGGTTTGAATATCTCTGGTACTTCCTAGCAAATTTAATAACCGCTTCATTTGCTTCTATTTCAGAATTTGTAAAAAATATACGATCACCATAAGAGTAAGCTACTAGACATTTAGCAAGCTCCACCTGCAGCAACACTAGAAGTCCATAAATAATTCTTATTTTCACAGCATAGAAAAGGTTTAGCATATGAATGACAAAGTTGGAAACCATTCTTGTTGCTGACTTAATGTATTTTCTCCCATAGTTTCACCAAAATTATGAACAACTTGATTCAGTTATGACGTATCACACTTATAATTTTTGATGCCAAAAGAGCAAGCCAAACAATGAGCAATATCATTATATTGGCTGTTAACTTAAATGGGGAAAAAATGTTTTTCATAGCCAATGCAAGGTACAAAAAGAGAAATAGATTGTTATCTCAAAAAAGTAAGATTTTCCCTAAAATACTTCAAACTTTTAAATACAATTCAATGCCAACTAGCAATTCAATTTCATAAAATTTTCAAACTTTCCCAACAAACAAACAATCATAAAACAAAATTAGAAAATCAAAAAGGAAATTAGGAATCATGGAATTAATCAAACTTGAGGAATCAAATAGTGCACATTACTGACATGTGTCAGCACACTGGCCTAATTAACAACAGCCTTTACCCAATCAAGATCACAATGCCCAATGCATTCACCGCAATCCCAGAAGTCTAAGTCCAAATACTCTTGCTCTTCAACATCATATAATTTACAACCTTTGCTACTGGCCAATACCAGTAGTGCCATAGCATATGTCCCTACCATAACCCTGCCCTTCTCCTCCATCACTTCTTTGCTCTCTTTCACCACACCAATTTTTTCAGCATCATCCAATGCTTTCATGTCCACGTTGAGACACTAGGTGCGATTGGCTTTTGCCATTGAATTTGACTAATTGTTGTCTTTCTTGTCTCTCTCAATTAAATAGATGGCAGAGATTGAATGACTGAGAGATTGTAGTGTTGGAACAAATGTGTAACAAAGAGAAAGTCATTTTTTAACTGAAATTCTACAAAAGAGTTCATTGTTCATTGCTAAACTAAAATGTCAATAGATTAAAGCACAAATTCAATCCATTAAAAAAAAAAAAGAAAGAAAACATAGTAGAAAGACTAAAGTTGTTACCTTATAGATTATGTGCTTGAAGCATTTAATTTTTAATTTTTAATTTTCTTGTTAGTTTATTGAAAAAGTAATGGGATTTCGCTTCAGTGTTTAGTATAATGGTGGCTATATTTATTTCTTCTTTCAGGAAGGGGAAATGAAATTGGACCTAATAGCATATTTCAGTCCATCATTGGTTCCTCTAATTGGATCTAATCTCTCTCTCTCTCTATATATAATTATTTATGATTTTATATATATTATCCAAGAGATTAATAGTAATTTTTTTTAAAATTTTTAGGAAATAAGATTAGGAATTTAATTTGAATGAAAAATCTCCTCATTTAGCAAATAAAAAAAAATGAAGTTATAGTTATTTTTAAAATGTTAAGTTTTAATTAGAATCAAATTAAGAAAAAATATTTTATAATTCATCAAAATGGAAGGCATATTGTACGTATAATTTATAAATTAAATAAAGAGAATTGATAGTTCTCATCCAATTTTTTTTTTTTAATTAAGAAAATTCAATGGGTGGAAATAATATTTGGTGTATCACTTGTGTTGTTACACCTGGCAAAAAAAAAAAAAACTTGCCTTGCTACACAAAACATCACTCTGTCAAAACCTGATGCAATTATATAATTATAAATATCTACGAACAAAAGCCAAACAAACAAGTCTTAGTATTTGACCTATCTCAGTCTAGGTACTGACGTTTTATGATGAAAAGTTCACCTATCTTAGTCTAATATTTGGATCATTCTATGGAGTCATTTAAAAACTCGATGTTGATGTCTATGCATATATTCAGAATCAGAAAACTGATGCACACCAAGTGTTTGAATAAATGTTAATACTACAATTAATTAACACATATTTAGGTCTCACCGTCTCTCCCTAATTTTTATTATCTTCATTTGTCTCAAGAAGAAGAAACAGCAAGATTTTATAGGAAAACTCCGCTAGCAATTTGATAAGTGGAACAAGTTAACTGATTATGACTTTGTACAATTTTCATAAAGGTTACACTGTAACTTTCCATCTTTTTCAGGTATATCTCTTTCCGTACCTTAATAGCTATTATCGCCCTCCTCAAACACCAAAAGATCCCCCATTTTAAGCACTACTTCTAGGAAAATTAATTGCTAAGCACTTCTCTTCCGCAGCTTCTGCTATATTTACATCGCATGATAGAATACACAAGCAATAAAACTATTCTTTAAGGAGTAAAATAATTATTTTAATTTTATAATTTGATTTATAATATAAAATAATTATTTTATTTTATATAAATAATTATAATACTTTTATAAATTAATTTTATTATTAATATTAAAATTAAATTAAAATTTTATTTGATTTAAAATTAAAAAATAAAAAAATATTTTTTAATTAATGACTAAATTAATTTCTTACTCTATTTAATCAAATTTTTATTGCAAAAAATTGATCAAGAGAGTTAAAATTTTAAAACAGCCATGAGCAAGTTGAAGAGAGCTCTAACAGGCCTTGGAGGGTCTCTAACAACTTAAAAAAATTCGATTTCAGGGAAGCCAAAAAAACGTGAGTAAGTAAGTAATATATATATATATATATATATATATATATATATATATATATATATATATATATATATATATATTAAAAAATAAAAATAAAAATTTGAAAATAGAAAATGAAAAATAAAATAATATTGGTGAGTTTAAATTTGTCAATATTTTTTTAAGAGTAAAAATAGAAATACATTATTCCATAATATAAAAAAAATACTAATTTTTTAATTTTTTATGAAATATGTATTTTATAAAAATAGTAGAATTGTAATTTTATGGAATTAATATTATTCGTTTAAAATTTGAACCAAAGTAATGAATATTTAATCTTTACATAATAGTTTTTTTTTTTTTAGTTTATGGAATTGTAAATATAGCCTTGGGAATTATTTTTGTACATACCACATTAATTACATATTATATTTTGAAATTTTATTATGAATATATATATCTTTTTATACTCGTATGTAATGCTCGCATTGAACTAGATGTGGTTTAGTTTCTGCTTACTTCTATTCTACTAAGAATATATTTGCAGCATATACCTTTAAGATCAAGCCGCTTAATATTTGATAAAAATCTATTAATTACTAATAACAGTATATAGTGAAAGTGATTGTGCCATGAATCTAGGAAAAGATTAACAACATTCATAGGATTGGCAAATAATTAATCACCTAATTAAAGGTTAACTCAATTTCTAAGTAAATTTATAGAGATTAAACTACAAATAAGTTGTTTTTTATTTTTTATCATTTATGAATCTTATGAACCTCTAATTAGACAAGAGAAATAAATTTATTATGATGTATGAAAATTGATCCATAATACATACTATTTTAACACTTAATAAAATAAAACAAAATTAAAAACATTATTCTTTTATATTTATTTAAAGTTTACTATAGAATTAGAAGAATATATATATATATATATATATATATATTTAGGGTTACAAATTAATATTTCAAAACAAAAAAGAGAAAAGTAATAAATATGTATTTACAAAACTAATTTATTTGACTAATAAATGAACTTGAAAAAAAATAAAACTGGAGCAATCTATACATAATTTGGTTTCTTTATTGCTATACCAAAGCCACCAACTCCACAATCACATGAAAAGATATGAACAGTTCAACACTCAACTTCTTAAGGGAATTTCCACTTCTTAAAACTCAGGGTTGAATATTTAGCCACTTACCTCATAACTTTTGAGTTTTCAGACTTAGACCATTACTTTTTCTTTCTTTCTTTTAAGAGAATAAAGAAAAATCTTTTGTCAAATTGCTACTAAGAGGTAGATGACAAAACAAAGTCATTGATACCAAAGGCCAGAAATGCAAGAAAAGAGGCTGAATTTTGGTAACCAATTAACCACCCAACCCAGCAATTTGAGCACAAGGAAAGTTAAAAATATGAATGAAACTTACTTCCCAAAATTTGACATTTTTAAACTTTTATTTTACTTTACCAAGTCACTTTCTATAATTGGCGTCCTCTCTTATATTCTTACTAGTCTTTTTTTTCTTTAACCGCCTTCTCTGTGTGTGTCTCTCTCTATGAAGATGCCATCAACGGGGTTTATAAAGGAAGATCTCATACTTTGCAAGAAAATCAGAGTGGAAGATATAACCCATTAATTCTTTTCTATTCCCTTTTGTGCTTGTTTCTTTATTTGCTCTGTTTCTTTTGTTCTTCAAGAAGACAGTAGATATCTCTGCACATTTAAAAATAGAAAATTTTAGAGTTTAATTTAAAAATAGAAAATTTTAGAGTTTAAACTGATGTTTTAAAGAATTATACATTAGGGGAAAAAATGGATCAAGAATCGGGCTTTAGAACTCAGGAATCTCGACTGGTAAGTAATATTTGCATTGTCTTTTCTCTTAGTCCTATTTTTTTTTTTTCAAATACATATATTGTTCTTTTTTGCCTTCTGTTTGGTTTCTGAGAAAGTGAAAGAAAGTTCTTGTTGCTTTGGAGAATTCTGTTAAGGGTTATTTTTTTCTTTTGTATTCGTAAACTTTTCTAGGCAATCAAACAGGGAGTACATATTTTTCTTGAACGGGGTTGATGGCACTTTCAGTGTGTTTACTCGATTTCGCAGTCTCTATCTATTAACTCTGTTACTGTTTTATTCCTTTTCTCCTACGATGATCATTAAAGTCTATATATGAAATTTGATAAAGATTCCAAATTTTCTTCTTGTTGAATTATATGCAGAAGCTCTACAGAAGCACTCTGTTACTTGCCTACCAGAGTTTTGGGGTTGTTTATGGGGATTTATGCACATCTCCTATCTATGTTTTTAAGAGCACATTCTCTGGGAGTTTGCAGCTCTATAAAGAGGACCATGAGATTTTTGGGGTACTTTCTCTAGTTTTCTGGACTTTGACTATCATCCCTCTTTGCAAGTACATTATATTTGTGTTATGTGCAGATGACAATGGTGAAGGTGCTCATATTTACCCTTCCAATTCAAACATATAAACATTTATTTGTTTTAAGTTTAACCATGTTACAGATGCAAAAGGATTAGTGCTCATTTTTTTTTTTTTGTCGAGAGCCTATTTTATACAGGAGGAACATTTGCATTGTACTCATTGCTCTGCCGGCGATCCAAGATGGGCTTTTTAAAGAGCTCGCAAATGGGGCATGATAGTGTTGTCTCTTCTCATGATTCTTCTGTGCCTACTAAGGAGACAAGAACTAGCTTACTTATAAAGGAATTCTTCGAAAAGCATCATTTTTCTCGCGTTGTGTTGCTATTGCTTGTTCTGCTCGGAACTAGTATGGTTATTGGTGATGGAATCTTGACCCCAACAATGTCAGGTACTATTATTTCTGAATTCTGATTAGATCACCATAGCATTTTCAATAGCGACTTTTTTGCAATTGTTGATTCTTTTGGCAAATTCACCACATACTCGTTTTGCAGTTTTATCTGCTGTCTATGGAATCCAAATTAAGATCCCAAATTTACATGAGAGTAAGCTACGATTCTCATCCTGAGTTGACATTGTTTGCTTCTATTTTGTCTATATGTTGTATGATATCTCGGCAATTATGTTAATAACAGTCTAAAAGTGTTTGGATTTGCCAAGTCCACTGAAAGCATGTTGGTGTATGTCAGATTATACTGTGGTAATTGCCTGTATGGTTTTAGTGGCGCTTTTTGCACTGCAGCATTATGGAACACATAGAGTTGGGTTTCTGTTTGCTCCAATCTTGTTAGCTTGGCTGCTATGTCTCGGTGCAGTTGGCATTTACAATATATTTCATTGGAACCCTGGTGTTATCAAGGCTCTATCTCCATACTATATCTATAAATTTTTCCAGAAAGCTGGAAAAAGTGGATGGAGTTCACTTGGAGGCATTGTCCTGTGTGTTACAGGTTAGTCGCTAGGGAAAATTACTAATATATTTTTGGTTAATTTGGCTTCCAACTGGAGTTTGAACTTGAAACCTCGCAGCCCTGGAAACAACTGATTATGGTAAGACTGATTGTTCTCTTCAGGCTCAGAAGCTATGTTTGCTGATCTTGGCCATTTCTCACCGCTTTCTCTCAGGGTATCCATTTTCCTAGCATCCTTCAATTCAAATTTCTGACATTTTAAGCTTTTGAATAGAAACACATAACTATTGAATTATTGATACCTTGTTCTTCAAGCAGATTGCATTTACAGGAGTTGTGTATCCTTGCTTGGTTCTGGCTTATGTGGGTGAAGCTGCCTATCTCTCCAAGCACAAAGAGGATCTTCAGAGAAGTTTTTACAAGGCTATACCAGGTTAAGGCTTAAATATATATAGTATATCTCTATAAACTGATAATATTTATAGGGAAGTTGTGTTTAATTTTGGATCTCTCTTATTCTCTTTTGCTTGAACGTGTCCTATTCAGAGGTCATATTTTGGCCAGTGTTTATCATTGCAACTCTTGCAACTGTGGTGGGAAGTCAAGCAATAATTTCAGCAACTTTCTCCATAATTAGCCAATGTAGAGCATTGAATTGTTTCCCAAGAGTAAAAATTGTACACACATCAAACAACATACATGGCCAAATCTACATACCAGAAGCGAACTGGACACTAATGATGTTGTGTCTTGCTGTTGTTATTGGATTCAGAGACACTGCAATGATTGGCAATGCATATGGTTCGTGCTACATATCTTTCTCTATCAATCCCTTCCTATTTAATTAATTTTATGTGTGAATTGTAAACAAGTTTGTTGATTTTGCTGTTCAATGACAGGTCTTGCTGTGATTATAGTTATGTTCATCACAACTTTATTGATGTTTTTTGTCATTAGCACTGTGTGGAAGAGAAATGTTTTATGGGCTTTGGCATTTGTTTTGGTGTTTGGATTTGTGGAATCGTCTTATTTCGGTGCTTGCCTTGCCAAAGTACACAAAGGAGGGTGGCTTCCTCTGGTTGTCTCTATAGTAATATTGTCTCTAATGTCAATCTGGCGTTATGGAACTTCAAAAAAACTGGAATTTGAGTTGGAGAACAAGGTTAGCTTGGACAGCCTGATGAACCTTGGATCAAACCTTGGAATTACAAGGGTTCCTGGAATTTGCCTAGTTTACTCTGATGTTACCTGTGGTGTACCTCCAATGTTTGCTCATTTTGTCACCAATTTTCCTGCTTTCCACCGGATTCTCATATTCGTGACCCTTCAATCTTTGATGATCCCAAAAGTTCCAGTTAGTGAACGTTTCCATATTGTCAGGGTTGGATCCTCAGAATTCTCCTTTTTCCGGTGCATAGTTAGGTAAAATTCAGCCCAAAATTCTATTCAGGTTTTGTGGGTTATCAATCTGAAGGTTGACATCTCATTCGCTGATCAAAGGTTGTTTGTTAAAGAAAAACAGAAACTGGTGCTCATATTTCATTTATGATTAAAAGTTGGATACTTAACTATTCTTAAAACAAAATTAGCATATGATAAGCGTCAAGTGTCATGTTGATTATACATTGGAAGCTAAAAATTCTAACCTTTTGGATCGAACCGCACACAAAAGTTCTATATTATTGACAAAATTGGTTGATCATGCTATTCAGGTATGGGTACAAGGAAATGAGGGACAGCCATGACTTGGAAACTCATCTGATAGAAAACATTTCAGGATTCCTGAAATGGGAAAAGCAGAGCAATGAAATGGCAAAAACAGAAGCAGCAGAGAAGGGAGGCGGGCGAACAGGGAGAAGAAGAGTGAGCTTTCAACTAAATTTGGAAACAAGTAAAGAAGTTGGGGAATTGATGGAAGCAAAAGAAGCTGGTTTGGCTTACATGATTGGGAATACAAGTGTAAGAGCCACTGAGGCATCATCTTTTGTCAAGAAATTTGCCATTAACATTGTTTATGCTTTTCTCAGACGCAATAGCAGGAGCCCTGCAACTGCACTTGGGATCCCCCACACCTCCCTCATTGAAGTGGGCATGGTTTATCGAGTGTAATTAAAATATCCCAGTGTGTATATACGCAAATACAAATCGTACATAAGCCTGAACAACAAAAGATAAGTGAGAGCAATATAATATCTGTACATATGCATCGCGTACATATGTTTCTTGATGTGAATCAAGAAACATGGACATAAATGTTTGCTTGTTATTATGTTTTGTCAGGAAATATTAATAGAGCTATCTTACTATATTTCTTGATGTGAATTTTTACATTAGATTAGAGAGCTGGTCAAAATCAGGCACTTGCTTGACAACACCATCTTGAAATTGAATTCCTGATCAAGGAACTCTGCATTTTTCTTATTGACTTGTGGAGTTTCTTTTCTTCTCATAGTTAACGGCTGTCCAGTCAAATGTACAATTTTCTTGTTTCAAATTTACATTCAAATCAATCTTGAATAGTAATTATAGTTAGAAGAAATATAATTTTCTTGGCATATCAAAAGAATTCAACTCTTGATTTGCTTATATGCATCAAAAGTTACTTAATTATTGGATTATTTGATCAATAATTTATTAATTGAAAGAAACAACAAAATGTACAAAATATAAGAAGTTGTTGCAAAATTGATGACTTGATGCAACTGCACGACATTGAACATGTAGAAAAATCGTAAAAATTAATTATTTTAATACATTTGAAAATAATCTGAATAAAAAATTTCACAATGAGTTATTCATGATATAGGTGGAGTAACATATTAAATTAATATAATTGTACTTTAACCGGTATTTAGAAATTGAAAATTAAATGTTGAAAATTTAAGTACTAATTTTAAATATGAAATAAAATAAATGGTATAATTTTTAAATTGTAAAAATTACTATTTTAAGTGATTTTTTATTTAATTAAGACTTTTAAAATGTGATTATCAAATGAATATAAAATAATTAAATGTTGAAAATTTTAATATTAGGTACTTAATAGTATTATCAAACGCTATCTAAATTTTAATAGAATAATTGCCATAAATAGTTAAAAATAAAATCACAACAATAGTGTATTGATTTGAGATTGTTAGAAATTTACCTATCTATTTGAACTAATTATTTTTTTTTATATATAAAAGAATAAATATTAGTGAGACTTAAATTTTAGCCTTCATTTTTAAATTATGTCTCACGTAACCACTAAATTTTATATATATAATGCCATTATTGAAGTTAGCCTCAATAATTGAAAGGAAACTTTTCTTACATATTATTTATAAATTGGTCACTTGTCAAAGCCTCATCATGATGTTAGACTGAATTCTTTTTAGAATGAATTTCAGTCTGCAAAATGAATAATATCGGCAGAGGGTTAAACCTTAAAGTAGGAGTTATGGAGGTTAGAATTCTCGAGGGAGAAAATTGAATTTGTTCCTAGTTTTAGTGAAAGACTTCGGTGAAATAAAAAAAAAAATGAACTTTGGTGACATAAAAGAAATGAAAAGTTGTAAAGGAAATTATATTTAAATAGTAATTAGTTTCTTTTTTTTATATATATTTAATTTTACTGTTAGATTAAATTAGATATACATGTAATAGTATTTGAAGACTAGAATTAAATAATATGACTTGATAGACATATAACCTCTTTAGCATTAGTCTTTCCAGCATCATATTAGTCACTGTTATAAATAATATCATCTTAAAAGTATTTCATCATCTTGAAAGTGTTTAATCACGATATATTATATCTTATATATTAATAAGTATTAATTATTATAGTAATATATTTAATAATTTTTATATAAATCGAATCAATAAATTTAAATAAAAAATAAAATTTTAATTTGACACGAGAGTATATAAATTAGCTGGTATGCGAAGATGACAACGAGTCTCAATAGATAAATTAATGTCTTTTCAAATGAATTTTGAGGTTGAGAGAGCGGATTCGCTCACTAAATAGCCATAAAAAAAAAAAAATCTCTTAAATGATCTTTACTCCTATCTTGAGCCCAATAAGTCAAATATTTTTATCTCTTATGAGCCACCTTCCATAACTCTGCGATTATGACGTGAGATTCAATTTCCTTTCTTTGAGGGGACGTGCGATTTAATTTCAACGCTCAACTGCCTTACATTTTCCCTTTTCTTTTTTTTTTTATAAAAATAAAAATTTTTGATTTAGAAGAATGTGTTTGATAGAATGTAATAGAATATAATATAATATAATTAAATAAATTTTTAATTTTAATTTATATTTAAAATTTATTTTATTATATTATATTAAATTTTATTAGATTCTATTATTCTGAATAGTATGCGCGATCGTTTCAGATAGCACAGCCAGATACACGTGAGTTGTTGTTTTCCTTTCACCATTTAAATACGGACACGTGTGTGTCTGCGAAACCATCTGATACGTGTTACCAAGCCAAGCCCACCTCTTAAATTGACTTTATATCAATTGATTTATTTACACGTGGATTTTTATGCGGATAGTGTGAGTAAGAGATATTTTTGCAATTACAAAAAGAGCCCCAGTCCGCAATCCATGTGCTTGTAAAATAGAAATTGAAATTAATTTCGTGTTGTCATATTTTGTAAAATTTTAAAATATTATTATTATTTTCAAAAATTGGAAGAAATCATTGTACAATAAAGAAATATATTATAGTGATTAATAATTTTGTTTAATTTTAATAAATTATTATTTTAATGATAAGTTAAATATCTCATTTTTCATTAAAATAATTAATTCATCAATTTTCAATTTTTTTTTTGCCGCAGATCAATTTTTAATATATAATACCATTTTTTTAATGAAAATTCATCTGATTATTAAATAAAATAATAAATATATACAAACGTCGACATTATGATAAAAAGCACTCCAAATAATTTATCAACAATAATACATGAATGCTTTATAAAGAGAGAAAGAAAGAGTATTAGAAAGGAGCCAGGCAAAGGGGGCAAGGGAAGAGTTTTTCCATTTGTTTAGAAGATGAGAAAAGGATGGAGAATGGAAAGGATTTCTTTTGAGCCTACAAAAAAAATATTTCTCTATTTTTTTTTAGTGAAAGACAAGGAAAGAGTTTTTTAATTACATTTATAAACCAAATCACATTTTTAATTTTATCTTCATATTCCAATAAAATAAAAGGAGAATATGATAGTAATTTTATTTTTTTCTTATTTTTTCTCTATTTTTTCACCTTACATTTTTCACCACCTTTTCTAAATAATTCAGGAAAAAACCCTTTCTCCATCATTTTTATTTTTTTTTCCCACTTTTCTTTCCTCATTTTTTTTTTCTGACTCAACTTTTTTTTTTTTTCCAAATATAATGAAAATGTATATGTGTGGACTGATTGAGCTATTTTGTTGCTTAGATAATTCATAATTCATTAAAATTATCTGGTGCTTTGGATAAATATATATGATATGAACTCTTCCACACTCTCTATTTAATGGTTTTAATTTAAAATTTTAATTACCACATCTAAAAAAACTTCAAGTTAATTCAAGCAATTGGAAAAGTGGTTGATATTATTAATTTGTTTTTTAAGATATATAAGAATCTTAATTTTCCAATTAAAGACTGAGGGTGTATTATTATTGGTAAATTTCTATTTAATTTGATCCACTTTCATATGGGCTCTCTCTCTCTCTCTTTTTTTAATAAAGGAAAAGCATTAATTTGACTTTTATATATAAATTTGTGTTTGAGATTGCTGTTTACGGTTAAAAACTACTTTTAGAATTTTTTTTATTTTATTGATTGATTTTTATTATTTTTTTATAAACTGTTTTTTCCAATCTGCTTTTAAAAAAAGTATCACTTTTGTCAAACACAATGCCAAATGGGCACAAAGTTACTTCTCATAACTTTAATTTCACTTACCTTTTTGTTCCCCACGTATCAATTAATGGCTTAGAACTATATTGAAAGATTCTTGGCTTAGTTTCAATTTCTCATTAGTTATCACCATCATATATATATATATATATATATATATATATATATATATATAATAACGATGGAGGGTGAAAAATCCTGATAATATTAGTATATTAATCATATTCTCTCTTTATTTTAAAATATTTATCTTGTTAATGAATTTTTTTAATGTATTTATCGTTTTAAAATTTTAAGAAAATATTTATTTATTTTTAACTTTATTCTCAATTTATTCTTTCACTAAGCATTTATATTAATTATTTTTATTTCTCTACTTCAAAATTAATAAATAACATTTTAATCTTTTTAACTTATAATTGTGATAATTTAATAATTTTTTAGTTCATAATCAAAATTTTAAATGATAAATTTTTTGAAATGAATGTAAAATGAGTATTAAATATAAGCCAGATTTGTTAATTAGGAAACCAAATCACAATGTATATAACTAATATAATGATAAAGTTATCTTTAATTACTAATAATAATTCATTATCAATAACAAATCACATGACATTGACAATTCCCAAATGATCGATGCTAAATAGTGAATGGTTAGTAGTGCACTGTTGAGAGTTGTGGAACTAATAAATTGTAAGAGAGAGACGCATTTAAAGTATGAGCTCAAATCACCCTCATAGCAGTCCTTTCTGGAACTGATTTTCCAACAGTAACAAATATATATAGTATTTAATAAAAATCCATGCTTTTTGTTGCCTATCTTGTGGTAGAGATTATATGCATGATTATCAATATCATCATTCTTCTACTATATCTTATTAATTAGTCCATCTCCTTCTATATATATTCTTCTATCGCACATATCTTTCTCTATTCTCTGCTTCTTCATACCTATATATTCTTCGATCTAAATATATATATAGAAGAATGTATTATTTAACTTTGGTTGCTTATTATATATATTTCAATTCTTCCAAAGTTCTGTATGCTGTTTGTATGGTGATTTTGGCTTTGTTTTATATGTATATACTCTTAGAAAGCATGAGAGATGCACAGAAATTGGCAGCTTGGGTTTGCAAACTAGAGCTCAGAAATTATGTGTATTTGCAGTTTGAAGGGATGAATTTAAGTACTGCTACTCATCATCTTCGTCACCCAAATTCAAATGATTCCTTTTATCATACAGTTTCATTATTGTCCAGAGCCATCCCATAATTTCTTCTTCGTATATATTTATGTATTTCTGTTATTGTTTGTTATATAATTTTGTTTCTTTTGTGAATTTGATCATAAAGTGCTCTGTAACAATGTTATTATTAATTATATAGACAAGAAATAATAATTATTAAATTTTTGTCGCCTATTTAATTTCAATAATTGCCAGAGACATATTGAAACAGAAAAAAAAAAAAAAAAAAAGTCTTATCAGTATATATTTTTTGTTTCTTCGACTCAATAATTTCCAAGCGATCATTATTCCAACGCCAACAGCCCCACTAAAGTTAAAGACTGTCTGTATATATGGTTTGCGTTACACTGAAAGGTAATTAATGATTTGGTTCCTTAAAGGTCAATAGTATACTGTCGTTTAATACTCTGTTGATGATCAACTAAAATTTACTTTTGGCTTAGAAATTGCTCTGTAAAAATAAGCTATAAGACGCTAATCTTGGGTGTGTGTGTCAATATATATATATATATATATATATATATATAAAAGACTATAATCATAAATTAAGCATATTTGTTAAGAAATAAATAAAAAAAGAGAGAGATCTTAAACCTATGATTGAGATAATTTTTTTATTTAATTAGGTGGGGTAAAATAAGATAAAATACGATAAAATATGACTGGATAATATTTATTCTGTCTTATATTTGATGTAACTAATATAAACGAGTCATAAAAATTAAAAAATGGGAATAATTTGAGAATAAATTTGATGCAACTGATATTTTATATTTATTAAAGATAATTCGAGGATAAATTTTTATTAATAAAGTTTTAAAAAGAAGACAAGTGAGTTCTCAATTAAATGAAAGGATTAAAAAGAGAGAGCAAGATATGACAAGATATAATTTTTGTCCAAATTTTATTTATGTATAAAAACATTCTAAATATTAAACAAGTTAAATTTATTTAATCTTATCCAATGCTATCATACATAAAATAAAAAGAAAGCCTTAAAATTTCATATCAATATTTAATCCATGGACAAGTGGAACACATAATTTTGTTTTTCTTTTATATAGGATGAGAACACGTATTTTTGCTGTAGAACAAAGAGATTATTGATCAAGTATGTTAATAGATAAATCATTGATGTGACATAAAATATAATTAACAAGATTTTATACTTTTTATTCTTTTAAAAACAGCGAGAACAGTAATCAGATTATACTTGATTCTTATATATATATAATATGGATACTTTTTATTCTTTTAAAAACAGCGAGAAGAGTAATCAGATTATACTTGATTCTTATATATATATAATATGGTGAGAATAATTTCTTAATGTTGTTTTTGTTGTTAAGGAGAGGATATTATTGCATAAAAAATAAAGTTCAAATCCTAATGCTCATTTATTTATTCATTTTAAAATTAGATTAAAATACCAATTATATAAAAATATCTTTGATTTAGAAATATTGTTTTCCTCTGCTGCAATTTCAAAAAAGGTTTGCTAGAAAAAGTTATTCAAACCACACATCCATTGCAATTTTTTTTTTCACCTAAATATATGCAAAAATAATTAAATTATCTTTTCACTTCATAAAATAATTATTCTATATATTTTTTTTTATAATTGTCAAAATATAAGTTGAAATAATGACATAGTTTAAATTTTGAAAGAACATTTAAATAAAAAATTAAAAAATATTAATATGTAAATAGTTTGATGAGAAAGGCTATCAGTTTGAATTTCAAATCTCAATCTGAGTTATATTAAAAAAGAAAAAATAAACATAAATTATTCTAAAAAGCTTTTCAGTTATTTACTAAGTCCAAAAGCATTTTAAAAGAAAAAGAAGTATAAAATTACATGACCGTTGTAGGACACATCTGTCTTTTCATTCCTTCGTCATTCATAGACGTTCATTGCCTCTTCCACAGCGCAAATATTTAAAACTTTCCCAAAATTCGACCGTTGCTACCATTCAGAAAACCCCCAAATTCCACCGATTCAAAAACGAAGGCTTCCTTACTGTTTCTCTCTCCTCATTGAAGTCAAACGAAATCAAATCTCAAACTATCGCTCTTCTTCAATTTTCTTTCACTCATTGTTTGTCTCCCTCTACAAATTCACAATCATGGCAGACCAGAGCACAAACCCATCAATTATGGAGCCAAAGCCATCACACCCACTTCACCAAATAGCAGAAACACCAACCCACAAGCTCCTTTTGAAGCAATGGCTCAAAGAAGAGGAGCTAATTCTAAACAGAATTGCTCTTAAAGAAACCCAAATCGATTCTGTTCGTAAAGAAATTACACAGCTTTATATCTTCTTCTTCCTCTTTCACTCCATTGCTCTGCTTCTCCTCTTCAATTCATCCTCAAGAGACCCACCTGGAAGTGGGTCCTCTTGCAAGAGATCATGGATCCCATCATTGTGTTCTCTTTTGTGTTCTTTGGGGATAATTTGGGCTGTTAGATATAAAACCGATGTAGAATGCCACTTGGAGAAGTTGTTAGAGAGAGAGAAAGAAGACGGAAAGTTATTGGCTAAGTGTGTAGAAGAATTGAAGAAGAAAGGAGTGGAATTTGATCTTTTGAAGGAAGTTGATGCGCTTAGAAGAGCTAAGAGTTTGCGTGTGGAATCAAAAGTTGTAAGGAAATGGTCTGCAAGAGATTTTGTGACACTATTTTTCATTACTGTGTCCTGTTTAGTTCTGGGATTGACAAGGATTATTTTGTGTAGTTAGGTTCATGAAGGTGATCAGATTGGAAATGGTGTTTGTTTGAAGGTCTTTTATTTTCATTTTCATGGCAAGATTCTTTTTGGCTGCCATTGAATTGGGTGACAAATGATGGATGGTGCAGAACATTCTGTTCTGCTATTGTAATTTGGGGAAATTTGTAGTGGAAGAATCATGAAATAAGTATGATTTTAAGTTTTGATGGTGTTGGTATATCATATGTGATTTATTTTCATTTAGCCACAAAAGCACTAATTGCATGAATCAAATGAAGTTATGTGGTATATTTGGATTTGCTAAAATTGAATTTTTAACCCAAAAAAAAAAAAATAGTCAAGTGGCCAACAGCCATTTTTTTTCTTCTAATTAAATTTTGTTCTTACTGGTAATTAAAACCTGGAAGCCATTTTTTTCCTTGCTCTGTCGTTGTGTTGAATCCACAGGCATAACTTAGCAAAAGGTGCATACATCAAACTTACGCATATGTCATATATAATTAAGAATTTACACATCAAACTCAATGTGTATGCCATATATAATTAAGATTTTACACGTCAAAAAACTTACGTATATGCCACATATAATTAAGAATTTATATATCATTCATAGTATTTTTCTTTTCCTTTTCAATTTAATCACAGTTTATATGCTATTTCTCAACCAGTCTCTCTTTGAAAGTGTGATACATATTATCTAAAATTTTGATAATTTTCTCTGTGACTTCTTTCTATATTATCTAAAATAGTTCTCCTTTTTAATACATAAAGTTTTTCCAATAAAAACACGATGAACAGATCATTGATTCATCATGTGCAATGTAGTTTGCAAAACAATATGAATAAAATCATAGTTGAAGAAGAAGAAAGACGAACAGATCAGTGATTCATTTACCATATAATCAAGCACCCAAGGATTGGAGGTGTAATATTTTTATTTTTTTCTACTAATTATTAATTAGATAAATGGTTATTATTTATCTCATAAATATGTTTATAAAATAATTAATTTTTCAATGTATTTAGATTTTTGTCTAAGCATAACATTGTAAAAAAATAGATCAGAAAAATTTTGCAAATAAAACTTGGTTTATCAATATACGTACTGGTTATTTGATTGTTAATTATTTTATCAGTATGAATGAAGTTTTTTTCTTTTTCTTTTGAGAATGAATATAAATGAAGATTTTAAAAAAATAATTAAATCGTATTATTGATAACTCTATATTTTTTAGAGTTATTTTATTTGTTCAAACTTCAATTTTAACTCAGTTCTCGAAAATACAATAATATTATTACTTATTTTTAGAAATAAATAGTTATACAATTTATAAATAAATTATAATATATTTTTAATATTTTTATTTTATTTTTGCAGATCAAAATGATGTCATAATGATGCAGTAATATCATGACTCAGGCAATGATGTCTTTGTTAATTAACCTTAATTGTTATCCTTCACATTGTTTGTGAAATAATTTTGTCAAGTTTAAATTTTAATGAAAAAAAAGGAATTATTGCAATTTTAAAAGAAAATAAGGATTTCTAATAACTGAAAGTATTATTCATTGTAAAAGACCACCTTCTGCTTAAAATAAGTTTGAGGGAAAACAAAAAAAATTGAATAAATAAAAGTTAGTAATTCTTGCTTATCTTTAGAATAATGTTGTTGGCAAAAAAAAAAAAAAAAAAAAGAAGAAGAAGAAGACGTGGACTTAAAAGAAGAAAACATTAAAAATGAATAGTACTTAAGATGAAAGGGATTCTTCATTAATATAATCCCTTTATTTGAGTTATTGATTTTGTAAACTTGGCATAATTATTTTACTTTTGTTCATTTAGCCTGTTCTTTGTTTAGCCAAAATACTTTATGTTAGCCCCATTACAAACCTAGTGAAGACCTATTGATCTCTCTTAATTTATGAATTCTATTAGTGGATATTGTTTGCTTTAATATGCTTATGAGATTTGTACATCTATTTTATATCTTTTGATAGAGGCATTTAAAGATATTAGTGTGTATATGCCTATCTGAAGTGCAATAATTTCTTTGCTGTTGATTTAATGCATAGTTATTCAAGGCATGATTAAGATGAGGATTATTTTGAAGCTGAGATAGAAGTTTAATTTGCAATATTATTGATATGTTGTTTATAAATATTAATTTCTTGAGACCTTTGAAAAATTATTCAAACTAAGTATGAAAAGATTAAATTTCCTTTTTGAAATAAATATTTGAAAGTTTAGAGTTTTATATCTTTTGATAGAGGCATTTAAAGATATTAGTGTGTATATGCCTATCTGAAGTGTAATAATTTCTTTGCAGTTGATTTAATGCATAGTTATTCAAGGCATGATTAAGATGAGGATTATTTTGAAGTTGAGATAGAAGTTTAATTTGCAATATTATTGATATGTTGTTTATAAATATTAATTTCTTGAGACCTTTGAAAAATTATTCAAACTAAGTATGAAAAGATTAAATTTCCTTTTTGAAATAAATATTTGAAAGTTTAGAGTTTTATAGGTGTTTGTGAGTATCACCACTAGAAGCTCTCACGAGACTATAACTCGTCCTCTATGGGACACCTAGGGGTTTAAAGGCTTGTTACATACGCTAAATGCAATCGTAATTTCCTACGAAAGTGGATTAGTTTAGGTTTTGAATTTTCTTTTACTTGAGGACAAGCAAAAACTTAAGTTTGGGGGTGTGATAACTCTATATTTTTTAGAGTTATTTTATTTGTTTCAACTTAAATTTTAGCTCAATTCTCGAAAATACAATAATATTATTACTTATTTTTAGAAATAAATAGTTATACAATTTATAAATAAATTATAATATATTTTTAATATTTATATTTTATTTTTACAGATCAAAATGATGTCATAATAATGCAGTAATATCATGACTCAGGCGATGATGTCATTTTATAAATAATGCAGACAATGATATTATTTTATAAATGATGTAAGTAATGATGTCATGAAATTAATGATGGAAGAGATGATGTCATAAAAATAATGATGTAATCAATGATGCAACAATGTTGAAAATGAAGATAGAATTTGCCTATAAATAGGCATTACCTCTCTTCTCCAAAATCACAACTCAAAATAGCAAAAAATAGATGGAGAGAGAGTTACAAATATTTTCTTATAGTAGATTTCTTTTATTGTTATTTTGATCAAGAAGATGAGTTTTTGGAGCTCAAGTTCATCAAAGATTGTATATTAAAACAAGTTCTTCTTAAACTTTATTTTTGAATTTAATTATAAGTTGTTATTTTGATTGTTAATTTAATTATTTCTTGTTGTTATTATGTTTGTTATTTTGATTGTTAATTTAATTATTTCTTATTGTTATTATGTTTGTTATTTTGATTGTTAATTTAATTATTTCTTCATTCTCAATTATGAATAGCTAAATTTATTTTTCTAGAATTTAGATGTAATATTTTGATTTGCATATGATTATTTATATTTAATTGATTGGGTTGATTGTTGGAATTAATCTTTTATCTTAGAACTTAATGCTTGTAATTAACTGGCCATTAATTGCATGATTTAAGATATTGTGTGAAGTAGTGAGAATGAAAACACAGTATTATTTCATTAGGATAATTGACCTAGGGAATATATTTCTTAGAGATAAGAATACTTATTTGTGATTGTTAAAGAATTTTCATAAAACTTAATGGGTTTGTATTAATTACTTATGATCACGAGAGTAGACATAAAGTTAATATGAGCACGCATGTTGTATCTTGAGAGAGAACATCATATAATTTAGAAAAATCTAATAATTAATTCCAGCAAAAATAATCCAATCTAAAAAATATAAAGTAATAATAGGTAATCAATTGATGAATTCTAAATCCTAGTTATTTAATCTTATTTCATATTATCATAATTTATTTATTTGAATTTTACTTTAGCTTAAAATACGAATTCTCATAATTGATTTTTTAAATAATAGAGTAATCTTAAAATTAGTACTTATCAACCCTTCCCTGTGGATTCGACACTCTATTCACACACTATTACTTAGCACGACCTGTGCACTTGCAAAAATCGCACAACAATTATTATTATGATATATATATATATAACACAAGTTTATAATATATCATTTTAATTATCATGGCTTACAGAATTTGCATATTTGTCATGGCTATGTCACGTATGGATAAAATGTTGATGTAAAAATCACGTTAAACCTACCATTTAGCTCCAAAGTTGCAATTAAAGAAACTATCTACTGTTTCAAACAAAACCTACTTCTTTATTCATCTATGATCCTTTTAACTATGACATCCTGCTTACAACAACATTTTCACATCCATTCCTATTCTATATGCACGAAAGGAAAAAGCATATCACAATAGGAATGCACCATGTTCTATAATTATATACATGAACACTTAAAAAAAAAAAAATGTATTTAAACACACACAACAAAAAAGAAGAATAAGAGCAGAAAAGAATATTTCTTATCTACCATCTCCAATGATCTCTTGGAGCATGGGTTTGGCAGCACTTTGTGTATGCTCTGCATCAGCCACCATGCTTATACTTAGAGATGAACTATAATAACTAGTATCATTTCCTTTTCCTTCATCATCACTCATAAATGTGCTTGTGTCATCAAATTTCCAGTCAGTCAAGTATCCAGGTCTTGAAATTACAGTGCTCACTTCAGTATCACCAGATAGCATAGCTACAACACGTGACATTGATGGTCGAAGATTTGGTGAAGTTTGGGTGCATAAAAGAGCTACTCCTATTAAGCGTTTTACATCTTCCTCGCTGAAATCGGATAATTGTGAGTCTACCAGCTCTACTTCACGGTTGTTTTCATGCAAGTTCCAAGCCTAAAATAAAATAAATAAAAAATAAATAAAAAAAAAAGTTTGCAAGTTCCATTAATGGTCAGCATCTGAAGTAAAGGACTACAGATGCAAAACACATTCAAAGTTGTTTGAAATCCACAAGGATAGGAGTATGACATTAGTCTCCCCGTCTTTGACAACTTACCAAGTCATCACAATAGGGCAAAAAAAAAAAAAAAAAAAGCGCTTATTTTCGGGTCATCACAGACAAGGGGGTAAAAAAAAAAAAAACCAATGAGCCTTTGATGCAATGGTATAGGAGTCATCTCCAGAAATGTGAGGTTGCAAATTTAAAATCCAACAGGAGTCAAAGCTTAGAAAAGGTAAAAAAAGAAAAAGAAAATGAAAAGTATGATAAATTATTGCAGTGTCCAGGAAACCTAGGCGGTTCCTGAACATTAATTTGCATCCACCTGTTAATGATGCTTCAACGTTTGCAGGGTAAAGTACAGAATGCAGTAATCCTATAATAGCTAGATTAGTGATAAGATAAATGCAATGGAAACTTTCCGAGAAAAGGACAAAGAAGGTTAATTCAAAGGAAAAGAGGGAATAAGTTAACAATGAAACAAGCATTATATCATACCCATTCAAGAAGATAAATTTTTTCTCCTTCCAGGCTTGAGTCTGAATTTGGTCTCCCACTTATAACTTCCAGAGCCACAACTCCAAATGCAAAGACATCAGCCTTTTCAGTAAGGTGTCCACGCATAGCATACTCCGGTGCCAGATACCCACTGCATTGGAAATCATAAAGTCACAAGACAAGTTACTAGGGTCACAGAATTTATTGCTTTTATTCATGAGATAATAAATTGAATTTATCCTCAAAAAGAAATGCAGGAGCTTTAATCAGCAGGATGTTACATTGTCCCTGCAACACGGGTGCTTATATGGGTCTTCTTATCATCGTAAAGTTTAGCCAAGCCAAAATCTGAAATTTTGGGGATGAGCTCAGAATCCAGCAAAATGTTGCTGGCCTTCACATCTCTGTGCACAATTCGAAGCCTTGACTCCTCATGAAGATAAGCAAGTCCTCTGGCTACTCCCAAGCATATCTCATAACGTGTAGACCAGTCAAGATTCAAACTTGTTTCTCCTGTATTATGCAAACCATATATAACAAACTATATTTCTATCAAGTTCTCTGCGAGAAGAGTATTAAGTATGTGCCTATATATATATATATATTGCAAATATCGTACCAAATAGTGCTTGATCAAGACTCTTGTTCTCAAGATACTCATAAACAAGAAGCCGATTATACCCTTCAATGCAGCATCCATACAATTTCACGAGGTTGCGGTGTTGCACAGCAGATATAGTAGCAATCTCTGTTACAAACTGGCTCTTTCCTTGGCGGGATGCCACAGAAAGTTGCTTAACAGCAATCACTCTCCCATCATTAAGTATTCCCTATTGAGAACAAAATTCAGATAAGGACAACAAGAAAAAAGGGCTACACCCTGAATTAAAAAAAAAAAAAATCTCATTCAACTATCTAATTCTTCTTTTTCTGTGAACAGAAAGATGAAAGTTCCATATGCAGTGAGCTTAGCAAATAAGCATATGCATAATTTATACTTTCCATAAGCATGTCCAAAGTCGAGCTAATATCTGAACTCAATTTATTCCAAATTATTGCTTATAGAACAAATATTAGATAGAAATTAAAGAATATTAGTTTCTAGAGTTAAATATTTGCATACCTTATAAACAGGTCCAAATCCTCCTTCTCCAAGCTTTTTGGCAGGACTGAAGTCCTCAGTAGCAGTTTTCAGTTCAGTGTAACTGAAAGTGTACGCCTTAGAATCTATACCAAGGAGTTCTGCCAATTCAACAGAAAAAAAGTTCATTCAAGAAAGTACTTGTCTAGTCATTATACTAATATTTTAAGCTGCAAAAACATCCAGTAGAAGACGCTGTGGAACAGGGAAAGTTAGGAGAAGCTTACAAGCTTCACCCCCCTTTTATGTTTTACATGATATGTTTGTTAAATGTAATACCAATAAACGGCTAAAACCATGTTGCGCTAATATCAACTTTTAATACGTATATGAAGACAACACAATTATTCAAATAGCTACTACCATATATGGATCTTGATTTTATTTACCTTCATCATCATAGGTACTTTGCCTTTTTCTTCTTTGAATGACAAAAAAAACCACAAAAACAAGCAGAAAGCTTGCTACTCCAACCCCGACAACAATCCCTACAATTAGGCCAGTCCTATCCTTTTTCCTGGTTGGAGGCCTGTTACTAACAGTTGGTATGAAATCTGCATAAAAGCACAGATCTCAATAAATTGATACCAGGGTATCTGCATTAGAGAAAATCAATAAAATTCACTAGTTGTAATACCTGGGGTAGTACTGATCGCTGAAATAAAAGGTCCATAAGTACCCTGAAAAGGAATGCAGCAAGTCCCTTTGCCAGCCCAAAATAAATGGATTTCAAGGTAATTTTCAGATACCACAGCATTGTAGCTCCTTTCAACAGCACGTTTAGAGACCCCACCTGCCTCCTTTCTTATGTCAAAATCCTTCAGAACACGATTCCCCTGGATTAACAATTTCAGGACTTCAATAAAAGTAAAAGGACAAATATAATGACTTGGCAAGAAAACAAGAGTTGGGTTTCTCTACAGCTTTTGAGAATCAACATAATTAATATCTTCCATTTGGGGGACAACATTAAAGTTAAGGTGAGAGCACTCCAGTGACGATAAAATCTTCTATTTGGGGAACAACACTGAAGGGCTCAAAACTAATTCATATTATCATGATACAGACCTGGACATAAACATCAAAAATACGCCGACCAAGACTCTTCCAAGTGTTACCATCCTCAATTACTGTTTCTGCAAACTGAAGGTTGACAGTGTAATTGCCATTCTCAAGCCCCAAACCATAGTATCTTAGTGATGAAGCAGAAATCCTTGCTGTCTGGAATAACTCAGAGTCCAAAGTATTTGTAAATTGTGATGATGAGGAAGCAGTATACTGAGGATTGTTGTTTCCAGTAAATATTCCAACATTACTGACACCCCACCTACTTGTGCCGGTAACGTAATATGTTGCAGGACCAAGGGTCTCATTTTCCCTCTCATACGCAATCCCATTCAAGGATGTAATTGGTGGACCGCCACACTTTATGGCAAATTGAGAATCTGGGCACCAAAACAAAATAGAAACTTATCAAGGAAAGTTCAGAAATTCTATCGAATCTAGCCCTTCAATCATTACACGCATCAAGGCTGACTAGCAAACACCAGAAGATGCCCAGAAAAAAAAAAAAAAAAAAAAAAAAAAAGCATTTTAATCATACTTACAGACTGGAGAGCCTCGATTGCAAGGAAAGTTACGTTGAAGACAGTAAAGGCCTGACGGTAAACCACTAAAAGCCAAAGAGGAATATGATTAAGTGACTATTAGGAAATTATGCCAGACAATAAATACCGGTTATATTAAGCAAAAAGGCGAATATAGGAGCAAAAGAATTACCTAATATTTGAAGAATCTATTGTGAAGTTGTTGGCTACTAAATTACTGTACAAACACCATAGAGAACGAAAGATCTAAGAGTGGGTTCTCTCATCAATAAGTTCTTATAGAATGGTTGTCAGAATAGAAATATCTTTCAAAAGAGTAAAGAACAGTGGAACTTAGAACTTACACTTGTAAATTTTGATTATTGACCCAAGAAGGAAAGCTCCCTGATAAATTATTGTATGAAACATCTCTGTAATTATAAATTGACAAAGGAAAAATAAATAAATATTCCAACCAATTCATGAAATTCCCAAGTCAGGGATCAACTATGTTAGTATTAACGATGTGAACTTGAGACAGAGGAAAACATCAAACATATAGTCCAACCAAGTAATAAACACAGAGTATATAATGTTGAATGATAATATGTCATATATACATACATACATATTTTGGAGTCGTGCCGCTTTTTGTGATGGAAGAGGACCATCTAACTTGTTATTTCCAAGAAACCTGAGCATGAAGGGAGCAATACAAGGTTCAATCTGAAATGCATTTTAAGATGTTTCATGTATGACACAATTAAGCAGAGACGATATGTTACAAGACATTTAGGTTGCTCAAATTGAAAACTGAGTCTGGTATCTGTCCAGTTATATTGTTGAAGCTCAAATCCCTACGGAAAAAACCATAGAATCATAAGGTTAAAGATAAATAGAGCTACTCAACAAATTATACATGTTAATAGAAAAAAAATAAGATCTGATCCCTCATGCAGCTGAAAATTCAAAATTAACAAATCATATAGTAATTTCTTTGCAGTTTAAAGTGATCCATTACCCAATTACAAAAGCACAACCAAACTGCTTGACATGATTACTTAACTTTTAGCAATTTGCACAGTTCTATGCAAGTACAGGATATCTAAGCTAATCCAAGTCCAACCTAAGATATTGACCTAAGATATTGCCGGCTAAATGCATAAAAATAACTTACAGCTGTGTCAAATTCTGGAATTCTCCAATATTGGATGGAAATGAATCTGATATGTTATTGTTCTTTAGTACCCTAAAAAAAAATGAACTGAGTTTGTCATATTACTTGTTAAAAAGTCAAAGAGAGAGAAAATAATGGTGCATATATGAACCGAGACATAATGAATCAGAAGAATGAGTTATGCTGCCTTACAAGATCGTCAGAGATCTCATGTCCTTAAGAAATGCGAGTGAAGAGCTTCCATTTGACAAACCACTTATTCTCCTACATTTGCAACATGCATTAGGTTGCTAATATTATAGGTATTTAACTTGTAAACAAAACCATGCGAAGATGCACACACTCACAACTCTGTCAAAGAAGTTAGGTTGGATAATGCTGATGGGATAGGACCTTCAAAGGAGTTCCCTTCAAACCTTCTGCAGTTACAGTCATGGGTAGCTGATATAAGCAAGTGGATTTAGCATTTAAAGCAACAGAACAAAATTAACTATTTGTTGGTAATTGGTGGGTGGAATATATATAATAACAGGTCGAGTGGGGATGACCTATCATGGGTGCCAATCCACCTGGTTATTAAATCTCCTTTATTCAATTTCCTAAAATAGTAGTGACTTACTACCTCTATTTTAAAAAAGTGACCATTAAGAAAAAATACCATTTTTAAGGTAGTAATAACTTTATGATAAGTTATCAAAAAGATCCCTATTAATTGCAGTATAAATTAGGGAAACATCTCTCATACTTAGAAAATAGAGTGATAAATTAGTCATTTTACTATTTTTTTTTATTGAGTTGCTAAATGGCTACTTATTTATGAACAAAACTAACTTTTTTAATGGCCACTTTTTTCATAATGGAAAAAATAAGCTTTAATCTAAGAAAATTAATGGAAAATATTTTATGAAGTGTCGTACAAGGTCTGAAGCTTTGACCAATTCCCTATGAATTCAGGTATCCTGCCTGTAAGTTCATTATCTGATGCCCACCTGAAACCAACAAAAAAAAATCAACATAACATATTCTATTGTTGTCCTTCAAAAAATATTTAATCTAGGTCTAAGTTGTCAAATTGTTCTTACACAGTAACCATGTTCCGTAGGTTTGCATATGTCAAAGGAATTTCACCACTTACTCCAGAGCTATCAAAATAACTGTCAAGGTAATAATTTTCATCAGTTGTTGGTTATATTATATCTCTTTGTTTGAATAATGCAAAAGTCAAATTATTTATAAATCATGGTGGAAGAACTTACAAACACATTTCCCCTCCTACTAATTATTAACTCTATTGCGGGGAAAACAATAATTGCATTCATCTTATTATGTTTGTGCATGAAATTATATATTTTTGTATCGACTGAACCATCATATCCAAGGCATCAAGTATTTGTTGCCAAAAATTATATTCTTTGTGTACAACTATTAAACAACTAGATTTTGAAAATCCACTTCTACTAAATCCAAAGTAATAAGAATTGCAGAGTATACATTTAAAACATAATAGAATGACCAGAACTTACATTTGTTCTAATTTCAAACAATTCCCAAGTTCAGATGGCAAAGGACCAGAGAAGTTGTTTGATCCAAAACCACTGCAATATTAAGAGAAAAAAAAAATCAACAATGAAGAGTCTTATTTCAGATAATCATCTTAGTTTCATAAAACTATATATAGAAAGACAACATCAGATGCTATTATACTATTTGATATATCCTTGGTAGACCTTATTGCAGCCTGGGACATAGGCCGCAATCAGTGAAGAAAATTGTGGGGCCAAAACTTTGGAAAATTTAATATTTTCCAAATCCAAGCCTAGCCACAAACAGGTCTAATCTTAGATAATAACTAAATTGCCATTTGTGTTGAAACATCTGTCCAAAAGCATTATTGCTAAAAATCACGTTCTTTTCTTTAAAAAGAAAATAGTTGTCTCCATACATTGAATTGCAAAATCATCAAGCTTCCAGTTAAATAAACTTACAGTGATCTCAAATCAGTGAGCAATCCGAATTCCTTAGGAAGTTCTCCCGACAATGAATTAATGCCAACGTCCCTAATCAAAGTACAAATTTTCAGCCACAAGACAACAAACAGTATACATGCTCATGTCGTATCACCTATGAGTAAAAATTAGAGAACTTTAGATTAGCTTACAGGTATTGCATGCCGGTTAAATTGCTAATGGATGGAGACAGGGTACCAGTCAAGTAATTCTGACCCAACTTCCTGTAAGAAATCAATAAGGAGGGATTTAATGTAAAAGTGAAAGTTGACTAGCACACATTTATTGATCGATATATTGAAACCCAAATAAATGTCATGAGAAATAAGATGCCATACAAATTGGTAAGGAAAGTCAAAGTCCACAGCTCATCCGGAATTACACCCACAACATCTTTTGCATACACTTTCCTGAAAATCACACAAAAATAGGCAACCATAAACTTAGATGAAATTTACTAATGATCAAACATATAGCATACAAATGCTAATGAGAAAAACTTACAGGGCAGTGATGTGGCACGTGGTGGCATTATTGCCAGAGCAATCGCATTTGATGAAAGGGTTGTAATTCGGATCGTCGATAGTAGGGGACGAACCGAGGGCTGCTCCACTGCATAGCTCTCCGCTTACGTTCCATTGAGTTTGGTCAGCCTCTATTTCCCATTGTTGGAAGATAGAGTTCAATGCTCTCGCTGGAATATCAAATTTTTTTAGAAAATTAAAACAAATTTATGACGCAATACCATATGCAGGCGCAGCCACTTAATGGCAAGCCATGGCTTTTTGCCTACCACCATCATCACTTTCTTTATTGCAACTTTACATTACTTTTACCACTTGAATTTAGGAAGCTTTTACATTTTTCTTTAAAAAACAGGTGACACCTTTTTAATGATTATTAAAGTCATAAGGCACTAAGAATTTCCTATAAAAGCAGTTAAGTGTGCATTTATATTACATTTCACTATATTTTATTATAGTCAACAAATGCATCCTACATATTCAAAAACCTTTAATATTTCTTTTAAGATAGAAATAAAGAAAAATTCACGTTTTTTACTTAGTTTCAACGTAATTTTTCAAACTCAATCCATTTTTGAACCGGTTTAGTAAAAGATCACGGACTAAAAGGTTGAATTCGAATTAAATCAAAGATTCAAATGAAATAATTAAATAAATAATAAATATTTTATGAGATAATTGTTATTATTAATTTTTTATTTATATAAATGTAATATAATATTATAAAGAAAATTAATACTCTTTCAATTTCATAATAATAGTCGTTTTAGGAAAAAAAAACTATTTCAAATTAATTATCATTTTAAAAATTCTATTTAATATTTATTATCTTTTTTTTCAATTTTATCAATCATCTCTCATTCTCTTTTTTCTTCCACTTTTTATGCAATATTTATTATTTTTAATGATAAAATAAAAATATATTTATTGCATCTTAATAAAAATTGAAGCTATTTAACTCTTAATATGTGTGCAATATTTTAAAAAAGATTATTATTATGAAACGATAAAAGTATTAATATACATCTAACTCAAATAATTAGAAATTAAATCTCAGTTCTTTGAAATCATAGATCAATGCTTAATAATACGAAAAAAAATAAATTTTTTTTTAAGTTAAACACGCTGCAGCCAGATCATAAGATGAACAGAGCTCTTATTCTATTCTCAATTAACCTGATTCAACAGTCCGGGCATTAATATTTTTATCAAATCAAGAAAACATACTCATCCTACGTACATGGTACTTGCAAAATTCAACTTCTTATTGAAACAAAATTCCACCTTTGATATCATCTAATCACAATCAACAATTATACGTAAATTTTTTTTTAACATTAGAAAGGAATTTAAATTCGAATCCTTTATTAAAGTGAGATATATATTTATATAATTAGGTAAAGTTTCAAAGTATAATAATCTTTTTAAATATATAAAAAGATAAATAAAAACCTTTGATTTCTGTTAATTAGGTTTATGGTTGGTACATCTAAATCGGTATTAGTTATTACTATTTGATTGGCATTGAAAATTTGAAATTTTCAAATGTATTAGTTGAGCTGTTAATTATATCATTGTTGGCAGACCCAGAAGTCAGAAAGAAGGAAAAGCTAAAACGACCGCGTTTAATATATATGGGCTCTTTTTTTTTTTTTTTTTTTTTTGAGAAAAATGTTTTAAAAACATAATAACAAGTTAACAACTGAGAATCAATCTTATCTAATTACTATATTTGCATTTAAGAGGAAAAGAAATAAAAATTAATATTAAAAAAAAAAAAAAAAAAGAACAAACTTCACTTTGCATGCAGATTGCCCGTAATTAAGGTAGAAGCCATAATTTTCCATTGTGGGCTTCTTCGCTAAATCTAAATGGCTAAAAACAGTAGAAGAAGAAGAAGAAGAAGAAGAAGAAGAGAAGAAGCATACCTTCGTTGGGATCCGTAGTAGCTTCAGTTCCATTTTGCGCATGAACTATGTCAGTTACGCAAACACCATATAAAACCAAAAACACCAGAATCCATGATGATGGATACCTATTGAAAAACATGGAGATTCAATTTTACTGAGAAAATTCTTTTAAGATTGATTGATCATTAATGGAATCCAAATGTAATGAGAAAGAGAGAGAAGAGTGTTTTCTGAATTTGATAGCGCTGTATAATATATGTATATATAATAGATAATAATGTTTTTGTTTATTTAATTATTATATGTATAGAAAAAAATTATCCTAATGGTCTGCAAATGGACGCTTGGTATAGACAACAGGCAACGACGCGCCTTAGGTAGACCGCGGGACACAGATGGAACCTCATTGCCTCAGTGTCAAATCAGTTCTGCCCCTTCGCTTTCTATTTTTGGGACCATTTGATTTGTAATCATGATTGCACTATTTTTTTTTTGGTTGAAATTTTATATTTTCTTTCATACATTTGATTAAAAAAAATTAAAATGTAAAAATTTTTATGCCAATAATATAATTATATCTCTTCTTTCCATTACCTCTATGGCCATCAATTCTCAAAAGTAATTAAATATTTCTAGTTCAGATAAATAAATATATTTTGTGGGAAAATAAAAAGAAGTAAAAAATAATAATAATCCAATGGAATGATCAACTAAAAAAAAAAAAAAAAAAGGAAAATAAATATTGGAACGAGTCATCAAAAATTAAACGTGGTTATGACTGATAATATATATCCACTTGGCTTTAAATATATTTTGATGTGGACTTGTTATAATAAAATTATAAACGTTGAAATTGTCCAGTGCCTTGATGCTATTGAAGTTGAAGTCGACAAAATTGAAGTGTCTATTGTTAAGTTTTTGCGGCTTTGGTTTATTAATGTAAACACAACTTTAATTACCTTTATTAGTTCCTATTTTCAAATTACACGCCGTGTTCTTAATATAATCTTCTGTCATAATTATTATTTTTTTAATTACATTTGCGTACGAATTTAAGTCATCCTTAGGACTTTCATTTTTTTTTATATATATTTTTTTCCAGTTTAGAAGTTAAAAATCATGGACAAATTAGATTTAGTTGTCGAATATATATTCTTATTTAATTAAAGGTAAAATATTTATATTATTTTATATATATATATAAAAAAAAGGTTGATATTTGTAGGAGATTTTTATTTTTTAGAAAAAAGAAATTTGAGGTAGGGGAAGCAACTATCCACTTTCAAATTGCCAAATCAGTTATTTTTGAATTGTTCACGCCTGATTTTGACCATTTAAACTCTCTGCGATTTACATTCCAAACCCAAAATTAATTAGATTTTATTTAGTTTTTTATTTTTATTAGTTATTTAGTTTTTTTTTCTTTTTGAACTGATTTAGTTATTATTTTTTTTAATATGAGAGAGTGAATATTCCATAAAAATACAGTACATTACACAATAAGGATAACCTTCTATTTTAAAATTTATTATGAAATTGATGATAATTATTTATAATTTAAAAAAGTCGAATTTAAAATTTTTCACTTCTGATTTACTTAAAGCAAATGAGAAGAGTAATTATACTACATATAATTGATAATTTAATTTTTTTTCAATGAAAAAGATAATAATTATCATTAATTTAAAGGAAGGTTTATATCCATCAAAATACAATATCTATTTGATGGTTTGATAAAAATTGGCATTAATATTTAGGTTTTTTTTTTTTTGGCCAATATTTAGTTATTTAGTTGATGCTAGATAATTGACATTAATATTATTATTCTCTTTGACTTTATAAAATGTGACAGTTCAACTTTTTCATTATATGATAGAAATATCTGCAACTTGCTGGGATAGAGTTAAAATTGATGGTTTTTACTCCACATATGACTTGAAAAAAAAAAAATCTTAATGAAAAGTTTAATTATAATTAATATCCATAATCCTATAAAAATGTACACAACAAATTGATATAATCATATAATAAAGTGGTGGGATCACTTGTCATTGTCCTTTTGTGGTGCTTCATCTGTATGGATAAGTCACTTAAATTCACCGTCAGATTCCATGTGAAATAATTTAAATTATTGGTTTTTACTAACTAGTTTAGTTTTAGAAAAAAAAAAATCTTAAAAGGATATAATAAAATTTATTAGACTATATTTTTTTTATGTTATTTTTTCCAAAAGCCATTAAATATTTATAAATGGATTTCCCTACTTTGTCCAACTTCTCTTTTCATTTTTTATTTTCCCTTTTCTTTTTAATACTGTTCCTTCATACATACTTCAAACTTTATTTTTAATTTAAAAAAAAAAATCAACAATTGAATGTCATATTTTCATAACTTCTTAGAAAATTTCCGTAAGTGAAAAAAAAAAAAAAGTATTCTAATTGTTTTAATTTTATAGTTTTTTTTTTATCATTTTAGTTTATTAAAAATTAATATGTTTTCTATATTATCATTTTTATTTATGTATACTTCATAAAATACGTCAATTAAATTTAGTCGAATTGATTTATTAAGTTGCCACTAAATTTAGCAAAAACTTATTATATAGTAATTTACAATATTATTTAAGTCTATTTTGATTTTTTTATAAATTAAACATTTTTATATATTTAGAATATTTATGATATATCTTAAAAAAATACTATTTTCTACTAAAATATTCTCTCTCAAAGGAAAATACATATGATTGAAACGCAAGATAGTAAAATGATGGATAATTATTTTTATAAATTTTGAATGTCTTAAACTAGTTAGTATTTTTGTTTTGAGGGGAGGGCTGAAATAATTATTAAAAACCAATTCTACATTGAAAAAAAATATAAAAAATATACAGATATATAATAATTTGAATTTTGACTACATAATAAATTAAATATAACTTTTTAGCAATAATTAACTCAAATTTATTAAATCATAATTTATTTATGAATTTAACGTACACTCATTCAAATTATTTCTATTATTTCAATTCAATTTTTGTAATAATGAAATTTCTAAATAAATTGAATCAATTACATTAATTATATCATAATAAAAATGTTATTAAATGATAATTATCAAAATTACATGTCACAATAAATATTCATCTTTTATCCCTTTTTCTCCTCTCTCTCTCGAACGTCTTAAACTTCACTTTTATTAAGTTATGAATTAATTATTATTATATTAGATTTTTGAGATTAAAAGAGGGAAAAAAAAAATTAATTAAGCAGGATTCACTTGCTTATTCATGATATGGCCCAAAATTGGTTGTTGACACAGTACAATGGCTACTAAAGTCGTTGCTGAAATTGTCTTCCCTAACATCGCTATCCAGCCCATCACGTCAGGGCTCAATTTTTTTATTGAAATTTTTAACAATTTCATTTGATTTATATGTATTTTAAATATATAGTGATTTTATTAAAATTTTTTTAAATTGATCCTATTGCAATTATTAAGATTTTATGTGAATTTAATTATTACTTTTTAATTTTTTAAATTTAAATATATTTTCAGTTATGCTCCAACTAAAATATATATTCTAACTCTGTTCATTTCATTAATGTATTCGTCAATTTTATTTTTTTTTATTTTTAATTCTAAAATTTCAAATGTTTAAAAATTGTTAAAAATTATGCCTATTTTATATTTTTTTTAATCGCATTTATTATATAATATATCCCTGAATTTTACTAAATTAGCTTTATACTGTAGAGTATTATATATATATATATATGGCAAGTGGGAAAAATAAACTTATAAATTTTTTTTAAGAATCATTTAAAAAACAAAGAATATATATATTTTCAAAATCTTTATCTTTATTTTTTGTATTCATCTCTTGAATAAAAAAGAAAATTATTAAATGTATTTTTTTATTTAATGTATTTTAAATAAAAAATTTATAATATATCCTATACAAATCAATATGGAAATCATTAGAATTTGAATAATCTTTTTAATTATAATTCGATCCAGATTCAGATCAAAGAAGAGTCCGACTTATTAGCTTGGTCGAACTGGTCAATACCCATGCATTAATAGGTGAAAGATGAAATTGTTCGCATTTCTGCAACAACAAATATGAACATTATTATCTAGCAATAGCAAAACGCCCAAACATAATTAATACAAGAAGACTTTAAAGTTTGAGGGGAAAAAAAAAATGAAGTCTTTCAATTAGCGGCCAGCGCAGAGAATTTATTTTGAAAAGTCTAGTTAAAAAAGTACAATAATTATGTTGAATCATTCAAAATATTCATTCATGAGTTCTAATTATTCCTCACAAAAGTTTATATAATTAAAATTATATAACTGATTAGAGACAAAATCTAAATAATTATAAAAAAATAGAGAAGCATTGTTTAAATAAATGAGTTTTTTCTTTTTTTTTTTTTTGGTTTTTATTAAACTAATTTGATTATTGATTTTATTTTGATTCCATTTGACAATATGAGTATCGACCAAATAATATAAATAAAATTCAATTATGTTAATATTGTAGAATATAATATAATATAATATAACAAGAAATCAAAGAAAACTAAAACAAATCTGGCGAAAAATAGTATATAAACCATAAATGTGAAATATTTACTTTAAAACTTTTAAATATTATCTTTAGAATAAAAGATTAATTCGATGACATAACCTTGATCGAGAACGGATCAATAGCAATTTTTAGGTAAAAGATGACATTGCTCACATTTCTGCAACAATTATATAATATGAACATTATTACAACATTAGGAAAAAAAAAATGAAGTCTTCCAGTTCTATCTATATATTCTCCTTTTGTCTTCTTTACACATATATGCATTGCTAAATCATAGTCCTTTATTAAGTCGACCAGAAAAATATATATTGACCAATTGTTTTGCTGGAATTAATTTATCTATATATGCATTACAAGTTGATTTTGCTCTCGACCATTTCAAATTTCTTCCATTCCTTTTCTTTCAATATTCAGGATATAAGCCATTCATTAGAATCTAATCATCTGCTCTTCATCAAGAAATTAAGAGCTGCTCGCAAGGTGGAGGGTTTATATATCTGTAATTTGTGTTACTCCTTGTCCTGTCTCCTCTTTTTCTTTTTCCTTTTTTCACAAATGAAAAAAATAATAATAATTTTCTTAGCATTATCTTTCAAAGTTAAAAATTAAATTTTACTAAATTTATTAGCTTTCACTTCTTGCATTGCACAATGGAACCAAGAGAATATTATGATTAACCATGCATATATAATTTTCTAACTCCTAATGCTGGAATTTGTCATATTATTGTCTAACAGGAGAAGAATTAACAAGTGGCTACAATTCACCAAGAAAATTATCAGGAAATGGAAAGAGGAGGTATTTCTTCATTCGAAGATTTTTTAGATGGCATAAGAAGAACAATAGACAGCTTGGGGACTCAACTATCTTCCAACTATTGTATCTACAGTATAGAAGCTTCACAAGGTAAAAGAAGCAGCTTACTATCACAACCCGCAAGGACGTAACCAAGTGACTTGTGCGAGATGCCCGCTGGTGTGCTTAATGTGGAATTGTGAGACAGTTTGAAAGGCTGAGTATGTATCGTAGATGTTCACTTATCTTGAGTTAAGCATGCCGACCCAATTTAGTTTAGGGAACTTGTCGCCAATCAAGGACTTGACTATGACGGATGGGCATGCCATCTAGGCATCAAACTGGTTGGGAGCTGTTCCCGATTCCTTGATGAGCCCAAGGGAGGGCGAAATCAGTTGGCATTGAAAATTTCATAAGGCTTAACCTTGGATTTGCGGGAGACCAGGGTGCCGTACGGGTATTGCCACTGCGCGTCAACTCTGACCCCGTGACAAATGGTATCAGAGCCGATCATGTGCAACATTGCATTGTTTGCCAAGCACTCTTTACCACGCTAGCGGTCCAATGTAAATGGATGAGTGCAGGTTAATGCTCGCACCCTATGGGGCCTGGGGGTGTCGCAAGTGGATCCTCCAATAGAAAATAAGGATGAGTAGGCAGGAAGCAGCAGTGATGTTCGCCAAGCGCTACTTGTAAATGAATTGGTAGTAGGCAGAGAGCACGCACACAAATCCAGCCCAAAATTAAGGAAGGGGTTCTAACTAAGACGCGGTTCTCCACATGCATGAGGACGTGCATGAATTCGGTAGGGGAGAATGTCACGACCCGCAAGGACGTGACCAAGTGGCTTGTGCGAGATGCCCGCTGGTGTGCTTAATGTGGGATTGTGGGACAGCTCGAAGGGCTGAGTACGTGTCGTAGATGTTCGCTTATCTTGAGTTAGGCATGCCGACCTAATTTAGTTTGGGGAGCTTGTCCCCAGTCAAGAACTTGACTATGACAAATAGGCGTGTCATCTAGGCACCAAACTAGTTGGGAGTTGTTTCCGCTGCCCTGATGAGCCCAAGGGAGGGCGAAACCAGTTGGCATTGAAAATTTCATAAGGCTTAACCTCAGATTTGCGAGAGATCAAGGTGCCACACGGGTATTGCTACTGCGCGTCAACTCTGACCCCGTGACATTACGCCCTTCAGATAGTTTCTATCGGTACTCTACACTATGGCAAAAGAACTCTCAAGAAAATGGGAAATCAGAAGTCGTCGAGCTATTGAAACCTTTGTACAGTCGGAGGCACTTGTCGGCTACATTAAAGAAAAGGAAACAAGACTTCGACAATGTTATGCAAAAACTTTCGATTATCTTTCAAATGATTGGTTTGTGAAGATGGTTCTTGTGGATGCTGACTTCATCATTGAGCTCTTCTTGAGAATCAATAGGGGAAAACCAGTGGTTGATGGTTATGACTTCATCTTAGATAAACCATGGCTGCGATTTGATATAGAGAAAGACTTGATATCACTTGAAAATCAGATTCCATTCTTTATCCTTAAAGACTTATATGAGTTTGCCTTTGAAAAATACCCAATAAATTTGCCTTCTTTTATTAACCTTACCCTTGATTACTTCTGGGGCTACAACAACAAGGGAAAACCCTTTCCGGAGGATGTCAAACATTTTACAGATTTGCTTAGATATTTTGAGCTCCCTTGCCTCCGAGCAGGCAGCCCCAGCCAGAGCTGCTTTTCAGATTGTTACATATACAGCAAGATTTTCCTAAGAAAAGTATTCTCTATCTACTAATAGCTTTTCTAGTACTACCATCATGTCAAAAATTATCTGCATGGGGGACATGAATGAAAAAGCTGAACATTTGTACAGCACAATGGAGCTGCAGAGGCAGGCAAAAATCCCAGGTGAGCCAAAGCAAGTGTCTGCTGGACATAAAATTTACTAATGGGAAAGTGGAGATGCCATGCTTCAAATCATATGAAACAACAGAATCTTTTATTAGAAATCTCATGGCCTTAGAGCAATGTCACTATCCACAAGATGCTAAAATATGTGACTATATAACATTGATGTATTATCTGATAAACACTGTCGAAGATGTGGAGTTACTTATTCAGAAGAAAATAATGCGGCAACCCTTGTTAATAAACTATTTATGCAAATTCTTGCAGCGAAAAAGATCCATTACTCGAATCTCATCATAGAGCTGAATGAATACTATGACGTGCGTTATCACAGTTGGAAAGCGACACTACGACACTAGTATTTCAGTACTCCATGGAGTCGTGCTTCTACAATTGCAGCAATTATACTTCTACCTACTGCAATACAAACTGTATGTTCTGTTATCGGTTTATAATTGTAGATTCAATTCAAGAGTGTTTAGCTGTTAATTATTTTGCTTGTTATCATTCTAGTTGATGAAACTCAATGAATAATAATCTCATTTTTGAACTTGCTTTTTATGCTAATCTATATACTATATATTAAGGCCAAACTTAAGAGAAACTTCACACCCCCTTTTTTATGAGTTTTATATTTATCTTTTTTTATAGAATTTAATATTTTTTACATAATTTGTTTAGCATCTCTAATTATATCTATAAAATAATGTATATATACTATATATAATTTTTTTATCCTATTTTTTAATACCAAGGACTGGACAAGTTCAACGTTTATAATTTTATATTATCATCCACAGGATAAATTTCTGAATGCATTGATAGAAATATATTCTTAAACTAGTCTAGAAAAAAATAAATTAAATCTGATTAAGCTATAAGTCAATGCAAAAATATATCAAACCGTTTGGATAAAAAAAAAATAAGGGGAAATGCATAGACGAGTGATTAATTAAATTTTTGTGGTAGACAAGCTCTTATAAATATATTGTGCAATTTTTTTTCTGACACAAAGACCATCATAGGAGAAGATAAATCTCTAGAATTAGAATGGAATGCTGTAGAATAGCGTGCTAGCTGTCGAATGCCTATGTTTTTTTCTCGCATTCTTTTATATATATATATATATTTAAAAAAAAAAAAAAAGAATTAGAATACCAAAATTAATGACCATTTCTTATGAAACAATTAAGCCCAAAGAATAAAAATTACTGACCATTTCTTCATCTCACAGGTTTTTCTTTTCCAAAATACTTCACATATTTAAATCAAAAAGTTAGAATTGGTCAAATAAAAATACTAGTGAAAAAATAAAAGACTTATTCTACAAAAAATTCTATTATTATTATTAATTTTATTATTATATCTCTACGGCCAATCCTGTATCATGTATGGAGGGAATGCTGATATACAAATCACAGTCAACCTACCACTTAGCTCCAAAGTTGCAAAATTTGCAACAATAAAGAAACTATCTACTGTTTCAAACAAAACCTACTTCTTTATTCATCTACGATCCTTTTAACTATGCCATTCTGCTTAAAACGAAAATTTCACATCCATTCCTATTCTTTATGCGCCGAAGAAAAAAATATATATATCACAATAGGAATGCTCGGTGTTCTACAATTATATGCATGAACACCAAAAAAAAAAAAAAAAATTGTATTTAAACACACAACTAAAAAGGAGAATAAGAGCAGAAAAGAATATTTCTTATCTACCCTCCCCAGGGATCTCTTGGAGCAAGGGTTTGGCAGCACTTATATGTGTATGCTGTGCATCAGCCACCATGCTTGTATTTTTAGATGAACTAAAATAACCTGTATCATTTCCTATTCCTGCATCATCATTCACAAAGGTGCTTGTGTCATCAAATTTCCAGTCAGTCAAGTATCCAGGTCTTGAAGTTACAGCGCTCACTTCAATATCACCAGATAGCATAGCTATGACACGTGACATTGATGGTCGAAGATTTGGTGAAGTTTGGGTGCATAAAAGAGCTACTCCTATTAAGCGTTTTACATCTTCCTCCCTGAAATCAGATAATTTTGAGTCTACCAGTTCTACTTCTCGGTTGTTTTCATGCAAGTTCCAAGCCTAAAAGGGAAAAAAAAAAAGGTTCCAAGTTCCATTAATTGTCAGCATTTGAAGTAAAGGATTAAAGATGCATAACACATTCAAAGTTGTTCGAAATCCACATGGATAGGAATATGACATTGGTCTCCCATCTATGACAATTTACCAGGTCATCGCAGCAAGGCAAAAAAACCCACTTATTCTCTGGTCATCACATAAAAGGGGTAAAAAAAGCCATAAGCCTTTGGTGCAATGGTATTGGAGTCATCTCCAGGAAACCTAGGTGATTCCTGAACATTAATTTGCATCCAATTGTTAATGATGCTTCAGTAATCCTATAATAGCTAGATTAATGATAAGATAAATGCAATTGAAACTTTCCAAGAAAAGGACAAAGAAGGTTCATTTAAAGGAAAAGAGGGAAGAACTTAACAATGCACTGAACAAGCATTATATCATACCCATTCTAGAAGATAAATCTTTTCTTCTTCCAGGCTTGAGTCTGAATTTGGCCTCCCACTTATAACTTCCAGAACCACAACTCCAAAAGCAAAGACATCAGCCTTTTCAGTAAGGTGTCCCCGCATAGCATACTCTGGTGCAAGATATCCACTGCATCAGAAGTGATAAAGTCACAAGACAAGTTACTAGGGCCACAGAATTTATTGCTTTTATTCATGAAATAATAAATTGAATCTAATCTCAGAAAGAAATGTAACGGCTCTAATCAGCAGGATGTTACATTGTCCCTGCGACACGGGTGCTTATATGGGTCTTCTTATCATCGTAAAGTTTAGCCAAACCAAAATCTGAAATTTTGGGGATGAGCTCAGAATCAAGCAAAATGTTGCTGGCCTTCACATCTCTGTGCACAATTCGAAGCCTTGACTCCTCATGAAGATAAGCTAGTCCTCTGGATACTCCCAAGCATATCTTATAACGTGTAGACCAGTCAAGATTGAAACTTGTTTTTCCTGTATCATGCAAACCATACACAATAAACTATATTTCTACCGAGTTCTCTATGAGAAGAGTGTTAAGAGTGTGTATATATATATATATATTGCAAACATTGTACCAAATAGTGCTTGATCAAGACTCTTGTTCTCAAGATACTCATAAACAAGAAGCCGATTACACCCTTCAATGCAGCATCCATATAATTTCACGAGGTTGCGGTGTTGAACAGCAGATATAGTAGCAATCTCTGTTACAAACTGGCTCTTTCCTTGGTGGGATGCCACAGAAAGTTGTTTAACAGCAATCACTCTCCCATCACTAAGTATTCCCTATTGAGAACAAAATTCAGATAAGGACAACAAGAAAAAATGGCTACACCCTGAATTAAAAAAAAAAAAAAAATCAAATCTCATTCAACTATCTGATTCCTCTTTTGCTGTGAACATAAGATGAAAGTTCCATATGCAACGAGGTTAGCAAATAAGCAAATGCATAATTTATACTTTCCGTAAGCATGTCCAAAGTCAAGTTAATATCTGAACTCAATTGGTTCTAAATTATTGCTCATAGAACAAACATTAGATAGAACTAAAAGAATATTAGTTTCTTGAGTTAAATATTCGCATACCTTATAAACAGGTCCAAATCCTCCTTCTCCAAGCTTATTGGTAGGACTGAAGTCCTCAGTAGCAGTTTTCAGTTCAGTGTAGTTGAAAGTGTATGGCTTAGCATCTATACCAAGGAGCTCTGCAAATTCAACACAAAGGTCATTCAAGAAAGTACTAGTCTAGCCATTAAACTAATATTTTAAGCTGCAAAAACCCCAGTAGAAGACGCTGTGGAACAGGGAAAGTTAGGAGAAGCTTAAAAGCTTCACCCCCCTTTTATGTTTTACACGATATGTTTGTTAGATGTTAATAAAAATAAAAGGCTAAAATCATGTTGCGCTAATATCAACTTTTAATACATATATGAAGACCACACAATTATTCAAAAAGGTACTACCATTTATGGAGCTTGATTTTATTTACCCTCATCATCATAGGTGCTTTGCCTTTTTCTTCTTTGAATGACAAAAAAAACCATAAAAACAAGTAGAAAGCTTGCTACTCCAACCCCAACAAATATCCCTACAATTAGACCAGTCCTATTCCTGGTCAGAGTTGGTATGAAATCTGCATAAGAGCACAGGACTCAATAACTTGATACCTGGGTATCTGCATTAGGGAAAATCAACAAAATTCACTAGTTGTACTACCTAGGGTAGCACTGATCGCTGAAATAGAAGGTCCATAAGTGCCCTGAAAAGGAATGCAGCAAGTTCCTTTTCCAGCCCAAAATAAATGGATTTCAAGGTAATTTTCAGATACCACAGCATTGTAGCTCCTTTCAACAGCACGATTAGAGAACCCACCTGCCTCCTTTCTTATGTCAAAATCCTTCAGAACACGATTCCCCTGGATTAACAATTTCAGGACTTCAATAAAAGTAAAAGGACAAATATAATGACTTGGCAAGAAAACAAGAGTTGGGTTTCTCCACAGCTTTTGATAATCAACATAATTAATATCTTCCATTTGGGGGACAACATGAAAATTAAGGTGAGAGCACTCCAGTGACGATAAAATCTTCTATTGGGGAACAACACTAAAGGGCTCAAAACTAATTCATATCATAATACAGACCTGGACATAAACATCAAAAATACGCTGACCAAGACTCCTCCACGTGATACCATCCTCAATTACTGTTTCTGCAAACTGAAGATTGACAGTGTAATTGCCATTCTGAAGCCCCAAACCATAGTATCTTAATGATGAAGCAGAAACCCTTGCTGTCTGGAATAACTCAGAGTCCATAATTGTAAATTGTGATGATGAGGAAGCAGTATACTGAGGATTGTTGTTTCCAGTAAATATTCCAACATTACTGACACCCCACCTACTTGTGCCGGTAACGTAATATGTTGCAGGACCAAGGGTCTCATTTTCCCTCTCATACGCAATCCCATTCAAGGATGTAATTGGTGGACCGCCACACTTTATGGCAAATTGAGAATCTGGGCACCAAAACAAAATAGAAACTTATCAAGGAAAGTTCAGAAACTCTATCGAATCTAGCCCTTCAATCATTACACGCATCAAGGCTGACTGGCAAACACCAGATGATGCCCAGAAAAAAAAAAAAAAAAAAAAAAAAAAGCATTTTAATCATACTTACAGACTGGAGGGCCTCGATTGCAAGGAAAGTTACGTTGAAGACAGTTAAGGCCTGACGGTAAACCACTAAAAGCCAAAGAGGAATATGATTAAGTGACTATTAGGAAATTATGCCAGACAATAAATACCGGTTATATTAAGCAAAAAGGCGAATATAGGAGCAAAAGAATTACCTAATATTTGAAGAATCTATTGTGAAGTTGTTGGCTACTAAATTACTGTACAATCACCATAGAGAATGAAAGATCTAAGCGTGGGTTCTCTCATCAATAAGTTCTTATAGAATGGTTGTCAGAATAGAAATATCTTTCAAAAGAGTAAAGAACAGTGGAACTTAGAACTTACACTTGTAAATTTTGATTATTGACCCAAGAAGGAAAGCTCCCTGATAAATTATTGTATGAAACATCTCTGTAATTATAAATTGACAAAGAAAAAATAAATAAATATTCCAACCAATTCATGAAATTCCCTGGTCAGGGATCAACTATGTTAGTATTAACGATGTGAACTTGAGACAGAGGAAAACATCAAACATATAGTCCAACCAAGTAATAAACACAGAGTATATAATGTTGAATGATAATATGTCATATATACATACATACATCTTTTGGAGTCGTGCCGCTTTTTGTGATGGAAGAGGACCATCTAACTTGTTATTTCCAAGAAACCTGAGCATGAAGGGAGCAATACATGGTTCAATCTGAAATGCATTTTAAGATGTTTCATGTATGACACAATTAAGCAGAGACGATATGTTACAAGACATTTAGGTTGCTCAAATTGAAAACTGAGTCTGGTATCTGTCCAGTTATATTGTTGAAGCTCAAATCCCTACGGAAAAAACCATAGAATCATAAGGTTAAAGATAAATAGAGCTACTCAACAAATTATACATGTTAATAGAAAAAAAATAAGATCTGATCCCTCATGCAGCTGAAGATTCAAAATTAACAAATCATATAGTAATTTCTTTGCAGTTTAAAGTGATCCATTACCCAATTACAAAAGCACAACCAAACTGCTTGACATGATTACTTAACTTTTAGCAATTTGCAGAGTTCTATGCAAGTACAGGATATCTAAGCTAATCCAAGTCCAACCTAAGATATTGCCGGCTAAATGCATAAAAATAACTTACAGCTGTGTCAAATTCTGGAATTCTCCAATATTGGATGGAAATGAATCTGATATGTTATTGTTCTTTAGTACCCTAAAAAAAAATGAACTGAGTTTGTCATATTACTTGTTAAAAAGTCAAAGAGAGAGAAAATAATGGTGCATATATGAACCGAGACATATTGAATCAGAAGAATGAGTTATGCTGCCTTACAAGATCGTCAAAGATTTCATGTCCTTAAGAAATGCGAGTGAAGAGCTTCCATTTGACAAACCACTTATTATCCTACATTTGCAACATGCATTAGGTTGCTAATATTATAGGTATTTAACTTGTAAACAAAACCATGCGAAGATGCACACACTCACAACTCTGTCAAAGAAGTTAGGTTGGATAATGCTGATGGGATAGGACCTTCAAAGGAGTTCCCTTCAAACCTTCTGCAGTTACAGTCATGGGTAGCTGATATAAGCAAGTGGATTTAGCATTTAAAGCAACAGAACAAAACTAACTATTTGTTGGTAATTGGTGGGTGGAATATATATATTAACAGGTCGAGTGGGGATGACCTATCATGGGTGCCAATCCACCTGGTTATTAAATCTCCTTTATTCAATTTCCTAAAATAGTAGTGACTTACTTCCTCTATTTTAAAAAAGTGACCATTAAGAAAAAATACCATTTTTAAGGTAGTAATAACTTTATGATAAGTTATCAAAAAGATCCCTATTAATTGCAGTATAAATTAGGGAAACATCTCTCATACTTAGAAAATAGAGTGATAAATTAGTCATTTTACTATTTTTTTTTATTGAGTTGCTAAATAGCTACTTATTTATGAACAAAACTAACTTTTTTAATGGCCACTTTTTTCATAATGGAAAAAATAAGCTTTAATCTAAGAAAATTAATGGAAAATATTTTATGAAGTGTCGTACAAGGTCTGAAGCTTTGACCAATTCCCTATGAATTCAGGTATCCTGCCTGTAAGTTCATTATCTGATGCCCACCTGAAACCAACAAAAAAAAATCAACATAACATATTCTATTGTTATCCTTCGAAAAATATTTAATCTAGGTCTAAGTTGTCAAATCGTTCTTACACAGTAACCATGTTCCATAGGTTTGCATATGTCAAAGGAATTTCACCACTTACTCCAGAGCTATCAAAATAACTGTCAAGGTAATAATTTTCATCAGTTGTTGGTTATATATTATCTCTTTGTTTGAATAATGCAAAAGTCAAATTATTTATAAATCATGGTGGAAGAACTTACAAACACATTTCCCCTCCTACTAATTATTAACTCTATTGCGGGGAAAACAATAATTGCATTCATCTTATTATGTTTGTGCATGAAATTATATATTTTTGTATCGACTGAACCATCATATCCAAGGGATCAAGTATTTGTTGCCAAAAATTATATTCTTTTTGTACAACTATTAAACAACTAGATTTTGAAAATCCACTTCTACTAAATCCAAAGTAATAAGAATCGCAGAGTATACATTTAAAACATAATAGAATGACCACAACTTACATTTGTTCTAATTTCAAACAATTCCCAAGTTCAGATGGCAAAGGACCAGAGAAGTTGTTTGATCCAAAACCACTGCAATATTAAGAGAAAAAAAAATCAACAATGAAGAGTCTTATTTCAGATAATCATCTTAGTTTCATATAACTATATATAGAAAGACAACATCAGATGCTATTATACTATTTGATATATCCTTGGTAGACCTTATTGCAGGCTGGAACATAGGCCGCAATCAGTGAAGAAAATTGCGGGGCCAAAACTTTGGAAAATTTAATATTTTCTAAATCCAAGCCTGGCCACGAACAGGTCTAATCTTGGACAATAAATAAATTGCCATTTGTGTTGAAACATCCGTCCAAAAGCATTATTGCTAAAAATCGTATTCTTTTCTTTAAAAAGAAAATAGTTGTCTCCATACGTTGAATAGCAAAATCATCAGGCTTCCAGTTAAATAAACTTACAGTGATCTCAAATCAGTGAGCAATCCGAGTTCCTTAGGAAGTTCTCCCGACAGTGAATTAATGCCAACGCTCCTAATCAAAGTACAAATTTTCAGCCACAAGACAATAAACAATATACATTCTCATGTCGTATCACCTATGAATAAAAATTAGAGAACTTTAGATTAGCTTACAGGTATTGCATGCGAGTTAAATTGCCAATGGAAGGAGACAGGGTACCAGTCAAGTAATTCTGAGCCAAATTCCTATAAGAAATCAATTAGAAGGAATTTATTGTAAAAGTGCAACTTGACTAGCACACATTTATTGGTCGATATTGCGAAACCCAGATAAATTTAGTGAGAAATAAGAAGCCATACAAATAGGTAAGGAAAGTCAAAGTCCATAGCTCATCCGGAATTACGCCCACAACATCTACTGCATACGCTTTCCTGAAAATCACATAAAAAAAAAAAGCATAAACCAGACGAAATTAATAAGCATAACACAAAAGTTAATAAGGCCCTTCAACATATAAATAATTTACCAGTGACGCACAAGATCAAACAGATAGCATAGTGCGTATACGTATAGCAAAGAAATGAAAATGATAATGAGAAAACGTACAGGGCAGTGACGTGGCAAGTGGTGCCATTATTGTAGGAGCAATCGCATTTGATTAAAAAACCGAACGTAATATTGTCTATAGCTAAGGACGGATCGACGGCTTCTCCAGTGCATAGCTCTACGGTCCATGAAACTTTTCCCCATTTTTGAAAGATAGAGTTCAATGCTTTCGCTGGAATATCATATTTTTTACAATTTTAATTTTCGTAAAAATAATTCAATTAGAAATTTAAAATAAATTTATGATGCAATACCAAACGCATGCTCAGCCACTTAATACTTCATCAGTCTTGGTGGCCATCGCTTTTCCCTTTTTGCGTCCACGGCCGCCGCCATCACTTACTAATTGCAACTTTAACTACTTACTTTTTTCTTTAGAAAAACAGGTGATGACTTTTTCTTGTTTATTAAAGGCAAAAGGAAAAATAAGCGAAAATATACTTATCCTGCATACATGATATTTACAAAATTCAACTTTTCATTTTTATTTATTTTTTTATTTTTGGAAATAAAATTCCACCTTTGGCATCATGTAATGACAATCAACAATTATATTTAAAAAAAAAAAAAATTTAACATTAGAAAAGGAATTTAATAATCTTCATATTTATATAATTTGGTAAAGTTTATAAGTATAATAATCTTTTTTAAATGGGTGATGATTTTCCATTTAATTTGGGCTTCTTTGCTAAGTCTAAATAGCTACAAACAACAGAAGAAGAAGAACAAGAAGAAGAAGAAGAAGCAGAAGCAGAAGCAGAAGAAGGGGAGAAGCATACCTTCGTTGGGATCAGTAGTAGCTTGAGTTTCATTTTGTGCATGAACTATATCAGTTATGCAAACACCATATAAAACCAAAAACACCAGAATCCATGATGACGGATATCTATTGAAAAACATGGAGATTCAATTAATCTTTAATTTTTCTGAGAAAATTCTTTTAAGATTGATTGATAATCCAAATGGAATGGATGCTTGGCACAGACATGGCCACAACACAGGCATCAACGCTTCTTCGTAGACCGTGGAACACAGAGGAGCCTCAATGTCAAATCAGTCCTGCCCCTTCACTTTCTATTTTTCCACACTCACCATGTTATTACCTATTACTATCATCGTTGCATTAATTTTTTTGTTGAAAAATATATATTTTCTTTAGAATGTTAAATATTACGGTAAGTTTTAATTTTTCTTTATGTCCTTTTAAAATTTAGTGTTTGAAAAGTTGAATGGATAATTAATTATAAAAAAAATTACTTTCAGACATTTGTTTAAAAAATTAAACTGCGAAAATTAATTATATCCCTATTTTATTGATAAGATATAAGCTACTCAAATTTACATTTTTAATCTTTTTTTTTATTATCTTTATGGCCATCAATTCTCAAAAATAATTTTAATTGAATTCAAATTTGACATTTCTAGTTCAGATAAACAAATATATTCTGTGGGAAAAATAAAAGAATGCAAATATAAATTTGTTGGAATGATCAATTGAAAATAAAAATAAAAATATATTGGAATGAGTCATCAAAGATTAAATATTGTGGCTATGACTTTTATAATACAGATTGCAAAACACGGCATGTAATAATGAGATTGAAAATAGGAATTAATAAAGGTAGGGCCAAAGAAGTAGTAGCAATTAAAGTTGTGTTTACATTCAATTTGGTCGACTTCAGCGTCAATATCATCAAGCGACTGGACAATTTCAACATTTATATATAATTTTATTATAACAAGTCCACATCAAAAAAGAAAAAAAAAAATATATATATATATATATATATACACACTTGTGTGTACGCGCTCTCTCATATATATAGCACGTACACATCCAAACACACACATATATTAATGAAAAAATAGGCTCAAGACCAAAATCTTCAAATAATGAATTTTCGATTATTTTCACATATATATACTACAATAAAAATAGTCTATTATGATATTATAAAAATAATATATTTGTCACGCCCTAAACCCAAATGTACATAACTGATACTAGGACACGAAAAATACACGTAACTATTAGTGCTCGTAATAAGTCTGACCACACACTAGATGACAAAATACCATATAATAGGGCTATGAGCCTAAATACTAAGCAGATCTAGTTAAACTATCAACACAAATCAAAATCAAAACTACTCCGGGCTATTAACTCAATCATTTTAATATACAAATATCAAATTATTGGACTCTACTTAACAAATAATTTTTAACTCAGAATATACGTAATAATTGATTATACATAAAATACAAATTCCAAACATAACATTGTGAAGTTCTAAAGTACTAATATAATTGTATACATATTAATTACAAAACTCAGCACTTATAATACAAATTACTGCCAAAGGAAAATTGGCAGTTCTACTCAATTATAATCCCTTCAAAAGCTCATTTCTCGACCTGAAAAACATAATTGAACAGTAATGACCGTTCGACTCAATGAATGATACTAGCTAATATATTAAATCGGTGCCCTACATGCAAAACGCTAATGCTCGTGCTATGCACTATGACACAGAGATAGACAAATCACACAATCAAACAAGGATGAGATACGGTCAAAAGTACTACACTAATAACCAATGTGAGGAGTCGATCCCCCTATTCTAGCTCACTGAATCCAATAATCTATCTCTTATGTCCAATGGGCCTAGCCGTCATTGGTCTGTACCATGCAGCCCTGACCCGACTGATAGCGGCCCTAACGATGAGCAGGCCTGGCCAGCATCCACCAGTCATAGCTCATCTTCACAATCTCATTAGAACCATAATCATAATAGTAACCATATCTATATCCATCTCAAAATCTTAAGTGGTACTGTCTCCTCCCGATCTCCATTCGTCAACCACAATCATAATGTAACATAGAACACCAATTCATCAACCATAATCAAATGTTAACATGCATTTATACAATAATAATGCATAATATACATATATATACACACAATAGATGCAAATGCATATAAAGACGGAGTAATATATTAGAGGGTGTCACTCACCTAACTGACGATGCGTCTGACTGGCTTTCCTTAGAAGTATAGCCTTTGGAACCAGGAAGACGCCAGAACACCGACACTACACAACAAAGGATATCATCAAGATATGAACGACTCACATAACCAGATATAACTTAAAGAACATTGAGACTCTTATTGAGATCTTGATAAAACCTCACTAAACTCAGATACTACCCAAAACAACAAAAAATATAATACTTCTAAGACAATTTTGCAGACAACATAATCTCAGTGACCCCTCCTGGATCCTCCCAACTCATACTCATCAATAGAACTCAACAAACTCTTAACAAATACAAACTAGAATCCGTTAAACATAATATAAATCAATTAACTGAAATAAAGGAGTTTCGAATTTACCCTTATAATTTCCAATCAAACGAACATCAAGAGTCACGCAGGAATGACAAAATAGAGCTGCTGGACTGCCCCACTCGCCGCTGTCAATGGCAGATCTGGACGATCTTCACGCCAGCAGGTTCACCTCGAAGCTAGGATCACGAAAATCACCTCCACTCGCCGTCAATCGCCGTCGTCTTGCCGAAAAATGCCTCAGAAAATTCAGCCTTCATAACTCCGATCTCCGCATTCGATGGTCGATCGGAGGCATGACAAGTACCAAAAGGAAGCTCTTGACACCAGGAGTCGAACAAGACCGACCTTGCTTGATTTGGCTGCCGGAAACTAGTGTTGAAGATTCGGCGCCGGCAGTCCTTCTCTCCTCGCATACGCTACCGTCCGCCGCCCGATCGAGGTGCTGCCGCCTCCCTTGAGGTCGCAGACGATAGGCTAGCCACTGGTGGTGGCGGTGTAGCCCACCACCGGCCAGACGGCTGTCCACCTACCCACAGCTCCCTCCTCTCTCTCTCTCTTTCTCTTCCTTCTCCTTCTCATTCCCGTTTCTGCTGCCTTTCAGTTCCAACCATCTTATTGGCTGGAAACACCCCACTCCTTAACTCTTCTTCTTTAATTAATTTGCAACATAAACACATATATGTATATATATAAAACAATAAAGATGACAATAATAATAATAATAATAATAATAATAATAATAATAATAATAATAATAATAATAATAATAATAATAATAAACCATAGTTTACATAATAATAATAATAATAATAAACTTATTCATAATAATAGTAATTATAATTAATCCCAAACTTTCGGTAATTATATATATAATTAATAATATAATTTAAATTAATCGAATATAATATTAATTTTCGATATCAAAATATAAATTCTCTAAATAACTATTATCATATTTTCATAACTAAATATATAATCCTTCTTCAATTATATATACATATATAATATTTAAATAAAGTTACCATTAATAAGACATATTTAAATAGTATGAATATATATAATTTAATAAAATATAACTTCAATTTTTACTTTAATAAAGAAAATACTAAAATAATACATTTCCATATAAAAATAGAATTTTATAAAATAATTGAAAATTCAGGATATTACAATATTTAGCAAATATCGTTAAAAAAGATAAAAGTGAAGTATAAGTAACAATTTTTTTTAAATGTCACTAAATTATTATATTTTACAACTTTTGTTATGTACTAAATTAATACTTACTATAAATGTTGCTATAGTTTCAATTTTGTAACATTTTGTTGTAACATTTGTAAAAAATATCAATATAATTTTTATTTATTAAAACATTTTCTTTTAATATTTTTCAATTGTCGCTAATTATTATTTATTGTAACATTTATTTAAACATTTCTTTAATTGTTCCTAATTAAAAAAAATAATATTTATGACAAATATTACAAATGTTGCTATAGTTTCATTTTTGTAACATTTTGTCGCGACAATTGTAAGAAATATCACTATAATTTTTATTTATTGTAACATTTCTTTTGATATTTTTTCAGTTATTACTAATTATTATTTATTATAACATTTTTTTTTATTTCTTCAATTGTCACAAATTATTATTTATTATAACATTTTTTTTTTAGCCTCTGGAATATGATAAAGTCCATCAAAGGCAGCAGGTGCACAACAAACAAATGACCCATTTTCATCTTTGAGAATCATTCCAATACCCATTTTTCTTTGATCTTGAAAAATTGCTGCATCCAATTTACATTTAAGGAAACCTTGAGGAGGCTTATTCCATTGTCTACCTAAGTTATTATCCCTGTTTTTGCAGTTGATGAAAAGTTATCTTTACTTGAGCTGATAACCAATCATATAAAAATTCAAGAGCTGCATGTACTATTCTATCAATCCCCAATAAAGTGCCATTCCACAAATAATTGTTCTTTTGACACCAGAGCCTCCATAAAATGACACAAAATTTTCCAACCTTAGCTTCATCCATAATAGCAAGCAAATGGAAAAACCAATCACAAAAGCTATCCACTGAAAATGCAGCAGACCCAACTTCATGAATCAAATTTGCTTGAACCCAACAAGAAACAGCAAATGGACGTGATATAAACTCATGCCAAGAATTTTCCAAACCATCAACACATAAAGCACAATCAGTTAGAACAGACATACCTCGAATTTGAAGGGCTGTTTTAGTTGGTAAACAGTCCCTACAAGCCTTCTGATGAAGGATAAAAATGACTCTCAAAAGGGGTTTGGACCCTCCTGTACCCAAGGCCCATTACGAGGCCTCCAGAGGCTATGAGAAAAGGAAAAAAGCTCATTGGCCAGGCCCTCGAACGACTCAAGTCCAAAGGCTTTTGGACAAGCTGCCACTCCCCTCCTTCGGAGGATGACTTGCTGAACAAGCAATGGTCGAAGCCCTCTGAGGACATGTCCAGTCATCCAGCAAGAGGACCAGTCCTCAGATAATCCGCACCATGTCCTGACACCTCTTTCACCAGACATCCCTAGGGACCGGACAAGGGACATGCGCCTGCTACCAACTCTCACCAACCAGCATGGCCGAATGACAGGGGACATCCCTTCCCAAAAGAAAGGTGTCAGACGTACCTAACCCGGAAGTCATACAAAACAGAAATGAAAGTCTAAGCACAGGTAGTTGGAATTCTGCACTCTCTCACCCTCTTTCTCTCACTAAAATACTCTAAAGAGAGGACTGACTTGATCGTCGGAGGGTCTTAGCCAGGCAAAAGGCCTGGTTCCTCCTTGATCCTTTTTCTTCTCCTTCGCAGGTATTAGGCTCAGGCCCAGAAGAGAAGATCCAGCCTATTCCTTTATATATTAATCAAGCTTGATCAAATTGGCGCCGTCTATGGGAATCCGCGAGCTGATCTTTCTCCCGATGTTGCATTTTACTTCCACTTGCCTGTGAAGGAAGTTCACCATTATGACGAGCCTCGATGATCCCGAATTTTCAACCCCCTCAAATCCTAGACACTCCCTTCCAACACCTACTGATCCTCCCCTAGCAACTCCCATTGATCTAAACACATCGCTCCAGCTCCTTATCTCTCAACAAAACACAGTTGGGTCGAGCCAAACCCCTCTGAACCTTCCCAATCCAGACCTAGCTCCCGCGTTGCAGTTTATTAACACTATAGCTGCATTTGTGAGAAGCTCTCAGCAACAAACTCCTCCAGCACCAACCCTCGTCGCTGTCCTAGAAACTACCCCAAGGAGGAACGTCGCTCGAACCCTGGATTATGAGAAGCAATCCCAAGAACCTACAGGGGTTAATGAAGAACAGTTGGTCCACCTGGGTGAAAATGTGGAGGAAAGGACAGAAGAGCAACGTGGAGGAGAGGAGAGTTCAACCGAGGAAGAAGGAAGTACGCAAGCTTCGCTCCCAGATAGTGAACGTAAACTCGTGCATGGAAAAAATTTTCATGCAAGTAATATGGAACGGGGCGGAAGAAGGAATAAAGGAAAATGTGAGTATAGAGAACCAAAATATGAGAAAAGAGAAAGCTCCAAAAGAAGAGAACAGGATGGAGGGGAATATTCTGTGGCTAGCCACCCCTCGGAGGCCCAAAGCAGAGGGACGCCTGTTAGCGGCAACGGCCGTAGAAAGAAGGAAGAGGAGGTGAGAGATGTCGTGAATAAGTTTTTGGAAAAAATGAATCAAGGTCCCAACGGGAAAGTTATGGATACCACCTTAAGGTTCACCCTAAAATCTCCTTTTACCAGATCCATCAGAGAGTACATCATGCCTAGCAAGTTTAAACCGCCGGTGTTGAAAAAATACAATGGGGAGACCGATCCCAGGGTCCACGTCATAGACTACAAGCACGCGGTTGAATTGCAGACGGCGGACGATGAGGCTCTATGCAGAGCATTCAGGGGATCCTTGGAAGGAGCTGCAACGAGATGGTTTGATGGCTTAGAAGATGGGAGTATCCATTCTTTCATGGAGCTAGCCAGATCCTTTATGCACCGATTCGCTTCTAGCATCCCGGTGGAGCAGAAGACTCAATACTTGAAAACAGTGGTGCAAAAGGAAAATGAATCCTTAAGGGATTACATGGCTCGATTCAATCGAGAAGCATTGAAAGTCACGCATTTGAACCAAGCTCGAGCAGTGGAAGCGCTGCAGAATGGAACCTCTCATATGGATTTTCTCAAAGCCCTTTGTCGTCATGCTCCTCATACCCTGAAGGATGCAATGGCACTGGCCCAGAAGTATGTACGACAAGATGATGCTTTGGCCTTTAACCAGATGGCGAAGCGGAGAGGAATGGAGATCATTCCTAGAGAGGAGCCAAAGGCAAAGCAAGAAAAAAAGGTAGAAGGAAAGCAAAACGAAAGGCCGCCCGGCGGACGAAGGAGGGGAAGAAATAATCAATCACGATCTAGTTTCGATCCCAACAAATTCACCCCTCTCAATGCCAGTCCAGCCGAAGTCTTCGCAACTTTTAAAGATCAAAATATCCAAATCTATGGTTGCTCCCCCAGAGAAAAGAGATCAGAACAAGTATTGCCTCTTTCATAACACTCATGGTCACAACATCAATGATTGTAGGCAGTTGATGGAGGAGATTAAAAGGTTGATCAAACAGGGTTACTTGAGGAAATTCATAAAAAGAGAAGAATCAGGCAGAGCTGGCCCTAGTGAAGATAAAGAAAGATATCCAGAAAGAGTAAATGATGGTTCGGCAGGGACTATTCATTATATCACCGGAGGACCAGGCAAAGCTCACGAAAGCAGAAATCGTACGAAGGCCTTAGATAGGCGGAGCGAAAGGCCCGAGTACGTTTACTGCGAGGGGGGAGAAATCGACCAGACAGGCCAGATGGAAGTGTCCTTCGCACCCCTCACGCTGATCTATTGGTGATCCAAGCGATCATAGCTAATTATGTAGTCAAAAGAATCCTAGTAGATGAAGGAAGTTCGGTTAACCTGCTGACGAAGGAGGCATATTTAAAGATGGGTCTCAAGGAAGAAGATCTGAAAGAAGTGGGAAATCCAGTTTGCACTTTGGATGGAACGGAGGAAATAAATCGGGAAATAGATAAGCTCCTGGAGGCGAAGTTTATCAGGGAAGTACAATGTCTGGAATGGCTAGTGAACGTGGTGCTAGTCAAGAAGGCGAATGGGACTTGTTGGATGTGCGTAGACTTCACATATTTGAACAAAGTTTGCCCAAAAGACTCTTTTCCATTGCCCATGATTGATAAACTGGTAGATTCGATGGCTGGGTATGGATTTTTGTCGTCTTTAGATGCGAAGCAAGGATATCACCAGATCAAAATACACCCGGAGGATGAGGAAAAAACCTCATTCATAACAGAGAAGGGTATATATTGTTATGTGTCGATGCCCTTCGGCTTGAAAAATGCTGGAGCCACGTATCAACGCCTAGTCAACAGAATGTTCAAAGATCAATTAGGCAGAAACTTGGAAGCATACATGGACGACATGATCGTGAAAAGCAGAAGCTTCGAGGACTATGTCCATGACTTAGCCGAAGTGTTGGCAGTAATAGAAGAATATGGGATGAAGCTTAACCTAGAAAAGTGTGCATTTTTCATCCAAGGAGGCAAGTTCTTAGGATGCATGGTGAGCGAGAGGGGAATTGAGCCCAATCCTGACAAGGTGAAGGCCATCTTAGACATGGAACCCCCGAAGAACGTGAAGAAAGTTCAGAGGCTGACGGGGCGAATCGCCGCGTTGAATAGATTCATGTCTAAATCTGCTCAGAGGTATCTCCCTTTCTTTAAAAAGTTGAGAAAGTCAAAAACGTTCGATTGGACAGAGGAGTGCCAGACAGCATTCGAAGAATTAAAAGCCTTCCTAAGCTCGGAGCACATTCTGAGCAGGCCTTTGCCGGGTGAAGAAGTATTAATCTACTTGTCCGCTTCAGACCAAGCAATCAGTTCGGTGCTGATAAGGGAGGAAGGAAGGGTCCAGAAGCCCATTTATTACTTCAACAAAGTCCTACAGGGGGCGGAGTTAAATTATTCCCCGATAGAAAAGCTGGCCTACGCTCTAGTGCTCTCTTGCCGAAAGTATAAAATATACTTGCAATCACACCAAGGAGTAGTTGTAATAGATCAGCCCTTACAAAAGGTACTTCACAAACCAGAGACTTCGGGAAGAATGTTATGTTGGTCTGTGGAGTTAGGTCAGCACAGTTTGCAATACAGGGTCAGGTCAGGAATTAAAGCTCAAGCATTGGTGGACTTTATCTCTGAATGCTCCTTTGGCACCGAAGATGGGGGAGAAGACCGAACCCCTGGGGAAAGACACTCATCAATAATGCCCCCGGATCTTCAGTGGGAACTCTTTGTAGATGGTGCTAGCAGTAAAGAAGGAAATGGTGTGGGCATTATACTTAGAAGTGCTCAAGGATTTTCACTGGAGTATGCTTTCGGACTGAATTTTGAAGCCACCAATAACATAGTAGAATATGAAGCAGTGATCCAGGGACTGCTCTTTGCTGATTGCCTTCGCATAGAGCAGCTCATGGTGTATAATGATTCCCAATTGGTGATCGGACAGATAGAAGGAGAATTTGAGGCAAAAGAGCCGACCATGACCAGGTATTTGCAAAAGACAAAAGAGATAGTTCAGAGGATGAAGGACAGAGGAGTCAGGCTATTCTTTTAAAAGATCCCCAAAGAAAGGAATTGCAGAGCAGATAGCCTCAGCAAACTGGCTGCCTCTCGTCCAGTCGAACTTCCTCAGAAAATTTATTTGGGCACCTTGGCCTCCTCTAGCATCACTGAGGGAGATAAAGTTATGGGAGTCGAAGAAGAACCGTGCTGGATAGACCCCATCAAGTTTTACTTGGAAAAGGGAGAACTGCCTGAAGATGCCCAAGAAGCCAAAAAGGTCAAGCGAAGAAGCGCCCATTTCTCCCTGGACAACGGAATCTTATACAAAAGAGCTTACTCATTACCCTGGCTGAGATGCGTAAGGCCCAATGAAGCCGAATACATCCTTTAGGAGATACACGAAGGATCCTGCGGAATGCACATAGGCGAAAAAGCGCTGGCAGTTAAGGCGATTAGACAAGTATACTATTGGCCGAGGATGAAAGACGACGTTGTGGCATTTGTCAAAAAGTGCCCCTCCTGTCAGAAATTTGATGGTGGAAAACACGTCCCAGCAACGGAGCAAGTCCCCATTTCCAGTGCGTGGCCCTTCGCTAAGTGGGGGGTAGACATAATCGGGCCCTTCCCAGCAGCATTAGGTCAAAGAAAGTTTCTCCTAGTAGCAGTGGAGTACTTCACCAAATGGGTAGAAGCCGAACCTTTAGCCACTATCACTGCAGAAAGGGTGATCAACTTCTTATGGCGGAACATAGTGTGCAAATTCGGCATTCCCTATCAGCTCATTAGTGACAATGGCAAACAGTTCGATAATGCTAAAGTCAGGTCCTTTTGTTCAGGGCTTCAGATCAAACAACATTTCTCGTCAGTAGCCCATCCTTAAACAAATGGCCAGACGGAGGTAACAAATCAGACTATTCTGCAAGGCCTGAAGCTGAGATTGGAAGGATATGGTCGAAGCTGGGCAGATGAACTACACCATGTCCTATGGGCATATAGAACTACTCCCAGGCAACCCACAGGAGAGACTCCATTCAGCCTGACCTATGGCACAGAGGCGGTAATCCCCGTGGATATAGGCCTCCACAGTGGAAGGAGCAATTATTGAGAAGACAAACATAATGATCAAACCAGAAGGATCGACCTGGATCTCCTAAAGGAACTCAAAGAATCAGCCAGCATTCGAATGGCTAATTACAAGCAACGAGCTGCTAATCATTTCAATAAGAAAGTAAAGCACAGAGTGTTTGGTGAAGGGGATCTAGTAATGAGATTCTTAGAGGCTACAGGAAAACGTGAAGGCACAGGCAAGCTTGCACCCACATGGGAATGACCTTTCCAAGTAAAAAGAGTTCTAAGTCCTAGCACTTACAAACTTGTAACCCTAGAGGGTGTGGAAATTCCTCATACATGGAACATCCAACACCTTAAGATGTATTACCAATAATAATAACAGAAACGTCGTTTGCCTCAAATTGTCTCTATTCGCACTAATGAAGCCTCACCAAGAGTGAGAAGAACTTTCCTAAGGGAGAGCCTAAACCCTAGTAAATCTAGGCACGAAGCCTCGCCAAGAGCGGGAAGAACTTTCCTAAGGGAGAGCATAAGCCCTAGTAAATCTAAGCACAAAGCCTTGCCAAGAGCGGGAAGAACTTTCTTAAGGGAGAGCCTAAGCCCTAGTAAATCTAGGCATAAAGCTAAGGAGGCCCAAAGGGAGAAGAAGACGAAAGTGCTCAAACTCCAATTGGAATGACAGCTTCGCTAAGGTGTTTCACAAATGCTTGTTGAGTTACAGCGTGAAGGCGATCCCTATACAAGTAAAGTATACACAAAACTGAAGCATAATAGCTGAATTATTCGCTGAAGTAAATGTATTACATTTATTTACAAAAGAATAAAATACAAAAGAATGAAATACAAAAGAATGAAATACAAAAGAATGAAAAATACAGATGAGAAAAATACAAAAGAATAAAGAAAATATCTAAGACGGAGGATTGCCTGGAGGAACCGCTGTTGTAGAAGATGGCGGAGGTTGGCCATTCAAAGGATCCGACCGAATGACAGATAGAGGTTCGGCTTGTGCAAGATCCGTCCCAATGGGAAGTCCTTCGTCTACGTCCCCTTCGCCCCCGCTAGAAACTTCGGGGATGGGAGACTAAGCGGGCACATCCTTATCCCAAGCCGAGAAGTCTTCAAGTCATAACAGACCTTCATCCCCCTCAGGAATAGCATCTTGGAACTCTGAAAGGTCTGGCGCCGGAGGCTCTTCAGCAGCATCTAATTCAGATACCACTCGCAGCACATCAGGAAAGTGCTCCGCCGCATCACGGAGAGCATTGTTGTAATATTCGGCTGCTACCTTATAGGTGTGGTATGTGATGATGTCGTCAAAGCTCTTAGACTGCATGAAGTCCCTCACAGCCCTTTGCCGACCTTCTTCGGCCTTGTTAGCCTTCTCAAGCACAACTTGAGCATGAGTAGTGGCTTGTGTGTATCCAAACTCTGAGACTCAAAGTTCCTGTTGAGTCTTCTTCAGGAGATTTCGAAGACTGAGAACCTCTTCGGCCTCTCGGGCAAGCTCTTCATTAGCACTTTTCAACTTATCCAGTTGCGCGCTGAGATCGGCAATGGCTTTGTCCTTAGCTGCCATTGCCGCAGTTAAGGCACTAACCTCTCCTTCGACCTTCGAACGAGCCTCTTCATGAGCCCTGGATTGCTCAACGGCTTCCTCAGTCTTCGCCCTCGCAGAGGCCAGTTCTTCCTCCAATTAGGAGCATAATCCCAGTCTTTCCTTCGTCACTCGCCAGGCGTCTTCATAGTGATCCCTCAGAAGACCGAAATCAGTCCTCAAAATTTTAGAATCCAGAAGCGCCTGTAACAAACAAGCAACAATAATTATGCAATGTGGTAAATGGTCACAACCCAAGTGAGGAATGAATTTACCTTCTCTAGCAGAGTCTCCTGCCTAGCAAGAGTATCCTCCATAGACCCAAAAAGAGGCCTAGGGGCCAGACGCAGAAAGGGCACGGGGGCCAAGACTGTGGCAGTTGGAGCAATGGAAGAAGGAGGACCAGCAGATGCCTCGACTTCTCCGTGCGGAGGTGAATCCACTACTACAATCTCCGCTGGCCCTCCGACTCGCGGCCTCTTACTTGGCGGAGAAGCCTCCATTGTTGTCCCCTGTAGAGGGGCTGATACTCTTACATCCACCCCAGGTGAGGGGGTCCCTGAAGCAGAGCGGGCCTTCGGAACGGTGGTGGTTGAAGTTACCGCCAGGGGCCTCTTGCGGCGAAGAAACTCCCCCACTGTCAATTTCTTCTTAGCGGGACGAAGAGAAGATACACCTTCAATCGTAACAATGGCCCCTGGCATAACCCCAGATGAAGCAGCAGCTGAAGGAAATGCTTCGTCAGTCGCAGCAACAGCAGCCCCCTGATCAGCCGCCAGCGGAGCAGCTGAAGGAAATGCTTCGTTGGCCCCGGAGGGACCCATGATAAATGCCGAAGAAGCCTCCAGGAAAGGCTTCTGAGCAGGGGTGTCCGCTTCGCCTACAAAAACTGCAAGGCACAAGAGCAAAAACATTCACACATTCAAATCAGCAAATAAAGGCACAAGAAGAAGTAAATGATAACAAGAAAGCAAGAAGTTGCCTTTGTCTCTTGAAACGAAGGCCTCCCCTTCGGCCGCAGTATTAACTGGGGAAGGATAAAGCCTCATGAGGGTCGCAAAGTCAGGATATAAAATCCATTGCTCCTCAACATACTTCTCCTAGGCCTCGACCTCCTCGGCACTAGGAGATCTCCCAGGTACAACCTCCTTCGACCATCTCAGATATGTCCTTCTGATGACACGAGGGTCCTTATATGATGAAGGTGATGGGGGAGAAGAAAAGTTACCTGCCCCAGCTTCAGCCCCAGGGGCACTCAAGTCATCCACCAAGTTCTTCAGACGGGCCTCAAACTCTGCATCAGGAACGTCTGTCAGAATCTTCTCCAAGTCCGCCAGCTGCTCCGCCCCCCGAGAAGAGTGAGCAATCATATCAAGAACATTGGGAACAGGAAGCCTTTTTACTTTTAGCTTGGGCAGACGAGGTGCGGATGCTCCTTTCCCCTTATCACCTGTTGAAGGAGGCGGAGGCGGAGGAACGGAAGCCTCAGAAAGCCCAGAGATTGAGATACCCCTCTGAGGAGCAGGCCTTGCAACAACTGGTGCAGCTCGAAGTGGAGGAGTACCTCTCTGCACAACAGGAACAGAGCGATCAGAAGCCTTAACGAGTCGCCTTTGAATTATTCGAATGGACTTCGCACTGGCCACACTCACCTGGGCCCCTTCTGATCCAGTGGTCGAACTAGATCCGACGGAGACAGGCTTCGTCAGCTTATCCTTACGAGGCTTCCCCGACGAAGACTGGAGGACGGAGGAGGAGCGCAAGTGAAACTTCCCCGTCTTGAGGTCGAGGATGGGAAGCTCAGCATCTTCGCTGAAGGGTCTTGGAGAAACCCCTTCTGTCTCCTTCATTATATCCTGGTAATGTCTAGGATCCTTGGCCTCCACTGTAATTGAAATAGTAAACACAGCACCAACGGGGTTAATACCCCGCCATCAATTAAAGCTATAACAAATGAGGAGTAGAGTTACCTCTTATATCTTTCAGCAAGAGTTTGGGAGTCGGAAGACCATGCTCGTCCTCCGCATAAAAGGAGGCCATCATCTTTTCAGAGTTATAAATAAAACCCTGATGGACCAAAGTTCTGAGGTCCGCCTTCTCCTCAGCGGATAGCCTCTCAGGCCACTCAGTTAGGCCTTCGGTGGGATACAGGAAATGGCCGGGGAAACCAAATCTAGGGGACTTGTCGCCGAGGCCGTCAGTGACCTCTATCAACCCAAACTTGCCCCTCCAGTCCTTCACCTTGTTCTCTTTCCCAAAGAAAAGGCTCCGGCGAGGCCTAGCAGAAGTCATATAAACCCCTGGTGACCTCTGTGCGCTCTGGATCCTGTAAAAGCATTAAAACAGGCGAGCAGAAGGACAAATGCCGTGAGAGAAGCACAGAACCTCGAAGACGTGCATGTCCCTTATGGAGTTCAGGGTCAGCATCATTGGATTCACTCCGAAGTAGTTGAAGCACTCAACTTTGAACTTCGTAGGGGGAAAAAGAAGACCAGCTTCCAGCTGGTGGTAGAAAATAATGTAATGCCAGTTGTCTTTAGGCAGAGCGGCTTTGGGGTCACTGGAATAAACCCTTTCATGAGCCTTAGCCCGGCGGAATAGGAATTGGGTGCTACCTTCCAAGTTCTGGCCGAAGGCCAAAAACTCAGATGTTTTTCCAATGGGGGCTATCTCCCCCCATTCCTCCACCAATATCTTTTGGTAGTGGGAGGAGCTCACTTGGTCCCTCCGGGGGATGTTCTCTTTTCTGGGTGCCATTAGAATGAAAGAAGAAGATGGAAGAAAGTACCAAAGAATAGATACAGGAAAACTGTGGAAATTAGGGGATTCGAGAAAATGAGCAGGAGTTTTGGAAATGGGAAGGCAAAGGAGTATATATACTGAGAGCCTCCTCGATAATCGTCACAGCAATAAGTGGGGGCATTAAATGGACGTTCAAAATTCAAAATCCATGAAAAACTTAACCGTCTGCTGCGACACGTGGAAGAATGGGAAGAACAAGGAGACGTGCATTCAATGCGTGTTTTGGCATTCAATGCTTACTCTTGTCAGTCGTGCATGCATTGAATGACTGCGTGACCTTCCATCTACCCTACGAAAGCTATCTAGAATGCAGACGGTTCCTAGCCCCTCCAATCCCTTCGGTCAGACGAAAGCTGCCCTTCGGAAAGATGAAGTAAATGCCCGGATCGGGCGAAGCCTCACAGCGAAACGAAAGCCTCTCCTAAGAACTACTCACCGCATATAAAGAAATGAAAGGACCCCATCGCCATCCAAAGCGGAGATAGTTCTCTTCGACCCCCGAAAGATAAAGATACAAGGACGCGAAGCTGTTTTACTAAGGCTCGACCCTTCGCCCTCTCCTTAATAAAACAGGGGGCCCTGATGAAGGATAAAAGTGACTCTCAAGAGAGGTTTGGGCCCTCCTGTACCTAAGGCCCATTACGAGGCCTCCAGAGGCTATGAGAAAAGGAAAAAAGCCCATTGGCCAGGCCCTCGAACGACTCAAGTCCAAAAACTTTTGGACAAGCTGCCACTCCCCTCCTTCGGAGGATGACTTGCTGAACAAGCAATGGCCGAAGCCCTCTGAGGATATGTCCAGTCATCCAGCAGAAGGACCAGTCCTCAGACAATCCGCACCATGTCCTGACACCCCCTTCACCAGACATCCCTAGGGATGGGACAGGGGACATGCGCCTGCTACCAACTCTCACCAACCAGTATGGTCGAATGACAGGGGACATCCCTTCCCAAAAGAAAGGTGTCAGACGTACCTAACCCGGAAGTCATACAAAAGGGAAAGGAAAGCCTAAGCATAAGTAGTTGGAATTCTGCACTCTCTCACCCCCTTTCTCTCACTAAAATACTCTGAAGAGAGGACTGACTTGATCGTCGGAGGGTCTTAGCCAGGCAAAAGGCCTGGTTCCTCCTTCATCCTTTTTCTTCTCCTTCGCAGGTATTAGGCTCAGGCCTAAAAGAGAAGATCCAGCCCATTCCTTTATATATTGATCAAGCCTGATCACCTTCCAAATAAAATGTTTGACCTTGGGTGGAATCTTTAGTTTCCACAAGTGTTTCCAATCTCCAGAGACTTGGTACTCTTCATTAAAATCCTATTCATCCATTAATACTGCATAACCAAATTTGACACAATATATGTCTATCTTCGAAAAATGCCAAACCCTTTAATCTGAGTCATTCCTTTGTACTAGAGGTATGTTTTGAATTTCACATACATCCCTATCACAAAAAATTTCTGATAGTAATTCCATATCTCATTCTCTATACCTTAGAATCATTAAATCCATCACTCGCAAACCTTCAAAATCTGAGTTATGTGGAGTGCTTATCTTAAAATTCTAAGGATCACGAAGCCAAGAATCATTCCAAACTTCAACCTTAGAACCATCTCCGATCTTCCAACGCAACCCTTTATCTAACAAAGCTTGAGAGTATAAGATACTCCTCCAAGTAAAACTTGGATTATGGCCTAATTTGGCTTTCATAAAATCCCCATTTGGATAATACTTGCAAATATAATTTAAATGTATCAATGTTTTCAATGTAACTGATATTTAATTAGGAAAATAACAATAGACTCGTATTTTAGGAATATATGATATATAATTTTAATGAATTATTAATTTATGATATGAACGGAATCAAGGGGTAATGTAAGATTTTAAAAAAAAATTATTATCTTATTATTTTATCAAAATTATTAATTTAACTCGTTAATTCAAGTTGGGATAAAAAAATTATTATTTAATAGAGATTATTAATTATCGAGTATTAATTTATAGATATTTTTCTGGAGTAAAATTTTGTTGACTCTATGTATTAATGGTAAAATACCTTTACATAATAATAATAAAAAAAATAATTATAAAAAAATTGAATACTTTTCTTGTTATATATATATATATATATATATATATATATATATATATATATATATATATATATATATATATATATATATATATATATATATATATTCTATCATTCTTTATATAAGAAATATAATTCTCTCTCTCCCCTCTCTTTATTATTATTATTTTTTATTACATTTGCATACAAATTTAAGGTATTAGGACTTATCCAATAATTCTTTAATATATTACTGGATCTCTCTTCATTTTTTATATAATTATTTTCAGTTTAGAAGTCAAAATCACGAACAAATTAGTTTTAATAACTGAAATAATGTTTGGTAAAATTGAAAATTAAATACTGAAATAAATAGTAAAAGTATTTAAAAATTTAATTTTTTATTATATTCAATATAAATTTTAAGTTAAAAATTAACTTATCATTTTAAGTTATTTTTCACTTAATTTAAACTTATAAGATATAGTTATCAAATAAATTTAAAACGATTAAATACTGAAAATTTTAATTTTAAGTGCTAAATAGTGTTATCTAATATCACTTGAATATATATTCTTATTTAATTAAAGGTAAAATATTTATATTATTTTATATTAAAAAAGTTGATATTTGTAGTTTTTTTTTTTTTGGGACAAAAAAAAATGGAGGTAGGGGAAGCAACTATCCACATTCAAATTGCCAAATCAATTATTTTTAAATTGTTCATACCAGGATTCTGACTATTCACACTCTTTGCAATTTGCATGCAAAACGCAAAACTAATTAGATTTTATTTAGTTTTATATTTTTTATTATTTGCTTTTTTAACTGATTTAGTTATTTAGTTGACACTAGCTAATTGGCATTAATATTATTGTACTCTTTAAGAATGGCAATGGATAGAGTAAGGCAAATTTTGAAATTTCTATTCCTGTCTCACAAACGATCAGGGTAAATATGAGTCGGAGTAAATAATTTTCAATATGGGTGGAGAGTAAAAATGTCTGCAACTTGCTTGGATTGAGTAGAAATTGATGTTTTTTTACTACACATATGTGCTAAAGACTTGAAAAAAAAAAGATCTTATAATGTTTAATTGTAATTAATATCCATTAATCCTATTAAAATAGACATAAATTATTTGATATAATCATATAACGAAGTGGAGGAATCACTTATCACGGGTCTTTTTGTGGTGCTCCATCTGTATGGATAAGCTATCTAAATCTACCATTAAATTCCATGTGATATGATTTTAACTTAAAACATTAACAAAAATATATTAAAAAGACGTAACATATTTTATTAGACTACTATATTTTCTGCGTTATTTTTTTTTTCAAATGTTGTTTTTCCCAAAAAAGCCATTAAATATTTATAAATGGATTTCCCTACTTTGTCCAGCTTTTTTTTTTCTTTTTAATCCTGCTCCTTCATATATTTCAGACTTTTTTTTAATTTAAAAAAAAAATCAACAATTGAATATCATATATTCATAACTTCTCTGACAATTTCCGTGAGTGAAAAAAAATTTCTGATTTTTTTAATTCTATGAATTTTCTTTTTATCATTTTAGTTCATTAAAAATTAATATGTTTTTGTTGCGAAAATTGACACCGGATTAGAGCAAAACTGCAGCTAATAATTTGAAAAGATAAATTTGATACACAGATTTTACATGGAAAACTCCCAAATAAATTAGGATAAAAATCACGGACAAAAATAAAAGAATTTCACTATGAGAAATAATAAGAGTTACAACATTTTCTCTAAGTCACAATGAGATAACAATAATAATCTCTCTTGAAAATAGGAGAAACACATACCAAACAATATAACTCTCTAATTTTCTCTCTGAATACTTGAAATTTTGGGATACGAAATGAGTTTCAATCTCGTGCTATTTATAGGGAAAAGAAAAAAAGTAAAACTAATTTTACTACCACTATTGATAGCACATTTTCATATTCAATTGTCAAATATCAACAATTGCTGCATCAATAATTATGGGCACCGCCATTTGATTATTCAACAATCTCCCACTTGAAGATTTGATTGAGGATCAATCAATCTTCACACTATTCTTTCTTACTTGCAATTTTCATGTTGCTTATGTCTCCATCAGGCCACTAAAGGATCGGCACCAAATAAACTTGTCAGTATTCACTGTTTTTGTCGTAAAATCTACCAAATTCTCTTTTCTGTGAATTTTCTGCATATTCATAGTTCTTTCTTCCACATTCTCACGAATGAAGTGGTATTAAACTCTAATGTGCTTGGTTTTTGAATGAAAGACTGGATTTCTTACGTGATGAAAGGCACTCTGACTGTCACAAAATAGAGAAATTTTCTCTTCTTTATGCTCAAGCTCCTCCAATACCATCTTCAACTATACTGCTTCTTTACTAGCTTGTGTAGCTGCTATATATTATGCTTCTGTTATTGACGTAACTATAACTAACTGCAGTTTTGAAATCCAGCTTATTGCTCTGCCAGCAAGTGTAAACATATATCCTGTGATGGATTTGCTTTTATCCAAATCACCTGCATAATCAGAGTCAACATACCCTCTGACAATAAAGTCTGATCCTCCATAATATAATGCAACATTTTCGGTCCCCTTAATATATCTCAGGACCCTTTTCACAGCATTCCAATGCTCTTTACCAGGATTCGCCATGTATTTACTAACCACTCCTACTGCATGTGTAATGTTTGGTCTTGTATAAATCATAACGAACATTAAACTTCCCACTATTGATGCATACTGTACACGAGACATCTCATCCTCTCTGCTTCACTGCTAGGACTCATCTTGGAGGATAACTTGAAATTAACAGGAAGTGGGGTAGAAATTGGCTTACAATTTTGCATGTTAAAGTGTCGCAAGATTTTTTTTAAATAATTCTTTTGAAAAAGCCAAATCTTCCTACTATTTCTGTCTCAGTGAATTTGCATCCCTAAAATCTTGTTTGCTGGTCCTAAGTCCTTCATTTCAAACTCCCTAGCCAACTGAGCCTTCAAATTTTTGACATGATCTTTGTTAGGGCCTGCTACCAATATGTCATCTACATACAACAGCAAGATGATAAAATCACTTCCACCAAACCTTTTGACATATGCACAAGAGTCTGCATTAAGTCTGTTGTATCCAAGGCTCATGATGAAGGAATCAAATCTCTTATACCAACACCTCAGCGTCTGTATGAGACTGTACAGAGATTTGTTCAACCTGCAAACCAAGTTCTCCTTTTCTTTTTCTTCAAAACTTTCTGGTTGGAGCATATATATTTCTTCTTCAAGATCTCCATGAAAAAATGCAGTTTTCACATCTAACTGCTCTAAATGTAGGTCAAGAGTAGCACACATTGCCAGAACTATTCGGACTGTATTAAGTCAAACCACAGAGAAAAATATCTCATTAAAATCAATCCCTTCTTTCTGAGCATACCCTTTTACACCCAGTCTTGCACGATACCGCTCCACTTAATCGTCACTATTTCGTCTGATCTTAAAGACCCATTTATTGCTAATAGGCCTTCTTCTTTGTGGTAATTGCATAAGCTCCCAAGTCTTATTCTTTTGAAGAGCTTCCATTTTCTCCTGCATTGCTGCCATCCACTGAGATTCATCTGAATTATTCATTGCTTCTTAGAGAGTTAATGGCTCCCTTTTCTCATTTAGAAGACAGTATGCAATGTTGCTCTCCACAAAATAATCAGACTACCAGGCTCATATTTTTCTTTCATGAGTTGACCGTCGAACTTTTGTAGTTTCAGACTCAACTGGTTCTCGTTCCTCAATTTTTGGTATTATTTCAAAAGAATCTTTTAAATCAGACTCTTTTTCCACCTGTACCATTGTAGTTTACAGACCTTCATTTTAACTGCTACTATCACCTTTTTCTTGCAGCTTCCCTTATGCAAATATCACATCCCTACTGATAACAACCTTATAGGTAGTGGGATCCCATAGGTGATACCCCTTTACTCCATCAGCATAACCCAGAAATATGCATTTTCTAGATTTTGGATCTAACTTCGTAGTCTCTTGGGTGTTGTACATCATGTATACAGGGCTTTCAAATACATGGAGGTTTGAATAAATAACAGGCTTTTTCGTCCATATTTTCATTGGTGTTTTCAATTCAATTACAGTTGATGGTGACCGATTAATAATATAACAGGCGGTATTGACTGCTTCTGCCTAAAATATTTTTTCTAGACCAGCAGCTCCCAACATGACCCTTGTTTTTTCTAACAGGGTTTTGTTCATTTGCTCTGCCACTCCATTTTGTTGATGAGTGTATGCCATAGTGAACTGTCTCTTAATGCCTTTTTGATTACAAAACTCAGCAAACTCATTGCTGGTATATTCTCCTCTATTATCTATCCTTAAACACTTGATCTTTTTCCTAGATTCAAGTTCTACCCGCACTTTGAATGCTTTGAAAACTAAAAACATATCTCTCTTCCCCTTAATAGGAAATACCCAACATCTCCTGGAATAATCATCTATGAAGGACATAAAGTACTTCGCTTCTCCTAGGGATGTAACTAGTGCTTGCCATACATCAGAGTGAACCAATTTTAGAACTTTCTTACTTCTAAAATTTAATGTGTTAAATTTTAACCTGTGCTGCTTACTTGTCACACAATGCTCACAAAAAGGTAAAGACACCTTAGTGAGTCTCGGAAGTACATTATGTTCCATAAGAATTTTCATTCCTTGCTCAGACATATGCCCAAGTTTCTGATGCCACACTGTTGTAAATCTTTCACTTGAACTACTTGAAGCAACAGATGCTTCTCCTTCTTGTAGAGTCTCTCCCATCAGTATATATAAATTTACAACCATTTTCTGTCCTCTCATAAGTACAAGTGCACCACAGATTATTTTCTTAATCCCATTCTGGGTTTCGATCCTATACTTAAGATCATCCAGCTGTCCTTCAGACAATAGATTCTTCTGTGAACCCTCCACATGTCGCACGTTTTGAATAATGCAAATTGTACCATCATATATCTTCAGCTTGATGGTTCCAATACCGATAATCTTCAAGGCATGATTATCAACCGTGTACACAGATCCTCTTGAGATAGGTTCATAATGATAGAACCACTCTCTCCGAGAGGTCATGTGAAATGAGGTTCCAGAGTCAATCAGCCATACATCAGCAAATCTTTTTCTGCCTTCCAAGTCGTCACTGCTTCACAACACAAAGCTTCTCCTTCATTTGAGGTAAATGCTACATTTCCATGAGGACTGGAATTTTTATTTAAACTCTAGCAATCCTTCTTCAAGTGACCCTTCTTGCCACAATGGTAGCACTTCATGTTCTTCTTACTTCTTGATTTGGACCTACCATGATTTTGGCTCCCACTTGAGCCATGTTTCATTGATCTCCCTCTCATCACTGTCAACACCTCTGCTTGCTGTGAACTGACTAATTTGTCTTCCTTGTTTTTGCACCGATTTTCTTCTTCAAGAATAGCAGCTGCAATATCATCGAAAACTAGATAGTCCGTAAGAATATTATTTGTAAAATTAATGATGAGTTGATCATATGAATATGGTAGACTTTGAAGCAGAAGTTCAACACATTCTTGTAAATTTATTGTACATCCCAACGATGTGAGTTGAGAAAATAGTGTCTTCATCATATTGATATGCTCCGTCACTAAAGTAGATTCTAACATCTGAAGAGTGTACAATTTCCTCTTAAGGAAAATTTTATTGTGGAGTGACTTGGCCTCATATAATTTTGTGAGATGATCCAAAATCTCTTTTGCTATTTTCTTCTCCTCTATGCTAGACAATATCTCATCTGCAACTGCTAGATGAAGATTTGCAATAGCATTTTCATCTATCTCATTCCATTTGTTGTCATTTGTGATTTCCGTCGGCCTATTATTAATGGCTGTCAAGCAATTATCTTTTCTCAAGATAACCTTCATCTTCAATTTCCATAGTGAGAAATTTCTCCCTTTAAACTTTTCAATCTTAAGTTTTGCCGCCATTGCTTCTATCACAGTTTGCTTTTAAGCAAATATATGCTCCCACTATTTCACATAAATAGCAACCGTACATATGAACAGTACCTCTGTACACGTGAATAGCACCCGTATGTATGAACAGTGTCCGTATGCTACCATATTCTGCTACAGTGTATGAACAGTGTACGTATGCTATAGTGCTGCTACAGTACTAAATAGTACCATGCAAGAATTTTGTAAACTCACTATTTTACTATTCACCAAAATTCTAATTTTACAACCATTTTCAAAATGGATTGCAGTAGAAAATTTCTCGTATTTTTCTCATCCGTGCAGTATATTTCTTTTTTCAAAATATGAAACTGTCCGAAATAGCAACTATGCAACAGTCCCAATAAATTCTTTTCTGATGCGGAAGATCAGTCTATACTGCAACTACAGAGCATACTAAGAATATTAATAGGATCACCACCAGTTGCTATGATACCGCTTGCTGCGAAAATTGACACCGGATTAGAGCAAAACTGCAGCTAATAATTTGAGAAGATAAATTTGACACACAGATTTTACGTGGAAAATTTCCAAACAAATTATGGTAAAAACCAAGGGCAAGGATAAAAGAATTTCACCATGAGAAATAATAGGAATTACAACATTCTCTCTAAATTACAAGGAGATAACAATAATAATCTCTCTTAAAAATAGGAGAAACGCACATTAAATAATCGAACTTTCTAATTTTCTCTCTGAATACTTGAGATTTTTGGATACGAAATAAGTTTTAATCAAGCAGGATTCACTTGCTTAATCATATGCTTTGCTGCATCATATAAAAACCCTAAAGTTCTCATCAAGTCAACCAGAAAAATATATTGCCAGTTGTTTCCACAGGCGTTGAAGGAACATGCCAGCTACATAAAAAAGAATTAATGATATGGGCCAAATATGAACCACGGGCAAGGATAAAAGAATTTAACTATGAGAAATAATAGGAATTATAACATTCTCTCTAAATCACAAGGAGATAACAATAATAATCTCTCTTAAAAATAGGAGAAACGCACACTAAATAATCGAACTTTCTAATTTTCTCTCTGAATACTTGAGATTTTGGGATACGAAATGAGTTTTAATCTCTTGCTATTTATAAGCAAAAGAAAAGAAACAAAAACTAATTTTACTACTACTATTAACAGCACATTCCCATATTTAATTGTCAAATATCAATAATTTCTGTATCAATAATTGCAAGCAATGCCATTAATTGTGGGCACCTCCATTTGATTATTCAACAGTTTTTTATATTATCAATTTCATTTATATATACTTCACGAAATATTTAAATTTAATCCAATCGATTTATTATTATAGTCGAGTTGTCACTAGGTTTAGTAAAAACTTACTACATAGTAATTCACAATATTATTTAAGCCTATTTTAATCTTTTATGAATTAAATATATTTATATTACCAACTTCAATGGACGTGACGATGGTCACTTGGTGTGATAATTTGAAAAGCAACTTAATTTTGAAGAAAAAGTTTGGCGGAATTAAAAAATAAAAGCAAAATAATTGCAGAATTAGTGGGGCTGGAAAATTAAACAAGAAGAGCTCCTTTTTTTTTTTTTTTTTTTTTTTTTTTGGGGAAATGGAAAATTGGGTGAATTCATTGTTAACATAAAATATTTTACTTAATTTTTGTTTTGACAACAAATATTTTACTTAATTGATTGCTTGCCATGACGTGTATTTGTATATTGGAATGGAAATTTTAATTTGTGAAAAAATTATGGACCTATTGGCTAATTTTTTAGAAAATTGATGTTTTTTAAATTCAAAATCGGCCAATGGATAAATTTATTTGTCAAACCAATCATCAAAATCCATTTTTTTTAATATCTTTATTTTTAGTTAAGTGATTATATGTTAATTTCTTTTACGAGACAATTACAAACGATTTAATTACTCAAATTTTTAAGATTTTTATTTTGAATTAAAGTTCCATAAAATAAATCAAATTAATTAAATTAAAATGTACATTTATTTTTAATTATTACTATATATATATATATATATATATATATATATATATATAAAACAAGCTAAGGTGTTCTAATTTTGACAAAATCACTTGAAAGGAAGTTCAATTCCTTAGAGATCTTCTTTCTGATGCTTAGTGAAAAAATTGGCTCAAGACCAAAACCTTAAAACAATGAATTTTTGAATTATTTTCACTTACATATCTTCTCCATAAGAATATTTTCAATACACTATTTATATAAAAAAAATTATTTCAAAAACTAAAGTTTAAATAGATTATTTATCTTTGAAAATTAAAAAAGAAAATTAGTTTGACTTTTCATATTTATAGAAGCAAATATCACTCTCTATACTAACTTTAATTAATACAATACAAAGTTCTATATATTTTATTTAAGATAATTTTAATATAATTTTTTCTATTAAATAAATTTAAAAAATTAAAATTAAAATAATTAATACTTATGTGATAAAGTAAAATAAAGAACAAATATAAAATCTATTAGATTTAAATAAAATTTTTTATTTTTTATCAACTAAATTTTTTCTATTAAATAAATATATTTTTAAAATAAATAGTATCATTGGAAATGATCTAAAATTCCTATTTTCAATAAAAGATTTCCACCTACACTAGGCAAAAACAAACATGACATAGGAAGACTAAATTAATTTAGTTGACATAGCACGATTGATATAGTACGACTATTAACTAAGATTTTTTATTTTTGATCAACTAAATTTTCTCTATTAAATAAATATATTTTTAAAATAAATAGTATCATTGGAAATGATCTAATATCCCTATTTCTATTAAAAGATTTTCACCTACATTAGGCAAAAACAAACATGTCATAGGAAGACTAAAAGTGGCCGCATCAAGTCTTCTAGTTATGAAATTTGATTTTAATCAAGCAGGATTCACTTGCTTATTCATATGCATTGCTGCATTATATAAAAACCCTAAAGTCCTCCATCAAATTAACCAGAAAAATATATTGCCAGTTGTGTCCATGGGCGTTGAAGAAACATGCCAGCTACATACAAAAGAATTAATGATGTGGGCCAAAATTAATTGTTGACATAGCACGATTGATATAGTACGACTATTAACTAAATTTTTTTATTTATTATCAACTAAATTTTCTCTATTAAATAAATATATTTTTAAAATAAATAGTATCATTGGAAATGATCTAATATCCCTATTTTTAATAAAAGATTTTCACCTGTACTAAGCAAAAACAAACATAACATAGGAAGACTAAAAGTGGCCGCATCAAGTCTTCTAGTTATGGAACTTGATTTTAATCAAGCAGGATTCACTTGCTTATTCATATGCATTGCTGCATCATATAAAAACCCTAAAGTCCTCCATCAAGTCAACCAGAAAAATATATTGCTAATTGTGTCCACGGGCGTTGAAGGAACATGCCAGCTACATAAAAAAGAATTAATGATATGGGCCAAAATTAATTGTTGACATAGCACGATTGATATAGTACGACTATTAACTAAGATTTTCTATTTTTTATCAACTAAATTTTCTCTATTAAATAAATATATTTTCAAAATAAATAGTATCATTGGAAATGATCTAATATCCCAATATTTAATAACAGATTTCCACCTGCACTAAGCAAAAACAAACATAACATAGGAAGACTAAAAGTGGCCGCATCAAGTCTTCTAGTTATGGAATTTGATTTTAATCAAGCAGGATTCACTTGCTTATTCATATGCATTGCTGCATCATATAAAAACCCTAAAGTCCTCTATCAAGTCAACCAGAAAAATATATTGCCAGTTGTGTCCACGGGCATTGAAGGAACATGCCAGCTACATAAAAAAGAATTAATGATATGGGCAAAAATTAATTGTTGACATAGCACGATTGATATAGTACGACTATTAACGAAGATTTTTTATTTTTTATCAACTAAATTTTCTCTATTAAATAAATATATTTTTAAAAAAATAGTATCATTGGAAATGATCTAATTTCCCTATTTTTAATAACAGATTTCCACCTGCACTAAGCAAAAACAAATATAACATAGGAAGACTAAAAGTGGCCGCATTAAGTCTTCTAGTTATGGAACTTGATTTTAATCAAGCAGAATACACTTGCTTATTCATATGCATTGCTGCATCATATAAAAACCCTAAAGTCCTCCATCAAGTCAACCAAAAAAATATATTGCCAGTTGTGTCCATGTGCATTGAAGGAACATGCCAGCTACATAAAAAAGAATTAATGATGTGGGCCAAAATTAATTGTTGACATAGCACAATTGATATAGTACGACTATTAACTAAAATTTTTTATTTTTTATCAACTAAATTTTCTCTATTAAATAAATATATTTTTAAAATAAATAGTATCATTGGAAATGATCTAATATCCCTATTTTCAATAAAAGATTTCCACCTGCACTAGGCAAAAACAAACATGACATAGGAAGACTAAAAGTGGTTGTATCAAGTCTTCTAGTTATGAAACTAGATTTTAATCAGGCAGGATTCACTTGCTTATTCATATGCATTGCTGCATCATATAAAAACCCTAAAGTCCTCCATCAAGTCAACCAGAAAAATATATTGCCAGTTGTGTCCACGAGCGTTGAAAGAACATGCCAGCTACATAAAAAAGAATTAATGATATGGGCCAAAATTAATTGTTGATATAGCACAATTGATATAGTACGACTATTAACTAAAATTTTTTATTTTTTATAAACTAAATTTTCTCTATTAAATAAATATATTTTTAAAATAAATAGTATCATTGGAAATGATCTAATATCCCTATTTTCAATAAAAGATTTCCAGCTGCACTAGGCAAAAACAAACATGACATAGGAAGATTAAAAGTGGTTGTATCAAGTCTTCTAGTTATGGAACTTGATTTTAATCAGGCAGGATTCACTTACTTATTCATATGCATTGTTGCATCATATAGAAATCCTAAAGTCCTCCATCAAGTCAACCAGAAAAATATATTGCCAGTTGTGTCCACGGACGTTGAAGGAACATGCCAGCTACATAAAAAAGAATTAATGATATGGGCCAAAATTAATTGTTGACATAGCACAATTGAAGCAGTACGACTATTAACTAAAATTTTTTCTTTTTTATCTACTAAATTTTCTCTATTAAATAAATATATTTTTAAAATAAATAGTATCATTGGAAATAATCTAATATCCCTATTTTCAATAAAAGATTTCCACCTGCACGAGGCAAAACAAATATGAACCACGGGCAAGGATAAAAGAATTTAACTATGAGAAATAATAGGAATTATAACATTCTTTCTAAATTACAAGGAGATAACAATAATAATCTCTCTTAAAAATAGGAGAAACGCACACTAAATAATCGAACTTTCTAATTTTCTTTCTGAATACTTGAGATTTTGGGATACGAAATGAGTTTTAATCTCTTGCTATTTATAAGCAAAAGAAAAGAAACAAAAACTAATTTTACTACTACTATTAACAGCACATTTCCATATTTAATTGTCAAATATCAATAATTTCTGTATCAATAATTGCAGGCAATGCCATTAATTATGGGCACCTCCATTTGATTATTCAACAATTTTTTATATTATCAATTTCATTTATATATACTTCACGAAATATTCAAAATTTAATCCAATCGATTTATTATTATAGTCGAGTTGTCACTAGGTTTAGTAAAAACTTACTACATAGTAATTCACAATATTATTTAAGCCTATTTTAATCTTTTATGAATTAAATATATTTATATTACCAACTTCAATGGACGTGACGATGGTCACTTGGTGTGATAATTTGAAAAGCAACTTAATTTTGAAGAAAAAGTTTGGCGGAATTAAAAAATAAAAGCAAAATAATTGCAGAATTAGTGGGGCTGGAAAATTAAACAAGAAGAGCTCCTTTTTTTTTTTTTTTTTTTCGGGAAATGGAAAATTGGGTGAATTCATTGTTAACATAAAATATTTTACTTAATTTTTGTTTTGACAACAAATATTTTACTTAATTGATTGCTTGCCATGACGTGTATTTGTATATTGGAATGGAAATTTTAATTTGTGAAAAAATTATGGACCTATTGGCTAATTTTTTAGAAAATTGATGTTTTTTAAATTCAAAATCGGCCAATGGATAAATTTATTTGTCAAACCAATCATCAAAATCCAATTTTTTTTATTATGTTTTTTTTAGTTAAGTGATTATATGTTAATTTTTTTTACGAGACAATTACAAACGATTTAATTACTCAAATTTTTAAGATTTTTATTTTGAATTAAAGTTCCATAAAATAAATCAAATTAATTAAATTAAAATGTACATTTATTTTTAATTATTACTATATATATATATATATATATATAAAACATGATAAGGTGTTCTAATTTTGACAAAATCACTTGAAAGGAAGTTCAATTCCTTAGAGATCTTCTTTCTGATGCTTAGTGAAAAAATTGGCTTAAGACCAAAACCTTAAAACAATGAATTTTTGAATTATTTTCACTTACATATTTTCTGTGTAAAAATATTCTCAATCCACTATTTATATAAAAAAGATAATTTCAAAAACTAAAGTTTAAATAGATTATTTATCTTTGAAAATTAAAAAAGAAAATTAGTTTGACTTTTCATATTTATAGAAGCAAATATCACTCTCTATACTAACTTTAATTAATACAATAAAAATTTCTATATATTTTATTTAAGATAATTTTAATATAATTTTTTCTATTAAATAAATTTAAAAAATTAAAATTAAAATAATTAATACTTATGTGATAAAGTAAAATAAAGAACAAATATAAAAATCTATTAGATTTAAATAAAATTTTTTATTTTTTATCAACTAAATTTTTTCTACTAAATAAATATATTTTTAAAATAAATAGTATCATTGGAAATGATCTAAAATTCCTATTTTCAATAAAAGATTTCCACCTACACTAGGCAAAAACAAACATGACATAGGAAGACTAAATTAATTTAGTTGACATAGCACGATTGATATAGTACGACTATTAACTAAGATTTTTTATTTTTGATCAACTAAATTTTCTCTATTAAATAAATATATTTTTAAAATAAATAGTATCATTGGAAATGATCTAATATCCCTATTTCTAATAAAAGATTTCCACCTGCACTAGGCAAAAACAAACATGTCATAGGAAGACTAAAAGTGGCCGCATCAAGTCTTCTAGTTATGAAACTTTATTTTAATCAAGCAGGATTCACTTGCTTATTCATATGCATTGCTGCATTATATAAAAACCCTAAAGTCCTCCATCAAATTAACCAGAAAAATATATTACCATTTGTGTTCATGGGCGTTGATGAAACATGCCAGCTACAAAAAAAAGAATTAATGATGTGGGCCAAAATTAATTGTTGACATAGCACGATTGATATAGTATGACTATTAACTAAATTTTTTTATTTTTTATCAACTAAATTTTCTCTATTAAATAAATATATTTTTCAAATAAATAGTATCATTGGAAATGATCTAATATCCCTATTTTTAGTAAAAGATTTTCACATGCACTAAGCAAAAACAAACATAACATAAGATTACTAAAAGTGGCCGCATCAAGTCTTCTAGTTATGGAACTTGATTTTAATCAAGCAGGATTCACTTGCTTATTCATATGCATTGCTGCATCATATAAAAACTCTAAAGTCCTACATCAAGTCAACCAGAAAAATATATTGCCAGTTGTGTCCACGGGCGTTGAAGAAACATGCCAGCTACATAAAAAAGAATTAATGATATGGGCCAAAATTAATTGTTGACATTGCACGATTGATATAATACGACTATTAACTAAGATTTTTTATTTTTTATCAACTAAATTTTCTCTATTAAATAAATATATTTTTAAAATAAATAGTATCATTGGAAAGGATCTAATATCCCTATTTTTAATAAAAGATTTCCACCTGCATTAGGCAAAAACAAACATGACATAAGAAGACTAAAAGTGGCCGCATTAAGTCTTCTAGTTATGAAACTTGATTTTAATCAAGCAGGATTCACTTGCTTATTCATATGCATTGCTGCACATATAAAAACCCTAAAGTCCTCCATCAAGTCAACCAGAAAAATATATTACCAGTTGTGTCCACGAGCGTTGAAGGAACATGCCAGCTACATAAAAAAGAATTAATGATGTGGGCCAAAATTAATTGTTGACATAGCACAATTGATATAGTACGACTATTAACTAAAATTTTTTATTTTTTATCAACTAAATTTTCTCTATTAAATAAATATATTTTTAAAATAAATAGTATCAAAGGAACTGATCTAATAGCCCTATTTTCAATAAAAAATTTCCACCTGCACTAGGCAAAAACAAACATGACATAGGAAGATTAAAAGTGGTTGTATCAAGTCTTCTAGTTATGGAACTTGATTTTAATCAGGCAGGATTCACTTGCTTATTCATATGCATTGCTGCATCATATAAAAACCCTAAAGTCCTCCATCAAGTCAACCAGAAAAATATATTACCAGTTGTGTCCACGAGCGTTGAAGGAACATGCCAGCTACATAAAAAAGAATTAATGATGTGGGCCAAAATTAATTGTTGACATAGCACAATTGATATAGTACGACTATTAACTAAAATTTTTTATTTTTTATCAACTAAATTTTCTCTATTAAATAAATATATTTTTAAAATAAATAGTATCATAGGAACTAATCTAATATCCCTATTTTCAACAAAAGATTTCCACCTGCACTAGGCAAAAACAAACATGACATAGGAAGATTAAAAGTGGTTGTATCAAGTCTTCTAGTTATGGAACTTGATTTTAATCAGGCAGGATTCACTTGCTTATTCATATGCATTGCTGCATCATATAAAAACCCTAAAGTCCTCCATCAAGTCAACCAGAAAAATATATTGCCAGTTGTGTCCACGGGCGTTGAAGGAACATGCCAGCTACATAAAAAGAATTAATGATGTGGGCCAAAATTAATTGTTGACAAAGCACAATTGATATAGTACGACTATTAACTAAAATTTTTTATTTTTTATCAACTAAATTTTCTCTATTAAATAAATAAATTTTTAAAATAAATAGTATCATTGGAAATGATCTAATATCCCTATTTTCAATAAAAGATTTTCACCTGCACTAGGCAAAAACAAACATGTCATAGGAAGACTAAAAGTGGCCGCATCAAGTCTTCTAGTTATGAAACTTGATTTTAATCAAGCAGGATTCACTTGCTTATTCATATGCATTGCTGCATTATATAAAAACCCTAAAGTTCTCCATCAAATTAACCAGAAAAATATATTGCCAGTTGTGTCCATGGGCGTTGAAGAAACATGCCAGCTACATAAAAAAGATTTAATGATGTGGTCCAAAATTAATTGTTGACATAGCACGATTGATATAGAGCGACTATTAACTAATTTTTTTTATTTTTTATTAACTAAATTTTCTCCATTAAATAAATATATTTTTAAAATAAATAGTATCTTTGGAAATGATCTAATATCCATATTTTTAATAAAAGATTTCCACCTGCACTAAGCAAAAACAAACATAACATAGGAAGACTAAAAGTGGCCGCATCAAGTCTTCTAGTTATGGAACTTGATTTTAATCAAGCAGGATTCACTTGCTTATTCATATGCATTGCTGCATCATATAAAAACCCTAAAGTCCTCCATCAAGTCAACCAGAAAAATATATTGCCAGTTGTGTCCACGGGCGTTGAAGGAACATGCCAGCTACATAAAAAAGAATTAATGATGTGGGCCAAAATTAATTGTTGACATAGCACGATTGATATAGTACGACTATTAACTAAGATTTTTTATTTTTTATCAACTAAATTTATTCTATTAAATAAATATATTTTTAAAATAAATAGTATCATTGGAAATGATCTAATATCCCTATTTTTAATAACAGATTTCCACCTGCACTAGGCAAAAACAAACATAATATAGGAAGACTAAAAGTGGCCGCATCAAGTCTTCTAGTTATGGAACTTGATTTTAATCAAGCAGGATTCACTTGCTTATTCATATGCATTGCTGCATCATATAAAAACCCTAAAGTCCTCCATCAAGTCAACCAGAAAAATATATTGCCAGTTGTGTCCACGGGCGTTGAAGGAACATGCCAGCTACATAAAAAAGAATTAATGATATGGGCCAAAATTAATTGTTGACATAGCACGATTGATATAGTACGACTATTAACTAAGATTTTTTATTTTTTATCAACTAAATTTTCTCTATTAAATAAATATATTTTTAAAATAAATAGTATCATTGGAAATGATCTAATATCCCTATTTTTAATAACAGATTTCCACCTGCACTAGGCAAAAATACACATAATATAGGAAGACTAAAAGTGGCCGCATCAAGTCTTCTAGTTATGGAACTTGATTTAATCAAGCAGGATTCACTTGCTTATTCATATGCATTGCTGCATCATATAAAAACCTTAAAGTCCTCCATCAAGTCAACCAGAAAAATATATTGCCAGATGTGTCCACGGGCGTTGAAGGAACATGCCAGCTACATAAAAAAGAATTAATGATATAGGCCAAAATTAATTGTTGACATAGCATGATTGATATAGTATGACTATTAACTAAGATTTTTTATTTTTTATCAACTAAATTTTCTCTATTAAAAAAATATATTTTTAAAATAAATAGTATCATTGGAAATGATCTAATATCCCTATTTTTAATAAAAGATTTCTACCTACACTAGGCAAAAACAAACATAACATAGGAAGACTAAAAGTGGCCGCATTAAGTCTTCTAGTTATGGAACTTGATTTTAATCAAGCAGGATTTACTTGCTTATTCATATGCATTGCTGCATCATATAAAAACCCTAAAGTCCTCCATCAAGTCAACCAGAAAAATATATTGCCAGTTGTGTCCACGAGCGTTGAAAGAACATGCCAGCTACATAAAAAAGAATTAATGATGTGGGCCAAAATTAATTGTTGATATAGCACAATTGATATAGTACGACTATTAACTAAAATTTTTTATTTTTTATAAACTAAATTTTCTCTATTAAATAAATATATTTTTAAAATAAATAGTATCATTGGAGATGATCTAATATCCCTATTTTCAATAAAAGATTTCCAGCTGCACTAGGCAAAAACAAACATGACATAGGAAGATTAAAAGTGGTTGTATCAAGTCTTCTAGTTATGGAACTTGATTTTAATCAGGCAGGATTCACTTACTTATTCATATGCATTGTTGCATCATATAGAAATCCTAAATTCCTCCATCAAGTCAACCAGAAAAATATATTGCCAGTTGTGTCCACGGACGTTGAAGGAACATGCCAGCTACATAAAAAAGAATTAATGATATGGGCCAAAATTAATTGTTGACATAGCACAATTGAAGCAGTACGACTATTAACTAAAATTTTTTCTTTTTTATCAACTAAATTTTCTCTATTAAATAAATATATTTTTAAAATAAATAGTATCATTGGAAATAATCTAATATCCCTATTTTCAATAAAAGATTTCCACCTGCACGAGGCAAAACAAATATGAACCACGGGCAAGGATAAAAGAATTTAACTATGAGAAATAATAGGAATTATAACATTCTCTCTAAATCACAAGGAGATAACAATAATAATCTCTCTTAAAAATAGGAGAAACGCACACTAAATAATCTAACTTTCTAATTTTCTGTCTGAATACTTGAGATTTTGGGATACGAAATGAGTTTTAATCTCTTGCTATTTATAAGCAAAAGAAAAGAAACAAAAACTAATTTTACTACTACTATTAACAGCACATTTCCATATTTAATTGTCAAATATCAATAATTTCTGTATCAATAATTGCAGGCAATGCCATTAATTGTGGGCACCTCCATTTGATTATTCAACAGTTTTTTATATTATCAATTTCATTTATATATACTTCACGAAATATTTAAATTTAATCCAATCGATTTATTATTATAGTCGAGTTGTCACTAGGTTTAGTAAAAACTTACTACAGTAATTCACAATATTATTTAAGCCTATTTTAATCTTTTATGAATTAAATATATTTATATTACCAACTTCAATGGACGTGACGATGGTCACTTGGTGTGATAATTTGAAAAGCAACTTAATTTTGAAGAAAAAGTTTGGCGGAATTAAAAAATAAAAGCAAAATAATTGCAGAATTAGTGGGGCTGGAAAATTAAACAAGAAGAGCTCCTTTTTTTTTTTTTTTTTTTTTTTTTCGGGAAATGGAAAATTGGGTGAATTCATTGTTAACATAAAATATTTTACTTAATTTTTGTTTTGACAACAAATATTTTACTTAATTGATTGCTTGCCATGACGTGTATCTGTATATTGGAATGGAAATTTTAATTTGTGAAAAAATTATGGACCTATTGGCTAATTTTTTAGAAAATTGATGTTTTTTAAATTCAAAATCGGCCAATGGATAAATTTATTTGTCAAACCAATCATCAAAATCCACTTTTTTTTATTATTTTTTTTAGTTAAGTGATTATATGTTAATTTTTTTTACGAGACAATTACAAACGATTTAATTACTCAAATTTTTAAGATTTTTATTTTGAATTAAAGTTCCATAAAATAAATCAAATTAATTAAATTAAAATGTACATTTATTTTTAATTATTACTATATATATATATATATATAAAACATGATAAGGTGTTCTAATTTTGACAAAATCACTTGAAAGGAAGTTCAATTCCTTAGAGATCTTCTTTCTGATGCTTAGTGAAAAAATTGGCTTAAGACCAAAACCTTAAAACAATGAATTTTTGAATTATTTTCACTTACATATTTTCTGCGTAAGAATATTCTCAATACACTATTTATATAAAAAAGATAATTTCAAAAACTAAAGTTTAAAAAGATTATTTATCTTTGAAAATTAAAAAAGAAAATTAGTTTGACTTTTCATATTTATAGAAGCAAATATCACTCTCTCTACTAACTTTAATTAATACAATAAATATTTCTATATATTTTATTTAAGATAATTTTAATATAATTTTTTCTATTAAATAAATTTAAAAAATTAAAATTAAAATAATTAATACTTATGTGATAAAGTAAAATAAAGAACAAATATAAAAATCTATTAGATTTAAATAAAATTTTTTATTTTTTATCAACTAAATTTTTTCTACTAAATAAATATATTTTTAAAATAAATAGTATCATTGGAAATGATCTAAAATTCCTATTTTCAATAAAAGATTTCCACCTACACTAGGCAAAAACAAACATGACATAGGAAGACTAAATTAATTTAGTTGACATAGCACGATTGATATAGTACGACTATTAACTAAGATTTTTTATTTTTGATCAACTAAATTTTCTCTATTAAATAAATATATTTTTAAAATAAATAATATCATTGGAAATGATCTAATATCCCTATTTCTAATAAAAGATTTCCACCTGCACTAGGCAAAAGCAAACATGTCATAGGAAGACTAAAAGTGGCCGCATCAAGTCTTCTAGTTATGAAACTTGATTTTAATTAAGCAGGATTCACTTGCTTATTCATATGCATTGCTGCATTATATAAAAACCCTAAAGTCCTCCATCAAATTAACCAGAAAAATATATTACCATTTGTGTTCATGGGCCTTGATGAAACATGCCAGCTACAAAAAAAAGAATTAATGATGTGGGCCAAAATTAATTGTTGACATAGCACGATTGATATAGTATGACTATTAACTAAATTTTTTTATTTTTTATCAACTAAATTTTCTCTATTAAATAAATATATTTTTAAAATAAATAGTATCATTGGAAATGATCTAATATCCCTATTTTTAGTAAAAGATTTTCACATGCACTAAGCAAAAACAAACATAACATAAGATTACTAAAAGTGGCCGCATCAAGTCTTCTAGTTATGGAACTTGATTTTAATCAAGCAGGATTCACTTGCTTATTCATATGCATTGCTGCATCATATAAAAACTCTAAAGTCCTACATCAAGTCAACCAGAAAAATATATTGCCAGTTGTGTCCACGGGCGTTGAAGAAACATGCCAGCTACATAAAAAAGAATTAATGATATGGGCCAAAATTAATTGTTGACATTGCACGATTGATATAATACGACTATTAACTAAGATTTTTTATTTTTTATCAACTAAATTTTCTCTATTAAATAAATATATTTTTAAAATAAATAGTATCATTGGAAAGGATCTAATATCCCTATTTTTAATAAAAGATTTCCACCTGCATTAGGCAAAAACAAACATGACATTGGAAGACTAAAAGTGGCCGCATTAAGTCTTCTAGTTATGGAACTTGATTTTAATCAAGCAGGATTCACTTGCTTATTCATATGCATTGCTGCATCATATAAAAACCCTAAAGTCCTCCATCAAGTCAACCAGAAAAATATATTACCAGTTGTGTCCACGAGCGTTGAAGGAACATGCCAGCTACATAAAAAAGAATTAATGATGAGGGCCAAAATTAATTGTTGACATAGCACAATTGATATAGTACGACTGTTAACTAAAATTTTTTATTTTTTATCAACTAAATTTTCTCTATTAAATAAATATATTTTTAAAATAAATAGTATCATAGGAACTGATCTAATATCCCTATTTTCAATAAAAAATTTCCACCTGCACTAGGCAAAAACAAACATGACATAGGAAGATTAAAAGTGGTTGTATCATGTCTTCTAGTTATGGAACTTGATTTTAATCAGACAGGATTCACTTGCTTATTCATATGCATTGCTGCATCATATAAAAACCCTAAAGTCCTCCATCAAGTCAACCAGAAAAATATATTACCAGTTGTGTCCACGAGCGTTGAAGGAACATGCCAGCTACATAAAAAAAAATTAATGATGTGGGCCAAAATTAATTGTTGACATAGCACAATTGATATAGTACGACTATTAACTAAAATTTTTTATTTTTTATCAACTAAATTTTCTCTATTAAATAAATATATTTTTAAAATAAATAGTATCATAGGGACTGATCTAATATCCCTATTTTCAATAAAAGATTTCCACCTGCACTAGGCAAAAACAAACATGACATAGGAAGATTAAAAGTGGTTGTATCAAGTCTTCTAGTTATGGAACTTGATTTTAATCAGGCAGGATTAACTTGCTTATTCATATGCATTGCTGCATCATATAAAAACCCTAAAGTCCTCCATCAAGTCAACCAGAAAAATATATTGCCAGTTGTGTCCACGGGCGTTGAAGGAACATGCCAGCTACATAAAAAGAATTAATGATGTGGGCCATAATTAATTGTTGACATAGCACAATTGATATAGTACGACTATTAACTAAAATTTTTTATTTTTTATCAACTAAATTTTCTCTATTAAATAAATATATTTTTAAAATAAATAGTATCATTGGAAATGATCTAATATCCCTATTTTCAATAAAAGATTTTCACCTGCACTAAGCAAAAACAAACATGTCATAGGAAGACTAAAAGTGGCCGCATCAAGTCTTCTAGTTATGAAACTTGATTTTAATCAAGCAGGATTCACTTGCTTATTCATATGCATTGCTGCATTATATAAAAACCCTAAAGTTCTCCATCAAATTAACCAGAAAAATATATTACCAGTTGTGTCCATGGGCGTTGAAGAAACATGTCAGCTACATAAAAAAGAATTAATGATGTGGGCCAAAATTAATTGTTGACATAGCACGATTGATATAGTGCGACTATTAACTAATTTTTTTTATTTTTTATTAACTAAAATAAATAGTATCTTTGGAAATGATCTAATATCCATATTTTTAATAAAAGATTTCCACCTGCACTAAGCAAAAACAAATATAACATAGGAAGACTAAAAGTGGCCGCATCAAGTCTTCTAGTTATGGAACTTGATTTTAATCAAGCAGGATTCACTTGCTTATTCATATGCATTGCTGCATCATATAAAAAACCCTAAAGTCCTCCATCAAGTCAACCAGAAAAATATATTGCCAGTTGTGTCCACGGGCGTTGAAGGAACATGCCAGCTACATAAAAAAGAATTAATGATGTGGGCCAAAATTAATTGTTGACATAGCACGATTGATATAGTACGACTATTAACTAAGATTTTTTATTTTTTATCAACTAAATTTATTCTATTAAATAAATATATTTTTAAAATAAATAGTATCATTGGAAATGATCTAATATCCATATTTTTAATAAAAGATTTCCACCTGCACTAGGCAAAAACAAACATGACATAGGAAGACTAAAAGTGGTTGTATCAAGTCTTCTAGTTATGGAACTTGATTTTGATCAGGCATGATTCACTTGCTCATTCATATGCATTGCTGCATCATATAAAATCCCTAAAGTCCTCCATCAAGTCAACCAGAAAAATATATTGCCAGTTGTGTCCACGGCCGTTGAAGGAACATGCCAGCTACATAAAAAAGAATTAATGATGTGGGCCAAAATTAATTGTTGACATAACACAATTGATATAGTACGACTATTAACTAAAATTTTTTATTTTTTATCAACTAAATTTTCTCTATTAAATAAATATATTTTTAAAATAAATAGTATCATAGGAACTGATCTAATATCCCTATTTTCAATAAAAGATTTCCACCTGCACTAGGCAAAAACAAACATGACATAGGAAGATTAAAAGTGGTTGTATCAAGTCTTCTAGTTATGAAACTTGATTTTAATCAGGCAGGATTCACTTGCTTATTCATATGCATTGCTGCATCATATAAAAACCCTAAAGTCCTCCATCAAGTCAACCAGAAAAATATATTGCCAGTTGTGTCCACGGGCGTTGAAGGAACATGCCAGCTACATAAAAAAGAATTAATGATGTGGGCCAAAATTAATTGTTGACATAGCACAATTGATATAGTACGACTATTAAGTAAAATTTTTTATTTTTTATCAACTAAATTTTCTCTATTAAATAAATATATTTTTAAAATAAATAGTATCATTGGAAATAATCTAATATCCCTATTTTTAATAAATGATTTCCACCTGTACTAGGCAAAACAAATATGAACCACGGGTAAGGATAAAAGAATTTCACTATGAGAAATAATATGAATTATAACATTCTCTCTAAATCACAAGGAGATAACAATAATAATCTCTCTTAAAAATAAGAGAAACGCACACTAAATAATCGAACTTTCTAATTTTCTCTCTGAATACTTGAGATTTTGGGATACGAAATGAGTTTTAATCTCTTGCTATTTATAAGCAAAAGAAAAGAAACAAAAACTAATTTTACTACTACTATTAACAGCACATTTCCATATTTAATTGTCAAATATCAATAATTTCTTTATCAATAATTGCAAGCAATGCCATTAATTGTGGACACCTCTATTTGATTATTCAACAGTTTTTTATATTATCAATTTCATTTATATATACTTCACGAAATATTTAAATTTAATCCAATCGATTTATTATTATAGTCGAGTTGTCACTAGGTTTAGTAAAAACTTACTACAGTAATTCACAATATTATTTAAGCCTATTTTAATCTTTTATGAATTAAATATATTTATATTACCAACTTCAATGGACGTGACGATGGTCACTTCGTGTGATAATTTGAAAAGCAACTTAATTTTGAAGAAAAAGTTTGGCGGAATTAAAAAATAAAAGCAAAATAATTGCAGAATTAGTGGGGCTGGAAAATTAAACAAGAAGAGCTCCTTTTTTTTTTTTTTTTTTTTTTTTCGGGAAATGGAAAATTGGGTGAATTCATTGTTAACATAAAATATTTTACTTAATTTTTGTTTTGACAACAAATATTTTACTTAATTGATTGCTTGCCATGACGTGTATTTATATATTGGAATGGAAATTTTAATTTGTGTAAAAATATGGACCTATTGGCTAATTTTTTAGAAAATTGATGTTTTTTAAATTCAAAATCGGCCAATGGATAAATTTATTTGTCAAACCAATCATCAAAATCCACTTTTTTTATTATGTTTTTTTTTAGTTAAGTGATTATATGTTAATTTTTTTTACGAGACAATTACAAACGATTTAATTACTCAAATTTTTAAGATTTTTATTTTGAATTAAAGTTCCATAAAATAAATCAAATTAATTAAATTAAAATGTACATTTATTTTTAATTATTACTATATATATATATATATATATATATATATATATATATAAAACAAGACAAGGTGTTCTAATTTTGACAAAATCACTTGAAAGGAAGTTCAATTCCTTAGAGATCTTCTTTCTGATGCTTAGTGAAAAAATTGGCTTAAGACCAAAACCTTAATACAATGAATTTTTGAATTATTTTTACTTACATATTTTCTGCGTAAGAATATTCTCAATACACTATTTATATAAAAAAGATTATTTCAAAAACTAAAGTTTAAATAGATTATTTATCTTTGAAAATTAAAAAAGAAAATTAGTTTGACGTTTCATATTTATAGAAGCAAATATCACTCTCTATACTAACTTTAATTAATGCAATACAAATTTCTATATATTTTATTTAAGATAATTTTAATATAATTTTTTCTATTAAATAAATTTAAAAAATTAAAATTAAAATAATTAATACTTATGTGATAAAATAAAATAAAGAACAAATATAAAAATCTATTAGATTTAAATAAAATTTTTTATTTTTTATCAACTAAATTTTTTCTATTAAATAAATATATTTTTAAAATAAATAGTATCATTGGAAATGATCTAAAATTCCTATTTTCAATAAAAGATTTCCACCTACACTAGGTAAAAACAAACATGACATAGGAAGACTAAATTAATTTAGTTGACATAGCACGATTGATATAGTACGACTATTAACGAAGATTTTTTATTTTTGATCAACTAAATTTTCTCTATTAAATAAATATATTTTTAAAATAAATAGTATAATTGAAAATGATCTAATATCCCTATTTCTAATAAAAGATTTACACCTGCACTAGGCAAAAACAAACATGTCATAGGAAGACTAAAAGTGGCCGCATCAAGTCCTCTAGTTATGAAACTTGATTTTAATTAAGCAGGATTCACTTGCTTATTCATATACATTGCTGCATTATATAAAAATCCTAAAGTCCTCCATCAAATTAACCAGAAAAATATATTGCCATTTGTGTCCATGGGCGTTGATGAAACATGCCAGCTACAAAAAAAAGAATTAATGATGTGGGCCAAAATTAATTGTTGACATAGCACGATTGATATAGTATGACTATTAACTAAATTTTTTTATTTTTTATCAACTAAATTTTCTCTATTAAATAAATATATTTTTAAAATAAATAGTATCATTGGAAATGATCTAATATCCCTATTTTTAGTAAAAGATTTCCACCTGCACTAGGCAAAAACAAACATGACATAGGAAGATTAAAAGTGGTTGTATCAAGTCTTCTAGTTATGGAACTTGATTTTAATCAGGCAGGATTCACTTGCTTATTCATATGCATTGCTGCATCATATAAAAACCCTAAAGTCCTCCATCAAGTCAACCAGAAAAATATATTGCCTGTTGTGTCCACGGGCGTTGAAGAAACATGCCAGCTACATAAAAAAGAATTAATGATATGGGCCAAAATTAATTGTTGACATTGCACAATTGATATAGTACGACTATTAACTAAAATTTCTTATTTTTTATTAACTAAATTTTCTCTATTAAATAAATATATTTTTAAAATAAATAGTATCATTGGAAAGGATCTAATATCCCTATTTTTAATAAAAGATTTCCACCTGCATTAGGCAAAAACAAACATAACATTGGAAGACTAAAAGTGGCCGCATTAAGTCTTCTAGTTATGGAACTTGATTTTAATCAAGCAGGATTCACTTGCTTATTCATATGCATTGCTGCATTGTATAAAAACCCTAAAGTCCTCCATCAAGTCAACCAGAAAAATATATTGTCAGTTGTGTCCACGAGCGTTGAAGGAACATGCCAGCTACATAAAAAAGAATTAATGATGTGGGCCAAAATTAATTGTTGACATAGCACAATTGATATAGTACGACTATTAACTAAAATTTTTTATTTTTTATCAACTAAATTTTCTCTATTAAATAAATATATTTTTAAAATAAATAGTATCATAGGAACTGATCTAATATCCCTATTTTCAATAAAAGATTTCCACCTGCACTAGGCAAAAACAAACATGACATAGGAAGATTAAAAGTGGTTGTATCAAGTCTTCTAGTTATGAAACTTGATTTTAATCAGGCAGGATTCACTTGCTTATTCATATGCATTGCTGCATCATATAAAAACTCTAAAGTCCTCCATCAAGTCAACCAGAAAAATATATTGCCAGTTGTGTCCACGGGCGTTGAAGGAATATGCCAGCTACATAAAAAAGAATTAATGATGTGGGCCAAAATTAATTGTTGACATAGCACAATTGATATAGTACGACTATTAACTAAAATTTTTTATTTTTTATCAACTAAATTTTCTCTATTAAATAAATATATTTTTAAAATAAATAGTATCATTGGAAATGATCTAATATCCCTATTTTCAATAAAAGATTTCCACCTGCACTAGGCAAAAACAAACATGACATAGGAAGACTAAAAGTGGTTGTATCAAGTCTTCTAGTTATGGAACTTGATTTTAATCAGGCAGGATTCACTTGCTTATTCATATGCATTGCTGCATCATATAAAAACCCTAAAGTCCTCCATCAAGTCAACCAGAAAAATATATTGCCAGTTGTGTCCACTGCCGTTGAAGGAACATGCCAGCTACATAAAAAAGAATTAATGATATGGGCCAAAATTAATTGTTGACATAGCACAATTGATATAGTACGACTATTAACTAAAATTTTTTATTTTTTATCTACTAAATTTTCTCTATTAAATAAATATATTTTTAAAATAAATAGTATCATTGGAAATAATCTAATATCCCTATTTTCAATAAATGATTTCCACCTGTACTAGGCAAAACAAATATGAACCACGGGCAGGGATAAAAGAATTTCACTATGAGAAATAATATGAATTATAACATTCTTTCTAAATCACAAGGAGATAACAATAATAATCTCTCTTAAAAATAGGAGAAACGCACACTAAATAATCGAACTTTCTAATTTTCTCTCTGAATACTTGAGATTTTAGGATACGAAATGAGTTTTAATCTCTTGCTATTTATAAGCAAAAGAAAAGAAACAAAAACTAATTTTACTACTACTATTAACAGCACATTTCCATATTTAATTGTCAAATATCAATAATTTCTTTATCAATAATTGCAAGCAATGCCATTAATTGTGGACACCTCTATTTGATTATTCAACAGTTTTTTATATTATCAATTTCATTTATATATACTTCACGAAATATTTAAATTTAATCCAATCGATTTATTATTATAGTCGAGTTGTCACTAGGTTTAGTAAAAACTTACTACAGTAATTCACAATATTATTTAAGCCTATTTTAATCTTTTATGAATTAAATATATTTATATTACCAACTTCAATGGACGTGACGATGGTCACTTGGTGTGATAATTTGAAAAGCAACTTAATTTTGAAGAAAAAGTTTGGCGGAATTAAAAAATAAAAGCAAAATAATTGCAGAATTAGTGGGGCTGGAAAATTAAACAAGAAGAGCTCCTTTTTTTTTTTTTTTTTTTTTTTCGGGAATTGGAAAATTGGGTGAATTCATTGTTAACATAAAATATTTTACTTAATTTTTGTTTTGACAACAAATATTTTACTTAATTGATTGCTTGCCATGACGTGTATTTGTATATTGGAATGGAAATTTTAATTTGTGAAAAAATTATGGACCTATTGGCTAATTTTTTAGAAAATTGATGTTTTTTAAATTCAAAATCGGCCAATGGATAAATTTATTTCTCAAACCAATCATCAAAATCCACTTTTTTTTATTATATTTTTTTTTGGTTAAGTGATTATATGTTAATTTTTTTTACGAGACAATTACAAACGATTTAATTACTCAAATTTTTAAGATTTTTATTTTGAATTAAAGTTCCATAAAATAAATCAAATTAATTAAATTAAAATGTACATTTATTTTTAATTATTACTATATATATATATATATATATATATATATATATATATATATATATATATAAAACAAGATAAGGTGTTCTAATTTTGACAAAATCACTTCCATCTGGTCTCTCTAGTCGATTTCTCCCCCCCTCGCAGTAAACGTACTCGGGCCTTTCGCTCCACCTATCTAAGGCCTTCGTACGATTTCTGCTTTCGTGAGCTTCGCCTGGTCCTTCGATGATACAATGAATGGTCCCTGCCGAGCCATCATTTACTCTTTCTGGATATCTTTCTTTATCTTCACTAGGGCCAGCTTTGCCTGATTCTTCTCTTTTTACGAACTTTCTCAAGTAACCCTGTTTGATCAACCTTTCAATCTCCTCCATCAACTGCTTACAATCATTGGTGTTGTGACCATGAGTGTTATGAAAGAGGCAATACTTATTCTGATCTCTTTTCTCTGGGGGAGCAACCATAGGTTTGGGGCGAGCCCATATATTTTGATCTCTAAAGGTTGCGAAGACTTCGGCTGGGCTGGCATTGAGAGGGGTGAATTTACTGGGGTCGAAATTGGATCGTGTTTGATTATTTCTTCCCCTCCTTCGTCCACTGGATGGCTTCTCGTCTTGCTTTTCTTCCACCTTCTTTTCCCGCTTTGCCTTCGGCTCCTCTCTAGGAATGATCTCCATTCCTCTCCGCTTTGCCATCTGGTTAAAGGCCAAAGCATCATCTTGCCATACATACTTCTGGGCTAGTGCCATTGCATCCTCCAGGGTATGGGGAGCATGACGACAAAGGGCTTTGAGAAAATCCGTATGAGAGGTTCCATTATGCAGCGCTTCCACTGCTCGAGCTTGGTCCAAGTGCGTGACTTTCAATGCTTCTTGATTGAATCGAGCCATGTAATCCCTTAAGGATTCATTTTCCTTTTGCACCACTGTTTCCAAATACTGAGTCTTTCGCTCCACCGGGATGCTAGAAGCGAATCGGTGCATAAAGGATTTAGCCAGCTCCATGAAAGAACGGATACTCCCTTCTTCTAAGCCATCAAACCATCTCGTTGCAGCTCCTTCCAAAGATCCTCTGAATGCTCTGCATAGAGCTTCATCATCTGCCGTCTGCAATTCAACTGCATGCTTGTAGTCCATGATGTGGACCCTGGGATCGGTTTCCCCATTGTACTTTTTCAACACTGGCGGTTTGAACTTGTTGGGCATAATGTATTCCCTGATGGATCTGGTAAAAGGAGACTTCAGGGTGAGCTTTAAAGTGGTATCCATGACTTTCCCATTATAACCTTGATTCATCTCTTCCAAAAACTTATTCACAGCATCTCTCACCTCCTCTTCCTTCTTTCTACGGCCGTTGCCACTAACAGGTGACCTTCTGCTTCGGGCCCACGAGGGGTGACTAGCAACAGAATATTCTCCTCTATCTTGTTCTCTTCCTCTCGAGCTTTCTCTTTTCCCATATTTTGGTTCTTTATACTCACATTTTCCTTTATTCCTTCCTCCACCCCGTTCCGTATTACTTGCATGAAAATTTTTCCTATGCAAGAACTTACGTTCACTATCTGGGAGCGAAGCTTGCGTACTCCCTTCTTCTTCGGTCGAACTCTCCTCTCCTCTACGCTGCTCTTCCGTCCTTCCCTCCACATTTCCACCCAGGTGGACCAGTTGTTCTTCGTTAACCCCTGTGGCTCCTTGGGATTGCTTCTCATAATCCAAGGTTCGAGCAACATTCCTCCTCAAGGTAGTTTCTGGAACAGCGACGAGGGTCTGTGCCGGAGGAGTTTGTTGCTGGGAGCTCCTTACAAATGCAGCTATAGTGTTAATAAACTGCAATGCGGGAGCTAGTTCTGGATTTGGAAGGTTCAGAGGGGTTTGACTCGGTCCAACTGTGTTTTGTTGAGAAATAAGGAGCTGGAGCAACATGTTTAGGTCAATGGGAGTTGCTAGGGGAGGATCACTAGGTGTTGGAGGGGAGTGTCTAGGATTTGAGGGGGTTGAAGATTCGAAATCATCGGGGCTCGTCATAATGGTGAATTTCCTTCACAGGCAAGTGGAAGTAAAATGCAACGTCGGGAGAAGATCAGCTCGCGATCCCCACAGACGGCACTAATTTGATCATGCTTGATCAATATATAAAGGAATGGGCTGGATCTTCTCTTCTGGGCCTGAGCCTGATACCTGCGAAGGAGAAAAAAAAGGATCAAGGAGGAACCAGGCCTTTTGCCTGGCTAAGACCCTCCGACGATCAAGTCAGTCCTCTATTCAGAGTATTTTAGTGAGAGAAAGGGGGTGAGAGAGTATAGAATTCCAACTACCTGTGTTTAGGTTTTTCTTTCCCTTTTGTATGGTTTTGGGTTAGGTACGTCTGACACCTCTTTCTGAGGAGGGATGTCCCCTATTATTCGGCCATGCTAGTTGTTGAAAATTGGTGGCAGGCGTATGTCCTCTGTCCCGTCCTTAGGGATGTTTGGTGAGGGGGGTGTCAGGACATGGTGCGGACTGTCTGAGGACTGGTCCTCCTGCTGGATGATTGGACATGTCCTCAGAGGGCTTCGGCCATTGCTTGTTCAGCAAGTCATCCTCCGAATGAGGGGAGGGGCAGCTTGTCTGAAAGTCTTTGGACTTGAGTCGTTCGAGGGCCTGGCCAATGGGCTTTTTCCTTTTCTCATAGTCTCTGGAGGCCTCGTAATGGGCCTTGGGTACAGGAGGGTCCAAAAGCCTCTTAAGAGTCACTTTTATCTCTCATCACTCAGCATTATTTTACTAAGTTCTTTAGGTTTCACTTGTTGCATTGCACAATCGAACCAAGAGAATATTGGATTAATCATAATTTATACAAGAAGACTTTAAAGTTTGAAAGGAAAAAAAAATGAAGTCTTCCAATTAGTGACCAATGCAGAGAATTTATTTTGAAAAGTCTAATTAAAAAAGTTCAATAATTACACTGAATTATTTAAAATATTCATTCATCATCTTATGAATTTTAATTATACCTCACAAAAATTTGTCTAATTAAAAATTATATAACTGATTAAAGACAAAAACTAAATAATTACAAAAACAATTGAGAAGCACTTTACATAAATGAGTTTTTTCTTTTTCTTTTTTGATTTTATTAAACTAATTTGGTTATTGATTTTATTTTGATTCTATTTGATAATATGAATACCGAGCAAATAGTATAAATAAAATTCAATTAATGTCAATATTGTAGAATATAATATAATATAACACGGAATCGAAGAAAACTAAAAAAAATCCAACAAAAAATATATATATGAACTATAAATGTGAAATATTTACTTTAAAATTTTTAAATATTGTCTTTAGAATAAATGGTTAATTCAATGACAAAATAGGACAATTAGTAGTGAGCGGAATTAAAAAGCTAATACTAAGAGATTTTAAAAATAATATACTATTTTTCTAAAACTTTATAAATTTCAGAAGGGTCAAAAAGACAAAAACCATCCATACATGTAATATTTCAAAATTTTTTAAAATTACTATTATAATCCTTATAAATATAGTCCTTTATCAAGTCTACGAGAAAAATATACATTGCCCAATTGTTTTATATGCATTGCAAGTGATTTTGCTCTCGACCATTTCAAATTTCTTTCATTCCTTTTCTTTCAATATTCAGGATAAAAGCAATTCACTAGAATCTAATCGTCTGCACTTCATCCAGAAATTAAGAGCTGCTCTGAAGGTGGAGTGTCCATATATATCTGTTATTTGTGTTACTCCTTGTCTTGTCTTCTCCTTTTCTTTTTCCTTTTTTCACAGATGAAAAAATAATAATTTTCTCAGCATTGTTTTACTAAGGCTATGGCTTTGTTTAACTCATGAAATAGTCAAGTAATAGTGAATAGTTATTCTAAATTTTGATTCAAATTTTAGACAAGAATACTAATTATATAGAATAGCAATTTCACAATTTTCATAAAATATATATTTCACAAAAAATTAAAAAATACTAATTCTTTAGGCTATAAAATAGAGTATTTCTATTTTTACCCTTAAAAAATATTGATAAACTCAAATTCACCACTATTACTTTGTTTTTTTTTTTTTTTTTTTCAGATTTGCATTTTTATTTTTTATTTTTTATTTTTTAAGTCAAATAAAAATTTTATTTATTATGCATTTAAATTATTTCTTAAATAAAATTTAGTAAAATTATATTTAATTTATTATTAATAGTGAAATTAATTTATAAGAATATTATAATCATTTATGTGAATAGAATAATTATTATATATTATGAATCAAATTGTAGAATTGGAATAATTATTATATTCCTACCCTATTCTATTTCTCAATAATAGTTATTCTATTATTTGTGTATTCTATTTTACGAACCAAATATAGCTTGATTATATAGTGTGGTGTTTTCTATAATTACTTTGTTTAAAAACAAAGTAACCTATTTTATTTGCGAAAAAAAATAATTTTTTTAAGAAAAATCATAATTTTATTTATATTTTTTCGTTAATTAAACTATTATTTCGTAATTCTTTTTAGTTGAGAAAAAACTTTTAATTTTACGAAAATATTGACTTATTTTTTGCAAAATAATAACTTTATAAAAAGAAAAATAATTTTATAATTATGAAAAAATAGCTCTCTTATGAAAAATCATAATTTTTTTTATATTTTTTTGTAAATTAAACTTTTTTTTATAAAGTTTATAAATATATAAATTTAAAATATTAGTTAATCATTCTAATATTTTTCATTTTTAATTAGTAAAATATAATAGCAGATTAATTTAATTACAATACTTTAAATATTTTAATTATATTTATAATTTGTTACTATTCTATTGGTTATAAAAAATAAAATTTTATTTTTTTATTTTAAAATAAAGTAATCTAAGTATTTGTCTATACAATGTCATTTATAAGAAAATTGTGATTTTTTTTAAAACAATACATTTTTTCATAATTACAAAATTATTTTTCTCTTAAAATTATTAATTTGTATAAAATAAATTATATTTTTGCAAAATTAAAACTTTTTTGGCAATTAAATAGAATTGCAAAAAAATAATTTACTTTATAAAAAAATACAAATAAAATTACAATTTTCCGTAAAAAATCTATTTTTTCGTAAACAAAGTAAATTACTTTATTTTAAAATAAAGTAATCATATAAAACACATATATAGTGTTATTTGTGTTACTTGTCTTGTCTTCTCCTTTTCTTTTTCCTTTTTTCACAAATGAAAAAACTAATAATTTTCTCAGCATTGTTTGACTAAGTTCTTTAGGTTTCACTTGTTGCATTGCACAATGGAACCAAGAGAATATTATGATTAATCATAATTTTCTAACTCCTAATGCTGGAATTTGTCATATTTTTGTCTAACAGGAGGAGACTTAACAATTGGAAACAATTCAGCAAGAACATTATCAAGAAATGGAAATAGAAGAATTTGCTTCATGCAAAAGTAAGGATTTATGCGGGAATTTGGTAGATGACATAAGAAGAACAGTAGAAAGCTTGAGGACTCCACTATCTTCGGAGTGTTGTATCTACAGGGTTCCAAAGAAACTTCGCAATGTAAATGAAGCAGCTTACACGCCTCAGGTAGTTTCTATCGGTCCTCTACACCATGGCAAAAGAACTCTCAAAAAAATGGAAAATCAGAAGCTGAGATATCTAAAAAATTTCCTTCGGACTGTTGAACCCACTGTACAGTTGGAGGAACTTGTCAAGTACATAAAAGAAAAGGAAAATAGAATTCGACAATGTTATGCAGAGACTTTCGACTATCTTTTAAGTGATCCGTTTGTGAAGATGGTTCTTGTGGATGCTGCATTCATCATTGAGCTCTTCTTAAGAATCAATGAGAAAAAACCAGCAGTTGATGATTATGACTTCATCTTAGATAAACCATGGCCTCGAACTTATATAGCGCAAGACTTGATATTACTTGAAAATCAGCTTCCATTCTTTATTCTTGAGGAATTATATGAGTTTGCCTTTGCAGGTAATTCAAAATTGCGTTCTTTTATTGACCTTACTCTCGGTTACTTCTGTGACTACAACAACCAGGAAAAAGGCTTTCGAGAGGATGTCAAACATTTTACAGATTTGCTTAGATATTTTGTGCTCCCTTGCCCCGAAGCAGACAGCCCCACGGCCCCCACCCAGAGCTGCTTCTACAGTAGGATTTTAGTACAATCATCATGGCAAAAATTACCTGCAGGGGACGAGAATGAAAAAGCTGAACATCTGTACAGCGCAACGGAGCTGCAAGAGGCAGGCATAAGATTCCGGAAGAGCCCAAGCAAGTGCCTGCTGGACATAAAATTTACTAATGGGAAAGTAGTGGAGATGCCATGCTTCAAATTAGATGATACAACAGAATCTTTTATCAGAAACCTCATGGCCTTAGAGCAATGTCACTATCCGCAGGATGCTCAAATATGCGACTATATAGGATTCATGGATTATCTGATTAACACTGTCAAGGACGTGGAGTTACTTGTCCGGAAGAAAATATTGGTGAATTGGCTGGGTGATCACCAAACTGCGGCAACCCTTATTAATAAACTTTGTTTGCAAATTATTGAAGCGAAAGAGAATCATTACTCGAATCTTTTCGGAAAGCTGAATGATTTCTATGAGGTGCCTTGTAACAGTTGGAAAGCGACATTACGACATGAGTATTTCAAGACTCCATGGAGAGGTGCTTCTACCATTGCAGCAATTATGCTTCTCCTACTTACTGCAATACAAACTGTATGTTCTATTATTGGTTTGTAATTGTATCTTTAATTCAAGAGTTTCTAGTTGTTAATTATTTTGCTTGTTATTGCTTTAGCGATGAAAGTCAACGAATAATCTTGTTTTTGAACTTGCTTTTGATGCTACTTCGTACTAAATTCTCTTCCTAATGTTAAGTTATTCAAAATTTCACATAAATTTTATTATGAATTGTTTGATTAAATTCTAGTAAAATGTAAATTAATAAGGGATAGTAATTAATCAAATTATCAAATCTGTGTGAGTTTAGATATTATAGTTAATTTTAAAAATAAATATATTAATTGATAACTATTAAATTCAAGTTCAAACTATTAATTAATACACTATAAAGTCTTCTACCAAATTAACTAGAAGTTTACATTAATTGCTCTTTTAATTTTTTTTTATTCATTCGCATTGCTTAGATCTAAGCATTATTTTGCATTTATATCACACAATGTGTATATTGCACTATGGCTCAGATTAAAGATGAAATACAGATAAGAAATTAAAAGATAATGATAATGCACATCAAAATATGTACTATAATAGTAATTCTATGATTGGTACCACGAAATGTAATAAATTATATAATAGAATAAAAAATATAATGTGATGAAAATGTAATGTAATATAATTAGTATTATATTATTTTGTTTAGAAGTGTAAACATAATAATAATATAATAGAATAATTAAAATAATTAATTATTTTATAATTATTAAAATGAGATTTTGAATTTTAAATTATATTTATCCAGCTTAATTGATTATATTAAAATTAATATAAAATTAAATTACTATTTTATCTATCGATTTTAACCTTATTTATATTAAAATCTTTTTATTTTAAGAAATTAATGATCACATCGTTCAAATTTAATTCCGTCCGACAATTTTATCATCCTATCCACTTTTTTAACAATTTCTGTTAAAAATAATAAAAAATAATTTAAAAAAATTAGGACTAAAATACCCTTCCTTCTTTTCCCATCTATCTCTTCAACTCAGATCCTTATCTTTCTCCCTCTCTTTCCTTCACCTCTCTCTACTCAAATCTCATCATCATCTCTCATGCACCCTCTCTCTCATCATCATCATCTGTTTGCAAACCCTCCTTTTTACATGTCTTTGGACTCTTTCTATTCTTCATCAACTAAGCATCATTGACTAGATTTTCAATTTCCAATTTATCAACGATCAGACCACTCACATCCTCGCCTTCCTCCCCCTCTGCTTCCTTCTTCTTCTTCTCAATTTTTGGCTTGTTTTGTTCATGCTGCAGTTTATTATAAACGAAAATGCCATCATTTTGCTGTAAAGCATCTAAATCATCGATTCGATTGTTAACTTCAAAAGCTACGGGATCGACGGCGTAACCATACCATCGAAGACAAAATGAATCAATGGCGGCGTTGTTTACAAAGCCAAGCTTGTGATTGCGCATACCTTGAGCAATACCGTCCTTGGCGTAACGATGAGAAGGGCCGTAGATAGGAGCCCAGAGCTGGTCATAGGTGGGGTTAAAGGCAACGACAGTGCTGGGTAATAGTGGCATTATCTTGGTTTCCGACTCATTGATCACTTGTGGGCTCGTCCTATTTGTGCAAAGATGATTTGTGCCCAAACGTGCCAAAAGTGCCCTGGACAAGCTTTGAAGAATTGGGTTGTTTGTATATTGTTTCATTGATTCATTTGTATAGGTATTGGGTTGTTGTGGGATTTGCTAGGAAGGCGTTCGATAAAATGTCTCAGAGGGATTTGATGTCCTAGAATGGGCTGTTCATGGCCTCCTAATCTTATTTTTTTAAAATTTATTTTTCCTTTTTTTTTTTATATTGAGTGGTTGTTTTAATTTATTTTTTCTTTTTAATAATGTTGAGTTGTTGTTTTATTGGTTTTTTAATGATATTGAGTTGTTGCCGCTGGTGCTCCATCTCTCAATCCATCTTTTTATAGAATGCCATGGCCTTACTTTGAAAGAAAGGTTCACTGGCTAAAAAAAATTATATCAATTAATAATTTAAAAAAAAAACTTAGGATTAATTAAAGGATATAATCAAAATAATAATCACTCAAAATTATGAGATAAAAATTTTAATTAATTTAATTTATATATTTTAAAGTAATTTCAATGAAAATAGAATTGGAAATTTGGATTAATTCATTTGAGGGTGAGATAGAAAATTTAAGAGTAATTGAAGGATATTTTAGTCTTTTCAAAAATATTTAACGGAAAAATTAACATAAGGGTCTAAAAGTCAAATGGAATACAAATATAAAAATATATTTTTTAGTTTCTCAAAATAAATAGACTTTAGTGTAAATCGGATCAAAATCGAGAGATTAAATAGTAATTTATTCTTAATATAATAAAGAAAATGATAAGTATTAATTATGGTGAAAAATAAAAGTATTAATTGTGTTGTAAAAAAATTTATGATTAATTTTTTTTTTTTGTAAAAAAATTAAGCCATTAAAAAATTTGCTGCAAAAAGAAAAAAGAAAATATGTCTTTAAATTTTTTAAAAGAATAAAAAATAATTCATAAAAAAATGTTGTAAAAAGTAAGAAAACAATTCATGACAATTAATTGTCAAAAAAAAAACATGCCATGCAAAAAATATTTATTATAAAAAAGGAAAAATATCAAAAAAATTATTGCAACAAATTGTTGTAAAAAAAAGATAGAAAATATCAAGGAGAAATGTAACGGTAATACATACTTTTTTGAAAGTAATAGTTATTGATTAGGCTTGATCAATATGAAAAAGAAATAGGCTGGATCTTTTTTTATTGGGCCTGAGCTTGATACCTGCGAAGGAGAAGAAAAAGGATCAAGAAGGAGCCAGGCTTTTTGCCTGGCTAGAACCCTCCGACGATCAAGTCAGTCCTCTCTTCAGAGTATTTTAGTGAAAGAAAAGGGATGAGAGAATGCAGAGTTTCAACTACCTGTGCTTAAATTTTCCTTTATCTTTTGTATGATTTTTGGGTTAGGTGCGTCTGGCACCTTTCTTTTGAAGAAGGACATCCTCTGTCATTCGACCATGCTGGTTGGTGAAAGTTGGTAGCAGGCGCATGTCCCCTATCCCATCCTTAGAGATGTTTGGTAATGGGGGTGTCAGGGCATGGTGCAGATTGTCTAAGGACCGATCCTCCTGCTGGATGACTGGACATGTCATCAGAGGGCTTCGGCCTTTACTTGCTCAGCAAGTCATCCGACTGGCGAAGGAGGGGAGTAGCACCTAATCCGAAAGCCTTTGGACTTAGATCGTTCGAGAGTCCGGCCAATGGGCCTTGTTTCCTTTTATCATAGTCTCTGAAGGCTTTGTAATGGGCTTGGGCTACAGGAGGGTCCAAGCCTCTCTTGAGAGTCACTTTCATCCCTCATCAGGGGCCCCCCTGTTTTATTAAGGAGAGAGCGAAGAGTTGAACCTTAGTAAAACAGCTTCGTATCCTTGTACCCTTATCTTCTAGGATCTTTTGATCGAAGAGAACTGCTTCCGCTTTGGATAGCGAAGAGGTCCTTTCATTTCCTTGTCATAGGAGAGGCTTTCGTTTTACTGGGACGCTTCGTCCGATCTGGGCATTCACTTCATCTTCTCGAAGGGAAGCCTTCGTCTGAACGAAGGGATCAGAGATGCTAGGAACCGTCAGCATTCTAGACAGCCTTCGTAGGGTAGATGGAAGATCACACAGCCATTGAATGCATGCACGACTGACAAGAGTAAGCATTGAATGCCAGAACGCGCATTGAATGCACGTCTCCTCGTTCTCCCCACTCTTCCACTTGTTGCAGCAGACGGTTAAGTTTTCCATAGATTTTGAATTTTAAACGTCCATTTAATGCCCCCACCTATTGCTGTGGCGGTTACCGAGGACGCTCTCAGTATATATATTCCTTTGCCTTCCCATATCCAGAACTTCTTGCTCATTCTCTAGAATCTCCTATTTTTCGTGATTTTCCCATATCTGTTCTTTGGTATTTGCTTCCATTTCTTCTTTCATTCCAATGGCACCCAGAAAAGAGAACATTCCCCATAGGGACCAAGTGAGCTCCTCCCACTACCAAAAGATACTGGAGGAGGAATGGGGGGAGATAGCCCCTATTGCAAAAACATCTGAATTTTTGGCCTTCAGCCAGAACTTGGAAGGCAGCACCCAATTCATATTTCGCCGGGCTAAGGCTCACGAAAGGGTTTACTCCAGCGACCCCAAAGCTGCTCTGCCTAAAGACAACCGGCACCACATTATTTTCTACCACCAGCTGGAAGTTCAAAGTTGAATGCTTCAACTACTTCGGAGTGAATCCAATGATGCTAACCCCGAACTCCATAAGGCACATGCACGTCTTCGAGGTTCTGTGCTTCGCTCACTGCATTCGTCCTTCCGCTCGCCTGTTTCAATGCTTTTACAGGATCCAGAGCGCACAGAGATCACCGGGGGTTTATATGACTTCTGCTAGGCCTCGCCGGAGCCTTTTCTTTGGTAAAGAGAACAAGGTGAAGGACTGGAGGGGCAAGTTCGGGTTGATAGAGGTCACTGACGGCCTCGGCGATAAATCCCCTGGATTTGGTTTCCCCGGCCATTTCCTGCGTCCCACCAAAGGCCTTACTGAGTGGCCTGAGAGGCTGTCCACTGAGGAGAAATCGAACCTCAGGACCTTGGTCCATCAGGGTTATACTTATAACTCTGAAAAGATGATGGCCTCCTTCTACGCGGAGGACGAGCATGGCCTTCCAACTCCTAGACTTTTGCTGAAAGATATAAGAGCTAACTCTGCTCCTCACTTGTTATAGGTTTAATTGACTGTGGAGTATTGATCTTGTTGTTGCTGTGTTTGTTGTTTCGATTGCAGTGGAGGCTAAGGATCCTGCACATTACCAGGATATAATGAAGGAGACAGAAAGGGTTTCTCCAAGACCCTTCAGCGAAGATGCTGAGCTTCCCATTCTCGACCTCAAGACGGGGAAGTTCCATTTGTGCTCCTCCTCCGCCCTCCAGTCTTCGTCGGCGAAGCTTCGTAAGGATAAGCCGATGAAGCCTATCTCCGCTGGATCCAGTTCGGCTGTTGGATCAGAAGGGGCCCAGGTGAGTGTGGCTAGTGTGAAGTCCATTCGAATAATTTGAAGGCGACTTGTTAAGGCTTCTGATCGCTCTATTCCTGTTGTGCAGAGAGGTACTCCTCCGCTTTGAGCTGCACCCATTGTTGCAAGGCCTGCTCCTCAGAGAGGTATCTCAATCTCAGGGCTTTCTGAGGCTTCCATTCCTCCGCCTCCACCTCCTCCAGCGGGTGATAAGGGGAAGGGAGCGTCCGTACCTCGTCCGCCCAAGCTAAAAGTAAAAGGGCCCCCCGTCCCCAATGTTCTTGACCTAATTGCTCACTCTTCTCGGGGGGCAGAGCAACTGCAGACTTGGAGAAGGTTCTGACAGACGTTCCTGATGCAGAATTTGAGGCCCGTCTGAAGAACCTAATGGATGACTTGAGTGCCCCTGTGGCTGAAGCTGGGGCAGGTAACTTTTCTTCTCCCCCATCACCTTCATCATATAAAGACCCTCGTGTTATCCGAGGGACATATCTGAGATGGTCGAAGGAGGTCGTACCCGGGAGATCTCCTAGTGCCGAGGAGGTCGAAGCCTGGGAGAAGTATATTAAGGAGCAATGGATTTCATATCCTGACTTTGCGACCCTCATGAGGCTTTATCCTTCCCCAGTTAATACTGCGGCAGAAGGGGAGGCCTTCATTTCAAGAAACAGAGGCAACTTCTTGCCTTCTTATTATCATTTACTTCTTCTTGTGTCTTTATTTGCTAATTTGAATGTGTGAATGTTTTTGCTCTCGAACCTTGCAGTTTTTGCGGGCGAAGCGGACGCCCCTGCTCAAGAGCCTTTCCTAGAGGCTTCGTTGGCACCTGTCATGGGTCCCTCTAGAGCCAGCGAACCATTTCCTTCAGCTGCTATTCCGCTGGTGGCTGATCAGGGGGCTGCTGTTGCTGCACCCGATGAAGCATTTCCTTCAGCTGTGCTTCGTCTGGGGTCATGTCAAGGGCTGTTGTTACTGTCGAAGGTGTCTCCTCTCTTCGTCCCCCTAAGAGGAAATTAACAGTGGGAGAGTTCCTTCGTCGCAAGAGGCCACTGGCGGTAACTTCAACCACCCCCATTCTGGAGGCCCGCTCTGCTTCAGAGACTCCTTTACCTGGGGCGGATGTAGGAGTGTCAGCCCCTCCACAGGGGACAATAAAGGAGGCTTCTCCGCCAAGTAAGAGGCTGCGAGTCGGAGAGCTAGCGGAGATTATAGTAATGGATTCACCTCCGCTCGGAGAAGTCGAGGCATCTGCTGATCCTCCTTCTTCCATTGCTCCCACCGCCACAGTCTTGGCCCCCGTGCCCTTTCTGCGTCCGGCCCCTAGGCCTCTTTTCGGGTCTGTGGAGGATACTCTTGCCAGGCAAGAGACTCTGCTAGAAAAGGTAAATTCATTCCTCACTTGGGTTGTGACCGTTTAGCACATTGCCTAATCATTGTTGTTTGTTGTAGGCGCTTCTGGATTATAAAATTTTGAGGACTGATTTCGGTCTTATGAGGGATCATTATGAAGACGCCTTTCAGGCAGCGGAGGACAGGTTGGGATTATGTTCCCGCCTGGAGGAAGAACTGGCTTCTGCGAAGGCGAAGGCTGAGGAGGCCATAGAACAATCCAGGGCCCATGAAGAGGCTCGTTCGAAGGCCGAAGGAGAGGTTAGCGCCTTAACTGTGGCAGTGGCATCTAAGGACAAAGCCATTGCCGATCTCAGCGTGCAACTGGACAAGCTGAAGAGTGCTAATGAAGAGCTTGCCCGAGAGGTCGAAGAGGTTCCTAGTCTTCAAGAACTCCTGAAGAAGACTCAACAGGAACTTCGAGTCTCAGAATTTGGATACACACAAGCCACTACTCGGGCTCAAGTTGCACTTGAGAATGCTAACAAGGCCGAAGAAGGTCGGCGAAGGGCTGTGAGGGACTTTATGCAGTCTAAAAGCTTCGATGACATCATCACATACCACACTTATAAGGTAGCAGCCGAGTATTATAACAATGCTCTCCGTGATGCAGCGGAGCATTTTCCTGATGTGCTGCAAGTGGTATCTGAATTGGATGCTGCTGAAGAGCCTCCAGCGCCAGACCTTTCAGAGTTCCAAGATCCCGTTCCTGAGGGGAATGAAGGCCTCTTATGGCCTGAAGACTTCCCAGCTTGGGATAAGGATGGACCCGCTTCGTCTCCCATTCTCGAAGTTTCTAGCGGGGGCGAAGGGGATGCAGACGAAGGACTTCCTTTTGGGACGGATCTTGCATCAGCCGAACCTCTGTCTGTCATTCGGCCAGATCCTTTGAATGACCAGCCTCTGCCATCTTCTGTAACAGTGGTTCCTCCAAGCGATCCTCCACCTTAGACATTTTTTACATTCTTTTGTATTTTATTCTTTTGTATTTCATTCTTTTGTATTTCATTCTTTTGTAAATAAATGAAATACATTTACTTCAACGAATAATACAGTTATTATGCTTCTGCTTTGTGTATGCTTTACTTGTATGGGGATCACATTCACGTTGTAATCCAATAAGCATTTGTGCAATGCCTTAGCGAAGTTGCCGTTCCAATAGGAGTTCAAGCACTTTCACCTTCTCCTCCCATTAGATCTTCTTAGCTTTGTGCCTAGATTTACTAGGACTTAGGCTCTCCCTTAGGAAAGTTCTCTTTGCTTTTGGCGAGACTTCGTGCCTAGCTTTACTAGGGCTTAGGCTTCCCCTTAGGAAAGTTCTTCCCGCTCTTGGCGAGGCTTCGTGCCTAGATTTACTAGGGCTTAGGCTTCCCCTTAGGAAAGTTCTTCCCCCTCTTGGCGAGGCTTCGTGCCTAGATTTACTAGGGCTTAGGCTTCCCCTTAGGAAAGTTCTTCCTGCTCTTGGCGAGGTTTCGTGCCTAGATTTACTAAGGCTTAGGCTTCCCCTTAGGAAAGTTCTTCCCGTTCTTGGCGAGGCTTCGTGCCTAGATTTACTAGGGCTTAGGCTTCCCCTTAGGAAAGTTCTTCCCGCTATTGGCGAGGCTTCGTGCCTAGATTTATTAGGGCTTAGGCTTCCCCTTAGGAAAGTTCTTCCCGCTCTTGGCGAGGCTTCGTGCCTAGATTTACTAGGCCTTAGGCTTCCCCTTAGGAAAGTTCTTCCCGCTCTTAGCGAGGCTTCGTGCCTAGATTTACTAGGGCTTAGGCTTCCCCTTAGGAAAGTTCCTTCCACTCTTGGCGAGGCTTTGTTAGTGCGAATGGAGACAATTTGAGGCAAACAACGTTTCTGTTATTATTATTGGTAATACATTTTGAGGTGCTGGATGTTCCATGTATGAGGAATTTCCACTCCCTCTAGGGTTACAAGTTTGTAAGTGCTAGGACTTAGGACTCTTTTTACTTGGAAAGGTCCTTCCCATGTGGGTGCAAGCTTGCCAGTGCCTTCACGTTTGCCTGTAGCCTCTAAGAATCTCATTACTAGATCCCCTTCGCTAAACACTCTGTGCTTTACTTTCTTGTTGAAATGATTAGCAGCTCTTTGCTTGTAATTAGCCATTCGAATGCTGGCCAATTCCCTGAGTTCCTCTAGGAGATCCAGATCGATTCTTTTGGCTTAGTCATTGTGTCTGTCTTCGCAATAATTGATCCTTCCATTGGGGAGGCCTATATCCACTGGAATTACTGCTTCTGTGCCATAGGTCAGGCTGAATGGAGTCTCTCCGGTGGATTGCTTGGGAGTAGTTCTGTAAGCCCATAGGACATGGTGTAGTTCGTCTGCCCAGCTTCAACCATATCCTTCCAATCTCTGCTTCAGGCCTTGTAGAATAGTCTGATTTATTACCTCTGTCTGGCCATTTGTTTAAGGATGGACTACTGATGAGAAATGTTGTTTGATCTGAAGCCCTGAACAAAAGGACCTGACTTTAGCATTATCGAACTGTTTGCCATTGTCGCTAATGAGCTGATAGGGAATGCTGAATCTGCACACTATGTTCCGCCATAAGAAGTTGATCACCTTTTCTGCAGTGATAGTGGCTAAAGGTTTGGCTTCTACCCACTTGGTGAAGTACTCCACTGCCACTAGGAGAAACTTTCTCTGACCTGATGCTGCGGGGAAGGGTCCGACTATGTCTACCCCCCACTTAGCGAAGGACCATACACTGGAAATGGGGACCTGCTCTGCTGCTGGAACATGTTTTCCACTGTCAAATTTTTGGCAGGAGGGGCACTTTTTAACAAATGCCACGGCTTCGTCTTTCATCCTCGGCCAGTAGTATCCTTGCCTAATCGCCTTAGTTGCCAGCGCTTTTCCGCCTATGTGCATTCTGCAAGATCCTTCGTGTATCTCCCGAAGGATGTATTCGGCTTCATTGGGCCTTACGCATCTCAGCCAGGGTAATGAGTAAGCTCTTTTGTATAAGGTTCCGTTGTCCAATGAGAAATGAGCACTTCTTCGCTTGACCTTTTTGGCTTCTTGGGCATCTTCGGGCAGTTCTCCCTTTTCTAAATAAGACTTGATGGGATCTATCCAACACGGCTCTTCTTCGATCTCCATAACTTCATCTCCTTCGGTCATGCTGGAGGAGGCCAAGGTGCCCAAATAAATTTTCTGAGGGAGTTCGACTGGACGAGAGGCGGCCAATTTGCTGAGGCTATCTGCTATGCAATTCCTTTCTCTAGGGATCTTTTGAAAGAACAGCTTGACTCCTCTGTCCTTCATTCTCTGAACTATCTCTTTCAATTTTTGCAAATACCTAGCTATGGTCGGCTCCTTCGCCTCAAATTCTCCTTTTATTTGTCCGATCACCAATTGAGAATCACTATACACCGTGAGTTGCTCTATGCGAAGGCAATCGGTGAAGAGCAATCCCTGGATCACTGCTTCATATTCTGCCGTATTATTAGTGGCTTCAAAATTCAGTCCCAAAGCATACTCCAGTGAAAATCTTTGAGCACTTCTAAGTATGATGCCCACACCATTTCCTTCTTTGCTGCTAGCACCATCTACAAAGAGTTCCCACTAAAGGTCTGGTAGTGTTATCGATGAGTGTCTTTCCCCAGGGGTTCGGTCTCCTCCCCCATCTTTAGTGCCAAAGGAGCATTCAAAAATAAAGTCCGCCACTGCTTGAGCTTTAATTGCTGACCTGACCCTGTACTGCAAACCGTGCTGACCTAACTCCATAGACCAACATAACATTCTTCTCGAAGTCTCCGATTTATGAAGTACCTTCTGTAAGGACTGATCTGTCACAACCACTCCTTGGTGTGATTGTAAGTATATTTTATACTTTCGGCAGGAGAGCACTAAAGCATAGGCCAGCTTTTCTATCGGAGAGTAATTCAACTCTGCCCCTTGTAGGACTTTGCTGAAGTAATAAATGGGCTTCTGGACCTTTCCTTCCTCCCTGATCAGCACCGAACTGATTGCTTGGTCTGAAGCGGACAAGTAGATTAATACTTCTTCACCCGGCAAAGGCCTACTCAGAATGTGCTCCGAGCTTAGGAAGGCCTTGAGCTCTTCAAATGCCATCTGGCACTCCTCTGTCCATTCGAACGTCTCTGACTTTCTCAACTTCTTAAAGAAAGGGAGATACCTCTCAGCAGACTTAGACATAAACCTATTCAATGTGGCGATTCGCCCCGTCAGCCTCTGAACATCCTTTACGCTCTTCGGAGGTTCCATGTCTAAGATGGCCTTCACCTTGTCAGAATTGGGTTCAATTCCCCTCTCGCTCACCATGTAGCCTAAGAACATGCCTCCTTGGATGAAGAATGCACACTTCTCTGGGTTAAACTTCATCCCATACTCTTCCATTACTGCCAACACTTCGGCCAAGTCACGGACATGGTCCTCGAAGCTTCTGCTTTTCACGATCATGTCGTCCACGTATGCTTCCAAGTTTCTGTCTAATTGATCTTTAAACATTCTGTTAACTAGGCGTTGATACGTGGCTCTGGCATTTTTCAAGCCGAAGGGCATTGACACATAGCAATATGTACCCTTCTCTATTATGAATGAAGTCTTTTCCTCATCCTCCGGGTGCATTCTGATATGATGATATCCTTGCTTAGCGTCTAAGGACGAAAAAAATCCATACCTAGCCGTCGAATCTACCAATTTATCAATCATGAGCAATGGAAAAGAGTCTTTTGGGCAAGCTTTATTCAAATCTGTGAAGTCTACGCACATCCGAAAAGTCCCATTCGCCTTCTTGACTAGCACCACATTCGCTAGCCATTCCGGATATTGCACTTCCCTGATAAATTTTGCCTCTAGGAGCTTGTCTATTTCCCGACCGATGACCGCTTGCCGCTCCGAGCCGAAACATCTCTTTTTCTGCTTGACTGGTCTGCAGGTGGGATCTATATTCAATTGGTGCATTATCACTTCGGGTTTTACCCCTCCCATTTCTGCCGAAGACCAGGCAAAACTGTGGATGTGTTCCTTTAGGAACTAGTGAGCGAATGACTTCTGCTCACATTCTAATGAAGAGTTGACCATCAGGAACTCTTCGGGCTCTCTTTCAACCGTTACCCTTTCCAGCTTATCTACAGGCTCGGTTCTTTTCTCGGGAGTAACAGTTTCGACTGCAGCTACCTCCTCCGCAGCGACTTCGCCCTTTCTTATCCTTTTATTTCTCTTCCTTTCTGCTCCTTTGTCCTGACTGCCATAGACGTGAAACACTTCGCCATTGGGCTTCGGGATCGTCATCCTCAAGTGTCTGATATTTGTCGAAGCGTCCAGGTCATATAGCAATGGCCTGCCCATCAAGACGTTATATGCCAAATGTGTCCTGACGATAACAAATGTGGCCATGGTAGTTACATTTTCGAGGGCAGTGCCAACTGTGAAGGGCAGTTTTGCCACTCCAACTGATGGGACCTCCGCTCCATCCAAAGTGCGAACTAGATTTCCCACTTCTTCCAGATCTTCCTCCTTGAGATCCATCTTTAAATATGCTTCCCTCGTCATCAGGTTGACCGAACTTCCTTCGTCAACCAGGATTCTTTTAACTACATAGTTGGCTATAATCGCTTGGATCACCAATGGATCAGCGTGAGGGGTGCGAAGGGTACTTCCATCTGGCCTCTCTAATCGATTTCCCCCTCTTTCGCAGTAAATGTATTCGGGCTTTTCGCTCTGCCTACCTAAGGCCTTCGTACGATTTCGGCCTTCGTACGATTTCTGCTTTCGTGAGCTTCGCCTGGCCCTCCTGTAATACAATGAATGGTCCCTGCCGAACCATCATTTACTCTTCTCGAGTGTCTTTCTTTATCTTCGCTAGGGCCAGCTCTGCCTGATTCTTCTCTTCTTATGAATTTCCTCAAGTAGCCCTGTTTGATCAACCTTTCAATCTCCTCCATCAACTGCCTACAATCATTGGTGTTGTGACCATGAGCATCATGAAAGAGGCAGTATTTGTTCTGATCTCTTTTCTTTGGAGGAGCAACCATTGGTTTGGGGCGAGCCCATATATTTTGCTCCTTGAAAGTTGCGAAGACTTCGGCTGGACTGGCATTGAGGGGGGTGAATTTGCTAGGGTCGAAAATAGATCGTGATTGGTTATTTCTTCCCCTCCTTCGTCCGTCAGTCGGCCTCTCGTCTCGCTTTTCTTCCACCTTCTTCTCTTGCTTTGCCTTCGGCTCTTCCCTAGGAATGATCTCTATTCCTCTCCGCTTTGCCATCTAGTTGAAGGCTAGAGCGTCATCTTGCCGTACATACTTTTAGGCCAATGCCATTGCATCCTCCAGGGTACGAGGAGCATGACGGCAAAGGGCTTTGAGAAAATCCGTGTGAGAGGTTTCATTCTGCAGCGCTTCCACTGCTCGAGCTTGGTCCAAGTACGTGACTTTCAATGCTTCTCGATTGAATCGAGCTATGTAATCCCTTAAGGATTCATTCTCCCTTTGCACCACCGTTTCCAAATACTGAGTCTTTCGCTCCATCGGGATGCTAGAAGAGAATCGGTGCATAAAGGATCTGGCCAGCTCCATGAAAGAATGGATACTCCCCTCTTCTAAGCTATCAAACCATCTCGTTGCAGCTCCTTCCAAGGATCCCCTGAACGCTCTACATAGAGCCTCATCATCCGCCGTCTGTAATTCTACTGCATGCTTGTAGTCCATGACATGGACCCTGGGATCGGTTTTTCCATTGTACTTTTTCAACACCGGCGGTTTAAACTTGCTGGGCATAACGTATTCCCTGATGGATCTGGTAAAAGGAGACTTCAGGGTGAGCTTTAGGGTGGAATCCATGGTTGTCCTGTCATAACCTTGATTCATCTCTTCTAAAAACTTATTCACAGCATCTCTCACCTCCTCTTCCTTCTTTCTGCGGCTGTTGCCACTAACAAGTGACCTTCTGCTTCGAACCCGCGAGGGGTGACTAGCAACAGAATATTTTCCTCTATCCTGTTCTCTTCCTCTCGGGCTTTCTCTTTTCCCATATTTTGGTTCTTTATACTCACACTTCCCTTTGTTCCTTCCTTCGCCCCATTCCGTATTATTTGCATGAAAATTTTTTCCATGCAAGAACTTACGTTCACTGTCTGGGAGCGAAGCCTGCATACTCCCTTCTTCTTCGGTCGAACTCTCCTCTCCTCCACGATGCTCTTCCGTCCTTCCCTCCACATTTCCACCCAAGTGGACCAGTTGTTCTTCATTAACCCCTGGGACTCCTTGGAATTGCTTCTCATAATCTAGGGTTCGAGCAACATTCCTTCTCGGGGTAGCTTCCGGAACAGCGACGAGGGTCTGTGCCGGGGGAGTCTGTTGCTGGGAGCTCCTTACAAAAGCAGCTATAGTATTAATAAACTACAATGCAGGAGCTAAGTCTGGATTTGGAAGGCTCAGAGGGGGTTGGCTAGACCCAATTGTATTTTGTTGAGAGATAAGGAGCTGGAGGGACGTGTTTAGGTCAATGGGAGTTGCTAGAGGAGGATCAGTAGGTGTTGAAAGGGAGTGTCTAGGATTTGAGGGAGTTGAGGATTCGGGATCATCATGGTTCATCATTATGGTAATCTTCTTTCACAGGCAAATGAAAGTGGAATGCAAAATTGAGAGAAAGATCAGCTCGCGTTCCCTACAGACGGCGCCAATTTGATCAGGCTTGATCAATATGAAAAAGGAATGGGCTGGATCTTCTCTTCTTGGGCCTGAGCTTGATACCTGCAAAGGAGAAGAAAAAGGATCAAGGAGGAGCCGGGCCTTTTGCCTGGCTAGAACCCTCCGACGATCAAGTCAGTCCTCTCTTCAGAGTATTTTAGTGAAAGAAAAGGGATGAGAAAATGCAGAGTTTCAACTACCTGTGCTTAGGCTTTCCTTTCCCTTTTGTATGATTTCTGGGTTAGGTGTGTCTGGCACCTTTCTTTTGAGGAAGGACATCCTCTGTCATTCGACCATGCTGGTTGGTGAAAGTTGGTAGCAGGCGCATGTCCCCTGTCCCATCCCTCGGGATGTTTGGTAATGGGGGTGTCAGGGCATGGTGCAGATTGTTTAAGGACTGATCCTCTTGCTGGATGACTGGACATGTCATCAGAGGGCTTCGGCCCTTACTTGCTCAGCAAGTCATCCGGCTGGCGAAGGAGGGGAGTAGCACCTAATCCGAAGGTCTTTGGACTTAGATCGCTCGAGGGTCCAGCCAATGGGCCTTGTTTCATTTTATCATAGTCTCTGAAGGTTTTGTAATGGGCCTGGGCTACAGGAGGGTCCAAGCCTTTCTTGAGAGTCACTTTCATCCCTCATCAGTTATATTTTTTAAATTATAGAGAATTAATAATATAATATTATTCGTTACATTAAAAAAAATTTTATATAACTAAATAAAAGAATCCAATATGTAATATAATTATTGTTATATTAAACTATTGATTATTGTCTATCAAATACAGCATAATTTCACAAGTTATAAAATAACAAAAAGTGTGCATTCAGTCGGCCAACGACAATGTGTAATAATAAATGTAACGTCGCGAAGAAGAGGCCTGCTGGTCGTTTATCGAGGTGGCAGCCAAGACGACTCAAAATTTACCCCAATTGGTCTGAGTCCGTTAAGCTTGAAATGGTTCACGGAAAGGCTGAAACTGACTTATGGAATTATGGCTAGTCTAGTGGGTATCTCATTTGAGTTTTGGTTAATAATTGTATAATTTGAATATCAAGTTAATTTACAAAAGCTCTCATCCACAAGAAGCGGGCTTGTGGCCCAAATCAAAGAACAAAAGTTTATTTATTTATTTTCTAGCCTGCACCTTCGGGCTGATCTAAGATTCTCATGATGTCACCCATTAGACGCTAAATAGTTTCATAGTTTTTGGGCATTATTTGGGCTTCATAAAACAATTATAGAAAAATAAAAAAATATTTAAGTGAATTAGATTTACCATGTTATATTATGACTTATTGATAATAATTTGATATATGAGTACATTAATTATAATACATACTTTATCATTTATATAATTAAGTACCATATTTACTTTATAAAGTTATTAATATTTAACATGAAAAAGTATGATTTAATAGTTCATAATTTAACGTGATAATGGACTAACTTCTCCTATGATAATGACTCATAAAACTGCCACTACTATATACAAGATTAGATCACATTATCCCAAATGCAGTGATTGGGCCAGAAATTTGTTTTTATAAAGGCCAAAATTTTTGAGATAATAATTTACACGAAAATAGTATTGATAACTAAGCCAACTCTATATATTTAAAAAAAAAAAAATTAAATTAAAGAGACTAAATTCAATATATGATAAAAGTTTTATAAGTTTACATATAAAATTTTTTGTATTTTGGAGATTAAGGGGGCATGGCCACTCTTTTCTCCCTAGCTCAGTGATTACCCAAATGGCACATAAATAATGTCCTCAAATTTCATTTGCATCTTTTTAATATTTGTAAACTTTTTTTACATAAATATTTTCTACAATCTTAACAAATTTTTAATTAAAAAAAAATAATGATCAAGATTTTTATGATAAATTAATTTTTATTTTTTCCAAGGTAGGTGGTACTATACAAAAAAAACAAAAATAGGTTAAGAAACAACAATGTTTCTTAGTCACCGTTGTCCATGGTCAGAAAGAACAAGCCCCGTGACTGCTAAACATTTACCTAAACGACGCAAAGGGACCACGTTTAATATCTGTCTAAACCTGGTGCTTACTGCTTAAGAGGTTTTTTCTTTTCTTTTCTTTTGTTTTAGCATTTAAGAAGAAGAATTCATTGTAAATCTATTATCTCAGAGAAAATGCACTAGCCATTAAATTATATCTCAATGTATTTTTCTTTTCTTTTTTTTAAAACAATTATTTATATCCATAAATTTTATTTAATGTAATGAATGGATAGATATTTTATTTTGTGAGTAGATTTTGTTTTAATTAAGTAACTTGTGAGGTGAAGAACATACTATATAATGAATTAATTATGTTTTTTATTGCAGCTGTCTATGTCAAACCTTGCTAAAATAAGCAATGTTCCCTAACGTTGCTATTAATTCAATTCATGCTCTTAAACTCAGAAGGACAATTTTTCACTCCACCTCATTTAAACTTAATTAATTAAATGAAAACATTTTACTTTGTAAAATGGTAAAATGTTAAAATGTCTATAAAAATTGACAATAATTGAGAATTTTGTATCCAATAATATCTAAAAGGTTAATAAATGAGAAAAAAAAATATTTACGTATAGTCAATTGAATCAATATAGTAACCAAAGACATGGAGGAAGCTGTGAGCAGAAATGTGGTGAAGGTATGATTGGTCTTATCATATTGGAATCCCTTCTCTAATGTTTAAAAATATATATATATATATATATATATATCGTATATGCAGTAAAATCAGTCTTATCATCAATATAAAAAATGAAAAATTTCATATTTAAATCTCTCCAAATACAAAGAGTTACCACTAATTTGATAAAAAATATTAAAAAAAAAAAGGCTAGCTTTTCAAAAAAAAATAAAAAATACTTATCTGTAAGTAAAATCATATGCATATTTATCATAGCAATTTTATTAATTCAAATTCACATAATATATTAAAATTTCCTTAATTAATAAATAAAAAAAAAAAGAAAATATTTTTAAATCATGAAAACACCACTGATGAAAAAAGGGGCTTATGTTGGGCCCATCGTTGACCGTGTACAGCAATCCATTAAAGAGTGGCATCCAAGGCCTTACAAGTTTGAACTTTGAAGCATCAAAGCGGTTGCCTTCTCTTCCATTTGGGTATTTGGATTTTACAAATTTCCGCATAAAGTTTTCCCACGTGAAGAACATATCTGATCAATCAACTGCCATCGGAAAAGTAATTCAAATTTGCTTTGTATAATTAAAGAGTTGTTAGAAGCTTTTTCATTTATAATTTTAGGGGGACAACAGCCTTACTATTAACATTTTGGAATTTTCTTTTCTTTGCATAAAAATACCACAAAATCACAACTATTTTGTTCCTTAAGCACAAAGATTTTATGCAAATGTTTAATTTATTAAAACCAAATCTTTAAAAAAAATTATTTTTACCTAATTTATATTAATAAAAACTCTCAATATAATAATGCAAGTGAGAGAATTCAAATTTAATCTCTAATCGATACTGATTATATAATTAGGTGATATAATTAATAATATAGATATTAAATAGGGGACGATAAATTGATATTAATACTATGTAGTTTAATGTGATATATTAAATACTCTCTCTGTATTAAAAAAATTGTCCACTATTTTTTTATAGAATTTTTCAAAATGTTTGTCCATTCTAAAATAAATATAACTATTTGTCCGTTTTATATTTATTAATTGAAATGTGTAGTATTTATGTATTCTCAAAATTAATAAAAAAATATAATAATAAATAAGTATAAGTATAAGTAAAAGTACGAAAGATATAATCATATTATAAGTTGTCAAGTAATTAATAATAGTTTTTTTTAGTGATTAAACCATTATAGTAAGTCGAATATTAAATTTCAATTTGTGGAAACAATTACAAAACCAGTGTAACATTTTCTAAATTCAATTTGCGGAAGGCCATTAACCATTATTTTGAAATCCGGATCCTTGATTCAATTAAGAAAATTGAAAATCAGTTCATAGATCAATTTGAGTTAGCTTAGAATATTAGAAAGGCTAAAATGAGGAAAATTTTGGTGACTTAATAAAAATCAGTGTTGATGAATGACAAAATGTACTAAATCATATTTTTGTGCTTAATAGGTTTAACCTAAGTGAAAAAGCTTCTATTAATAGGCGTAATGTAAGGCCCTCTAAGCAGGACCAAACTCATAGCGAAGATGTTTATTGAGTTAAAGCTCAAACCTTCTCTAGAAAGGTTAATACTGTAGCTAATTGGATTCACCCCAAGCATCAGAATGCAAGTGAGTTCTAGCATGTGGTTTAGGGCTGCTATTCTCCTTTCAGTCACTCATGATTAGATCCCAAATGGCTTAAAATATACTTTATTGCTAGATACATGCCTTTCATTGCCTCACCGCCTACTTACTGATCCAAAGCATTGCTAATTGTCACATTAACAAAAATCACAACCTGTTTGCTCTCCATGTGCGAGCTAGTACTCACTCAATAGCAAATATAAATAAATAAATAAAAAATCAACTAAGATGGTTAGAATTCTATACTTTCACACCTTTTTTATTCTCACTTAAAACATACTGGCTGGCAAGGAAGACTTGCCCATATTCCAGCTACGATTACATCTTAAAATTGACTTGGGCGACAGAGGTTCTTCGTGAGACAACAAGCATAGTACCTTTGATTCTATTTGTTTGTCTTGCAGCCCCATTCACTCCAAGCCTAATAAGGGAAAATTTAGCGCTAGAAAATCTCATTTAATCTTGGCTCGATTAGGTGCCATTTTGTGTCAAAAGATAAGTAACGTTTGTTGAAAATGATAGATAATATTTATTACTTCTAAGTAACATTCGTTAGTTACTGGGATAACATTGATTAATTTTAATTATATATATATATTTTATTTTATTTTTATATATAAATAATAAATAATAAATATTATTTTTAAAATTCTGATTTAATCTCACTTCAACTTTCAATACATGACTTTTTATATTCATTAGTTATAAGATTGGATTGAATTTGAAAACATACCCTTTAGCTATCAAAATTAAAGTAAAGCTTTTTCTAAGTGTCTGCTTCTGATTTGTTATCCTTACTATGCGTGTCTTATCTCTATTGAACAATAACATGTCGCCATTACCTACACTTAAATAGACATGCTTATACATGGAGTTTAAATTTAATATATATATATATATATATATATATATATATATATATATATATATATATTAAATTTTATAAATATTTAAATTGCTAGGCTCGGTAAATTACTTGTATGCATCCACATTTATTATTTGATTCACGAATATATTAATATTTACTCATAAATAATATGATTCCTTTAATTAATGCTTTAGCTTTATAGGGTAAATTATTCAAATTATGTATCCAAAAGTCACAATATGCACAATTACACACTTGATACTCCTAAACGCATAAATATGTTAGGTTTTCACATATTTATTTGAGCTGATAAATAAGTAATTTCCTTAGGTTGGTCCCAACATTTTACTAAATTACTCTACTTGTGGACTTTATTTGAGTTTGTAAACTTATTCAATAAAACTTTTCATAAATTTCTAAACTTTATTTTACGTCTTGAGTTGTTGGTCTTCTTCCAAGACTTGTCAAAACTGCCAGCCACATACTTCAATTTCGCAAAATCAACGTCAAAAGGCAAATTTAAATAAAAACTTATATATATAAATTTTAATATAAAAAGAGGTAGTTTTTCTTTTTAACATTTCTTGTTAAATTAATAATAAATATTTGTGTTTTGAAACATTTGAATACGAGATCCCTCACTATTATAAATTATATATGATATCTATTTTTTTCAAATTTGACAAACATGCATATAGCCTATAAATTTGTTCTTTAATTAATATATTTTAATTAATTTTAAAGACTGAGATCTTTTCGAATATATATGAAATTTTTTTAATTATTTGCTCTGTAAGAAAAAGAAAATAAATTGTTGCATGATACTTGTACGTCTTGTCTCAATCAAAATAACTCACAGCATAAGTTTTTGAAGGAAATGTCAAAATGTGAAATCACATGTTCTACTAATTTTCCCTAACTTGCTATTTAAGTCCAAAAAACAAAAGTGTTGGCCTAACCCTTCATATACCAATTTCTATACCCAACAAACCTACTTCATTTTCATTTTATTTTTAATACATAGAAATTATTTATTCATTTAATTTATTTATTTGTAGGTAACATGCCATTATAACATGATAATTTCATGAAGACGTGAGTTCTTACTTGACAAATTATTACTTGGTAGGGAAATGCATCCTTCTTCTATACACAATTGGATGGGGTAATTCATCCTGAATACTCCCATTTTATATATATATATATTTATATATACACACACTTACTTGTATTTCTAAAACCTTTTTTTTTCTTTGTGAATTTGATACATAAGGCATAATTTTCCTACTTTTCACACCATTCCAACTCATTTTTCAACTTATTCTAAGAAAAAAAAAAACTTATTTTTCAACAAAATTCCAATAAGGAACCTTCTATTGTAAAATTCAAGTTTTTAATTTATGAAAGTAACATAAAGGATTAAAAAAAAAATAGAATATATTTTTCTTATATGAAGATAAAAACATGTATATAGGTATAATTAAACAACATCAAAAAAAAATTCTCATAAAAACAAAATAAATAAACTAACAAATAATAATAAAAAATATCTATAATAAAAATAGAATTTGTGATTTCTTAATTTTCTTGATGTTAAATTATTATTATTTTTTATTTATAAAATAAATCATATTCAAAACAAAATATGCCTATGTATTTATCATTATATTATATATGTAAAAAAAGAAAAAAGAAAAAAACACATTCCATGAAAAGAAATAAGACAATATATTATGTGGTCCGATACTCAACTTGGAAATATTTGAAATTTAAAATAAAGGGAAAAACTAAGGGGAAAGGGTTAAGATAAGGTAACCACTAACCATACTGACATAACTGTGGCGCATCCACAATCCCAAGTGGAAAGTAAAGCACAACACACCTATACTTATTTATTTATTAATTAATTTATTTATGGATCATGACTCATGACCTGGGGTAGCCCACTTGTTTAATGACTCACCCTACTATTACCCAACCAGTGGGCCTAAATTTAATAAAATTTCGCTTCATTTGACTATTAATTTTTATTTCAACCAAAACAAAGCTTTGTTTTAATAATTATAGTTAAAGCGAAAAAATTTAGATTTAAAATTTAATTTTTATGAATACTGAATTATATATTTAAAACTATTTTTTAATACTAAATAAAAAAATAATTCACAAAAATATAATATATTATACAATAAAGAGTGGCGTTTTCCTTTATATAATAATTATTTGATAATTAAGAATTATACTGCATTTTGTTATTTTTATTAGTTTAATATTTTGAATGATATATAATAGCCCGTAGTGAGACTTGTACGGTTGGACTACCTAACCAAATGTTCCCCTTATTCATTTATTATTTATTGCATTATGAGTCAAAAGCTTGGACCAAAATGTTTCCTTTTATTTCTTCTTATAATAAGTTTTCAAATTGTGATTTGTTTGACAAAGTCCATAAGAATTATATGAATATAGAAATGACAGTAACTTTCAATGAAAGAGAAACAGAGTTGAAAAGATAATTGAGATTAGAATAATTAAAACAATCCAATTTTTTGTAAAACTAGTGAAAAGGAAATGATGCAATTTTTGTATCGAAAAAGATTAAACTGAAGTGTGATTCATAAGATGGTGCCAATCAATTTAATTAATTTATAATGTCCAATTGTAAGGTTTTTCACTTGCACAAAATTTTTTAACCCTTTGCATTATCTGAAGCGGGCGTATCTTAAGAGAATATTAGCTTTTAGCCAATCGTAAGAGAGCACTACATTTTCCAACTTGACTAAATTTTTAGGGATATTCTAATTATAATAATAATAAGAAGAAACTGGCAAATTATTTGACTTCTTTAATTTAATGCTCAAGTGTGATGAATATATGACATTAAAATTCTAAGAAAATTACTATCTTGTCAATTTAAAAGAAAATAAATATTTATCTTAAAATACATAAAATTGATGGATATAATTCAATTGTAAAAACTTGAAATTTTTATTAAAAATAAATAAATTTTGAATTTTCTGAATTTTACTAGAGGAATTTATAGAAATGTACGGAGTTATTTATATTATATAATTCTCAGTCTAAAATTTTGATATATAAGTAAAGAAAAAATTTATCTACATATGTATATAAAAAAAAATGACTTTTTTGGGTTAGAAAAAGAAATAACAGCCCTTGATTTTTTTTTTTTTTTTTTAATTTTTACTAATTAGTTAGCGGCTCTTGGTTGAGCCAAAGACCAAGACGCAAGATGTGAAAAACATGAGCCTGTGATTTGCACTCCCTCATTACGGCGCAAAAAATAAAATTATAAAAGTTAGAAAAAAAAGGGTACAGAGAAGAGCTGTGGGATGGGTCGCACGAGAGAAAAGCTCGAAAAGAGCGCGAGAGAGAGAGAGAAGCTGAGAAGGCGTAACTGACGGGTAACATGTGGAGGTCTTGTGAGTTGTGAGAGTGGAACCCACAAAAGGACAGCAGTTCGTGGATTTCCATGTCACAATGTACAAATCTGTCCAATGTTCACACTTATTTTACACATCATAACTATTTTTTTTTTTAAACAATTAATTAGTCTTTTATAGCTTTTGCGGTTGTGTACGGGCAAAAGAAAAAAAAATATATAAAAGAGATAAAGAAAGTGGGCCGGCGGGGTTTGTTTGGTCTCTGCGTACGATTGACTGTACGGCAATTGTTATTTGGAAAGTTGGAAAAGCTAAACTGCTTACTGCTGAGTGATGACATATAAATTCCGTGCCTTTGCGGGGTCTTTTTTTCTAGGGCCCCACTCTTTCCATTAGATTTATGTATTCCACACTTACTGGCCCCACCCACCATTACCCTCCTCCTCAATATCACCACCACCCCTCCCCCACTCTACAGTCTAAAATTATCGTGATTTCAGAATGTGTGTATATCTATTTTCTATCTCTGTTCTTGTTTATTTTGTTTTTTAAAAATTTAAAATAATAATAATAAAAAACTTATATATCGAAATTAAAAAATTATAAATTTTTTATTTATAATCCAATCGTAATTCATAATTATTTAATCTAAATAAATCAAGTTATATATATAATTGTGAAAAACAAACCGATAATAAATAATGGTCTATATTTGATTTGTTGAGAACATAGAATGAGTTCCATACTCAATAATAATAATTAGATTTAATTTATTAAAAAATGACATTAGGGGGTTACAAAGAAACAAAAGGTTTAGAGTTTTTAGGTAACAGACAAATCCAATAAATGAGATGAACACAATGGAACAATAAAATTAAACAGAATAATTAATACATTATTTAGGAGACAATCTAGCATCTTCATTGTTCAATTTGATTAAAATTCAATTGATAAAGTCTTGTGATCGATGTTTTATATATGTATGTGATGTGCAATTAGATTGTCTTCATTTTAAGTGACACTCAAATTAATTTTTTATTTTTCTCTAATACTTTTTCCCTTTTAAAACATTCGCCGTTTAAAAATTTTTTCATTTTAAAATTCCAACAAGATCTAATTTAAGAATATTTTCATTTTTTATTATTTATCTAGTAAATATTTATATTAATTATTTTTATTTTTTATACTAAAATAAAAAAATAAGTTAATTTTTTTTTATTTTTGAATTATGATAACTTAATATTTTTTTAATTCATGTACTAAATTTTTAAACAATAATATTTTGGAATAGGTGAAATTATAGGCATTGATTTATGTGTGAACTAATGGTTTGGATTATTAATTCATTGTTATAGCTCTCCTATCTTTGAATTAGTCTATCAATCTTCCCCTCATTTGGTTAATTAATATTCCTATACGTAATGTCCTAACATTCAACTCTATTTAATACTATATATTTCCATTTCAAAATATTAGTCATTTAAAATTTTAGCCTATAAATTAAAAAAATTATTAAATTGTTATAATTTTAAAGTAAAAAATATTAAAATATCTTTTATTTTATTTTGATGTAAAGAAATAAAAATAATTAATACAAATGTTTAATAGATAAATAAATGAAAAGTAAAATTGAAAAAAATAATAAATGCCTTTCTGAAATTCTAAAACAATAAATAAATTTAAAAAAAAACTTTAAATTGACAAATATTTTGAAATTGATGTAGTATCACTTTTCATTATTTTTTAATTAGCAACATTCCAACTCTCAAATATTGTAATATTGCCTTTGTGTAATGGGATTCGTTGTCATCATCTTCATATCATTCATTCATTTATCTTATTTAATTTGTATTTTAAATATTTAAAATACATTTCTCCTTCTTTTTCATCGATTAACTTGAAGAATTAAGTAAAATGTAATATTATAATTTAAATTTCTAACTTTATATATTAACAAATATGCTTCGGGGCCAATTATTATTATATTACAACATTATACATTTATGAAGAAAAATGACCACATAAATATTAAATAGAGTGCAAAATGAATATACATATATATATAAATAAATGAAATAAAAACCGACATTGTAGGTACATCTTAAATATGTGTTTGAGAGAGGAGGAGAATGATGTTGGTGTTGTTTTCAATTATCTGCTTGCAAGGAAAATCTTCATGTTACTTTCATGCATGACCTAACCACAGAGAGATTATATAATTAATGTAATTAATTATCTATACTTCCAAAAGAAGTAAAAATATATATCATTAATGTAAGAGGTGGGGTAGCATTTCACATTTTTTTTCTTTAGTACACTTGATTTCCTTTTGAAATTAATAGTAAAATCCAAAGGTAACACTTGAATTGCCTTTTGAATTAGCTTACAGCCACTAATAATAAATTGTTCAAGCAATAAGATTATTAACTTATTATTATATGCATAATGCATCATTCTATAAATTAATTGCGTCAACTTCAATGGATAGCCTAATTGCACAAGTTAGTGTAAACTGCATTATTGAGAAATTGCTTAATTAGTTGTTATTATAATTAATCAATGTTTTTTGTTCTTTTATAGTTGAATAATCCTAATATGAATCTTCTATGTCATAATGCTCAAATTACAGATCAGAGTATATAAATAAGATAATTTATAAAATATTACAAATTACAAATCAGAGTATGTTAATGATATTACAGTGTTTTCTTATATTTAATTTACGTGAGAATCAAGTAATATAATTTATTTTATACTGCAAATAAAGAATACAATGTAAATTGAATTATTTTTATTTCCACCGAGTTCAATACATATATATATATAGGAAAATACTTGCTTATTGTGGGAAGTAAAAGCGATCGACGGTGGAGATGAATAGGCGAGTGTTGACTTTCTATCACAGAGTTTGACAGCTATGGGAGCAATCATGTGTAGTTGAGGAGCACCGCTATTCCTATACGCGGTCTGAATGTGTGAAAAATTCAGTCCAATGATTGAATAGACTCTGACGCCATTGAATATTTAATATTTGTCACGAGATCAATAAAAATATTCAAAAAATAGCAAAGATTTGTGAATAATATCACCTCTTCAATTATTCCAATTTCCAACTTCAGCAACAGAATATTCAAGACAGGTTGTATATATAGTTAATTAATTAGTTTATATGTAAATATATAATTATAACCCACCATTTGTTCATAAAATAATATTTGTTCAAATGTTCACAATTGATTTTTTCTTTTCTTTTATTTTTTTATCAGCCAAAAGGATAAATTATAGTTTAGAATGAAGAATAGAATTTTATAATTATTTGTAGATAATTTTAAAATCTTCAATCCTTTTTTTTTTTTTTTTTTGAGGGCATTTTAAGAGTGTATTAAAAATTAAGTCATGAATCAGGTAAATTAACTAATTAATTATATTCAACCGTCACTTGGATTTGTTTCCCACTACAAATTAATGCTTTACTAAAATGCCATATACATTTTTTTATTAGAAAATGAATTTAAGAAAAAATCTCTGATAAAATTTAAAGATGAATTTTTCAAAAGGAGCCATAAAAAATAGTGGATATTAATTAGGCCAACAGAGAAAAGAAGGGATTTTTTTTTTGCTTCTAAAGAATGGATGAAAAATGGTAAATAATTATTAGGTCAACAAAAATGGTATTGTCTAATATTTGCTGATTAAAATGCATAGTAGTTTCTTATAAATAACCTGAAAAAATTATATTTATTTGCAGCAAATTTGAATTTTATAATTTTATTTAGTCTAACCTTTATTATTAATGATAAATATTCAAATTTAGGGTTAGGCGATGTGATTTCTCAAGAAAATTACATTACATCTCTAAATACGTTCTTCAAATGTTAGCTATATTGCACATGTAACACAAAAATATTGGAAAAACAATAATTAATTGACAAAACAGGGAGTGAGAATTACGGCTGGCTACTGTGTATGGTAGTTTTGTGGAGACATGACAGTTTTGTGAAGACATGAGCGAGTTATGAGAGTCTACAATTTAAAAATTTTATGTATTTAATTTCTTTTTAAAAAAATTAGTATTATATTTTTAATATTTGACATTAAAATTAAATAATAGAGATGTTTTTACCTTCAAAAATAAAATTCAAGCATATAAAAGCATTTCCAATACATTCTTTATATATGTCAAATTTTTTATCATAAAGAGTTATTTTAAAAATAAAATTCTAATTGACTCTTCATTTTTAAAAAATAAAGAAGAGAGTTGGTTTGACTCTCTACATTTAGAGAACTAAATATCATTTTCTATTACAATTTTAATTAATACAATATAAATTTTTATGCACTTTATTTAAGATAATTTAATATTATTTTTTTTATTAAACAAACTTAAAAAATTAAAATAATTAATATTTATGAAATAAAGTAAAATAACGAGAAAAATATAGAGAGTCTATTGAATTTAAATAAAATTTTTTACTTTTTATCAATTATTTCATTCGTTCATAAATAGATGTCACTTAAGATTTTTGCACAAAAATTAAGAATGTGTTAAATAATCATTAAATAGACTATTACTTTTAAACTTCAAATATTATTTTGAATAAAGAGAAAATTTAACTACTGTTAAAAAGAATAAATAAGAGTATAATTTAGAAAAAAAATAATACACATTAAGAAAAGAAAAAAATCAAATAATATAAAATAAAATTAAACCCTCAAAATCTCATATATTTAGAAATAAATGAAATAGATACTTTTTATTAAATAAAATATACTCTTTAAAATAAAAATCACCATATTCTAACATATAAAGTTAATGATTATATTACTGTACCAAAAGAGGCAATGCTTTTTGATCGGTGTCCCCATTTTTTTTCGCTTTCTGTGTTTGTTGGCGTTGTGTATTTAGAAATTAAAATGCCAATCACACAAATATTATGTGATTTAATGGTGAAAATGACAAAGAGCAATCACACGAGCAGACCAGCTTCTTTATCTGTTTACTTTTATACTGCCACTTGTTTCATAATACTTTATCTATTCTTCAATTAAAAAAAAAAACTATATATATATATATATATATATATATATATATATATATATATATATATATATATATATATTATTCTAATTATGACCAACTTTGTTAATTATCATGAGCCTCTAGAAAAATCAACTTATATATATAATTGTCTTTGAGACATGAAATTGGAAGATATATAATTTAATGTTACAATGTTTGCCGACCTCTTATCTAATTATGGCAAATTTTAATTTTACTTACTCAAATGGTAACGAATTTTACGACGCATGCATGTAAAAATTAATAAAAAATATGCACTTTTTTTAACAAAGTATGATTGTATTTTTTTGACTTTTTTAAATCTGCTATACATTAATACTATTTTGTGCGGTATATTTTGATAAAACTGAATTTATTGAGTTATTGTATAAATAATTAAGCAATGAAAATGAAAATAAATTATCAATCAAGTGATCTTATTGATATTTAAAAAAGTGAGAAGTATTATGTTTAAAATTTAAATTTTTTAAATTATAAATAATATCATCAATTTTATAAAAAAAATTAAAGGAAAACACTACTTTTTATTATTTAATTTATTATATTTATTGGAAGGGTTTTCCTCTTTAATACTAAAATAATGAAAACAAAATCATTTTCATTTTTCTATATGATTAAGTATACTATAATATCCCCGTCCGTAAATAGTATTTCCTTGCGCCTATCTTACGTTTCTATTTCGTAATTAATTGATTAGAGATCATCCCTTTATTTCATTTATAATGTGAAATACATTTATAAATAGCGAGAAAAAAAAAAAAAGAAGTCCATATATAACAACATAAAGTAACCTCGATCAATGATCAAAAAGAAGTTTGATATGGTTAGATAATATCAACCTAATATTTTGAAATTGTATTTTACCACACAATTAAATATTTTATTTAAAAAATCAAATTTGAAATATTATCAAATTTTAATAGTTTAATAATCGAATGATAATTTACTATTTTATAATATAAAATACTACATCCGTTTTAAAATATTAATTATTTAAAGTTTTAGCATATAAATTAAAGAAGTTGATAAATTATCATAATTTTAAAATATAAAAATATTTTTTTATTTTGATATAGAAAAATAAAAATAATTAATGTAAATATTTATTATAAAAATAAATGAAGAATAAAATTAGAAAAATAATAAATATTTTATTGAAATCATAAAATGATAAATAAATTAAAATAAAAAAATTTATCTAAAGTGATAAATATTTTGAAACGAATGGAGTATTATTCCTTTCGTCCAACAATTATATTTTAATTTTTATTTTGGTATAAAGATTAAAAATTTGTATTTCTTTTATTATTTTATCTTCATTATAACTATAATTGATTATAATTGTATTAAAGGGTATATGTAGAAATAAAATAATTTAATTTAATTTGAAAAAAAAAGTGAATTATTTTTTAAAGATAAAAAATGTATTATAATTTATGGACAGATAAAATAATATTTTATTGAATAAATTTTGCTATATTAAATAATTCATTGAGAAATTAAAGAGAAAAATAAGATTAATATTTGAGGGGAAAAAGAACAAGGTTCATGAATTTGACTTTGTTTAAAAGGAAAAAAAAAAAAAATCAATACATTTATCCTAATTTCAAGTTACCGTAAAAATAAGAAAAATATGACACAAGTTTGCTTTGATTAGATCCTATCATTACTTTTAATCCTTTTATCCCAAAAGGAAGAAACATCAAAATCGTTTCTCATATCTTCTCCCGAAAGGGTGTAACCATTCTCCACCTTTTGATGGTGGCGTGCAATCCATATCGATGAGAATAAATTGATTCTATTGGATAGTGAAGTAAAAACGCGACAGCAGAGCGTGGAGAGTAAGAGAAGGCTTTAAAAGCGACACGTAATAAAGAAGTATAAGAAAAAAGACAAAAGGAGTTTTTGAAAGGAAAGGAAAAGAATCAGAGTCACGGAACTGTACCGCAACGGACTACGGAAATGACTAGCACCCGGTAATTGCGCCTTTTTATACCTTTTTTTTTTTTTTTCAGATAACTGATTTTTATATTTTCTATTATTTATTACTATAATTTTTTAAATATATATTACTCCTTCCCTGCAATAAAATATATTTACTTTAATTTTTATATAGATTTAAATAATATAATTAATAAATAAATTTGCTTTCTTATTTTTTAACCCTAATTTCGTTTAATAAAATTAATTATTTTATTATTTTTAAATAATATATACAAACACGAACAAGTCAATAATATGATATATTATTTCGTAAAATTATAATAAATTTATTATATTTTTACTGAATGATAAATTTTTTTTTATTTAAAATTGATAAAAATACATAACTACGTCAATCATTTATAGACATTTGGGGTAAAAAAGTATTCCACGCATAATTAAGTATATTAAAATACCAAATTACTTGACTTCTTATACATTAGAACGGCTGCATTAGACTCGAGTCCATGAGTGGATGTAGTAGGTGAGTTTTTTTTTTTCCCCCAATAAAAAATATATATTTTCTTACGAAGTTTTCTCTGTTTGTTAAATTCCACAAGTAAGTGTTGATCTTAGTTAGGGATTGTGGAAAATGGAAATACTTCCTACTCTCTTTCTGTTGAGTTTGTTTATAATTAATAGTATAATTTTTATTTACCATTGGAGGATTTAGATTTCTAATATGAACTGTGTGTATTAAATATTGAATTTAATATTAATTTTTTTATAATACTAAATGTGTTTCAGAATTATTAAAATTAATTATATAATATTATATATTAGTGTTTGCTTACTATTAATATGTCAAATCAATTGTTACTATATTAATGTGATTTTATATTTCTATTTAAGAAGATTATATTACTTTTTCAGATTAGATATAAATAAATGCATGATTCATGATTATTTACTTTAATTGAAAAGTATTTCTTCCATTTAAAAATACATTATTGAATTTATATATTATACCAATGATTTAATAATTTTGTTCCCCTCTAAGCCAGAAACTAACTATAACAGTATTGAAATGTGAAGGCTTATCACTTTCCTGCTGCACATCAAAGCAAAACATGTTTTAGCATATACATATATATATATTCTAATTTTCTAATTTATTATAAATTAATGTAACATCATGTGTTGATTTTTATTGTTTTAAAATTAATACTTTTTATCACTGAAATTTATTAATGACTTATATTTTTTTATTAAATTATAAATTTTTAATTGATTACCACTATACAACACTTATATCTTTAAAATTTTAAAAGTATAATTTATAATTTAAGACAGTGGTTCAACTCATTTTTTTTTTTTTTTGCTCAAGGCTATTCGTAATTTTAATATGGTCTGCAGGATATCTCTTTCCAAATTTAATATTCATAATTTTAATAATATTTTGTTATTTATGAAATGAATTTTATATTTTATTTATTATCTAAATTTGGAATTTTTTGACATTGTAAATTTTTCTCGCCGATATACAATAATATATAATAAAAATACTGAAATGTTAGAAAATTATTTAAAGGTGGTGCGGTCTTAAACAGAAATCCATCACCTATAATCAATTGGGAGGGTTTTAATTATTGTATTTTATTAAATCGGGCAAAAAAAAATTAAATTAATATCTACTATGTAAAACATTTATTAATTATTTTTAATATTGAGAATAAGAAATTGGATAATATATATATTACCTAATAAAAAAATAATATCATTAAATTATATTGAAAAATATAATTATTGAAAACTTTCTTATTAAAATAATAAATAAATATATTGAAACATAATTTAACAGTGGATATATATTTATTTTATTCATAATTGATTTTTTCTTTTTAATATAAAAAAAAAAATTAAAGGCTATGAATAAATAAGGTTCGCACATAATAGAAAGTTACAAGTTAATAACAAAGCTTAACATTTGGAATTGTACGGAACCACAACTTTTGTTAATTTGACAAGACAACGCATTATTACTCATAAAAGCCACAACCACACCATAATGCCTCAAACAACTCCTTTAAATTTTAATTGTTCTCTCTCTAAAAGACAAATTTATAAAATTAAAGATAATATTTTTATATAATAAATTTTTGTAATTTTCTTTGAAATAATAATTTCATAAAACCATCAAAAACAACCGTCTCTTCCCTTGTCTCTCCTTATATTCATTTTTCACTTTATTTTATATAATTTATAATATATTTTTTATCCTTTCATATAAATCTACACACTAAAACAAAATAGAAAAATGGTAATAAAATAGAAGATATATAATTTAATAAATAATAATAAAAAAAATTTAAAATCTTTATTCACTTCTATTGTACCTGGCAAGTACTCTACCTGTACCTATTTCTCTCTCTCTCTCTATCTCTCCTCTATCATGACCTTTCCATGTGTACCTCTTTTCTTTCTTTATATATTTTCCCCTCTCCTCCATTTCCACGCCCTCCATATAGTACTCTCCTTCTCTCTGTATCTTCTTACTCTTCTTCTTCGCCATAGCCATTACCCACTACCCACGAAGCACTCGTCTCTCTGTTTAATTTCCTGTAGAACTCTTATTTATAACAACTACCATTGCAGAAAGATCAATTAAACCAAGTTTTCACTATCAAGTCTCAATTTTCCTTCTGCATAAAAGATTTGCACATTTGGGTTTCAAAGAAATTAATTAATAATTAACAGTGTCTTCGAATTTGGAGCGCTCAGTTTCTGTTTCTCTCTCAAAAGCTACCACAGTTCACTTCCTGGCTCTAAAGGAAACGATGAAGCAGCTCATCCGTAGACTCTCACGCGTTGCAGATTCCTCCCAGTACAGCCTTTTACGGTCCGATTCACAAACCCGTAGATGTTCCGCTTCAAGATCGGTTCGCAGAGCAGAGTCTTTCCGGTGTTTGGTGAAGCCGGCAAGGCGAGCCGGTGGAACCAAGCCGGCACCGGAAGGTCATGTTCCGGTATACGTCGGCGATGAGATGGAACGGTTTATCGTAAGTGCGGAAGTACTTAACCATCCGATCTTCATCGGGCTTCTTAACAAGTCGGCTCAAGAGTACGGTTACGACCAAAAAGGTGTGTTGAGAATTCCTTGTCACGTGCTGGTTTTCGAGCGAGTTATGGAAGCGCTTCGACTCGGTCTGGAGTCACGTGACCTGGATGATCTTCTCAGTTCATTGTTCACTGATGACTACTTCTAAATTAGGCCTTTGTTTTTTTTTTTTTTTTTTTTTTTTTTTTTCCTTCTAGATCCTTGATATATATACAGAGAGAAAAAAAAGTCAAGAGATCTTTTAGTTTTGTTTTGCCCTTCTTTTTTGGATGTAAATACGTTTTTTTTTTTTTGACCTTCTGTTATGGTGATGATGATCACGCTCATTTGAAGGTTAAAGAGTTTTTCTTTTTCCTCTAAAATTTTCAGGGCTTGTTTTTTCACGTCCTCTGTAAAATCAGGGCTGAAGCTTTAATGGAAATATACACATATCATCTCTTTTGCCCTAATTTCTGTTTAATTATCATCAATCTTTATTTCTGCTCGTTTCTTGAGAACTTGAGGAAGAAATTTTCTATTATGTGAAATGCCACTCCGAAATCCCAATTTTGACTATTTGTTTGGTGCTAAATTGTAATTTTACAGAAAGGAGAAAAGATTCTAAGATCCGCCGTATGCGGTGGGCGTTTAATAATGCCACACCAATAATGGTGGTGGAGCAGCCTAGCAGGGCTAGGGTATTTTGGGGCAACTGTGGAATCTGGGGTACAAGCGTAATATGAAGCTTTTGTGGAGGGTAGTTTCTTCATTTTAAATTGCACAAGGGAATGAATATTCGAGGGATATGCTCTTGTCCAAGACGAACCGCTCCAAGCCAACTAATATCGTATGCGTTACAAAGTTCTAATATTTTCATTTATTTTATTGGTTTCACTTCCATCGAGTCGTCACCAACTGTTGAGTTTTATTTATAATCTCTATTAACGGGGAATTGGGCATGAATAATTTTGGATTTATTACACTAATTACTCATGTAATTATAATAATATATTATTTTTAGGGAAAAGTAAAAAATAAAATATTACTCCTTCTGTTCTTTTAGAAAAAAATTTATATTTTATTTCAAATGTCGCTTTTATAAATTTAAAATAGTATTAATTAAAAATTTTTAAATTTATCTTTATTTATTAAATCCCCTTAATCTTAACTAATTTACTTATTTTCTTTTTTAGCATTCTTGAAAAATGATAATTAGATAAATTACTATAAATTTTTTATAAAATTTATAGTCACTTATCATTATCTTAATTTATATGTTCCGTTCTTATACAATACTTGAAATGAAACGAAAAGAATATGTGATTTGATTTTCTTACACATTAAGATTTTATTTTGATAAAATAGAATATGAATTTTCTTTTATTAGCAATATGAAACCCAAAATGCTAATGGCCTTAATCAATATTGATGTAATATTAAGAGCCATTAAATGCTAATAGCATTAGCATTATGTATCCTCATATATTTTTTAAGAAAAAATTCCACTCATCTAAAAAGATTGAATTACGGGCAATTTCATAAGGTTTGTACAATTATTTTTAGATATTATAATGATGAAAATTAAGAGAATTGAGACAAATTTTACTTCTCCATCTAAAAATCAAGAAAATTTGGTAAAATAGTATAAGTTGAAAGGTATCATTTAGTAGGTTGAAAAAAAAAAAAATTCTTTAATAGGCATTTTAATGTATGAGATTTTCTATTTTCTTCGTAACATTTTCTAGTTCTAAATAGGACAACAAGTATACATTATTTAGATTTAAGATAAAGTGAGATGCCATCAAATCAAATAACAATTGCTCAAAATATGTTTATATTTAATGAATATTGTAATTACTTTTCAGTTAAAAAGAGTTTTTCTTTTGAAAAAAGGGTGAAAATAAATATATATGTATTTATTTATTTTTATGATAAAATAATATAATGGATTAAATTTCTTCTCGAATTAAATTCTATCCCATTAAAAATTAATATATTCCTTAAAGAGCATGCTGTAGACAAAGAAGAGCAAAAGAAGCACATAAAATCAGCCAGCAGAAATGATTAAAGGAACTGTCAAAACCGTTTCATTCAAACAAAACACTCAAATACATTATATCTAAAGGCACATTACATGCTTTAATTTAGGGGTTCTTTCTTCACCTAAAACAAATGTTGACATCATTAATTATATTGTAGCCTAAACGCAGCATTAATCATCGCCCACCTAATCTTGATTAGGTGAAATTGCACTTATTATACATTATTTTTACGAAGACTATATATATATATATATATATATAGTACTAATTAGTGATGAAATTAGAAAACTTTTTTATAAAAGGCCAAATTGATACCATTAATAATTTATTGTGTAAGTCTTATTCATGATAATTAAAAACGATGATTTATTTATTTTTCATAAGTGTGTCTGTAAAAACTATTTTAAACCAATATATGAAAACTCTCTGTATGATTCTAATATTTATTCTTACAATATATAATAATTTTCTTGTCTTTCATTTTAATTAAAAAAATTAATATATAGATGATTTTAGTGTACATAAAATATAATCGCAGTCTATAGATCATAGTAACGATTTATATACTGATATACATATATTCTATGAAGGTGTAATTAGTTGCATAATTAATTTTTTGAGATAATCATAAATAATTAATCTCTCTGTACTTGAAAAGGGTATTATACTTGTCAAAGATTTGATGAATACGATCATTAAACTTGCAAAGAAGGCCTGGCTGGTATTGGTGGTCTTTTGTTTGATTAATCATTACAGAGTCAAACAGAATGTACCATGATTCATGTTCATATAATTATTTTAATTAATCGTATAATTTCTTCAAATATAAGTATGTAGTATATCCATAGATTTTTTTTTTTTAAATATAGGGAATTAAAGACCTCGTTGAAATAAAAGAATTTAAAGTTAAGTACAATTAAAGCAATCTTTTGATTTTCATTTTAAACAAGAAAGATATTAACAGACAGATATAATTAATTCCAAATGAGTTTTAACACAAAATATTATATTTATGAAATGTGAATTTTAAATTAAAAGAAAATGCTTTTAGTTACTATTTAATTTGATGTGTTATTAAAATATACTCACTCCGTTTTATAATAATAAGCTTACTTTTCTTTTTTATTTTTTTTTAAATTATATTCCATTTTCCCTTTCAATAGTAATTAATTTATTAATTTTCTAATACGCCTCTTATTTAACATGCATCTTTATTAATATGAATCATTTAATTTTAATATATCATTTAATATTAATGAAGACGTATACGAGGAAAATACAATAAAATTTATTAATTTAATTACATTAACTATATTTTTCTTCATATATGAGATATTTATTTTTATAGCACAAATGAAGTATTAATAAAATTTATGAGTAACACTATATTTAAGTATAGTAAACAAGTCTAAGTTTTATTAGTAAATTTTCATTTATTCTATAATTGGAGCAATCCCCAAACGCTCCAAAACTTAATTAGCATGTTACTGTGGCCATGGGAAAATGGTTTTATTTTTGTAACGTTTAATAGATGGAAAAATAATAATAATAATAATAACAATAAGATGTTGTTTATATGAATTATTACGTGGAGTAGAGTAGGTTAGGGGGTCACACAACTCAGAAACAAGAAATATTTGGACAATACGTGGTGGGAGAATCGTCCCTTTCCTTTGCTTTTTGTATATTGGTTTAATTTGATGACCTCACTTTGAAATTTGGGATCATCTCTACCATTTCACAATTTCATCATTCAAATTAACAATTATCCATAATTAATCATCCAATAATTAAATCTAATAATCAATTGATTGTTATGATATATTATAAGATTTGATTGATGTCTTTACATATACATGAATATTCTAGTTTCCATATTAGTATTGATTGTATTTTCCTTATTGGAAAAACTTCCTATTTCTTGTATTTTCCTGATTGGAAAAGTTTCCTATTTCTTTCTCTTCTGTACTCTATACAAATGACTTAATACTATTGAATGGAACAATTAGAAAAACTATTCTCTTCTCTATATTCTTTGTTCATGTTCTTCTCCATTTTATTTATAACACGTTATTAGCACGAATCATTTTACAATATTTTTCATAATTTTGGATAGCTTGTGGTTTGCTACAACCCAGCTAAGGCGAAAAATTTGAAGAAATAAAATTCAAGATTTATGGTAAACAATTTTTATCTAATTAATTACTATTATTATTAATATTTATATTTTTTTTTAAGAAAAAAAACTAAATCGTTTTTTTTAAGAAATCGTTTGAAAATATTGGGCTAATTAATTTGAAGAAATCATTTTTTTTTCTCTCTTACAATCATTTATTTCAAATCGTTTTTTTTTTTTAGATTTATAAAGATTTGATATACTATTTAATGATTAATCAATTAAATTCTAGTTCCTGAAGAACTAGTATTATATTTTAAATACTAGTTCCTGAAGAACTAGTATTATTTATAGTTCCTAAAGAACTAATTAAATAAATAACTAAGCTATGAGTTTTTAGAGAATTAGTATTATATTTTAAATTCTAGTTCCTGAAGAACTAGTATTATTTATAATTCCTGAAGAACTAATTAAATAAATAACTAAGCTATGAGTTCCTGAAGAACTAATAATAATTACAGTTCCTGAAAAACTGGTATTCTCTATAGTACTTGAAGAATTGGTATTCTCTACAGTTTTTGAAAAACTGATATTCTCTACAGTTCCTGAATAATTGATATTCTATATAGTTCCTGAAAAACTAATTAAAGTAAACAAATTCATTAAAGAATCATTAAATGTTCCTGAAAAACTAAATACATTGTCTACAAGTCTTTAAAAAACTGATTTTATTATGATTTTATATTAGACAATGTTAATTAATGGGTCTCGACATCATGAGTAAGAATTATTTATACTAGTATCACTCCTTCGAGTAATCAAATAAATAAAATAGACATCCTTGAAAAATTGATATTTTATGTTCCTGAATAACTAATAAATTTGATTTAAGTTACACGCATTGAATAAATTGGATATCAATAAAATACCTGCGTACGGCCATAATATTAAGGTAAACCTTTTTGCTTTGATTTTTCTGTTTTGGGTGCTTCATTGTTGTTTATATGTATTGGAATGATGGGTATGGCCTATTTGATTTACCAACCAAATTGTAACTTTTAGTTGGTTATCAATTATAACAACACATTTTATGTATAGTTTTAAAGTCATGGCTTATAATTTTTTTTTTGGCATAAAATCCGACCCTAAATTATTTATTTATTGATTGATTAACTTGCTTTATGGGAAAATGGTGATCTTGCGTTCATATTAATAGGTTTACTTGATTGATTAAATTGAGATTGATTCTACTAGTGTATATATTATTATATATCCTTCGGTCTTAGCATCTTAACTCAAAATTTATTTTATGGACAATACATGTCTCATACATATATATATATATTTGTTAGTTGAATAGCCTACAAAAAAGTTGTGTGTGTTATATATGTTTTAAATTTACTTATGTCAATCTGTATTAGATGTGAAAACAATTAGAGATTTAAATGTGAGATGAGATTAATACAAATTATATAAGTAACATGATTTTGTTAATTTGTGAATTGATGAATTTATTTCTGGATTGCATACATTGTTGGATTTATGTTGGTATAGAGAAGCATAATTAGTGCTTACCTTTCCTTGGTATGATAAATTATGAATTTAATATTTATTAAAATTAAAATTAATTTGTTTTCTGATTGATCTATTTATATATATTTTAAATATATGCAAATTAAGTTATTTAAATAAAGTGAAGTATAGTGAATTAAAGTTTGGTTGATAATTTTTATATGCTCTTGAATTCAATGGAAATAATTTTTGACATAAGTTGTTGATAATGAAATGCATTTAGATGCTAGCAAAAGTAAAAGCTATTATCTACTTAAACCTCATTTAAGTGAGAATTTAAAGGTTGAATATCTTACTATTAATGATTTTTATATTTTCTAAAAGAGTTTTAAAGATAGATATAATCACTTGAAATATGTGATACTACCATAAACTCAATATGATTGGTTAAACCTACACCTACAAGACTTGAAGTCTATTTGAGAATATAATTTAACCATGTTTAAAATTACTTCACAGCTGAAATTGTGCTGTAATAAAGTTACATGCTCCTGTAATAGCAATATAAAAAGTGAAAATTTAGAAATATTATTTTTCTAGTGGACCGCAAAGAATAATTATTAATAAGAAATCATCAAACAATGCCCACTAGTACAACTGTATTCTCTGAAGTGAATACTATAAATCATTTGGTATATAATGAGAATTTTAAAAGAATAATTGCTAATGAGAAATCATCAAATAATGTCCATAAGTACAACTATATTCCCTGAAGTGACTACTATAAATCATTTGGTAAATCATGAGATTTTCAAAAAGGAACCGCCCATATAGAGGACACAACTCAATTCAATATTGATGATTTTATGTAAACTCCTTGAATGAGTAATTTGCAAGAATTTTATAAGTTGTGTATTATAATGAATTATTTAATTATTGTTTTATCCCTAGTATACATGCACAATATATTGCATTGAACTTGCAGTTCAAGCATTGAACTTATAGTTCAATAATTAAACCTTGAAAGTTTGGCATGAATGCCATTATGTACATCATATATACTCTCCCTTGAAACTTGTATAAGGACATGAGTCATAAATTTTTTGTGCCATGAATATATTAAATCTATCTCAATGTGTGATAATGGGTCCACAAAAGAGACTATGAATTTGTTTTGATGAGGCATATTTTTCGACATTAGGGGGAGGAAAAGCACCTGCAGTACTAAAGAATGTCGAGAAATTTATTAGAAGAAAAACCCTTTAAATAATTTTGGTCCATGTACAAGTTAGAGTGAACCAAAAGTTCACAAAATAATACAGTTGTAACAAATTGTAACTTAACTGTCAAATGCATTTATAGATGCTAAAAGAGTGACAAAGTCTCATATTATAGCTGCTAATACCCCAGCAAGGGTTGTGATTCCAATTGCAAATAGAAAATCAATCAATCTCACTACATGCCAGAAGCGTGGATAGTAAATTGGAACTAAAAACAAAAATCCGCAGAAAAGAAAAGTAACGCCACTCATAAAATCTCCTGAAGAGGAAGATCTCTGTCAAAAAGTTATAACTAATTATGAGACACAGACTGAGACAATGGAACAATTAGATCCTCCAGATGTGGCTTCTGGAGTTGATGATCATATAAATGAAAACTATGAGATCTCAATTATTTTGTGATATAAGAAAGAGTTGATAGAAATTTAATTATCGTCGACGATGAATTTACCTCAACAGTAGTTTTTACTGTGACAAAAGAAAATATGGATCCATAATCTACAAGTATAACTGAATATTAGCATAAACATGATTGATCATCATGGAATGAGGCAATTAAAGTAGAGCTAGACTCGTTCTATCATTGATTATGAGAAAAATAATTCTCTTATTATGGAAATGATCATGTTCCGATACTTAATTAATATGGCAGTTAATGAAAGGCTTATTGTACGCCTTATGAAAGTAATAAGAGTCCCAGAATGACTAAGTATATTATAAATGAATACACATTAAACATATGACATATATTTCATCAAATTGCAAAAATCTATGTATGGATTAAAGCAATATGGACATGTGGTATGATTATTTTGAGTAAATTCTTATTGAAAGAAAGATATGTGAATAATACACTATGTCCATTTGTATTCATAAAAGACCATAAAATGGTATATGTTATTATTGCAGTATAAGTTGATTTAAATATCAATGTGACTCCTAATGAACTCAAATAAATATGTACCTGTTTGAAAAGTGAGTTTGAAATGAAAAATTTAAAGGAAATGAAATTTTGTATCGGCCTGCAGACCGATTATTAAGGAGTCCTAATACACCAGTATGCTTATGTGAAAAAGATATTTAAATACACCAGTATGCTTATATGGAAAAGATATTTAAGCAATTTTTGCATGGATAAATCTTCTCTCTCAACCACACTAATAGGTGGTCCGCTCACTAGAAATGAAAAGAAACCCTTTTAGACCTAAAAAAGATAATAAAGAACTGTTTAGTCTTGAAGTACCATATATAAGTGCTATATGGCACTCTTATGTCTTGCAAATTGCATCAGGCCTGATATTGCATTTGCAAGAAAAAAAAAATTCATAGCTAGGTATAGCTTTGCACCTACAAAGAGATATTAGAGTGGTGTAAAAAGTTATCTTCAATATACTATTAATATTATAATTCATATTTGAAATTGGTCTATATGCAAATATTGGTTATTTGCTTAGTTTCTATGATGGTAGATTTTAGACTGGCTATGTATTCACTTATAGTAGTACTGCAATTTTATAAAGATTTTTATGGTCCTGAAGTACCTCACTAAAAGATACTCCCATTGTATTTTGAGAATAATGCAATTTGAATTGCACAAATTAAAGGTAGTTATATTAAGGGTAACGAAGTAGACATGAACTTCACCCAAATTCTTGTATATATATAAGCTCCAGAAGAGATATCCACCAAATTCGCTTGAGTGACAATTTAACAGACTTATGTATTAAGTTTTTACCTAATGTGGTATTTAAACGGCATCGTTTCATCAATTAGTATACGCCGTGTTAAAATCTGTCATCATCAGGGGGAGCGAATTAGTATATGATTGTACTCTTTTTCCTTAGTCAAGTTTTTATCCCATAGGATTTTCTTGGACAAAGGTTTTAACGAGGCAATCTGTGCAATGAAAAAATAGCGCATGAAATATACTTTTTTCCTTAGATATGTTTTTTCCCACTGGATTTTCTAATAAGGTTTTTAACGAGTTATATTCACAGCGCAAGTAATATCCTAAGGGAGTACTACAAATAAATTATTATATGTGGATATTACTTAAACATCATTAAGTATACGATTTGACAACTTGGCAGATTTGTTTACAAAGGCACTCCTTACAATCACATTTGAAAAGTTAGTCAACAAAATTAGCATGCGTCAGCTAAGAGATATTTGATAGAAATCATATTTTCATGAGAGGGAGATTTTAATGCACTGTACTCTTTTTTCCTTAGCCTAGGTTTTGTCCCATTAGGTTTTCCTAGTAAGGTTTTTAATGAGGCAGTGTTATGGCGCAAATCTCTACAAGAATAATATACTCTTTTTCCTTTACTAAAATTTTTTTTCCCACAGGGTTTTTCCTTAATAAGGTTTTAACGAGGCATATTATTTGTAAAAGACATCAAGGGGGAGTGTTATGATATATTATAAGATTTGATTGATGTTTTTCCATATACATGAATATTTTAGTTTTCATATTAGTATTGATTGTATTTTCCTTATTGGAAAAACTTCCTATTTCTTGTATTTTTCTGATTAGAAAAGTTTCCTATTTCTTTCTTTTCTGTACTCTATATAAAGGGCTTAATACTATTGAATGGAACAATTAGAAAAACTATTATCTTCTCTATATTTTTTGTTCATGTTTTTCTCCATTTTATTTATAACATTGATTAACTTATTATTATTATTTTTATTATTATAAGTGATTCTATCTCATGTAATTCTAAAGATTAACAATCAGAAATCTTTTTTACCCTAATTTCTCTGATTGTCGAATTTTTAATTTAGTAGCGTTCAAATTATATTCAGAATGTTGAATTATATAAATTTAAAACTTTAGTTGAAATCAATAATTTAAAAAATATATATATATTTTTAATAGGTGACGTTCTATGGATCAGTATCAGACAACTTGTAGCGTTTTGTTTTATTGAAGAAGATTAATGGTATATTAATTAAATAAGAACTCAATCAACAGGAACTATGGACTCACATTCAAGGTACAGTGCCTGAAGCAGACAAATAGAACGGATGATAAGCTTTGCAGCCTAAGATAAGCTCTGAAAATCTGAGAAGAAAAAGGAGAATGAAGGAGAATATATAATTATTAATTAATCTTTCATCGCCGCAAAGCAATGCATATAATCCCTTAATTATTGATTATAAGAATTAATTATGAAATTCAATAACTCCACCGAAATGTAAGACCAACTGTTTCTGCTTGACTTGATTAAGCATAATAATTAACTAGCTAATGTATTCTTTAAGTTGACCATTTTTAATTAGCTTTATAAAAACTATATTTTCTTGAAACAATAATTTATGAAATTTTATATTTTCTTTGCTATTAATTATCTAAATCTTTATTTTTATAAATGAGAATCCCATCTCCCATCTAAAAAAAAAAAAGTAATTTTTCCAAATTAAGAATGAAAACATTCAAATTAAACTTAATTATATTTAGAAACTATTTCTAAAATATTTATAATGTTTAAAAATAATATAATATTTATGTTCACATTGTGTTGTAGGATGCTTAGTTATATTTTATGGTGAGATATCTTAGTTAGGTATATATGTATATAACTAAGAGAAGGAAAATATATAGTTAGTTGGTTGCCATATATGAATAGACAAAGGCAACTACTACTAGAAGATTATTTTCAATCTTCTTTTTTTTATTATTTTTAGTATTTAAATCATGATATGGGTCTACACATATATAGGTTGATCTTGCAATATCATATACATCTTTTCGAAGAATAAAATGGCAAAATCTTAATTTTTAATCTCTAATTAATATATATAAAATATACATGAAAATTGTACTATTTGGTGCCGTTGCCTAGTTTTTTTTTTTTTTTTTTAAACATCAAATTAATTACTGAAAAATATGTTTTTAAACCAAACCATTAGATATATATTTAATTATTATTTTTTAAAATTTATATTTTCTTTAAATAATTAGTAATAATATATGAAAGCAATTTTTGTATTTAAATAGTTATTTGTTTAAATCGGTTTAATTACATCGATCTAGTGCGTGCTAAACTTGTACTCTATTCATACTCAAAAATTTAAATACAAAAATTGCTAATTTAGAAAAATTGTATTTAAATAGTAAAGAAATTGCTAATTAAAGCTTTGATTTAGAGTTGATAGTTTGTTTAAATAGTTAATTAAGTTCTAGATTATCACTTATCAAGATCTTCAAAACTTCAGTATTTCTTGGGATGTTCACATTGCTCTTGTATAACTTGGCCGGTGACCAACCATAAATTAAGAAGTAGAAAAGGGACCTTTCTTTTCCTTTCCATTTTGGGAGTTAATTAAGAAGTTAGATCAAACAAAACAGTCAAAAATATCATTTTTAATGGGAAAAGAAAAAAAAACGACAATTTTACAAAGCCAGCTTAAGTTGGAAGATAAGCGATAAAAATAGTCTCAATAGCTAAAAGACATGTGTATACGGGAAGTCATCATTTTTTTCTGTGAATGCTTCATAATTTTCCTATGGATTCATTTTCTGAAAAACCTCATTCTTACTCTCGCTTTACTCCGACTTAAGCATTAGAAGTCTTCGGTCGAGTCAGTCTTGAAGAGCTATTTTTTATTTATAAATCTTACCTCTCAGATTTATATTATATGATGAGCTCTCCATCATATGAAAGATAATTAATTTATTCCTCATCATCAGATATTATTATAAAAAAAAAAAAAAAAAACTGCCATAAAAATTTAAAAAATATATACATATGTACGAACTACAATATCAATACATAAGCTGGGTACAGCTTATATATCATTTAAAAGAAAAATATACTATCATGCTAATAATTATATAAACTTCGATATTTGCCGACTAATTGATTAGTGGTAATTATTATATATATAATTATTATCAATTAATAGACTTTATATGATTGTATCTTATAATAATGAATAAATATACAGTACACACAAATATTCCCATTAATATATTATTATTAAATATAGAATAAAACAATTAATTTAATTTTGTTGGGATGATTAGAAGAAATTGCATCTGCATGGGTTTTATACGCGTGAATGTGACAGTACAGTACCAAGAAAATGCATGCCCTTATTTTGCGGATTAAGGCACATGGGTTTAGCATGTTAGTGTACTGTCAATTTCATTTCCTTTAATTACTATAATAATATATTTCATTATCTTATCATTTTTTTTTCTGTAATTATTTTGGAGAAACCAAGGAATTTTTGCTCATGTTTTTTAATTTTATTTATAGAAGATCCGATCATCTTAATTCCTAGTTAAGTAGTTATAATTATCATGTGAAAGTATGATATTAGTCACATGGGGTTCAGGTTTAATGATTGAGAGAGAGATCTTCATCTCATGTTATGCAATGCCCAGAGTTTGGAGATCTTCTCAATATTATGACTGGGAAATTATATTAATTAATTTAAAATTAATTTTTTAATTAGCAACTCTAAATGATAAAAAGATTATTAAATAACTTTAATCTTAATAAGACAGATAAATATATTTTTATTTTATCATTAAAATTCATCTTTTTTTCTCTCACAAAACTCTCTCACTAAATTAAAAAAAAAAAAATTATTGCACAAAACTACTTAAAACGATAATTAAATTGAAATAGAATGAGTATTTAACTGCGTCGGAGCCGAGGGGTGGGATTGAATCAATTCCCTTGATTCAGACACGTGCTATCTACTGCCTAACGATTTTGTTGGCCTTCATTAAATGCCTTCACATGGCATTTGCAAGTGAACCAAGTTTACATGTCTTAGAAACTTGATTTCTCCCTCTTAACCTCAACATTCTCTCCCTCTCACAAAACAAAGCTTTCAAATCTTGATATTCTAAATTTTTATTCTTTTGAATTGAAAATGGAACAAAAAGTTAAATAATCATATAAAGGAATTGATGTCAAGCAAACTAAACTTGGACAATGATGAGATGGATATGCATCAATTTCGCTTCAAATCCTTCAAAAAATTAAGCTCAGAGATCAAATTAATAACTTTTGTAATGCCAGAGCAGAATAATCAAATTGCAAAATGAACTTAAATATGAATTAAGTGAATTCAAATGCCCGTAAAATAGCTTTGCCAATTAAAACATTTAACTAAACAAAGCTTAAACAAAAATGTTGAGCTAGAGTTACCCCTTAGCTCGAATCTCATACATAAGCTGCATTCTTCGGCGAGCCCACCAATAAACAAGACTGTTGCAGAGATTACTGTACAGTGCACACTACCAAAAAAGTTAGAACACTCGTTCAACAATTTCTCATGGTCCTTGATATCAAGCCTTGCTGCTTTTTCTCTTCTGCTTCTTATATTCATCATATAATTGCAGGCCTAACATGGTACGATCTAATTCACCTCTTAATCTCTCATTCTCTTTCAAGTTACGAAGGACCATGAAATGATCCAAAAATTTCTTTCTCAACTCATCTTCATCGACTGAACTTATATCTAGAGTTCTTTCAATATCAGCCACTTTAGAAGACCCCTTTCTTCTTTTGTTATTCGATTTTCTGGTATCGTATTTTGGGTCGAGTAACTCTCGTTCAAGTGACAAGTCTGTAAAAGCTTGCTGAGGAGATATTGAGGATAGATAAACTTGGTTGTGGGAAGTGTTCATGCTGGAAATGCTTGAAGCCATTGTTGAAACAGCTGGATGGTAATGCTTCGCGAGAAGATTGAGTTCCCACAGGACTGAAGCAAGTGCACCACTTAAATTAGGGTCTGTGGCATACGGCTGATATTTCTGCACAGCAATCAAACATACACCAACAGATGTTAAGTTGGTCGTTAGTTGTTGCAATCAAATGAAGAGCTTGGTGGTTGGGAGCAACTTTAGTGAAGAGAGCATAAAATAAAAATCTGATACTAGTCATCACTGTGTTTAAATAAAAATGAAGCATGCAGTGTGAAGTCCAATGAAAATACCAAAAAAGTAGAGTATATGTTACAAATTTATGAAAAATAGCTTAAAGAAAGCTTACTGCAATGGAACCAGAAACTGAGCCACCCCCTGCATCGTTTTCCAATAGATTCCGGCATTTGACATTCTTCTGAAGAAGGTACTTCAAAGTTACCAAAGCTGCAAAGATTATCCAAATAATGAAGTTTCAACAAACAGAGAACAAAGAACTTTATTGAGAGTTAGAAGGTCAAGGGAACTAAGGCATACCAGCCATGGATTCAGCTGATCCAAAGCACAATGAGAATGTGGCCAAACGTTTTACAAATGCAGCAGCCTTTTGCATGTCATGCTGTCTATCTTCACATAACATAATCTTCAAGGCTTCTGCCAATACTTCACCCTGGTCTCTGCAAAAACACGTTACAAATTGAATGAGAAAATGTGAGGAACATCTTCACTTCCATATCTAGCATGGGTAGCAGTAGCACACACCTTCCAGGCCTGTACTCAAGAATAAGATTGTACAGCAGCACAAAGAAGCCCTGTAAATCAACATTCAAGGCATCTAAATTGTTCCTCATCACTTTAAAGGCAATGATGCAGCACTGAAGGCGTTCCGATACAGTCAAGTACTTTAAACATTTTTTTGAGGAACTTTCGGAGTTGCTACAGCCTCCAGCAAGCTTTTTCAGATAGTTCATAAGATCTCCAACATAATCCAGGTCTATTAGATGAGAGAACTTTCCCAATCCATTCAGACAGGGTGCAAGCAGTGGGTGGGCACCAGGAGCATTGGCAACTAAATTATCTGTTGCCTCAGGACTGGAACAATAAAATAAAACAAGTGAAATTGATGAGAGAGTGAACAGTTCTTTTGTCCATGAAGTCCTGATCAAAAGAATACAAGGCAAAAGAGAAAGCACTTTTAACAATTAGATACCTATAAGCAGATTCAAACTATTGTTACTTATCAACTACAGATGTCAAATTCAATTCAAGAAATCCTAGTTGCTCAAAAACAAGTTGTATCTACGCGATGAAATGAGACCCAGCAAGACGAGTTCCATAAAGGAGGATCACATTTCTAAAGTCATGCTGTACCACATATGAGCCAGTCATAACAGCTAATGTGTAATCTGGAAACAAACCTAGATGTGGTTGACTGCATCGTATGCTTCAAGATGCGAAAATATGTCTCAAAGACAGCAGAAAGTGTCTCTGATTGCATCCTCCTCCGCTCAGCGACATCTGGGGCAAAGGCAGCAGACTTGTAATCAGCAGCAACCTGTTTATAGCCAATACCATGACCATTATTAGCAGAAAACAAACAACTTCAAGAAGCTAATATCATAACCGAACAGCAAATACCTCCTCCCTCATTTTTGTCATCATCTCTTTTCTACTTTTTTTTCTATCATTCTCTTGCACTTGACTTGGCTCCTCAATATTCTTTCTCTTTTTGTTTTTCTTGTTTTTAACCATATTTTCCTTCTCTTGTTCTGCGGCCTTTCCAAGATCTTCATCAAAGGACAAAGATAAGAACACCTGATAGGGTATTACGAATAAAATGAGCCAAAAAAAAGATTCAAAAGATGAAATTTGTAGAAAAGAGCTCAAATGAGAAAGCTTTTATGACAGAAACTAGTTCTCAAACTATTAATTGTTCAAACTACTTTGTAGAGCAGGAAAATTGCCTTCATAAATATTCAATGATGTGTAGGAATTAGGCCCAGATATGTGCCGTATATTCCTCAAGTACCTTTTATGAATAAATAGGTGCTTAACACACAAAGGCTTTATCATCCATGATATTATGATTTATGTGACCGAGAGATGTCATGCTTGCTCAGCAAGTGTACCAAACTAACAAATCAAATTCATTGCAACCAATTAATCTCTTTATACCTCAACAGAATCAGGATGCAATTGACAATCATGAGCTTTAACATGATCGGCTATCAACCTGACAGCCTCCACAGTAGATTGACCACCATGTTTTCCCTCACTGGTAAAAAGCGACTTAATAGTCGCACAACAAAGTTTCCTGTTAAAAAGTAGCAGACACATAGTTAGACCAAAGTCATTGAAATATCTAGTAAGTATTAAGACTAGGTATGGATATTCAGAAAGTGAATAAAGAACCCACGGAGCAACTCTAGGTGGTTAAAGAAAATTGAACCATTAAGCAGTTGCCAAAATAAACAATATATACACACATCAACGCAACCTTTAATACATAAAGCTGCTTGAGGCTTTTTATGGTCCAAACATTTAGCTTAGAACAATAAGCATCATTCATACTGGAGGATAATACATGCAATCCAGATTAAATAGCTAAGCCTTTGCCAAGGTTTTTAACAGCTGTAAAATCCCATAAATAGCCATGAAGGGCATATTTGGTTTTGGGAAATTTCATCTTGACAATGCACTTCCTTTATTAGCCATTCAATAAGTATAATAAATTAAAAGATGGTCAACTTAGAAGCAAGCCTAGTTACAATACAAATTATGTTGTGTGAAACTTAGTACCACTGAAAGAATGGCCAGTTAATAAACTATGGAAAATATAATTTCAATATTAGCTTGTATCCACAATTATTCTTTAGATTGGAAGAGAAAGAGAGAGAGAGAGAGAGAGAGAGAGGGAGTGGTGGATAGCATGTAAATTTTTGTAATAGTAGCTTAACCCTGACATAGCTTAACATTGACATGGATATAGTGAATTGCTAAAGGAGTTGACAGATAGAATCAAGAAAAAAACTATACTAAATTACTGATCAGGTTTTCCTTTTCCCTAAAACATTTTACAGAAATCTTTGTAATGCTTCCATCATAGCCTATACCTTGAAACACCCCCCACACCCCAAATATATTAGTGTAAAACAACTAAGGAACATGAAAATGACGAGAATGAAAATGATAAGAACTATAGCAAAACCTTATGACATCATCTGGAGAACCAATGTTTCCAACCACAGCACCTAGCAAGTTCTCACGGAAGTTGAAGTGGGGAACTGCTTCAAGTAAAGTGCAAATGCAGTGCACAGCCACATGCTTAAACTTGGACTGTTTCTCTAATGCCATAAGCTTCAACAAGTATCCCTGACAATGTGATTCCAAGAAATAAATAAAAAAGAAATATTAATGTAAATCAAAATCTATCTTGGCAACCAACAGTGGAAAAATTGTTAAAAAAAGGTAAAGATTAACGCATTTGACACTAAATGCAAGAGTGCAGATAATCCAACTTATTGATGATGGTGTCCTATTATGCTAGATACATGCAAAGAATGCAACTTAAAACAAAAGAAAGCCAAGGTAAATTATTATGACAAGCATCTAAAATTTATTAAAATTTCTTCATAAAAAAGAGATCCAAGTTAAACCTTGTATACAGACAAAAGTGTTGATTCATAGTAACGCATCTTTTTAACTTCCTTGGAAACTTTCATTTCTAGCTCCTTTTCAGTTGGAAGCCGAATCCGGTACCTGTCATATGCGTTTTGGAAGGAATATCAGATATTACATTTTCTTATGAAAGAGACATCATAATTAAAAGAGCGTGATAGAACAAAGGCAGGAATCTTACCCTGGAATAATGTCTTTGAAAACAGCCAACAAGGATAACAATCCAAGTTTAACGATAGCATGATCATCATCTTTGCAGTATTGCAACATCTCTTTCAATGATTTTATATTGGACTCTGGATCTGCCAGCAATGCAATTCCCAGCTCTGCCAGCCTATGCTTTTTGTCTTCAAAGGCTGCTTCAGCTGTGAGATCTTCTTTCACCTCTGCCTAAAGAAAAAGAAAATAGAGTGTTCTATGAGATTCTCAAAATAGAATTATAAGAGATTTTGCTGCACACTCTGTCACTCCAAAGTGGGGGAAGAAACACTGATTGAATAGAATACATAAAATTAAGGAAAAAATCAACAAATTTCTAATTTCTAATATATAAATACAGCAGTATTTTAGTCCATGCAAGAGAAAATTAAGTCATACACGTACATGTTGCATGTATTTGAATAGAAAGAAGGGAACAGGTTTGCTGAATCAATAATTCCATTGGTTTACAGTTTGGGGCTTTGGATTTTCTTGACAAAAGCACCCATGCAGCATCATCGCAAGTAGAAAACAAGTCATGCAAAACACTCCAATACAGTAAAACACATGATAGTAATTGATTGGAGTGAAAACCATTACATATCAACACAACTGAAGCGCCACAAGAACATAACAATGCTTGTTATGACTATATATCACCGTTGTGACAAACTGATAATTGAACATAGCTAGTGCTGATATTCACATCTATATAGAGAGTAAAAGCTCATACGTTCCAATGGATTCATAACCACAGAAGATTTTACACTAATTTCAGAAACAACAGCTCAACGAGTATATAGGAACTCTAATCAGACAATACCAGCACAGCTGCTTGTGGGGTTTGTTGCACTTCTTCTTCAGTTTTCCCCAACTCCTTCCCTTGTTTCTTTGCCTCCTTCCTGGCCTTTTTCAGCTTTGCCCTCCTTTCTGCTTTTGTCAACTTAAACATACCTTTATCAGCACCAGAATCATCTTTTTCTTCATCTCCATCTTCACCATTTTCCGGATTTTTCAATGTCTTAGACACTACAAAATAAAACACATACACACACACTAGATTAACACTCGCAATAAAAGTACTAAGCAAATTAAATTAAAGCAGAGGAACTGAGAAAAAATTTACATGTTCGATAGTAAAGTTTTCCATCTAAAGTCTTGACAGGAAGAGAATCAACGGCATCGACTCCAACTTCATGCTGTTTTTCTTGCTCTTGTTGCTTCTGTGACTTCCTCCGTTGCCGCTTCTCATACGCTGCTTCGATATCATCTTCTTCCAAATCAGCTATGCGAGTAACATGCCTTGTAACATGAAACAATGCGAAATCAAATAACAATAATAGACAAAGCCAGAAACAAAGAGGAGAGGGGATCGTACTTGGTGATGATATCGGTGTCCAAGCGAGAAACAAAGCCAGCATAATCGCGATTCTCATTGACAAATTGCAAATCCTCATCGGAGACCTCGATTTCTTCCTCTGTGATCTCCGGTGGTAACTCCGGTGGCAACACTATCTTTTGCTTCTGCTTCTTCTTCACCATTTCTTTCTTTGATCTTTTACCAAACAAACAAACAAACTGAAACGTCTGATTCAGACACCAGAAGTCCGCACTGTGACCGAAGCTAAGGCTTAGGGTTTTAGAGTGCTAGGTTCGTTATTAGAGGGAGTGGCGATTTCGTTTTCTAATATGGGCTTATTGTTGGGCCTAAATGGACCATAGCCCAATTTATTTAATAGGACAGGCTTAAAGTTTTCATCTAGGCCCAAATTTACAAATTGCTAGGGCGAACCAAATTACAATTGAGCCCTTTTTATGTTAACCTAGCTTACCATAAAACGAGAACACCCATCGATACATTTTTTCAAGGGATCTTTAAATTTAATTATTTTTATAACGAAGATTTTGTCGATATTGTACCTTAGAAAACATAAAAGAGCGATGTACTCCATGATATAATTAATATGGTCAAATTTATATATTTTTCCTAAAAATTAATAGTAGAGAAAAAGTATAAAATTATTAAAAAAGTGTAATTACATATAATTACTTAAGACTCTAACAAAAAAAATAATGCAATTTAAAAATTTTTAATAATAGCATATCAAAGTATAATTTAATAATAAGTACATAAATCACCTGAGCAATTGATTCAAATCCCCTTCTCAATGTTTAAAAAAAAATCAATACCGCAAACGTAAAAAGAAAAAATAAAAAGATTTAAAAATTCTCATATTTTATATTTATTTTAAAAATTTAAAATATAAGATACGACGGATGTTTGCTTAATAATTTTTTGACCCATATTATATTTATATAGAGGGAGAGAGATTTTGAGCCATTCGGCCGCTATAAAACTATAAACTAAAGCTTAGTAGCTTTAGCATCTTATTTTTCAAGTACATAATAAATGATGGAAGTTTGTTTAGTTGAACTAACTCTAATTATGCTGATGATAGGGACTATGCCTTGCTTTTTAAATTCAGCGCCCAAGGGTTAAAATAATTATTAGAATCAAGACTTTTGTTTAAAACAATACATAAAAGTCTAGGGAAAAAAAAAAAAAAAACATAATAGTCAATCTATGTTTGTAAATTTATTAATATAAGAGATTTTTTAGCCATTTTTTTTCTTTTTAATCTTCTGTTATTATTTTTTCTCTATTTTAATGCCACCTATCATATTATATCAATATATACGGGCCTACTTTATTAATTGTTGTATATTATTTTCTCCAAAAAGACAATAAAAAGAGTTGAGTTACTATACAATTTGTGGATTTAGATTTAAATTTAAATTATTATATTTATATATAATTAAAACATCAAAAAAATATTTAAATTAATAAAATAGTCACAATAATTTATGTATTTTAAAATATTATAAAAACATAAATTAAATAAAAATATAATTATAATTTCACTCACAATTTTTTTTTTAAACAAAATAATAACTAGACTTTCAAACTCAAAAAAAATCTAATTTTATTTAAATTTTTATGAACTGCCCAAATCATAAACTACCCCAAATCCCTATTGTTAATAATTTTTTAATGTAGCCCATGGCCCAGCGTTTGACTCCCCCTCGTCTTTGCCATTTAGCAGCGTTACTTTTTATATACGTCAGAAATTTTAATATGGAGAGTAGTCTCAGAATTTTTAATATAAAATATTGTCACGAAAAATAAAATTTTAATTAATTTTTTATTTTTAAAAATTAAAAAAAAATATGTAGTTTGACTCTTTATATATAGAGAGTTAAATATCACATTTTATTTATGACTTTAATTAGTGCAAAAGAAATTTTAATTCATTTTATTTAAGATAATTTTAGTCATATTTTTTCTATTGGATAAATTTAAAGAATTAAAAAAAAAATAATTAATGCTTATGAGATGAAATAAAATAAAAAGTAAAATACAAAGTCTATTGAATTTAAATAAAATTTTTTACTATTTATCAACTATATATTATTTATTAAATAAATATGTTATTTAAAATAAATAACACTATAGAAAATGCTCTTGTACACCTTACTTTCTTTTTTTCTCCTCAGCCCACACTAGATTCATTATTTATTATTTTTTTTTAAAGCAGAGTTTTAATTATATTTCTTATTTATTTATATTTTTATTATATTTTAATATACAAAAATTATTGTGATTATTTTATTAATTCAAATGTTTTTTATACTTTGATTATTAACATAACTAAAATAATTCAAATTTAAATCTAAATTCACAAATCATATTACTCTTTATACTACTTTTTTGAATAAAATAATATTTAATAATTAATAAAGTGGAGCTTATATGTTTTAACGGTATACTAAATGACATTAAAAAAAATTAATAAGAGAATGTAAAAAAAATAAAATGACTACCACATATCCTCAATAGAATCAAGGATCCCAATTGAGTTTAAATTTTAACATTAATAAAATTTAAATTTTCACATTCACTCCTTAATTAAAACACAAACGGTTCTTGATGGTTGAAGCAATAATTTGTGGCTCGCTAAGGCAGTTGGTGAATACACGCCATTGACCGGATAGTTATCTTAATTCCTAATATTTCCTCCATATATATAAGGGGACAAAGGTACTCATGATTTACATGCACCAAGGCTGTGAAAATTTGAAGAATTTTTAAAATAATTGCCATCATGTATCTTTTCTTTCTTTTTATAAAGATTATAATAAATGAATTCATGTCTTGCCATTTATCATTTATCTTTTTTGTATAGTATCATTTTATTTTTTTATAGATTAAAAATTCAAACTCGAAATCTTTTATTCTAAAAATAATTTCACTAGTATCAAATTAAAAGCTCATTGGTTATTCTTTATATAATTTTTCAGGCGAATTATTATTTAGTTTTTGATATTTGATTTAATTAACTATTTAGTCATTTCATTTTGTGAATCGCGTTTAGAGAGTGAGCCTTTGCAGGACACTTAAGTAAGAATAATAAGATGAATTAGGCTAAGGCCGATGAAACTTTCTCAAATAGGGGAATGCCAGGGAGCGAGGAAAGCGAATCCTATCCGTCTTTGAGGAAAGCCGTCTCGGTCAGCGCCGAATCTCAAATCTCTCTCGACGCCGAGAATTTTTTATGTGTCCAGGTCGATTAGAGGTTCGGTTTGCTTCTCCCCTTTAGCGTTCTGGGCCCCTGAAAAAAGAAAGAAACCCGAAATCAAAAAGAAAGAAGAGAAATTTGGCCATGTTTCTTACCATTAAAATGAATGTGAAACAATAAAAATAGCATTACTCAAACTATTATTTAGTCAATAAGATTTAACATAATTAATTATTTAATTTTTATATTTTTGCCACAACCTTAATTTAATAGTAAGTTGGATAAATTTTCGACAAAATGACTAATTTCATTGACAAAATAAAATTTTAAAAATTAAATAGTCAGTTTTATAAAATGTATGAATTAAATAATTAATTATATCAAATCTCATCGACTAAATAGTAATTTATCCTTCTTTTTTTTGTTACAAAATTACCTTATATTTGTAAATGCTAAATATGTATTAAATTAGATCATACAACAACGTTGTTATATGAATATAAAAATAAGAAATATAGTGTTTAGTTTACCCCTTTTTTTTTTTTTTTGCCAAGAGTTTAGCCCTTAATTAGAGGTCAATTAATAGCTATCTTTAATTCAACTGTTAGATTAATTCATTCCATTAGTATTTGAAAAAAATAATATTAATAACTACCTTTTTTTTTATCAAATTGCTTTTTAATGTCATCATTTTATTTATGATTTATAGATAATTATTCTAAATACTATTTGAGATCTACAGTAAAATCTCTATAAATTAATAATGCTGCGACCACAAAATTTTATTATTTTAGAGAGATATTAATTAATCAATAAATTAATAATTTATTAATTTATAGAGTGATTTTAAATTCAGCAAAAATAAATTTAAAATCACTAATCCATATAAAAGTTTTGTATATAGAATCAATAAACGTTCTAAAAAAATATAAAATTAATGTTGCTAAAATCACAATACATCACTCTTATGCATATACAATGAACAATGTTCATTATATATTTACGTAATAAAATAAATTATGTATTATATAGGTTAATTGAATTTGAATGTTCATTGTATTTTATTTTATAACATTCATGTATTATATAGGTTAATTGAATTTGAATGTTCATTATATTTTATTTTATAACTTTCAAGGTATCATGATTAATGAATTATTATCTAAACAACCATACAATGATTCTTCAAATCATACAAAAAATGGCTTATCATCTAAAAAGTGTCAATAAATCATCTTGGTTACCGCAATAAAATGAATGTCAATCAACTGTTAGATTATCCAGATAAAAATAATGAATGTTCACAAGTTTAAAACTTAAAATAAATTGTAGCTAGTGCCATGGAAAATTTATTTAAGGATGAAATTTATGATAATTCAATACCTTTGGAACCAATCACGAGAAATGAAACAATCATAGTATCAACCACTCTTCACAATTTTTTGTTACAATTTTAGAAGGCTACACCGAAATTTTGAATATAGTGAGAACAATTAGAAGTGAAATTCACTTAGATTTTAATTTCAAGAAAAAACAAGATACTATAAATTCATATTTTATTAAATTGTCCTAAGTATATCTATATATACTAGGCATATTTGAGAAATTATTAATTTATAAATGAGATAAAACAATGTATTTATATGAGATTGTTATGGAAAATTATTATCTTATTAATTTATTAAAATTTTTCATTTTCTAAATTGGCTCGAGTCAGGACCGGAGGAAATTATTATCTTAGAGAGATTATTAATTTATTAAGTATTAATTTATAAATGTTTTATTGTATCTTAAAAAAAAATACATATTTATCATAATTTGATACAAAATAATAATAATAATAATATAATTATTATTTTTATTTGTATATCTCATTAAAGAGAGAAAAAATGTAAAAATATATAATAATATATTAAAAATAAATCAACACTCTTAGCAATCATTTGATATTTCAATTTTCAACAAGAACACTTATAAAAATTTTTACCAAATAATTAATATAAATTACCTATCAATAATAATTATCTACCACCAACATATTTTAAATGATGTACATAAATATTTGTAATTGTGGCTATAAGTATAACATGGCATAATAATAATAATATTAACTTAAAAGAAAATGAACTTCAATAATTGTGCAGATCAGATGTTTTTCAGAAAAAGGGGATGGGAAGTAATGTAAGCAAAAGTGCATTCCGAGATAGGTACCCCAGTTTACAAAATTTATGGACACAGGTACTTTATTATGGTCCTATTGATCTCTTTAGTCAAATGTCATGCCCATTACTAAGGGCATTTAGCCCACATATCACATATTTTTGGGGTGGTAACCTAATAGCTAGCCTTTTCCTTTAATTTCCTAGCTCTCCCTAAATCTTTAAACCATTTAAAAAAAAAAAAAAACAACGTATAGCTTACTTAATTAACATCACATAAATAATATTTATTATTATTGGTACCCATAAATGCTATAGGTTTGCTCGCTTGAACTAATCTTCAAGGGTGATAGTGACAAATCAAACATTAAATCCTAGCTAATTTTATAGCTAAATTATATTTATATTATCCATACTTTATATGGTTAAATATTAATTTTTTTCATTTCAAAATATATAACATTTTATTTTTTTTAAATATCTATCATTTTAAAATTTTAAAAATATATTTATTATTTTTTCAACATTGCCTTTCTTTATTCATTCATTAAATATTTATATTAATTATTTTTATTTCCCTATATCATAAAGATATTTTAATATTTGATAATTTTAAATGACGAAATTACGTCCGATACAATAAACATAATTATATAATTTTTTATATAATTTATGATGCATTGAAGGGTAATCATGATTTATTGATTTTTTATTGTATGATACGTTCAAATTTCTTTAGTTTGTGTCAAATTTTTTTTTAACGCAACTTGTATCACCTAGCATTATTATTTAATATATCTATTTTAGAATTGTGATAATTTAACAGTTCTGTTAATTCATATATTAAAATTTTAAATGATAAATATTTTAAAATTGAAATATTTATATTTAAATATTGAGTTGTCATCAATTTCAATACAGCATGGTTGATAAGGACGCATCAATTCTTAATTGATAATTAACTGCATATTGCATAAGATATGCTTATTATCTTGATAATTGAATGGTATTGATTCCACAATTTGATAAGATTTTTTATATTGTGTAAAGAAGTCGAAATTTTTGTTGTTGCGACCCAATCCATGATTATGTGCCAAGTGGTTTATTTTGATGTTCTTTCATTTTATTTATGCAACAAATTGTGTCTATAATAATCTAGAGAAGACAGGATTAAGCTGATAAAAATAAAAAAAAAAAAAAAGTTTTGCTTGTTATTTAATTTTTATTAAAAGTACTTATATTTACAACAAATTTTTCATAATAAATGAATCATAATTAAACATGTGTACTTCTAATTAAGTTGCCAACTTGAATTAAAATTTATTGATTGTAATTAATTATTAATTGCTAACTCTTTAACTTCTTTTGTCCTTTTAATTAATTTGCCATTAATTAACTCTTCTCAATATATTTTACTTTTAAAAAGTAAATAAAAAAATTTAAAATTTTGTAAAAATAGATAATCATACAATGCTAGTCAAAGACTCTAAGAGATAAAGAATTTTAAACTTTCTTTTTGATTATATATATATATATATATATATGAAAGCTGAATATGGATGTATATCCTTAAGAAAAATACTAAATATCTTTTTTTTTTATCTTTTCTTATTTTTTTTTATTTTTTTTGATAACACATAAATTAAATTTGTAAATAATATATATTTATAAAATTTAATGTAACTTATGTGTTATTATATGAATGAAAAAATAATACGAGAAAGTAAAAAAAAAAAGATATTTAGCACTTTTTCACCCTTAAACTCAATGAAAATTATATGGAATTAAAATAAAAAAAAAAGAGAATTATATATTTGGCAATAGTTGTCATGATTTCCTCAGGAAAAATCAGCATAACTTCTTTTGAATTTTGATGGATTATGGAAGAGTTTAGTAACAGAGGATAAATTAACTACTGAAACTTTAATTTAATGAATTGAAAAGAGCATTTACCTAAACTTTGTAAAACTTACATATTCATCATTTGTTTCATGGAGCTATAAATTGAGCAATTAAAGATCAATTTATTTGTATACCTAACCAAACATTAAATGCGAATTATGTTGTCTTTAAAGTCGCTTACCTACCATCAACATTCAACGTGAAATAGAAACTTCATACTCTGTTTTATTTTTACTTTTATTTTTATTAAATTTTATCTTTGTTCTTTTTTTTTTTTTTTCTCTTAATTTGCTAGTTCCTATCTTCTTAGAGCGATTGGTGTGATATTATAACCAACAATTATAAGTATGAGCACAAAATTTCTTTGTTTTTCCTACTAAATGGATTCATTAATGTTCTATATATAACTATATTCCCACACACATGCATACTCATTTAAATGATGATTTAACAAGATAAATAATACTAGTTTAGTAATGCAATTAAGAGAGAAAAAACCTTATCCATCTATTAATTAAATTGAAAGCAACGGATACATAGAAAAATAAAAGTGAGTTAATTATTATAAATTTATAATCAAGCACTTTATTATAAATGTATTGATCACAAGCCACAACGACGTACAGGAGGAGATAAATGGACTCTTGTCCTTGATGCTTCGAAAGTAATCGATAGTTTTTTTTTTTTCCCAACAACGTAATCAATTGTTTCTATGTAACAAAATACTATTCTATTTTATTATTAGTTTATAGTAGTGTTTGAATGTTAATCTTATAATATAATAAAAAAATTTAAATTTTCATTTTTTTAAGAAAATAAAAATAGAAATAAACCTGGATAATTGAAAGCACAAATCCCATGAATATATAAGATTTTTTTTTAATTTTCAGTCTACTTCTCATTTTGAAAAGTAAGATCCACTTTCATTATCATTTTTTATTTTATGGCTTTTAAAAACAAAAACAAGATTTTGAAAACCAGAACTTCTTATTTTTTATTTTATATTTTCACAATGTTTCTGGATAAACATAGAAGAAATAAAAAATAATAATTTTTTAAAAATATTTTCTAGAATTTATTTTTTTGAAATTAAAAAAAAAAAAAAAACAGAGAACAAAAACAGCAATGATATCAAACTCCTTGTAGTTTTCTGATCTGAGGGTTTCCAACTTTCCAATCCACATATCAATGAATTGTTGAACTCTAAACAAGTCATTTTTATCTCACTCTTTTTGCAATTTTTTGTATTATCATGTTGATTTCAGAGGAAATAATGAGAACTATTGCCAAAGATATAATTCTCATTTTTTCTTTTAATTCCATATAATTTTAACTGAGTTTAAGAGCGCGCGCGCGTGCACACACATATATATATATATATGAATTAGTTATTTTTTAAGAAGAAAAGAAAAACTTAATTTTCATTATAGATGTAATATCACTTTTGCAAGACAATGAATTTAAATAAATTGAAAGCAAGTGATATCTAACTTTAATCAATAAAACAGTATTGCAAAAATTAATTTCGTATTCAAGTACATGAGGAATTAAATGAGAAGGAGATTGAAATTTTATTTTCCACATTAAGAATTTAAAAGTAGAATGTCATGTAATCAATTGTACGCAAAATTAGGGCTGAAAAAGAATTATGCATTAGATTATTTTTACACAAGTGGTTATAAATATAATTGATTGAGCAAATAGTTAGAGAATGGTATTGTGAGAAATTATAATAAGGTAATTATATAAATATTAAATTAAAAAAACATGTAAATATAAAATTGTTTTACACTTTATATAAATGATAATTATTATTGTAATAAATTTTTAAACTGATATCTTCTTCAATAATTTTTATTTTTATAAATTAATATAAAATTTCAAATTGTATTAATCATTTAATGAAAAAGTTATGAGAGAATATGATGAAAACAATTATAATGTATTAAAAATAATATTTATGCTATTTTATTTATTTTATTTTATTATTTTTCTATATTGTTACTTGTTTTTTTTTTCTTCATATAATTTGTTCAAATAAGGTTATTATATGAAAAAAAAAACTCTTAAACTTTCATATTAATTAATTAATATTTATTTTTAAATAATTAAAATTATATAAATATTTTAAAAAAATTATAGCATAGAAAAAGTTTCAAATTTGTTCTATACTCCAGCTTTATTTTATATATATATATATATATATATATATAATAAATTAGTTGAGGAAATAAGCATTAAAAATATAAGGGAAGGTAGGTGGGCAACTTAAAATGATGATATATAATTAAAATTTCATTTAATGCTAGTTAGGTATATTAATGAATTGGTCTAGTAAATGGCCTTTAATTAGCTTCATGCAATAACCATAATAAAGCTCATCATTTGACAAACTGTAGGTGAATGCAGTTTTCAAACATTTATAGGACACAACCATATTTTTTTGTACATCACTATCCTTTTATGATCTACTAAAGAGTCAGAAACTAGTACATGCCTGCCCATGTAAAAGATGGATAATTGTTTCAGCACTTAAAGTGCATAGATAGAAGTCACAATCTACCATTAACGTCTTTCCTTTAATGGCCTTGGAGATTCATAGCCAAATTCAAGTGGTTATTTATATTTTCTTTAATTTTTTTTTTAATTTTTGGTTCATCATCTCTACAGTATGAGAGTTTTATTTAATACTTTATAATGTTTTTTATTTAATGAAATTTACATACTTGTTAAAAAAAAAAAAGACGTGAACTCAAAATCTCTCATTTTCAATAGCAAATATTAGCCAAATACATATTTTACTTCCTAGACATGACACCAAAAATCACTTTACTCTTAAATTTTAAAACTAGTCAATTTATTTGAACCGATTGGGTAAATTTTACTTCTTATTTTCATCTTTTTTTATGAAATTAAAAAGTCACTTTAAACTGCATCATCATATTTGGATCAATTCGGCCAATTGAATTAATATACATAAAATTTATAATTAATTTACAGAATAAAAAAAAAGTACGTAAATCTGTAATCTAATAAAAAGAAACATAATAATATATTTGAAGTTCAATGTTATTTTTATTTTTATAATTATAGTAAATGTTATTTTTTAACATAAAAATTTATATATCAAAAAAAAATTATAGAAATATGATACAGTATACCATTTATTTTTTATATTTTTGTAAGAAAGATTATGAATTTTACTATAAAAAAAAATTGGAGATAATTTTTTTTCAATAGAAACAGTACAGTGTAATTTCCTATTTTTTTAACTTCGTTAAGAAATAAAACAGAGAGGATTATCTAATTAAATTTGATATTGAAAATAAAAATTTTTATTAATAATACAATTAATATATTAATAAAATAATTGATATATTAAATCCTAGGCACTTGTTAACATAGCCCATATTGTAACGCCTTCTTAAATCTTATTCTATGTATAGACTCATAAATAAAGATAATGAAGATTGGTAGTGTTGAGTAAACATCCCTTGTTTTTGGGGAGTGACGTCATAATTTTGGAAGGTTTGGTCGTAACTTTCAAAAACTCTCAAAACCCCATTTCCATCCTTCAGTTTCTCGTGGTTTGAGAAAATGTACATTAGTGAGTTATAAACTATGATGCACGTAAATTTTTTGGAGGTCACATTTTTCGGTTTTGGAAATATTTTATATTTAAAAATTTATAAAAATTTAATTAAAATATTTCAGATATATTTTATATTTAAAAATTTATAAAAATTTAATTAAAATATTTCAGTTATATTTTCATAATTTGAAAAAATTGGAAACTCATTTTCATAAACAGAAATCCGTTTTCAAGTTTTAAAAAAAAAAATTAATTAGTCCATGTCAAACTCTAAATAAAAATATTCACTTCCGACTTAATTTTATATATATATATATATATATATATAATTTTAATAGTTACTACAATATTTAGTCATTGATGAGTATTGGATTTTAACCATTGAATTAAAATATGATGGTTCTTATTAATTTAGTGTTCTCAATGATAATTATGAAAATTTATTAACCTTGAAATTATAACTCTTGTTAAATTAAAATTAAAGGACAGCTTATTTCTTCATTTAAGACGTTTTTTGAGTTACATTAATTATAGCACTGATTAATAACTCAACATTATAAAAAGAAAGACATGGGAAAATGGTCTAGTATTTCCCACATTTAAGACATGAATATGTCATGACATTTAAGACATATATATATGTTTGCCATAACCATTGTATTTGATTAAGTTCATATTTTTTTTCATCAATGATTAAGTTAATATGCTGCTATATATTTGCATATATATAATTTAATATAATATTTTATTATATGACCAATGTATGAAATTAATTAATTTTACAGTAAGTCTCCTGCAAATTTTAATTTTGCGAGTCTAGGCTCATCGATTCCCATAAGATTAATTGTTCTTGAGAGTTGAGACAAACTAGGTGTTAATTGGAGACCTAATTAAGTGGTCTATAGAAATTAGTTTCAGAATCTAATGACAATATTAATACTTAAATAAAATATTCTAACCCAATTTTTGGATGGTATTTGCAAAATAAGATAATTTGCACCATTGATGCCGGTATATATATTAGTAATATTTTTTATGGATATATTTAGTTCAATTTGTAAACTAATGAAAATAGAAATGAATAATTAAATCTTAGAAATTCTTAGGTAATATTATTTTTAATAATAAATAATTAAATATAATATACTATTAATTTTATAAATGGATTTTTCATTATGCGATATTAGAGTTATTTTTTAAAAATTTTAATTCTAACCTCAATTTTAAATATGAACTTAATTAATCAATCCATATATATATATATATATATATTCAACAAGATTTAGTATTCGTAATTAGCTTTTAGTTGCTAATAGCCAATTGTTTACAATTGGCAACCAATAATAATGAAAAGACTAAACTAAATGCCAAATATTAGAAGTTTCAATCCTAAATACAATAAATTTCAACTTTTGATGTTGTAATTATAATTTTAAATTGCTAGATTTTGAATTTTGGAACATTACTTTAAATTTTGGAACATTACTTTAATATTACCTTACCTAATTAAACACTTCATATTAGTGGTCAAAAATTCAAATATCACTAACTCACAATTGCTGATGTTTAATTTAGCAATCATTGATAGCTATTGACTACTAGCAATCAATTGTTATCTATCAAATAATTAAATATTAACCATTAGAAATTACAATGACTCAAAACTTCCATAATATAATAATAGTAAGCAAAACACTAGAAACCATTGGAAATTTCAATTGTTAAAGATTATTTTATAAGATTAATTTGCTTATTATAAGTATTTTACTTCTTGTTCATTAATGATTAGCTCACGAAATCTTCTTCTTCTTCTTCTTTTTATTTTTTATTTTTTTTAATAATATCACGAAATCTAATTACGACACAAAAAGCACTGAAAATGACATTTAGAATCTAGCTATATTTATTTAATAAATAATGATAATAAAATTAATTTAAACTTTAAATATAAGTTTATGGGAGTTTTGAGTCATTAACATTTAATTATATCTTTTGACCTTATATTGTTTTTTATTGATCATGGACCTTATAATTTCATTAATCATTAAAAAGAAATTATTAATCGATATAACTTCCTGCTAGTATTGATATTATTGAAGAAGATTTTTATGCAATTACGTTGTCTCTTTCTTTAGATTTCACATGTTGTAATTAATTAATTGAGTTTTTTTTTTAAATGCCTTGTGGGTTATCCAAATAAATTGTCAAATATATATAAAAAAAAAATCACAAGTATTCAAATGCTTAATTTAAAAAAAATACAAATATTTTTTTAAAATTTTATCGCAAGTTTTTGTATTAATTAGAATTTTTATAATATTTTTAAATTTTGATATTTTTATCATCAACTCAATATTTAATATGAAATTAAATTTTAAATTACTGACTTAACATATATAAATTTATCATGTTTATTAATTTATATTATCACACCTAAAATTATGTATTGTTGATATTAAATATTTTATATATAAATTTATTCACATGATATGGAAAAAATAAATAATAAGTTGCCCGTGAATAAATCTATGCCCAATTTTAACTAAAACTATATCCATGTTATAGTTGTAAAACATTAAATTTTTTTTTATGAACTTAATAAAATTAAAACTTCGTGATAGAACTAAAAAAAATTATTACAATAAAATTTTTTTAATTAGGGTTTAAAAACAAAGACATATTTTATCTCTTTAATTTATATCCCTTCTTTAATTATCTATTGTCTAAAAAGAGAGAGAAAATGATCCTAAATTAATTATTACAATTGACACATGAAAAGAGAGAGGAAGGCATTAATTAATATTTGTTATAATAAGTGTAATTATTTAATACTTAGGCTAATTCTAATAATGGTTATTCGTAGAGATGTAACCATTAAAAACTCATTCATATATATATATATGGATGAATTTTTAATGGTTACATCTCCATGATAACCATCATAAGAATTAATATTCATCAATGGATTAAAAATCAATACTTATTGATAGATAAATATTGTAATAACTATTAAAATCACACCCACACACACATATATATATAGACAAAAAAATAATAATAATTATAAATATATATGTTTAATAATTTTGAATATATTTATAAATATATATAAATTTATAATAAAAATAATAATAAATTATATATATATATATATATCTCCATATTTTTATATTTACACATTTTTCTCACATTTCATTTCCTACATTTTTCAAAAATATCATTTCCCTAAAATATCATTTCCCTGTTTTCTGTTATGCATTTCCCATTTATGTGCTACATAGGTTATAAATCATAACATCCACTTTTAGAGGTTATAAATCATAACATCCACTTTTAGAGTGACAAAAGACCTATCAGTTAACATTCATTCCAAGGTGAATGCATATATACTATAGACCCGAGTTCGATTGACAAAAGAAAAAAAAATCATTTACCATCGCTCACTCTGAAGCTTTAAAAAACTTCATCTTACTATAATAAATTGTAGAACTTGGAACTCCCTTTAGCTTTTTCTTCCCCAAAATGAAGTCCTATCATGAAGCAATTAATCCTTGATTAGCCTATTAATAAAAACAAAAAGCATATTCAATTTGATAACCCAGCAGGAATCTACAGTCTCATGATCCTCTTTGTATCAAGTACAGAGAATATGTAAGTGAAACAACAAAAAAAAACAAATGACAGCAATAATTAAGAGATAATATCACTATGCATAAATTTCCTATGAGAATAAAAGATTAAAATCCGGAAAAAATTTTAATTTATCTTCTTTACCTACATTTCTATTATCTGAGCCCCTAAATTTCCATCTATCATTTACAAAATCATAAATTTCTCAAATCAATCTCAAATTGAAATATTGAGATCGATACGAGGCTTCTTCACCAATGGCAATGGAACAACAGAATTGCACCTTGGACATTTCGGATTATTTTTCATGATCAATACATAAGATAAGCAACCCGGGCAGCCTGCCGCAATCGGTGAAGATGCAAGCTGCAACTTCTCTTCATTTTCTTCTTCTGCAATCTCTTTAATTGAAGATGATGATGAAGAATATGAAGGTGATAATGGCGATTTCCATAGCGATGATCGCTTCCTAACTGGTTCTTTCTCTGCTCTTTCAAGTGCAAATTTTACTTTATCTAACGTGCACACACTCTGATATTTACCGGACGATGATGAAGTTGTTGTTGTTGTTGCTGCTGATGACGGTGATGAAACCAATTTCAATTCCAAATTATTTTCATCAAAAAGATTTAGTGTAATCTTTGAAGGCGATGGCGGGAAATTTAAATCTTGAAGCTTTGACACTGTTTGATTGGTAATTTGTTGTCTATACTCTGAAGATGATGAAGGTGAATTTGAAGAATTACATCTTTGTAAATAAACCTTCCCTGACTGCATCCATTATAAATAAATATTTTAAATTGATCAGATTTGTAGTGTTTAGAAGCAATAATTAATGAAAATTAATGGCATTGCTAGATTCAGAGCATTGAATAACACTATTAAATGAATAGGAAATAGCAACAGAATTTCTTATTGGCACTAATTGCTAGCATTCACAAAATACTATTTCAACTATCTATATATTTTTCAAATACTTATTTTTTTATATTAAAAAAAAAAAAATCTGAAGCAACTGCTATAAATAAATTTAGGAACTGTTTGGGTGCTGGGAAAGTAATGCATTTAAAGTGTAAAGAAAGCCTTTTCACTTCCAAGTTCTTTTCTGTACTTTGCTTGAGAATCAATTGATTTGACTTTTCATTTCAATTCCTCCCGTTTCTCAGATATCAAACAGAGGATTAAACAAAGTAGAGAACTGTATACCAAAACCAAATTAATAGACACTCAAATGATACAGAAAAGGAAACAAATTGAATTTCCTTCAAAATTTCTTGAAAATTAGATTGTTGAATTTCAAAACAATAATAATAATAGCAAAAATTAACACCTGAAAATTTTTCCTCCTATTTTATCAGAAAATAATCAGTACCTTCAAATCTAGACGCTTTTCCCAGCCAGAAGGCACTTGCAAATCGAGGTCCAATTCTTGAGAATCATCCTTAATTATGGAACCAGAACTATCACAGCCACTACCAAGCAAGTCTCTGGTGATCAATCCCGTCGATTTTCCGCCAGCAGGTTCATTAGCAACCGTCCGATCATCTTTGCATCCACTCAAAACCCTAAACAGAGAACTCACATCAGCTGCCATAACAGAGAGGGCTTTCTTCTCCTGGTGGGAGAGAGAGAGAGAGAGAGATGGGATTTTTGTTTTCGTGTAGACGCGTGTGCGCATATATACAAACGAGCCAGATGGTACGTTATAGAAATATAGGAGTATTTATTTAAAGATTTGTTATTAATTAAATAGGAGTAATTAATAATTTGGTGCAAAAAAAAAAAAAAAAAGGTTAATATTGAAATTTGAATTTTTGTTGTTGGTATTGATTTGATTTAATGTTTCATTTATTGTGAGGGTTAATATAATTTTGTATTATTTATTAACGGTGGTGGGGATGAAGTTGGGAAGGAGAATTCAACAAAGGAAGGCATCTAAGTAAATGGTCGCATTTAATGCTTTGAAATCCCAGTCGACATTTTTGGCTCTTCGTTTTAGATATTTAAATTAAACGCCTACCTCTCTATCTTTAATTATTTCCCTTCTTTATCATTATTTTTTACGTTTATGGGTAATTTTGGACTAAAAGAAAGTATTCTCTCATTTTTTTTAAAAAAAAAAAAATTGACACTTTTTTATATAAAAATTAAGAATATAATAAATAAAATAATTTTTATGGACTAGTGATAATTGTTAATTATTATTAGTTAATGAGTCAAATATTTATTAGCATTAATTAATGTGATGAAATTAGCCAATTTAAGTAGCAATAATGTTGAGTTAGAATGATTTTATTTTATTTTTTTTAAGATAGAATGAATTTAGTAATAATACACATAATTCGCCAAAATCACGCTTGATTACTTCCCGTTAAAGATTCGAATATCTCAATTTCCATTGACTTTTCCATTCCCCCTATTTTTCCTTTTAAAAAAGTTTCAAAACAATTAATTAAAATTTACCATGATCAAGGATTTTTTTTTTTTTTGGAAAAACAATCATTTTTTAAATAAAAAATTGAAATCTCATTGCTTATTATTTCAATCTTAAAAAATATGCAAAGTGTGTAAATAAGAAGTTTTATGGTTACTCTTCATTATTGATTAATTAGCATTTTTTCTTTTTTATAATAATAGACTCGTTTTTTCGTTTGTCTTAAATTATAATCCACTTCTAAATTTTTAATATATCTAATTTAATATATATTTTTTATTAATATGAGTCATTTAATTTTATATAGTTATTAGAACATGTGCCTTGCACTTGGCAGTTCTCCAATTTATAGATATTTTATAGTATAATGAATTGCACAATTTATTTACTATTACAAAGAGAAAAAAAATAATAATATAAAAAGTATTTTTTATTTAATTTTACTATAATTTTTAGCCAATTGATAATAATTTATTGAAAATATATATATATATATATATATATATATATATATATATATATATATATATATATATATATATATATATATATATATTTTCAATGAAAATTCATTGTCAAAAGTAAATAAAAAAATATAATGAAATTATATTTGCCATTATTTTTTTAAAGTGAGTCAAAAAGAAAAAAAATTAAAATTTAAAAATATATTTCATAATATATTATATAACACTATAAATTATTACACTGTTGATGTCGAGCTATTAAAAATTATTAGAATTTGTTGACCTGAAATTTAAAATTCTTAACTTGAAATATATTGATAAATGCCTACAACTTTTAAGAGAATTGCTTTTATAAGAGTAAATAAGTTATAATCTTTCTATAGTAAATAGATACTATATTTGTATATCAATATGTGAAATAGAATAAAATTAGTATATAAATAAAAAAAAAATTAGTGGGATAACTTGGAAATTAATAATAATAATTAATGATGTTTTTGTCAATCAATATGCTTTATAGATAGATAAATATGGACATATTGTAAATAAAATAGTATGAGTTATTTAATGGATAAATAACATTAGAGATTACTAAAGTTTATTATTTTTCGGTGTGGTCACGGAAAAAAAAAAATTCTACTAAAAAGTATTTAAACTTTCAAAATTATTACACTTAGAAGTCATTTGACAAAATAGACGCGTAAGAGAATATGGACTGCCACATATGATGTACTTTTTTAAAATTTTCAATATTTTTTAAGTTAGGATTTGGATTTGAGAAAATGATTGAAGAAGAGACGAGCGTAATATGGATATTAGTAAAATATTATTTTAATTTTTATTTTTAAGATAGGGCCATTTGAGGTGACGTGGCAATCTTACATGACATGGTGATATAGTTAATTTAGTTGAAAATGCTTACAAGACAATTCACGTCATCATTTTACATTGTGATTTCAATTAATAATCTTTAAGTGCAGATAATTTGAAAGTTTATATATTTTTTAAAAAAATAAAATAAAATAAAATTTAGTGATCACATTTAAAAAATACTAAAATTAATGATTTTCCAAGTCATTTACCTGTAATTTAAAATTAGTAAATAGGTATATTAGAAAAATATTATAATAAAATTTATTGATATAATTATATTAATTTTTGAGTAAATTATTATTTAATCATTGAGATTTGATTTAATTGACTAATTATTCTCTTATTTTTTTGATAAATTAACTATTAAGTCTCTCATCATTTTTGGGTCATTTAAATTATTTAGTCATTCTGTATAATTTTTATATTAAAATTTGTATAAAATGACAAAAATACTATTATATATATAATAAATATATTTTTATTTTTATTTTTAAGAAATAAAATTTAAATTAATAGAAGTAAATAATATTTATATATTTATATAATAATTATAATTAATATCATCAAATAATTATATAACTATTATATATAATAAAAAATAAAAAATATTTATATTAATAAAATTCAACAATAATTAAATGATTATTATAATTATATAATTATTATACAATTTTATTAATTTCAATTTTTATTTTTATTTTTAAATAATAAAATTATATACAAAGGTGTTTTAGTATTTTATATAAATTTAATAAAAAAATACAAAAATTAAATTGAATGACTAAATTGAAATACCCCGAATTTTTCAATTATTTTATAAAATTCTATTTTCGTACAGAAATATATTATTTTATCATTTTCCTTATTAAAATAAGATTTGAATTATATTTTATTAAATTATAAATATTCATATTATTTGAATATGTATTAATTATGGCAATTTTGATACAATATTACAATATTATATTATTATGATAATGTTAATGTAGATTTTTGGAGAATTGTATTTTGGATTATATTTTGATATTTGAGTATTAATAAATGTATTAATTATATTATAAGTTGATTATAGTATTTTATCGGATATTTGGATTTCCGTATAATTACTATAATTATCGTTAACAATATTATTGATATATTTTCATGAGTATATGTTGTAAATTATTATTATTAATATGTGAATTATGAATTATTGTTAATTATTATTATTATTATTGGTACTATCATTATTATTATTAGTATTATTATTTGGTATATAAATATGTGGTATTATGTTTATAAAAATATATGTATATAGTATTATATGTATATATTATACGGTTTGGTGTATATATATATATATAAACAAATCAGTTTTAAATAATTAAAAGGAAAAAGAAGAAGAGAGCTGATTGGTGACAAAGGAGCAATACGGTGAGTTTTGGGAAGAAAAGAACAGAACGGGTAACGGGCAGGAGAGAGGAGAGAGAAAGGGAGAGGCCGAGAGAGAGAGAGAGAGTGCTGGTGGCTTTCCGGCGGGCGGTGGTGAACACCGCCACCACTGCTGGGTAGTAGGAGGACCGGCGACCTCGAGGGAGGTGGCAGCTTGACGATCGGCGGCGGCACGGCGGCGTACGTGAGGAGAGAAGGACCGCCGGCCATTGTGACTTCAACTCCATTTTTCGGCCGATTCCGGCAGCAGAATCCGGCGATCTTGGTGTCGTTTTACTCTTGGAGATGAAAGCTTCATTTTGGTACCTGCCTTGCTCCCTGAGGACCACCGGAGGAGGAGATCGAAAAATATAAAACCATGACTTTGGAGGCATTTTCCGGTGGCTGGAGGGCTATTGCCGGCGAGTGGTGACCGTTTTTGTGCTCCTGGGGTTGAGGTGAATCTGCTGGTGTGGAGTTTGCCCAGATCCGCCACCACCGGCGGCGGCGCGTGGCTGGCCGGCGGCGGCACGTGGTGCCGGCGCGTGGGGAGGTGCAGTAATTCTGTTTCGACGTTCTGGCACGATCCTCGACGTCCGTATGTTTGAAATTTGTGAAGGTGAATCCCGAAACCCTTGTATTTCTGTTGGTATATGAGTTAATCTATATTTAGTGGTTTTTAGAGTATTTGTTAGGTTATCGAGTATGTTTTGGGGTTGAGTGTAATTCTTATTGTGTTCATGTTCTCTGTTGCGAGGTGTCGGTGTCTGGCGTCTTCCTGGTTCCAAAGCTACTCTTCTGAGGGAAGCCAGTCGGAAGCGTCGACAGTTAGGTGAGTGATACTCACTAATATATTATCCTATTTCCATTTCATATGCATTGCTGTGTGTATATATATACGTATATTATGCACTACTATTGCATCTATAAGCATGTGATATTTGACTGTGAGTGATGAATTGATATTCTATATTATGTGTCATATTATGGTTGTGATTGAGGGATGGAGGTTGGGAGGATACAGTACCACCTAGGATTATGGGATTATTATGGTTATGATTTGGATTATGATGAGATTCAGAAGATGAGCTATGACTGATGGATGTTGGCCGGGTCTGCTCATCGCCAGGGTTGCTGTCAGTCGGGTCAGGGCTGCTTGGTACAGACCAGTGACGGCCGGGCCTCTTGGATATAAGAGACAGATTTGGATTCAGAGAGCCAGAGTAGGGGGATCGGCTCCCCATATTGAGTATCAGTGTGGTACTATGGACCATACCCCATCCTTACTTGATTTGATGATTTGTTTGTCTCTATGACACGGTGCATATCATGTGCATTAGATTCTATCTGTGGATACCAGTTTAATATATTAGCTGGTGTCATTCACTGAGTCGAACGCTCATTCATGTTCATCTTGTTGCTTTCAGGTCAGGGAATGAGCTGGGAAGGGATTTTAATTGAGTAGACTGCCAACTTCTCTTCGGCAGTGATTTGTATTATTGGGATATTAAGAATACATGTAATAGAAGTATATTTGTAATTGTAACTCTAGAACTCTGCAATGTTACACTTTATAATTGAGTTTATTGTATTATTTTCAGTTATGTAATCTTTGGGGTTAAGCATAACCTTTCTGTAATTTATGATTTTCTGGCAATTATGGAATAAAAGATGTTGGGCCAATTTGATATTGTGTTATGTTGTGATTTCATTTGGTTCTGCTTACTTTGCTTGGGCCCATAGCCCTTTTCAGTTGGGCTTTCAGTTGTGTGTTTTGGGTTTTTTGTAGTGTGGTTTGGGTTAGGCTTACTACGGGCACTGGTAGCCACGTGCATGTCCTGTGTCCTAGTGCCAGTCACGTGCCCTCGAGTTCGGGGCGTGACATAAATAATTTGACGGAATTTAAATTAAAAGGTTAATTAGTTAATTTTTCAAAAAGTAGAGATAAATTAATTAATTTTGTTAAATTTGAGCTACTAAATACTCTACTATAATTTGTTCTTATTAATTTTTTTAAGGAATATTAATTATAAAATATGAAATATTTTTTTTAATTTGTATGAAAATTAAAGTAGGTCAATTTTTATCGGACGCTGAATATAAATATTAAATAGTGAGAGATACAGAACGCCAAATCCAAAAGAATTGCATGGGTAGGAGAAAGGTCGATTATTAATTAATGGCTTTAATTTAATTATTTAATACATTTACTATTTTTCTTAATATTATCATGTTTTTACGCAAAGGAAGGTGTAGGCATTTAAGAGATACACCACAATGTTATTAATGCAACATTAAATACGGTGAAACTCTTAAAATGATGAGTTGATGACGAGGCACTGAGCTTATAATAAAAAAATTTAATTTAATAAAGTGTTACATCCACCTTAAAAAGATTGAATTTTTTTATATTTTAAAAAATATCTTATCATATTTTTATTATTAGGAGTATTATTTTCTACTTTTTTATCCATCATTAAAAATGCATTTAATATCTTAAAAAATAAAATATTAAGTGTATTTGTTATATTGTGAATTATAAAAATTATTATTTTATTTATTGTATTTTTAATTTTTACAAAAAATATAGACGGATATAATATTATTGTAAATAATAAATACTTTGTAATATTTAGTAAGTAATCTATCCGTTTTAAGATATTTGTCGTTTAAAATTTTAGCATATATGTTAAGAAAATTATTAATTTTATTATAAATATAATGGAGAATAATAAAAATAAAGAATATAGGGAAGATAATAGTTTTTCTAGTCTATATATTCAATAGTATTAAACCTTTTATATAGAGTACAAAAGGGAAAGAAATAGAAAGATTTTCTAATAAGAAAAATACAATTAATATTAATATGAAAACTAAAATATTCATATATATGAAAAGACATCAAATTTTATAATATATTATAACAAATTTATCATAAATTTAAGTTAAAAAGAATAAAATATCATTTATTGATTTTGATACAGAAAAAAAAAGATTAATGAAAATATTTAGTGAAAAATAAATAGAGTAATAACTATATTATTTAAATTTTTAAAAAATAAATAAATTAAAAAAAATTAAAATAATAAATATTTTAAAACGAGGATGGAGTATTAAATTAGCATTAAATATTTGCAATATTTTCGGCGGTTAATATTCACATTAAGGCATCCCCTGTTTATTGTTGAAAGGCATTAAATTATCAAATTTAATGCTTTTTATTTTTTGTGTTGCTCCTATAAGGTTTTTGCAGTACTAGTTTTTTTCTTCTTCTTTTTCTTTTTCCCAATAACACATACCTACTGTTCGTGTGCTTTTGATTTTTTGGGAAATGACCATAGGCTGTTGTAAAGTAATTTAAGATGAGAGATTGTAAATTTTTAGATGCAACATTTAATGTCATTTAAAACCCTAAGGGACAAAGTTAATATGTCTAAAACATCATCCTCACCTTTTTAAGTTATTTTAATTTTTTTCCTTCTTTTTTCTATACCAAAAATATTTAGCTTTTTATATGTATACTAAGCCATTTTATAATATCTCTGTTTTTTTTTATTTAATCTTCATTTATCGATACTATAATTATTTTTAAAATTAAAAAATCACAAATTTGAATCTCAATCAAAACCAAATTCATAAAAAAAATTTCTAATTTTTTGTTTTAAATCATCATACCCAATTAAGTTAATATCAATAATATCGACACATTAATTCTTATTCAGATTTTACTATTTAATCTTATACTACTTGATAGTCAAATTCTAGGAGATTGTTAAATCATGTAGTATAAACAAATAATAAATAAATTAGCTTTTGATAAACATAAACTGGTCAAACTGGAATGCAAGTTTGTTTAGTAAATCGTATAAAACCTTATTATAAGTTATGCATATGCATGTATTTGCTGTTGGGGGAAAAAAAAAAAAGTCAAGAGTTAGAGAGAGTTAGGCGAGTACGAAACTAGGGGTTGGGATCCCAGTTGACTGGTCAAATTTGATAGCAAGTCCAAGTGTCCAACTCCAAAGAGTTTGACGTTTTATCATTAATTTATTATATTCCATATGTTATATTATATTTATTTGTACAAATATTATTTATATAGAAAAGAATACGTTTTTTTAAATAAATTATGTCAGATAAAATTAATTAATGATAAATTAATTTCACTTTAAAAAAAATGAATTCATCTTATAAATTAATTTCACTTAAAAAAAATGAATTCATCTTTCTCAATATTAAAAAAAAAATAAAATTATATAATGACTAATTAAATACAAATTATTGACCATCCCTGCAAATGTTCAAAAATAATAATAAAAAAAATGCTCAAAGAGTTTGAAGTTGGTGAGTGGTAAATGCTCATAAAAAAATATTATTGTTTTTTAAGAAAATAAAACAGTTAATCTTTTTCTGATTTTCTTTTTTTTTTTTCCACCTTTCAATATTTTTTTTATTTATCCTTAATTGAATAAGTTATTTAGGCTAGAACTAGAATGCTGACATAAATATTAAATAGGAAAAATAAAAGTCAAAACTTTTAAGAGGGTTAATATATATTTTAAAATAGATTTTTTGTTGAAAAACTAAAAATTAATTATTAAATATAGATGAATAAATTAACAATAAAATTAATTTAGAATATGATAATAGAATGCAGGAGAATTATATATGTATAACACAAGAAATAAAACAGAAATACAAGATACAATCTTTTGCTTGCAAAATAAAAATATATATAAAAAAAAAAAAAAGGGAATGAAGAAGTAGCACTTCATTTGTATTGTTTCAAAAGGCTCTAAAAGAGTTATTGGGTCAAGTTATGGGCCGAACTCTTTCAGTCGGAGACAATCTGTTTGTAAACCACATTTCATTTGCTAAAGTGGGCTTGGCCTGCATTATAATACTCAACAATGATCTCTCTTTTGATTAATTAGATTTTGATTGGGTTTTAATTAATCCTGTTACTTATTTTAATCTATCACAAGTTATTTTTAGAATTTTCTACCTGATTTTGATTTTTTTTGACATTTAACTTTTAAAAGTGGTAGAGTAAATCATACTTTATTCAAAAGTAGATAGAGAAAAAATAAAAATAAAAATAAAATAAAATTTTAATTTTTTTTTTATAAATAGTATGATATTATATTGGGAATTAAAAAAAAAAAAAAAGCAAGTAGAATATTGCAAACTTCATAATAAACCACTTGATACACACTTCATAAAGAAATGTTAATGGCACCATGAGCGGAACTAGTACTTTATTATATATAAAATTATCTTTAATTTTTAATTAGTACCCTCAAAGAAAGAAAGAAGGATGCAGATCTTCGTCAAGACCCTCACTGGAAAGACCGTCACTCTCGAGGTTGAGAGTAGCGACACCATTGACAGAGTCAAAGCTAAGATTCAGGTACTCTTTCTTTTTTTTCTTTAAAAAATTTTCTTTTCTTATAATTGATCTCTCTCATCATTATTATTTAATTTGTGCGTATTTTTTGTTGTTTGATGGAGAACTTTTGCTTGATTGATGATTTTTTCTTGCGAACGTGTTCTATTTGCTTTGGTGGGTATATATAGGTTTAGTTGACTGAAGGAAAATCATGTCATTAATGGGGTTTACAAGTAACGTTCAAAAAACAAATTAAAAATTAACGACAGTTGCAAAATTGCAACTAACCTTACTCTGGCCCACACTTTTAACTCGCGTGCGGGTAGCGGACGAGGGAATTCACAATTTTGTCTTGGCTAAGCTAAGCTCGTACGAGCGTGAGCCCACTCATTTATTATCAAGCCTATAATAAGTATCTTTTTGAATAAAAATTTGTAAACAAGTTGAAGATTTAGCACAGGACTGTGGCATGAAAATTACTATCATTTTTTTACAAGTTATTATTAGGTATTGTTTATTGTTATGAGGTTTTTACTTTGTTTTGTGTTCTAACAAATTGATGGTTGAATTTTTTTCAGGATAAGGAAGGCATCCCTCCTGACCAGTAGAGATTGGTTTTTGCTGGTACGCAATTGGAAGATGGGCGAACTCTTACTGATTATAACATTCAGAAGGAGTCCACACTTCACCTTGTTTTGAGGCTTAGGGTAGAAACTATGATCAAAGTCAAGAGCCTCATTGGTAAAGAGATTGAAATTGACATTGAATCCACTTGTGGAAAAAATATTATTTTATTATAAGATTAACTAAATAATATCATATAAAAAATGAACTTAAAGTTTTCATTGAAAAAGAAATTCAAGATGTATCAATTGATAGAGATAAAAATAAATAAATATTGAAGAAAAAAAAGAAAAATGAAGAAGTCCTAGTACTAAGGAAAAATATCAAAATAAAAAAAAATTAAGAATTTATAATTATAACGTGACTGTTTCCACTTATAGGAAAAATTATTTACTTTTTTATTAACAATAAAAGTAGACTAGTTTGTTTGTTTAAATACAATTTTAATTTTCAAATAATAGTTAATTTTTTATTTTATGACAATATATTACAGTATGTTTCCTTATATTTTGATATTTAATACTAAAATTGCAAAAATATAAGTTATCACAATGTAACAAATTAATGTTTTCATTAATTTATGTAGTTAGAATTAATAATCTATTGCAAGTATGTTTATAATACTATGTTAATTAGCAATATATTTTTTAGAGGAAATGATATGAGAAATTAGTAAATAATTTTAAAATTTTATCTTTAAACAAAATTATTATTTTATATTTTTAATGAGCAAATCCAACAGAATAAAAATAATATTAATAATAAACAAAATGTTTATTCTTTCGCTTGCCAAACAATATAAATTTTTTTTTAATAAAAGATATCAGAAATCTTCACATTTGCATTAAACTTGACTTTTTTTTTAATGTTTTATAATAGCAAAAAATTAATCTATAGTTACTCTTTAATTTTCTCTGTATTTGCTAAGCAAATTAATAAAAACTAATCCGAAATTTAAATTATTGAATATTTTGAAAGAATAAAACTATTAAGAATTTTAAATTATTATATTATCAGATAAATTTTAACTTATATTAAAGAAAATTTTTATTTAAAAAATAAAAAGATAGAAGTATGATATTTAAAATAAATATAAATAAATTTAAATTTACATATTACTAGTAATTACATTTTACTAGTAATTATGAGTATATTTAGGATTACTGTTAGGAGCTAAAAAAATATTTTAGTATTATGAATAAATTATAATGGATGTCTATAACTCATCCCTTTATTATATTAAGTTACATATTTTTTATTGTAATTGATTTCTTAAGTTAATTGTATTGTAACTTATGTTAATCTTATCATATAAATAGAGGGACTTTTAGCATTGTTAGATACACCAAAAAGTAATACAAAGTTGTTGTTGTTATTCTTCTCTATTCTTGTGTTCTTTTACTTTATATATATATTTATTTTCATAATACGTTATCAGCACGAAACTCTACATTTGTTTATTTGAGCATACAAATTTAAGGTAATTATTATTCTAATTTTTCTTTATGCTTTTATGCATGTGTTGTCCATATTGTTTATTTATAACTATTTTTCTCTCTTATCATATTATATATATCTTATTACAATAAAGGATTTAAATATATATCATTTTTGGATTTGTTTGTTGCATAATATGTGTTTTTTTTTTTAATCATATTGTATAAGTTACAAGTACATAGAAGCATATATATATGTATACCAAGTAACGCCAGTAGAAGCATATATATAAATTTGACCTTTATATTTATTGGTTTCTCCAATAAACAAAACTCCTACAATAAGTTATTATGGTCAATTGATTTTTCTTCACTCATGAACTCATTATAACATTAGTTTTATATTTGTTTATTATGACGTTACTGTTGGTCTCCATTTATCTTCTTGTTATTTGCATTTTCATTGGAATATCTCCATTTATCTTATACGTATAATTAATATTTTGCAACATACTTTTCGTTATTCATTTACTTATATTTGCACTATATATATATACATATACTGCCATGTCTAAATATACATCTTGATTTAACTTTAAAAATTTATATTATTATTTTCTTTCATTGTTAATATGATTTAAGTCTACTTTTTATCTAATTATTATTTTGTGTGATAGTTTCATCATGTCAAATCTCACAAAGTTTGAGTTTGTGGCACTTGATATTACGGGAAAGAATTATCTATCATGGATATTAGATGCTGAAATTCACTTAGAAGCTATGGGTCTTGGAGATACTATCAAAGAAGAAAATGACGCTTCAATGCAAAATCGTGCAAAGGCAATGATTTTCCTTCGTCACCATCTTGATGAAGGGCTAAAAGTCGAATATCTTACTGTAAAAGATCCACTTGTTTTATGAAAAAATTTGAAAGAAAGATATGACCACCAAAAAACAGTAATTCTCCCAAAAGCTCGTTATGATTGGATGCATTTATGATTACAAGATTTTAAAATGGTGAGCAAATATAATTCTGCAATATTTAGAATTAGCTCTCAATTAAAATTATGTGGAGAAAAAGTAACTGATGATGATATGTTAGAGAAAACTTTCTCTACTTTTCATGCCTTGAATGTGCTCCTACAGCAGCAATATCGAGAAAAAGGCTTTAAAAAATATTCTGAATTAATTTCATGTCTTCTTGTGGCTGAACAAAATAATGAGCTATTGATGAAAAATCATGAAGCACGTCCTACTGGTTCTACTCCATTTCCTGAAGTGAATGTTGTAACATGTAATAATAATGAAAATGTAAGAGGACGTGGACGTAGCCGTGGTCGAGGTCGTGGTTATGGCCGCGGTCGTGGTCGTAGTCGTAGTTATAGTTGTGGTCAACATAATTATCATGGTGGTTACAATAATAATTTCAATTATAAAAATACAAATTACCACCAAAAGTGGGATAACAATAATGCAAAACATGACAATGTAAAAAGTGGACAAAGTAAATGTTATCGATGTAAAATGACTGGATATTGGTCACATACTTGTCGTATGCCTAAACATCTTGTTGAGCTTTATCAAGCATCATTAAAGGAGAAGGGAAAAAATATAGAGACCAATTGTGTTTTTAAAAATAATGATCCTGTTGATATAACACATTTGGATATGGCTGATTTCTTTGAACCAGTTGAGAAGGAAAATTGATTAAGAAATATCAAGACATCATAAAAGTTTATTTTGTGTGCAAGCTTTTATTTATTTTACGTGTGTTTTTTTTCTTTTTTGTTTTACTTTATTGTATTTTTTTTATTTTCTTAATGTAATATTTTCCCCTATTAATTAATAATATTTCTAATATATTTATGATATATTTTGTTTTGTTTTATTTCAATCAAGAAACAAATGAATACTTCTCCGCTTTTGATTGAATCCAAGACAAATGAAGAAGATATATGTATTGTGGATAGTGCAACCAAACATACTATTCTTAAAAATGCAAAATATTTTTCTTCTTTGAAAATGGGTGAAGCAATTGTTACTACAATATCTAGTAATACAAAAATAATTGAAGGCTCCGGAAGAGCCAATATATTATTACCAAGAGGAACAAAATTTGTCATAGATAATGCATTATTTTCTCCAAAGTCTCATAGAAATTTATTAAGTTTTACAGATATTCGCATCAATGGATATCATATTGAGACTATAAATGAGAGGAATCAAGAATATCTCAATGTTACAAACATTATTTTAGGTGAGAAATATGTATTAGAAAAATTTTCTGCACTTTCCTCTGGTTTGTACTACACAAAAATTAGTACAATTGAAACAAATCTTATAGTAAATCAGGAGTTTACATATCCAAATACTTTTATTATTTGGCATGACCGGTTAGGCCATCCTGGTTCAATAATGATGACAAAAATTATTGAAAATTCACATGGGCATCTATTGAAGAACCAGAAGATTCTTCAAGGAAATGAATTTTTCTGTGCTGCATGTTCTCAAGAAAAATTAATTATAAGACCATCACCAGCTAAAATTGGAATTGAATCACCTACATTTCTAGAGCGTATTCAAGGTGATATATGTGGACCTATTCATCCACCATGTGGACCATTTAGATATTTTATGGTTTTAATCGATGCTTCTACTAGATGGTCACATGTATGATTATTATCATCACGCAATTTAGCATTTGCGATATTACTTGCTCAAATAATTCGATTACGAGCACAATTTCCATATCATCCCATTAAGACAATTCGTCTTGATAATGCTGGTGAGTTTACATCCCAAACTTTTAATGATTTTTGTATGTCACTTAGGATAAAAGTTGAACATCCTGTAGCACATGTTCACACACAAAATGGTTTAGTAGAATCACTTATTAAACGCCTTCAATTAATAGCTAGACCATTGCTTATGAGGATCAAACTCCCTACTTCAATATGGGGATATGCCATTTTACATGCAGCAGCACTTATACGTATTAGACCAACAAGCTACCATAAGTTCTCTCCGTTACAATTGGCTTTTGGTCAAGAGCCAAATATTTCTCATCTAAGAATTTTTGGATGTGCGGTATATGTTCCTGTTGCTCCACCACAACGTACTAAGATGGGTCCCCAAAGGAGATTAGGAATATATGTTGGATATGAATCTCCCTCAATAATTAAATATCTTGAGCCATTAACAGGAGATGTATTTATGGCGCGATTTGCAGATTGTCATTTTGATGAAGCCACATTCCCAGCATTAGGGGGAGAAAATAAAAAGGTGGAAAAGACAATAACATGGAATACTTCATCATTATCTCATTTAGACCCTAAAATAAAATATTGTGAACAAGAAGTTCAAAAGATAATCCATATGCAAAAATTAGCAAATCAACTGCTAAATGCAATTGCTAATCCAAAATGAGTAACAAAATCTCATATACCAGCAGTCAATGTTCCAATTCGTATTGATGTCCCAGAAGGACAATCTATTAATGAATCTCAAACACGTCTGAAGCGTGGAAGACCTATTGGTTCTAAGGATAAAAATCCTCGAAAAAGAAAAATTGTAAATAATAATGATGATTTTATTGAGAAGGTTGATACTAACATAAATAAACTTCCTGAAGAAGTACAAATACCCAAAGATGGTAAAAATGAAGAGATCTTGATAAATTATGTTAGTTCTGAAAAAAGATGGGATAGAAATGAAATGGTTGTGGACGACAGTTTTGCATATAATGTAGCATTAGATATTATGAGTGATAATATGGATCTTGAACCACAATCTGTTCAAGAATGTCGAAATAGAGATGATTGGCCTAAATGGAAAGATGCAATACAAGCAGAATTGAATTCACTTGAAAAGCGTAAAGTTTTTAGACCAGTAGTCCAAACACCTGAAGGTGTGAAACCAGTAGGTTACAAATGGGTATTTGTGAGAAAAAGAAATGAGAAAAATGAAATCACAAGGTACAAAGCAAGACTTGTTGCACAAGGATTTTTGCAAAGATCTGGAATTGATTATGAGGAGACATACTCTCTTGTGGTGGATGCAATAACTTTTAGATATCTTATTTGTCTGGCAGTGCATGAGAGACTTGATATGCGCCTAAACTTGATAATGATATCTATATGAAAATCCCTGAAGGATTTAAAATGCTAGAAAAATGCAATACAAGTTCTCGAGAAATGTATTCAATTAAGTTACAAAGATCTTTGTATGGATTAAAACAATCTGGACGCATGTGGTATAATCGCCTTAGTGAATATTTTATAAAAGAAGGTTATAAAAATGATCCAATTTGTCCATGTGTTTTTATAAAGAAATCTGGATCTGAGTTTGCCATAATTGCTGTATATGTTGACGATTTAAATATTATTGAAACTCCTGAAGAACTTCCAAAAGCAGTAGGTAACTTGAAAAAAGAATTTGAGATGAAAGATCTTGGAAAGACAAAGTTCTGTCTTGGTTTACAAATTGAACATTTGGAAAAAGGAATTTGTATTCATCAGTCAAATTATACAGAAAATGTTCTTAAACGATTTTATATGGACAAAGCACATTCATTGAGTAGTCCAATGGTTGTTCGATCACTTGATGTGAATAAGGACCCGTTCAGGCCTCGAGAAGATAATGAAGAAATTCTTGGTCCTGAAGTGCCATATCTTAGTGCAATAGGTGCATTGATGTATCTTGCTAATAATACACGGCCTGACATTGCTTTTCCTATCAATTTGCTAGCAAAATATAGTTCTTCACCAACTCGAAGACATTGGAATGGTATTAAGCACATATTGCGATATTTTCAAGGAACAATTGATTTGGGTTTATTATATACAAATGAATCTAGACCTCAATTGATTGGTTATGCAGATGCAGGATATTTGTCTGATTCACACAAAGCTCGATCTTAAACGGGTTATTTATTCACATATGGTAATACAACTATATCTTGGCGTTCTACAAAGCAAACAATAGTTGCTACTTCATCAAATCATACAGAGATAATAGCAGTTCATGAAGCAAGCCGAGAATGTGTTTGGCTAAGATCAATAACTCAACATATTCAAGAAATGTGTAGTCGATATTCAGATAAAGAAATCCCAACAACAATTTATGAAAATAACGCAGCTTGTATTGCTCAATTAAAAGAAGGATATATTAAAGGAGACAGAATAAAGCATATTTCACCAAAATTCTTCTTTACACATGATCTTCAAAAGAATGGTGAGATTAGTATTCAACAAATTCGTTCAAGTGATAATCTAGCAGATTTGTTCACTAAGGCATTACCTACTACAACATTTAAGAAATTAGTTCACAATATTGGAATGCGTCGTCTCAAAGATCTTCAGTGATATTGCGAATAGGGGGAGTTTAGCACTGTACTCTTTTTTCCTTAACCAAAGGTTTTGTCCCATTGGGTTTTCCTGGAAAGGTTTTTAATGAGGCAGTGTACTATTCGCATGCAAAAATATTGTACTTTTTTTCCTTCATTAGTTTTTTTTTTCCCACTGGATTTTTACTAGTAAGGTTTTAATGAGACATATTCTTTACAATGATAGATATCCAAGGGGGAGTATTATGAATAAATTATAATGGATGTTTATAACTCATGACTTTTAGAATTCTATAACTCATCCATTTATTATATTAGGTTACATATTTTTTATTGTAATTGATTTCATAAGTTAATTGTATTGTAACTTATGTTAATCTTACCCTATAAATAGAGGGACTTTTAGTATTGTTAGATACACCAAAAAGTAATACAAAGTTGTTGTTGTTCTTCTTCTTTATTCTTGTGTTCTTTTACTTTATATATATATTTATTTTCATAATATTTAGAATTTTTTTTATTTTAGTGATTATTTTTATTATTTTTTATAAACTATTTTTTTAAATTTGCTTTTAAAAAAAGTATCATTTTACATGTTTCTGTTTAAAAGCAATTTATAAAAAGTATAAATTTTTTTATTAAAAAATATTTTTTTCTAACGCAATGTCAAACAAGACCTAATTAGATTTTGATTGGGCTTTAATTCACAATTCAGTTACTTATTGGTCCATATTCATAATTTTATTTTAATCGGCCACAAGTTATTTTTAGAAAAGCTCGGCTGTTAATAAGGCCAATTTGATATTGTCTTTTTCTTCCTTATTTCGATTTTGATTTTGATTTTTTTTTTCTTTAGATGTTTTTTGGCATTTAACTTTTAAAAGAGGCAGAGTAAATCATACTTTATTCAAAAGTAGATAGAAAAAAAATAAAAATTTTAAAAATAAAAAATAAATTTTAATTTTTTTTTTTATAAATAGTGTGATATTATATTAGCAATTAAAAGAAAAAAAAAGCAAATAGAATATTGCAAACTTCATAATAAACCATTTATTACACAATTCATAGGGAAATGTTTATGGCACCGTGAGCGGAAATAGTACCATATTATATACAAACTAGTCTTTAATTTTTAATTAGTTCCCTCAAATTTTTCAAAATATATTATATATATATTTTTTATTTTTTAAAAATATATATTTCACTTTTACACATATATTTTATGTATATTTAAAAAAAAAAGGCATTTAGAAACTTTATTTTAAAAAAATATTTATTATATTTTTATTTTTAAAAAAGTGGTAGATATAAATTAAAAGAATCTATCGGCCGTTGTTCGTCGCAACAAGCCCTGAGCCCAAATCTATTGTTTTCTTTTCCTTGCTTATCTTTTGGAAAGAAAGAAAGAAAGAAAGAAAGAAGGATGCAGATCTTCGTCAAGACACTCACTGGAAAGACCATCACTCTCGAGGTTGAGAGTAGCGACACCATCGACAACGTCAAAGCTAAGATTCAGGTACTTTTTCTTTTCTTTTTTTTTTTTTTTTTTTTTTTTTTTAAATTATCTTTTCTTATAATTGATCTCTCTCATTATTATTATTTAATTTGTGTGTCTTTTTTGTTGTTTGATGGAGAACTTTTGCTTGATTGATGATTTTTTCTTGCGAAAGTGTTCTATTTGCTTTGGTGGGTATATATAGGTTTAGTTGACTGAAGGAAAATCTAGGGTTTTTGCTGTGAAAATTTGGGGGTTTCTCTTTTCTTTTTTGTTTTTTAAAAACTCGGCCATGCCGTTACATAATATCACAACACAAGTTAACAAAATTGAAGATTTAGCACAGGACTGTGGCATGAAAATTACTATCAGTTTATTTGCAAGTTATAATTAGGTGTTGTTTATTGTTATGAGGTTTTACTTTGTTTTGTGTTCTAACAAATTGATGGTTGAATCTTTTTCAGGATAAGGAAGGCATCCCTCCTGACCAGCAGAGATTGATTTTTGCTGGTAAGCAATTGGAAGATGGGCGAACTCTTGCTGATTATAACATTCAGAAGGAGTCCACACTTCACCTTGTTTTGAGGCTTAGGGGAGGAACTATGATCAAAGTTAAGACCCTCACTGGTAAAGAGATTGAAATTGACATTGAACCTACTGATACCATTGACCGAATCAAGGAACGAGTTGAGGAGAAGGAAGGCATTCCTCCAGTGCAGCAAAGGTAATGAGTTTGATCTTATTTTATTTCTATGTTGAACCTCAATGGTTAATCAAGCTTTTATACAGTCGCTTTATTAATATAACATTATATCTTATGAAGTATTAGACTAATGTCTCTCTTATTTGTTCGCTTGTGTGATATCGAATTTTAATTATGCTTTGAGCTGTCCTAATTCTAAATTATCCGAACCCAGAACAACCATTTCTTTGTTCTTATTATATAAAAGCAATATTAATTTGGTATATAAATACATGTAACATCCTTGCTTAATTAGTAATGCAGCGGCTTGTTAAGTTTCCATGGTAATAGAAATGTTTTTTCTTTTTACCTTGCTACCTTTTTATGTTTTCAGTTAGATAGCATGTGATGTTTTAATATCAAATCATTCCTGTTGCTGACATTTGCTGCTGGTTGCAGGCTTATTTATGCTGGCAAGCAGCTCGGAGATGACAAGACAGCTCGTGACTACAACATTGAGGGTGGCTCTGTGCTTCATCTTGTGCTTGCTCTGAGGGGTGGTAATTTTTAGATGGTGCTTATATTGATCAGAAAAAATTCTAGTTACTGAGTCATTGTCTGTGATGTGTGGATAAACATTGAGGATACTAAATGGCAGGTGTTCAGCTCATTTTCTGTGCATGAAATTGTTCATTTGCCATTAAGTTTTTGTTTATGTTTACTAGATAATCTCCTTACTCATTTTTTTTTCCGTTCGTTTCTTCTTTCCTTCATCTTTCAATTTACAGTATATTTTCTAGCGGTTAATTTTTACTGATGGTCCCTGAATTATTGATTGAGTACTGCTATGGTCTTTGAATTTCAATTTGTAATAGTCAACCACTTAAACTTTAATTTCAGTAATACCATAATTTTTGAACTTTAATTTGTAATAGTAAATCCTTTGAACTTTAATTTCAGTAACACTATGGTCGCTAAACTTCAAGTTTAGTAACAGAAAATCTCCTTATTTCATCTCCTGTTAAACACCCAAATAGAATGTTAATGTGCGATATCACATTTAAAATAAAAAAGAAAAAAGAAAAAAAAAACTAGCTCATTAAATGCACGCATGGGATGTCATATCAGCAAATTTTGGTAATTAATTTTCAATGTTTATCTCTCTCATTCTCATTTTTTTTTTTCATCGAGTTGAACTTTTATGATAGGTGAAATATCTTTCAAAACTTTTTTAAATTCTGCAACTAGCCAAATTTATTGATTCTTCAAGTTTAATGATTTAGTTTTTCTTTTTTTTTTTTTTTATTTTACACATGGTATGTAGTGTCAATATTGTATTAAAGTATTTAATAGAAAATAATGTGAAGAGATTTTCTATTACTAAAATGAAAGTTTATAGGATTTACTGTCAGTAAAAATTACGCTATTCTAACATAAAGAAACTAATTGACATTGCCAAAGCCCCATGTTTACCAGTGGTGCGAAAAAGAAGTTTACTGGGTCATGATTTTACTGGTGCTGATAGCTATAAGTATACATGCATATTTGAAACAAATAAATGAAAAATGTAAAATTCATTTAATGGATGGGTGTATAATAGTGGGTAGTAGCCTGCACGATAATCCTAATGTGCTGTTTGCAATTCAGCGCAACACTCAAGTCTTTTTTCAGTCATTGGTGATGGTCTTTGCTCGTGGTGGAAATTTTTTTTGAATTTTTTTTTTCTGATTTTTTTTTTTAAAGAGAAGAGAAACACTTCACATAAATATAATAGGATACATTATAGGGGTAGTCTTTTTTTTTTTTTTTTTTTTTAATGTTTTTCACTAAATTAATAATATCTATAGTTTGGGAGATTTAAACTTAAGAGTTGTTTTTTTTTTTTTTTTTTTTTCACTCTTTTAATAAAGGAAAGAGTTCTTTAATGGGCTTATCCATATTATATAAATAGATTTTATAACAATATTGTATAATTATATTATATTTTAATATATTTTATTTTTAAAAATTAATAAAAAATAAAAAATTTAAATAGAAAAATTGTTAAATAAAACTATTTATATATGTGGAAAACACTCAATTAATTATAAAGATGCCAAGTGTACATTTCCCATCTATCAAACAACTTCAAGTGGTATATATATATATGATGCCGGTTACAAAAATTCATATAAGATAAACAATCAAAAAAATTACATATAATTTTAATTAATTTAATTTTTAACAAAATATACAACAAATTAGAAAATGTACATAAATTACATTTTCATTCAATAAATTCAACATATTCAAACTAAATATTATACAATAAATAGAAATTTAATATTCATGTTAAATAAAAATTTTATAAAAAATTAATATACCTACCTTTTGAAGCAAAGAAACACAAACAACAAAAATAAAGATCAAGATCTAGAAAAATTGAAATAAAATTTAAAGCAGAATTAAAAATACAATACTATAAATTATACATTGAACAAAATAGAATTCGAAAAAATAACTAAAACAAAAAAAATAATTTCTCAAATAAGAATTTCAATAAATTTCACAAAAACCACAAGAATTTAGAAAATTACATATAAAATTTCACCAATAATTCCACATAAATTAACAAGTTGTAATTTAACATATTACTAAAAATTTTACACAATTATCATATACCCAAAAAATTACAAGATTTCCACATTTATATTATTTTATTCTTACTACATAATTATTTTATGTTTGCACAATTAATCATCTTAATAAATATTTTCATATTATTAAGAAATATCATACAAAAATTAACAAATACCAACAATTTCATATTATTAATAAATTTCATACAAAAATCAACCAACGAAATTTAACAAAAAAAGAAAAAAGTAAAAAAAAAAATAAAACAAATATGGCTATGCCGCGATGACCCGGAAAAATACAAAGCCAAATTCAAACTAAAAAAATAACACTATTTACAATTTAAATCAAAATTGAAATTTAAGGAAAAAAAAAATTAAAACCAAACCAAAAATACAAAAAATTGAAACTTGGACTGATCGGCGGCGACCAACTGCGATGAAACCAATTGAAGTCATCGACTGGAATGAAAGGTGGAAGAGAAACTACCGGAGAAAAAAGAACACAGGAAAAAGAAAGAAGGAAGAAAGAAGGAGAAGAGAAAAACAAAGAACGTCATGGCAATGTAAATTAACTTTATTGATAGAATTATCGATGAATTGCCATATGGCATAATCAATTTCTTCGGTAAATGAAAACAGTAGCATAAATAATGTCATTATCTCTAAAATCAATTGGTAATTTCGTTAATAAAGTAAATCATGGAGTTAAAATTTGGTTTTGGTGCCATATTTTTTTCTGTGATGTTCTATTAGTAAATGGTTCCTAATATGTTGATAAATATGATTTTTTCAGTCAACCCTTTCGTCGGCAAATACCCAACGCACTTCCGTCGGCGAACAGTTGGAAAGGTTACTAATAATTCCATTGTTGTACGTCGGTAATTTTTATTAGTATATGGCCGATTTTTGTAGTGTGTGTAATAATAATAATAATAATTGAAGAGTCTAATTAAGTACGTACTATTTGTATATTCATCGTTGTTGGATCTAAATTAAATCTAATATTTAATGTGCTTAGCAAACAAGGCCGGCTTAAGGCATAGGTCATTAAGGCCTAAGCCTTGGGGGCCCAAAATTTTTTTTTTCATTATATAATTAATTAATTAATTACATAACTGTTTTGGAATCCTCGATCTTGATATTAAACTCCTATTTTATTGGGTTTTAAGTATTTGAGTCTCTTTACAAAAGAATTTAAATTTAAACAGCTAATATTTTATCGGTTACTTTAAAGTCTTAAGTGGTTATTGTCACGCCCCGATTCCGAGGGCACGTGACCGGCACTAGGACACGGGACATGCACGTGGCTACCAGTGCTCGTAGTAAGTCTAACCCAAATCACAAGACAAAAAGCCCAAAACACATAACTGAAAAGCCCAACTGAAAAGGGCTGTGGCCCAAATAAGGTAAGCAGAACCAAATGAAATCACAACATAACACAATATCAAATTGGCCCAACATCATTTATTCCATAATTGCCAGAAAATCATAAATTACAAAAAATTCTGCTTAACCCCAAAGATTATAGCTGAAAATAATACAAAAAGCTCAATTACAAGATGTAATATTGCGGAGTTCTAGAGTTACAATTACAAATGTATTTTTATTATATACATTTCTGAATACTCAACAATACAAACTACTGCCAAAGAGAGACTGGCAGTCTACTCAATTACAATTCCTTCACCAGCTCATTCCCTGACCTGAAAGCAACAAGATGAACAGGAATGAGCGTTCGACTCAGTGAATGATACCAGCTAATATATTAAACTGGTATCCAACAGATAGAATCTAATGCACATGATATGCACCGTGTCATAGAGACAGACAAATCATCAAATCAAGCAAGGATGGGGTATGGTCCACAGTACCACACTGATACTCAGTACTCAATATGGGGAGCCGATTCCCCCACTCTGGCTCTCTGAATCCAATTAATCTGTCTCTTATATCCAAGGGGCCGGGCCGTCACTGGTCTGTACCAAGCAGCGCTAACCCGACTGACAGCAGCCTTGGCGATGAGCAGGCCCGGCCGGCATCCATCAGTCATAGCTCATCTTCTGAATCTCATCATAATCCATAACAATCCCATAATCCTAGGTGGTACTGTATCCTCCTGACCTCCATCCATTAATCACAACCATAACATGGCACATAATACAGAATATCAATTCATCACTCACAGTCAAATGTCACATGCTTATAGATGCAATAGTAATGCATAATATACGTATATATATACACACGGCAATGCATATGAAATGGAAATAGAATAATATATCAGTGAGTATCACTCACCTAACTGTCGACGCTTCCGACCGGTTTCCCTCAGAAGAGTAGCCTTGGAACCAGGAAGACGCCAGACACCGACACCTCGCAACAGAGAACATCAACATGATAAGAATTATACTCTAAGAACCACTAAACATAGAATAACTCATAACCCAACTGAAAAACAGGGGTTCCGAGTTCACCTTTACAAATTCTGAACATACAGACATCGAGGATCGTGCCAGAACGTTGAAACAGAATCACTGGACCTCTCCACGCGCCGGCACCATGCGCCGCCGCCGGCCGGCCACGCGCCGCCGCCGGTGGTGGCGGATCAGGGGAAACTCCATACCAGCAGATCCACCTCAACCCCAGGAGCACAAAAACAGTTACCACTCGCCGGCACTCGCCCTCCAGCCACCGAAAAATGTCTCCAAAGCCACGGTTTGGTATTTTTCGATCTCCTCCTCCAATGGTCCTCAGGGGGCAAGGCAGGTACCAAAGTGAAGCTCTCATCTCCAGGAGTAAAACGGCACCAAGATCGCTGGATTCCGATGCCGGAATCGGCCCGAAAATGGATTTGAAGTTGCGGTGGCCGGCGGTCCTTCTCTCCTCGCATACGCCGCAGTGCCGCCGCTGATCACCGAGCTACCACCTCCCTCGAGGTTGCCGGTCCTCCTTCTACCTAGCGGTGGTGGCGGAAAGCCACCAGCGCCCGCCGGAAAGCCACCAGCCACCACCCTCTCTCTCTCGGCCTCTCCCTTTCTCTCTCCTCTCTCCTCTGCTTCCCGTTCTGCCCGTTTGTTCAACCAAAACGCACCGTTTTTTTTTTTTTTCCTCTTTCAACCAATCACAAGCTCTCCTTTCTTCTTTTCCTTCTTACTTAAAACTGATATGCTTATATATATATATACTCCAAACCGTATAATATATACATATAATACTATATACATATATTTATATAAACATAATACCACATATTTATATATACAAAATAATAATACTAATAATAATAATAATGATAATGGCATTAATAATAATAATAATAATAATAATAATAATAATAATAATACCACCAATAATCATAATAATGAAAATGATAGTAATAATAATAATAATTAACAATAATTCATAATTCACATATTAATAATAATAATTTACAACATATACTCATGAAAATATATCAATAACATTATTAACGATAATTATAGTAATTATACGGAAATCCAAATATCCGATAAAATACTATAATCAACTTATAATATAATTAATACTTTTATTAATACTCAAATATCAAAATATAATCCAAAATACAATTCTCCAAAAATCCACATTAACATTATCATAATAATATAATATTGTAATATTATATCAAAATTGTCATTGATAATATATATTCAAATAATATGAATATTTATAATTTAATAAAATATAATTCTAATCTTATTTTAATAAGGAAAATAATAAAATAAGATATTTCCGTACGAAAATAGAATTTTATAAAATAATTGAAAATTCGAATTGTTTCAGTTATATTAATAAATGGTTTTATTATTGGAAAGTTTCATTTTTAATTGATTTGTTAAAAGCTAAATAATAAGTTAATTTAAATAGCTTGTCTTTGGCTTTATATAATTAAAAAAAAAACCTAAGTATTTCTTTTATTTCATTTTTTTTATTAGTTTCCTATCGCTTTTCTTTTTGAATAGTTCATATATCTTTCAATTCAACTTGCACAAATAAAATAAAATATTACTTTTTACTCTTTTTCCTTTTAATATTGTGCTTAACTCATTTCATTAAGGTTAGTTTCTTCTTTTCTTTTTTATTTTCCAAATATGCTTCATGTAATGCAACATATCAATTTAATTTTTTTATTATTTTTATTGGAGGTAATAATATAAAATTATAGAGTATTATTAGAAATTGCTACCAGAATAATATAAATCATGTACTATACTTTCTTTCTTTTTATAATTATTTTATTACAAAAATTATAATATTCTTTCAATAATATCTAGTAAAAAGTATGAATCTAGATATGAAAAATGTAAGAGAAAAAAAAAGGTAGAATAACTCATTCAATCCCAAAAAGGTGCATTTAATAAATTTGTAATTAGTACGAAACAACAAATGTAGAAAAACCAAGCAAATAATTAGTTGAAAATTGTAAAGAAATTAATAAAGATAACATGATTCAAATACACCAAATGCTAATAAAAAATATAATAGAAATTTGAAAGAGGATATTACAATTGATAATGATGAAAATATTAATGATAAAAATGAAACACCTATTAAAAATATATATGATTGGCACAATGGAAAATTTTAAACACTAGCCTGATTGATTTTCAGCAGAAATAAGTTTTTCAAAATTAAAATTGATAAAATCATTACGTTCAATAATGGCATAAGAAAGGTTAAATAATTTAGTCATATTATATATTGAAAATGAATTGCTTTATAAACTTGAATATAAACCATTAATTAGTGATTTTGCATCTCAAAAAATAAGAAAAATAAATTTTAAATAATTTAAAAAAATTATATTTATATTATAAAAGAGCCTTCAATTGATTTTTGCCTAGGGCCACACATATTTTTGAGCCGACCCTATTAGCAAATTATGTGCATGTTTAGATTTTAAGAAATTAGATATTATAAATACAAAATTTGAGTCTAACAAATAATTATATGTATGCTTAGACTTGGTGTGTTATTGCTTTTATTATATAGTTTGGCAGACCTAAGAGTTCCCCCTAAACCCACCAAACAATTTTGATGAGGTGGAATTTACCTCATTATAGAGATAAAGAGCCCATGATATGAAGATAAGGGTTAGAACCTATAAATGAAGAAAATAAATATTAGAAACTTCTAGATTGACCGGACAAAGAGTCTCCGATGCTTAAGTTAATAGGCTTAAAGAAAAAAAAATATGAAGAAAGAAGAACTTGTTTCTTCCTGGTTCTTGTAGAGCTTTTTTAGTTAGAGTCAACTTATTTGTATGAGTGCATAATCTTCCATTTTATAGTGGTTTAACTAGGTCAATGAATGAGAATAGGCAAATAGATGGCAACATCCTAATGGCAAAGAAGATATGAAAAGTCTGAACTGATGGACAAATAGCTTCCATTGCGTCAGTCTTCTAATACCATGCATATACTTAAGTACTGTGAAGGGTTGACGCATTTTGCATGCTATACCCACTGCCTTATGTTGACAAAAGTCAATTTTTTTTTTAGGGTGAAGGTATGCACCATTAAAGCTCTTCTTCTGAAAGTCCCAATGAATTACTTGTATTTGAGCTAAAGGATCTTTGTGAGGGATTCGAGCTGTTTTGAACTCGGATTCGAACTGCTTTATCATTAAGCTACTTGCATTTTGCAAGTTTATTTAGATCAAACTGAGAACCTTAGTAATTAATAAGCTTAGGGATCACGTCCAATTGTCATACATATGACATTTTTTTTCGTGGGTCACTTTTATTTTAACTCAATATAAATCGATTATTTTTAACTTGTATTAAATTTATTGTTTCTTGCTGTAATTGTGTCATAATGCCTTTTTTTTTTTTTGCCAGAAGCCATAATATCATTTTGCAAAGTATTTACCAAAATTCAATATCAGCTAAACTAGGAAATATTTAATTAATATGGAAATATGAAAACAAAGCAATTTTTATTTTGAAATTTCTTTATCTAGAATGTCTATATAGTAATTATTATATCAATTACTTTTCCAATTTCTTTAGAGTCTACTAAATTAGGTATATATTGTAAGAAAAAAAGAAATAGATATATATAATACCAAAATATATATAGAATACCAAATTTTGTTAAATATATAATAATGCATAAATAAAATAAAATGTGTATGGATAATTTCACATTAATTAATAATAAAAAATACGAATGATTTATGATAAAAAGGGTAATACAATCTAAATGATTTAGACCATTTTGTATAATTTAATGCATAATATTAGTATCAATACTTTTATTTTATCTTGACTTGACTCCTAAAATTTAAGTTGTATAGAAAGTCATTTAAAATAAATAGAGTAATAATAAAGATTTGAAATTTTTTCTATCCAGGAATTATATTCTTATCATGTAATTCAAATGACATCTAAATGTATTTAAAAGAAAAAAGCAAAACTTATTGAAATGAAAAAACAAAGTATATGACGTGCATTATTTTTCATGGTGTCTTGCTACAGAAATAATAATAATAATAAATATGGGAAATTGAAGCAACTTAATGTGAAATCTTGCTAGATTTTGGTCCAAATTTATATATATAGCAATGTCAAAAAGATAATGTCAAGGAATGATTAAAGTCTTTTCATTTGAAAATACAAAAGAAATGGGTTAATTAGTCATGCATTGAAATGACGGCTAAAAGGAAAATGCAGCGTATAAATACACGCACAATTATTTGTTTTTATATGTTTATTAATTACATGGCTGTTGCTTTAGCCGAGTTTTGATTCTTTTTATTTAATTTATATTTTTTAATATTTTAAAATGCATAAATGATTATAATATTATTATTAAATTAAAATATTATCTTTTGGTAAATTTAAATATTAATATAAAAATATAAAGATCAAATTTATTGTATACAAATCAACAAAAAAATAAATAAAAGTCTATCAACAAAAAAATAATAAAAGTCTATGTAAATTTTAATTAAAGGTTACAAAAATAAAATATTGTATGATAATGTTGACGAGATGATTTTGCATAAATTTAACTTTTAAGAGAATTATTTAACATATGAAGAGAAATTGTATAAACAATTCTTTGATTAATTAGCCAGTTTATATATATATATATAATTAATTAATTAATTTAAAAAAAAAAAAAAAGGTTTAAAGCATTATTCTTGTCAAACTTAAATTCTTATATGCACAGCAAAAATCCAAGCGCTCGTGTACTGGGGCTCTTACAATTACATAAATTTTGTCAAACAACTAGGACATGCCACATGGCTTCATACCTCATTTCAGACATAAGCTAGTCGTCATGCTCATGCACATGTTATATGTAAATTGTTCATTGATTTATTAATTATATTCAACATAATATAAATGTCTCTTTCTCTTTTCTTTATCTTAGGCTACTTTGTAGAGTTTGGTAGTCATCAAAAGTCTTGTATGGTTAGTGAAAGCTATACTAACCAAAGAGAAAATATGTCAAAATTATTAGGTACCAAATGGTAAAAGCCCTACAAATGTTAGTTTCCCTAACCAGAGAAGAGAGGAATTAATTTTTAGGTTAATTAATTCATCAATTAAATAAAATTGTTGTCCTTTTCTAATGGTTAGACTTATGAGTCTTATAAAGATTGCATGGGACAGCCCTCTGGCTTAAAAATTATTATTATTATTATTATATTCAAAAAGGCACTAATTTGGGCGGTTGACCTAATTAGATCCTAAGACTAATTATATATTTACACATTTTGTCATCATCATGAATCTCACAGCATTCCACTTGCTATTATAATTAGATGCAGGATTTAATTATAATTAAAAAAGTTAAAAACATTTGTGATTTAATTATCTATTAATCGCGGTAGTTAATTAACTTTGAAGATCAAACAAAAAAAAAATTATATTAATATGAAGTGGTGTATATTTGATGAAATTCAGAATGTCAAAATATGGGACCTTTAATTAAGGAGGTATAAGAAAAATTGACAAATTTAGGTAAAAGGCCATTTTCAGCTAAGAGTATTATAATTTTGCTCATTAATGAACTAGTTTCTACTTGGTGGATCTCATTGATTTTCCAGTTAACATCCAATTAGAATATGAATTTATTTAAGTTCAGGCTTTCCTGTTTTTATTTTCAACACCAAAACCATTATTAATTAAATGGAATATTTTTCTTTTTCTCTTCTCTCTCTCTCTCTCTATCTCTCTATATTTTTCTATTAAAAAATGTTGAATATAAATCAACATATAATTTGTTAATATATATATAAAAGAAAATTTTAAAATTTTCTCAGTAAAAAAAAACAAAAAAGAGTCAACTGCAAGTTGCTGAGGTGCAGCCCACATGAAGAAAAGCTGTTGTAATCCAACAACTTTCATCCCTATTAGGCTATTAAGAATACTCCAATCATTCTGAACTTGTCAAAGTCCCAAACCCATTTCCCATTTTGGTGATTAGCGTCTAGTAGACTGTTTGCTCCTCTCTAGCAATTTTAATTAAGGCAAAGGCTTTTGTGTGGGGGTGTCGGACTCAAGGTATTGGTCCATCTCCTATAAATGTTGTCCTTCAACCTAACCTTTCATCTCTTGAAAAAAAAACGTTGTTGGTTAAGCTCTCACTAGTTCGGTTTTGTTGCTCGTCAACTGGTTAATTTGTTCATATGGGCTCTCGATTCTCCTTCTACTTTTAACAATTCTTTCAATATTTTTTAGGCCATGAAGAATACCATACCTGTGGAGCCCCAAAATGGCGAGAGTTTGCCGTTAATTGTTTTAACAGAAATTGGATGAAAGTACTTTTAACTGAGCGTTAGAATAATTTTGATAATTTTTAAGTAATGTTTTTTAGTCAGAGAACTATAATGTGCATTAGTTAATAACTCGAAAATCATGAATGAAATTTATTTTAAAATATTATTTAATTTCTAATATTTTAAGAAATGTTTCCCACCTTAATTTTATATTTACCTAAACAATATTTTTTGATAAATTTAATTTGAATTAAAACTCAAACTCAAAAATAATTTCAATATCACTAAATTAAATTAAAACTGATTGATAAACAAGTTTTCACCACCAACCATTTGAATTCTCTGTTTTATTAATTTTTTTATCAGCTAGTATTCAATTCATGTTAACTTTTGTCCTTTTTAGCTTATAAATTTTTTTTCTGCCGTTTTGGAGATGGACATATATATATATATATATATATATATCATCTGCGTCTTCTTCTTCATTTTTGCATCGGATTAAAACGTGTTAACTTTTAAGCCTAATTAATTTAATTTGTATTGGCAAATAAAATTATCATCCATGACATCATTATTAATTAATCAATTCGATCACATTGCCACTGAAATTTGTTAGATTTTAATATATAAATAAAGTCGATAAAGGAACTCGAAAAAATTTACATCGTATTAGAATCTTGTCATTTACTATTAATTATTATAATATAACAAAAATTTTCATTAATTTTAAAAAATCAATAAAACAAATTATTTTTATCATGTAACTCATGTCACTCTGAATTCATTTGTCATTCTCATTAAAAAAAAAAAAAAATCGATCACTTGGACTTGATGAAAGAGACTTAGTATCCAATTTTACCATATATATACATACTTTTATTTTAGACTTGTAGACTTGTGATATGTTATGATTATCTTTGGTGCACACATGCATCCTAGGAAATTGATTGTAACATATATCCATAAAAATTTCTTATAATTGAATTGTATGATAACCTATGTCATTATTTTGTCAACTAAATTTCATTTATATTTTTTTTAATGGTAAAGTAATATTATTAATGAAAATCAAAAGACAAAGCATCTCTTAGAAATATAGTGTTGGACACATCGGGTATAATCAACAAAATAAATGCGGAATAATAATAATCAATAAAAATGACACCAGGAATTTAATGTGTTTCATCCTTTAATTTTAGGCTACATCCACGGGATAAATTTCAAATAAAATTTTTCTACTATTACAGATAGTAGGTACAAAAGAGTTTTTTCTAGACAGAAATTCTAGAAGTACAACATAATTTAAAATGAGATCTCATCAAAATAGTAACACTCAAAGTATTTTCACAAAAATATTTCAAAATATTTTTCTCACTATTTTGTCACTCCCCTTTTAGTAACCATTTCCTAAAACTCTAAAAAATATTCTCTTTCTATTTCTTCTCTTGTCAATTTATGCAAGTTTGTTATGCATTTGTTATGAACCTTGCATGCCCTTTTATAGGCCTGCAAGGTATAGCTTTCTCTTCAATTGAGGCACCGAATTTTGATAATTCGGTGCTCCCTCCCTTTTTATTATATTTTTTTCAAATATATGGATCCCTCTATGTGAGAGGGACACCACAACAAATCTCCCCTTCCCAATAACATGGAAGGCTCCACCATCTCTGCAGCCTGTCGATAATACTCAAAGTATGACTTTGATAGAATCTTCGTTAACATGTCAGACCCATTTTCCTCTGTATGGATCTTTTCAAGCTGTAATAGCTTCTTCTCCATAACATACCCAATCCAATGATATCTCACATCGATGTATTTTGATTTGGAATGAAAGGAAGCATTCTTTCCAAGGTGGATAACACTATAACTATCACAAATAATTGGTAATTGTCTTGTTGAAACTCAAGTTCTTTCAAGAACTTCTTCATTCATAGCAACTCTTTACAAGTTTTAGTTGCTGCAATAAATTTCGCTTCAATAGTGGACAGTAGAAAAACTTTTATAATTTTGACTCCCATGCCACAGCTCCCCGTGCAAAGGTAATCAAGTAACCTGAAGTGGATTTTCTGGAATCCACATTGCCAGCCATATCTACATCTATGTATCCAACTAACACAGGTCTGTCATTTTCAAAACATAGGCATATTTTGGAAGTACCTTGAAGATACTTGAAAATTCATTTCACTGTAGCCCAATGTTCCTTTTTAGGATTTGAAAGGAATCTACTCACAACTCCAACTGCGTGAGCGATATCTAGCCATATGCAAACCATGACATACATCAGACTTCCAACTGCTGAAGCATATGGAACCTTGTCCATCTCTTTCTTCTCTTTATCTGTAGAAGGGCTCTGCTTAGAACTTAGCTTAAAGTGATTAGCAAGAGGACAACTAATCCCGTTAGCCTTGTCTATATTAAATCTCTAAAGTACTTTCTCAATGTACTTCTCCTATGATAACCACAATCTCTTGGCACTATCTCTGATGATACTTATGCCAAGAATATGCTTTGCTGGCTCCAAGTCTTTCATGACAAAAGACTTACTCAACTGCTTTTTCAAGTTGTTGATTTTGGAAACATTTTGGCCAATAATCAAAATATCATCCACATCGAGTAAAAGAATAATGAAATCATCATTAGAGAATTTTTGCACAAAAACACAATGGTTTGAAGTAGTTTTTTTATAGTCTTGCTCACTCATAACATATTCAAATTTCTTGTACCATTGTCTATGTGCTTGTTTTAAACCATATAGGCTTTTCTTTAATTTGCAAACATAATCCTCTTTCCCCTTTTGTTTGAAACCCTCTGGCTACTTCATGTATATCTCTTCTTCCAAATTACCATGTAGGAAGGCAGTTTTAACATCCATTTGCTCAACTTCCAAATCAAGATTTGTTGCTAATCCCAGCACTGTACGGATGAATGTCATTTTCATAACTAGTGAGAAAATCTCATCAAAGTCAACTCCTTTTCTTTGATTGAATCCCTTGACAACCAGTCTGGCTTTGTATCGCGGACTGGAATTGTGTTTTTCATGCTTGACCCTGAACACCCATTTATTTTTCAAGACTCTTTTGCCCTTAGGCAGCTTTACCAATTCAAAAGTCTTATTCTCATTCAAGGACTTTATCTCATCTTGTATGGCTTCAATCCATTTTTGCTTGGATTCATCATCCATGGCTTCTTCATAACTCTCAGGTTCTTCCCTGTTAGTAAAAGTCACAAATTCATCTGAATGATATTTAGTGGAGGATCATCTCAGTCTAACACTTCTTTTAAGAGAAGCCACAGGTGTTGGTGCTAGTTGATGGACACCATCTTCTTCATTTTCAGCACTAACTTCTATGGAAGCATCATCTTCATTAGGTGGATAAACCTAGTCTTCATCTCTAACCTGTTTTGGCATCGATGTTAGAGGAGTTAATTCCAAATCTGATGAGTCATCATTAGAATTAGGAACATCCTTCTTCATTTTGACAATATCTTCAATGGTCTCATCTTCAATAAATACAGCATTGCAGCTTTTGACAAGTCTTTTTGCAATAGGATCATAAAATCTATAGCCAAATTGATCCATAGCCAACAAAAATACATTGTTTTGTCTTGGCATCAAGTTTGGATCTTTCATCCTTAGGGATATGCACAAATGCTTTACAACCAAACACTTGCAGATGATTGTAGGAAACATCCTTTCTTGACCTTGGAACCTCCATCTTGAGAGGGGTACAGGGTGAAAAATTCAACACATGTGCAACTGTGAGTATAGATTCACCCCAAAAAGTCTTAGGCAACTTTGCATGTGAGAGTAGGCTTCTAACTCTCTCCATCAAAGTTCTGTTCATCCTCTCAACCAAGCCATTCAACTATGGTATCTGTGGAGGTGTCATCTGATGTTGAATACCATGCTCTTTGCAGTAAGCATGAAATAGTCCAGTGTATTCTCCACCATTGTCTGTTCGAATGCACTTCAACTTCTTCCTAGTCTGTCTCTTAACTGAGGCATGAAATTCTTTGAAGACATTTAGCACCTAATCCTTTGTTTTTAAAAGATATACCTATGTCTTCCTTGAATGATCATCAATGAAAGTCAAAAAATACTGAGTACCACCAAGTAACTTTGGCATCGGTCCACACAAATTTGAATGAATAAGATCTAACACATTATTCATTTTGGAAGAAGGAGAACTCTTAAAAGCAACTCTGTTTTGCTTTCCTGCTAAACGATCAACATATTTTTCCAAATGTACTTCATCCATTCCGGGTAGTATCTTCTTCCTGGCTAGACTTGTCATTCCTTTTTCACATATGTGGTTAAGTCTCCTGTGCCGTAATCCAGCTGCATTGTCTTTCTCTATGACATTTACTGTGTCAGTAGAGAGCATTGCTTGCATTACATAAATAGTTGTATGCTTCTCTCCTCTGGCCACTATCAAGGAGCCTTTTGTAAGTTTCCATTTATCTTAAATGAAGGAGCTGCAATATCCTTCTTTTGCAAGTTTGCGTATAGAGATTAAATTCAGGAGCATATCTGGAATATGCCTGACATCCTTCAAAAATAGTCTGGTTTCATTCTTTGTTTTCAAGCAAATATCTCTTCTGCCAACAATCTTTGACATGCCTTCATTTCCCATCCTAACAACATCAAAGTCTTCAGGTGTGTATGATGAGAAAAATTCTGTATGCAATGTAGCGTGAATGGTAGTACCACTATCAATCATCCAGTTGGTCTCATGGAATGCAATATCTTCATCATAGATGACATTGAACTCATCTATGATATTTGTCTGCTCATCATCACTGCTGTCATCTTTCTTCACTATTTTGCCTTTGTTCGTTTCCTATTCCTTCTTGAACACCTAGCATAATTTCTTGATGTGACCCTTCCTCTTACAATGATGGCATTCAACATTAGCATATTTGTTTGATTTGCCTCTGCTCTTACCTCTGGGTGTCTATTCTCTGTACTGTCTCTTCCTTTGGACTCTGTGACAAGGGCTTGTGCTTTTGAATCTCTCCTTGTTTTGTTTTTCATATGACAACAGGGCTTTTACAACAACTTCAAACTCCATCTTGTCTTTTGCATAAGTCAAGATTGTTGTGAGATGATTATATGATAAAGGAAGTGTCGCTAAGAGTATCACATCTTTCTCTTCATCACCAAAATTCACATTGAATCTTGATAAGTGAGAAAGCTTACTGTTGAAATTGTTAACATGTTGCATCATGCTCACATTTTCTTCCTTCCTCTTCTAATATAGCTCCTTCCACAAATAGAACTTATTGGCAAGGTTCTTTGACATGTAGATGTTTTCTAGAGTCTCCTAGGTTTCTTTTGCAGTCTTGCAATTTTTTGATTCAATATTTTGCAAGATATTGTCTGAGAGATTTAAACGGATTGTACTGACTGCAATCTCATCTATCTCCTCCCATTATTCTTCGATAATAGTTGCTACCTTCTTTTCCTTTCCTAGCAATTCCTTATGGACCTTCTGTTGAATGAGAATATCCTTCATCATTCTTTGCCATAAAGAGAAATTATTGTTGCCATTAAATTTCTCAATATCTATCTTCTGGCCTGCCATTTCTTTTATCACGTGAACAATACTGTAAACTAGAACAATGATCGTAGTCAGTGAACAACGCACTAGGTAAATTCTCAAGAAAGAGAGGTGGGTCACAACGAACATACTGAAATACCAAGTCTTTCCTTAGCCATAATTTTTCTTAGACATGTGTTTTCACACTACTATACTTATTTCCAATTAAACTATGATATGTGTGAAAAATATCAGTATTCATAAATATTGGCAAACTGCACAGTACCTCAGAGTACTATTTACAGTAATAATTTTCCAAGAAAATTTTTCTAATGTGGAAAGTTAGTCAAAACTGCAATCACAGAGTATATTCTTATTTTTCAAGAAAAATTAAAATCAATAACTCTAATTCCACTTGTTGGGCACAATGGGTATAATTAACAAAATAAATACAGAATAATAATAGTCAACAAAAAAGACACTAGTAATTTAACGTGGTTTACCTTTAATTTTGGGTTACGTCCATGGGACAAACTCCAAATAAAATTCTTTTACTATTACAAATAGTAGATATAACAGAGTTTTCTCTAGATAGGAATTCTAGAGGTACAATATAATTTAAAATAAGATATCACCACAATAGTAACACTTAAAATATTTTCTCAAAAATATCTCAAATTATTTTTCTCACTATTTTATTACTCCTCTTTTAGGAGTTATTTCCTAAAAGTCTCAAAACACTCTCTTTCTATTTCTTCTATTGCCAATTTATGCAAGTTTGTTGTGCATTTGTTATGAAACTTGCATGCCCTTTTATAGGCATGCAAGATATAGCTTTCTCTTTAATTGAGGCATCGAATTTTGATAATTCAGTACACTCTTCCTTTTTATTATATTTTTTTTCTTTTTTTTTTTCAAATATATGGGTCTCTCCATATGAGAGGAACACTACTATATATAGGTGGGCAAATGCCATAATAATTATGATATGATATAAAATCAATTGCTCTAGTTAAAGAGTGAACCGAAACTAATAGATAATTTTTTTTTTTATAACAAAGAAACGGCTTCCATTAAATCAAATCTAAATACAATTCGTCATGAAGAAAATGAGAAGGGGAGTGATTCCAAATCTCATAATTAGATTCAAATACGGACTCCCTGGGCAGAACATGGGTAGCCCGATTCGCTGATCTACGAATGAAAGAAAACTTACAATTCTGAAATTTTAAAGGCGTGGGCTTGCAATCATCCACAATTAAATCACAAGCAGATAGATCCACATGTGAACCATGAAGAGCATTAACAAGAGTTTGAGAAAAAAATTCTCAACAATAGCGTATCAAAACTTATTATTTGAAAAATAATAATTATTTTATATTTTAAATTAAAATTCAATGAATAATTTTAATACAATTTTATTTTAATCTTTTGAAACAAAAAATAAGAAAAAGATACCAAAAACACTATAATTAGTTATTAAATTTTCTATAATATAAGAGGTATACACAACAAAAGATTTTTTTTTTTTTAATACTTTAATGGTATGAAATAGTCTACATATATATAGACTATTTAAGCGACGGATATAATAAATATTAAAATTTTTAAATATTAAATATAATCAATTATTTTGATAATTATTACTACTAAAAATTATTAAAAATAATCGCATGAGTATAAAAATTGCTTCAATAAAAAAAATTTCAGGGTCTTTAATTGATCAATAAAAAACTTAAGAATATGGTCATAGGAAAAAATATATATTAATTACATATTATATTTATGATAAAATATAATGTACAAATTAATCACCCAAGATTAATTGGAAAGAAATCTTGTTAATTAAAACTTACCAAAGTTGCCAGGATAGCAGTTATAAGAGAATAGGAGAAGCATGCATTTAATCCAATTATGGTAAGAATATACTACAAAATTAAAAATCTTTGTTGTGTTACAAAATATAGATTGAAAAAATTTTAATTAAAATTTTTTTTTTTGGCACATCAAAGTTTTTTAAAGTGATTAGAGAATTGCATTTATGATTTTGGTAAGTACTTAATCATTGCGTTATTAGCTTTAAAAAAATACTTAATTTGAATAGCATATATATCACTCTTTTATTTTCCTTGGGTGATATTGAATTTTCTAGAGTAAGTGGCTAACTATAATATTTATTAATTAAAAAAAAAAAAAAAAGATTACGTAATGAAGATGATAATTGAAAAGTGGATGTTAATTACGATTATGGCCAAAGCCAAGTGGACGGCCAAGATTATGGTTCCAAATTGAAAGTATGGTGGCTTGCATATTAAATCATGTTTTCAGTAGGAATAAATCCAAGCCAAATATGCAAGAGAAAGAGCTGACGCAAGTAGGACTAAGGAGGCATTGTACTTATACAGGACAATGAATATTTATTTATTTATTTTTTATAAGAAAATTTATAGATATTTAGTAATCTTTTCTGGATTTTCCTTCTATTTATTGCTCCGTTTAGCATCTTATTTTATGGCATGAACCTTGTGGCCTACGGGTTCAGCCTCCATTACCCATCTCTCTCTCTCTCTCTCTCTCTTTCTTTTATCTCTTGTTTTCAAGATTTCTATATAAAAGAGAGAAGTTGTATATGTGATTGAGTCTTCATTTACATATCACTCAAAAGATAATAATTTTTGAGAGAGAGAGAAAGAGAGTGATGGGTAAAGGAAGAGCACCTTGCTGCGATAAGAGTCAAGTGAAGAAAGGTCCATGGAGCCCTGCAGAGGACTTGAGGCTTATCACTTTCATTCAAAAACATGGGCATGAAAATTGGAGAGCTCTCCCTAAACAAGCTGGTCAGTCTCTTTATTCTCTTTATCCAATTCTTGATCTTGGTCAATTCTTTTCCTGCATTCTTCAATTCTTTTTTAAACAAACCAAGCTTGTGAAATTTTTTTATTAGTTATATATATATATATGCTGCCATTCTTGAGTATATATTAAATAGATCTCATAGCCAAGTACATATCCTACATTTGTTTTGAGCTAATTTATTTTAGTATTAGAAAGAGAAAATCATTGAGATTTGAATTGATATTTCTGAAATGATTGTTTTCATTATATTTTAAATTAAAGATCATCCACTGCTTTATCCAACAGTAAAACATGGCTGTTAGGTACTTGTCCTGTTCTTAGAATCACCAATCTCTTCTTTAAAATAATAATAAATTTTCTCTGAAAGTTAATGCCAATGTTGAAACGAAAACGTGGTTCTAATATTTTTCTGATCGAGTGTTGACCATAACAAAGCTTTACTAGGAAAGCAAGTTTGAAACGTTTCTGTACCTATCAAATTAATATTGCAATATAAACAAAAGATCATTTTGACAAAGTGGATATCATTCTGTCACAAGTTATTTGTACGTTTTCTTTCCATATCCATATCCATTTCTTTAATATCATTATAGTTTGGCCTTATAAAGAAAAATATTGCAATTCAAAAAAAAAAAAAACATTAATACACTTCTATATGGATGAAATCTCCTGTGCTTCTCTCTTTCAGAAAAAAATTTATGAATGAATCCCTTAGAAGTAGCACAAATGTCCCAGTGTCCAAGTAAATGTCACCTTCTTTTTTTTTTTTTTTTTTAAATTAAAGCTTTAGTTGAAATTTACACATTGAGATATAATTTAACAGTAAACACATATTTTTCTAGACAATAAATCCATGATTAATACCACTTCCTAATGCCAAAAAAAAACTTTAGTTGAAATTTTAATTTGCCATATCCCATTTAATAATACGGCTCTTTGAAATAGGGGTTAGGCTAGAAATGTTATAACATTTGCTAGGTGGGGAGATTCACTACCTAAATCAACAGTAAGATATAATAGTTAGAAAAATCAAAATGCTTTAATTTCATGGCCATGGGTGGTTACATTTTCTCATCGAGTTGACCCTAATGAGATACAAATTTATCTTATAGTAGTTAATTTCGTTCAATGTTAGGAATCGATAAAAAAAAATAGAGAAGGGAAACATAATAAAATTAATTATATAAGTACTCTTTATTATTATTAGGAGTACGTCAAGATTTTGACAGTGTAAACATATTGACTAACTAGCTACAGCCAGATAAATGACCGATCTAATACGCAGCCGGGACTCTTAATGCTTATTTCTTTCCCGTTTCATGTATGCACACGTAGAAAATCAAAGAAAAATTAATGAGAAAACAAAAATTTCAAACTCAAGGTGGTTGAATGATGTATAATTCACGTCCTCATGGATCCACAAGTCTATATTATTATCATTATCTTTATTAGCATATAATAATTTATTAAATCTAATATTATTAATTTGTTTTGCAGGGTTGTTAAGATGTGGGAAAAGTTGTCGTTTGAGATGGATTAATTACCTAAGACCTGACGTAAAGCGAGGGAATTTCACCAAAGAGGAAGAGGACACCATAATAAAACTACACCAAACTTTAGGGAACAAGTAAAATTCTATACCCCAATTAATATTATTATTTTTTATTTATTTTCAAAAACTCAATTAATTAGCCTGCAACATGTTTAATGGATATATATAAATTATTTAATAAATTATGTTACAGGTGGTCGAAAATTGCATCCCATTTGCCTGGTAGAACAGACAATGAGATTAAGAATGTCTGGAACACTCATTTGAAAAAAAAAATAGCATTCAAAGACACCACAGATTCCAACACAGATCATGATCAATCAAAAGAATCCTCGACCATGACGGCTACTACTAGCTCTTCATCATCATCATCTTCTTCTTCTAGCACAGTTATCTCTCCAGCAAACAAAAGAAATAATAATGCTTCACTTGATCATCAATGGACCAAGAAACCTCGTGTCTCGGAAAATGAACAAGATTTAAAGGAAGCTAAAGAAATCTTGTTGCCAACATCTTCGACTTGTTCTAATAACTCCCATGTCAAGAATCATCATAAATTGGGCAATTCGGGTTTCAATTTTTCAGGACCTTATCATGGTGTTCATAATACATTAGAGGAAGTCAACAAGCCGGATCAGATTGAAGAAATATCAACGGTGGAGATTCCGTTCGAGTCTGATTTCGATTTTTGGAATATGTTAGATGGGTTAAATTCATTTCAATCTAGTACTAGTGGAGCTGTTCAGTTAAATAATATTGAGCGTACTGGCCAAAGTTCAAGTCTTGGTGAAGTTGAAAACAGGAAGTGGCTACGTTACTTGGAAAATGAACTTGGATTAGAATCTAAAGATGAAAGTTTAGCAGAAGATGCAGTAGTAGCTGATGAGCAGCCAGCAAAGAGCTTCCAGTATGAGATTGATCAGATACCAATGAAGCCTCAAGTCAATTCTGAATTGGGTTATTATCATATATGGCCTTCTTTATAAAAAAATTAATTACAAAGTATAGTCCATATAAAAATACAAAAAAAAAAACATTAGTTAATTTTGTAGAAAGCATATGAAGATTGCCTTTCTCAGTTAATTAAATACACATTTAGTTGCTATATTAATCCTAACCCTATAATTAAGCTATATATATGTGTTTATGTTGATTTATGATGGGATTTCTTCACTTAATACTGTGTCCAATACCACATGATATAATCAAGTTAAATACATATTGTTAGATGCGATTTGAATTATTTATATTTCAAGTGAAAATATTATAATATATGTATATGTTTTCTGAAAGATATGTGAGTTGGGAATATTATTCATTTTCAAGCATTTTAAAGTAGGCATATATCCTCTACTTAAATTAGCAGTTTAATTGGCAATATTAAAAAAATTGTGAGGTAATTAAGCTGTAATTAGCTCTATATTTAAGTCCCCACATTTTGAAAAAATGAGGGTATAGTCAAAATACTTGAGAGTACGTACAAGCAACTATCGAGAGTTTTTGACAACAGAACTAAACATCAATTAATGGAATCAAAATCAGTTATCTGATTTGAACAGGCAAATTGGTTTGCACCGCGAGGAAAATATGTTTTTAATGAATATAAATTTGAGGCCGAAAGTGTCTCTCGATCATTGCATTGTCATATGTATGATGGGTCTGTTTCACTTCAAAATAACTCATCACATCAGATCAAAGATTCACTTCTACAATATTATATATTGCCATCGATCCACCTATTTGATGTGGAAGAACATAAGCCAGTAGCAGACCAAGATACCAAGCTCTCACCTACTTTTGATGTGAAACATGTGATAAGGTGATTAGGACTCTTGTCTTTTGAGTATATATATATATATATATAATTTCATTTCGCCTATAATATTAATTTATGCATTCTTTTTTTTTTTTATTATTATTATTACAAATGAGGGCAAAGCTTAATTACACCTCAGGATTGCGCAAGTATTAGGCTAGCTATTACTAATTTCATGCGGCAATCAATTAAAAATTTCTTTTTTTTTTTAAACACTGAAAATGAGAAATTTAATTTCAATAATATTAATTTGAATCCTAACTTCCACTTCTTTTAATAATTTCTAAAGCACGACTTCTAATTTTAATTTATATGATCTATTAAAATACTTTTTTTTTTTTTTACTGTCATCAGACTATATTAAAACAAATTTCAATATTATTAATCCCGTAATAGAAAAAGGAAAATCGATATAAGATCGAAGTGAACTAATATGATATTCTGATTGGTTGCCAATGCTCATAGTCATATTTGGATAAAAACGTTTTTAGGTATTGTTAGAACTAGAAGTGAGATGCGTTCACTTTACCTAAAAACTTGCATTTTTGTGCTGAGGTTGGTATATGCACCCCCTGAAGCAAAATTATGATAGATAAGTATTATACTAATAACCTGATGGCCAGTTTTTTCCTAGATATGGTTGGTGTTGACAAAACTGTATAATGTATATTATTCTTAATATAGTCTAAGGAAATAGCCAAAACAATTAATTTTGGCTTTTGGATTTAGGTTACTTACCACACCACATATGACAAATTGTCATGACTATATCATGTGAAACGTAATATTAGAGTGAGTTTTCAAGCAATATATATATATATATATATATTAGATGTGTGAAAATATCTAACAATGTTTACATTCAAATCTCAACTTATAACTAAATTGATTTTAATTTTATATGGCAATTCATATTATGCACCTCGGACCATGTAGCATCATAGTCCCAAGTTAAAACGTACTGTTTCATTTATATGTATATATATATATATATATATATATATCACAATGAGATCAATGAAACTTGATTTTCTTCTTCTTCTTCTGATGGATGTGCGGTCTGTTTTTTTTCAAAATAGTGAAGCCTGATCTTCTTCTTCTTTTTCGAAATTGTTTTTGATTGTTTTGTTCTTTTTTCTTGAAACTATTGTCTTCTCTCCTTCATGATATTTCTTTTATAATCTTTTTTTGTTGGTGAGTTTTTATATTCTTTGTGTGAAGATTTTGAGCTTTTTATTTTTTTATTTGGAGTTTGATTGTTTGGTATTTTCATTGTTTAATATTAAATTTTAAATTATCAGGTTCATTATATTTAATGCTTAAATTCATCACATATAACTATCAGGTTCATTATATATAAAGTTTAGATTTATTATATTTTACATGTATATTCATTATATTTTCACTGCCATATTCATGATTCAATTGTTTTATAATTTAATTTCATTCATTTATCATATATAAAATTTTCATTATTTAATAATTCATATATAATTATGAGGTTCATTAGATATAAAAAAGTTAGGTTCATCAGACTTATTATATATAAAGTTTGAGTTCATCATATATTACATGCAGATTCATTATTTTTTACTGTCAGATTCATTATTTAATTATTTTATAATTTAATTTCATTCATTTCTCATATTTAAAATTGTCATTAGTTAATATTTCACATATAATTTTGAGGTTCATTAGATTTAAAGTTTAAGTTCATAACATATGATTATCAAGTCCATTAGATATAAAATTTAGATTCATCATATATCACATGCAGATTCATTATTTTTTATTGCCAGATTCATGATTATAAATTAATACTAAATTATCTATTTTATTTTTTTATTAATCAACAACTAGCTCTTTTACTTCCATCTAGTATAATTCAAAGTAAGGAGATTGATTAAAAGATAGTTCTCAATAATTTTATGATGGACTGCTTAATAAGTGAGAGACAGATACAAAAAAGAACTAAAAGCAAGAGGTATAGACAAAAAAATAGTAATAGAATATTTGCAAAACCTAATACTAATAAAAGAAGAAGAACATGAGCAGGAGAATGAACAGGACAGATTAAGATTTAAGGGGAATTGGTTGCGCAAAGAAAGAGTAATATAAATAATAGTTTTATTTTAATTGAAAATTTTTAAAAAAAGACTGCGCATTTTATTTTTTAATACAACAGTGCATTTTAAATTAGGTCCATAGTATAAGATGGATCTGAGTTTATAATATAAGAATTCATTTTATACATATATATTTAGTTTGATTGAAGATAGATTATCCCGCTAAAATTTAAAAAAAATATATTGGATAAAAAGGAAAGATCCCTTTAATTGTTGATGTATAAATATATCAATTAAATAATAATTAATACCATTGATACTGAATTTTTTTTAATGAGCTATTTTATACATTTTATGAGCAGAGATAATTAAATTTTAATAATTCACACATTCGTTGGTATTTGAATGGAGAATCAAAAGGTTATAGGATCTCACACTTAGCCATCTAAACTAGGGATCACTGGCTAATGATACTATGATAATGAAATAATTTCTAATCATACGAGTTTTCAAATTTAAATAATAATTAGATTCAAATTAATTAAATAGATGAATAAACAAATTTAGCGTGATTGAATTGATTTTCAACTTTGAGTATATTGGCTTAAAGTAAAATTCATATCACGTCGCCATCGTGCACAAATAAAATTACTACTGGTCCAAGTGATGGCTATAAAAAAGCAAGTGGGTTGGTAAAATTGTCCTTGTCTATATATTATAAACATTTACATTCTACATTTTCTTATTATTTCCCCACAACTTGAAATTGAGAATATCAGGAGTATAATTTAAATAAATATATAGTATAAGATTTCATCATACGTTAAAATGCAGCCAATTACCAAAGACTCTAAATTGACCTCTATATTGAATATGCTAATAAAGAGTTAGATGAAATGAAAAAAGACAAATTATCCAACCTAAAAATAATAATATAAGAAATTGAATGTAACAAACACTCTTTTATATATATATAGCAAAGAAGAAAATTAAAGAAATAAGGTCAATGTATTGGTAGAACAAATTAACCAAACAAGTACTGTGTATGGTCAGAATTTGCCCAAGTTTGAGTTTGTCTGTGAAAGAGATATTTACAGTTCAGGTGATCTATCAAAATTAAAAGGTGATCAATTGCTTTGACTTATCCAACTCTTACTAGTATCTGTCTTTTAATTATACTAAGCTCTAAAAACAACGTGAAAACTCACCAAAAAACTTTGAATTATATGTTATACATTTCTCATTTGTCTACATTGGCTTTTAATGGTTAATTTTGCCTGCCCACCTTATTTGAGAATTCAACCAAAAACCCTTGAATTTTAATACTTTATCATATCAGCTGATCACTTTGTGACTTTATAAAAATATCGAGAGTTTATATAATTATAAAAATGTCAATTTCAAAAACTAACTATAAGATTAAAGAATTCAATTATATATAAACTCATTCAACATTTTATATTTAACCAATATGAAATCTATTTCTAAGTTAAATTCTCCTTTTGATTATTTTTTCATTCTTAACAAGCTTTATTTTTAGTGTCATTAACCACAAATATATGTATATATATAGTTATAATTAATTAATTAACTTGAATGTTTTCTTTTAAATACTCCTAATCACCTATTTTATCATCTAATTTTCGCAATAATTAGTTTAAGTAGTTTACTTTTAAGGTAAAAACCAAGTCAAATTACTGATGTAAACAAGGTTTTATTTTTATTTTTATTTTTTATCAATTTAAAGTATTTCATGAAAATCTTAAAAGGACAACCCTGATGTACAAAGGAGGGTCCAATCATGGATTATTATAGCCATGAATAACCGTGCAGAGAAAATTCAATGGCACTCGACTAGCCAAAATTTATCTTTCAAAGCTACAGCCCATTAAAATTTTGACCAAGTTACCAACCCAAAAAAAAAAAAAAACACAATAGTTAAATTTTTTGGATGTGATGATGATTTTATTGTAGCACAAATAATTTTTAGTGAGATGCTCAAACTGTATCTAAATCTAAAAAAATGTATAAATTTTCTAATATCCAATCATTGACCCACAATTTTTTTCATATATTAAAATTTACTATTCAATTTATAAATAAGTCTATCTTAAATTTATAATTATTTTCAAATGAATGGATAACTACCATTAGTATGAAAAACCATTCTATAACTCTATGTATAATTTATATTAGAACTACACAATCTAAGAAAGACATTTTGATTCTTCTCAATTTCAAATTTTTAATTTTTATTGGTGAAAGTAAATTTTACTTTCTGCATCGTATGATATTTCATCTTTATTATAAATGTAAAATAATAATTACTCTTATTGTGTAGTTCATAACCTAATGGATCATCTTATGAATAAAAAATAAAATAATTGTTATCAAAATTTTAAAAATTTTCTATTCGCTGCGTTTTCGAGAGGGTAAAGAGTCTAACAATGAGATGAAAATTGATTGACTTACTCCTTAAGAGGAATTATATTTTTGTCCACTTAAGTCTTGAACTTTTTATCGAAAGGACTTTTTAGGGCGAGGCATTTTGCAATATATGGACTTCAATACTGGGTCAGGCCGGAATCACAAACTAAAAGTGTGTGGATTTTATTATTGGGCCTTCAACCTCTTCGACCCAAATTCGAGACTGACAATCAGGCCTAAATGGGAAGCCTGCAGTTACTGTAAAGTAAACTGCTGTTCCAAACAAAAACGAAAGTCTAGCAGAGGAGCATAGCCAGTTGATAATATTATTATTATTGAATTTTTGGAGTTCAAGCTTTTATTTTTTAATTATAAAAGAAAATTTAATTATTAAAACTATGTTTATTTTTGTTATTTGATGCTTGAAAAATAGAAAAATAGAATGCCGCATGAAGGAAAAATTGTTGAAAGTGGTTTTTTCCTTTATTTTTCAACCTCTTTTTTAATACGTAATCCATCAACATAGAAAAATACAAACAAAAAATTAAAAACGTAAATGATACTTAACAGAAAATTTTTCATATTAAAAAAAATTCATTTATTCTACCAAAGAATTGCATGATAATAATAAAAAATACAAACAGTATTAATTGATGTGTCTTAAGAAATTATATATTTTCTTACTGTGTAACTAGACTACGTGATAGAGTAGTCTTCATCTTTAATATTTTTTATTAAATTGTTGATAACTATTTATATTTTGTGAAATTTGAATACAAAATTTTTTATTTTTCATACCTTTAAAGAAGATGAAAAGACTAAACAGATAATATCTAATTAATTTTGAATCAATCATATCGAATATTACAAATTCTTAAAAACAAAATAAAAAGGAAAAAAATATACACAATATTAACAATTTTCTTTTAAATATTGTAGTAATGAATTTGAAAGAATATATATCTGAAAAGTAAGTATATACTATACACATCATCCAAACCAAGAAAGATGCAAATATAGTATGTAACATATTTTTGTGATGTAAGCATGTAACAACTAGATAGAAACGGTTGATGTTACCAAAGAGGTTTAATCCCGTAATGTGTCAAAATATTTTCTGCACTTAATATAATTAATTGTATCACAAATTAATTGACTGATGATATAATTTAATAAAATTATAATGATTATAATTAATTATGATTCTTCTAGATTTATTAATTATATTTATGTATAATTTTTATTATAAAATTATATCTTAAAATAGAGAATTTATCCTCTGGAAAAAAAATTGTCATATAAAAGCAATTAACATGCCTTATAATTAAGTACACACTCTTTTTTTATTATTATTTTTTATTTTTTTAACGAGTGTCATAAGACCACTCATTTAAAGCTGTTATTTCATATTAAATAAAGTTATAAAATGGTTATCAGACAAATATAATTAAATTAATATTAAAATAAATTATATAAGAAAAAAGTGGAGATTTTGGTAAGGTTATATTTTTTTTTTAAGTCAAAATTTTTACTTTTCACTCATTTATTTTATTTTTAAATTTATTTATTTAATTTTGTTTGAATTTTTATTTCTTCACCCGTACGTTAAAAAGTACTCCTTAGAAAAATCGTATTATTTTTAATATACATTGGGAGAGGAATACAACGAAAAAAAAAAAAGAAAAGAAAAGAAAAAGAAGAAGGTAGTTTGTTATAGGAAGCACCGATTAGGCAGAGCTATATATGCAATGTATCAAATATTTGGACAAACAGAATCCTATTATCACATTTTTATTAATTACTTTCATACTTTAAATTCGATGGTCCAGATTACATCTTCGACACTCGTCTTTGCCTATAAAAGGAACCTGATATTGTTTAGCTATTCTCAGCGATTCCATTTCATCTTATAATATTTGTTTATTATATATTTCATATTATAATTAATGGGTTGTTACAATTAATTGATAGAGCTCTTCTTCAGATCAAACTCCGAAATGAGATGATGGTAGACCACAGCTGCTAGTTCATGAATACCTATAGGTGCGCAGTTTAAGCAGAGATATAGTGCGTAGTTTAAGGGTTTTCATGAGCTGGGAGACGAGGTTACCTTGATCTTTTTGGTTTTGGTCCGAAGAGAGCTCTCTCTCTCTCTCATTCTCCACTCTTTTATTATTTGCTTTTCTTTTCATTGAATTAATTATTTGCTTTTCTTTCCAGTGAATCCTACATGGAACGGTCACTATGCACCATTATTGGCTTAGTTTCGGACAGATTGATGTCACCATGGCAGTCCTCATGGGCTGCAGATCAAAAAATTCAGAATTAATGCATAATTAGATGAGCTACCATTTTAACAGTCTAAGAGATTCCAAGTCTTATTGCTCTCTGTAGTCCCTTCAAGATCTATAACTAATACTTTGATGTCTAATTTTATTGTATGTTCTTTATTCAATTAGATAAATAAATAAGAATCCATTTGAATAGGTTTGTAAAATAAATGAATATTTTTAGTTTGTATTTCAAGTGCAGATCCATCAAGATTACGATCACTCTTGATCTATTGCATTGTTATATATATATAAAAGAAATTCTTAAAGGGAATGATGAAAGGCAAATACTGCTTAAGTTAGCTGAGAAAAATCATCAATTAATTAAAGGAAAAAAAAAAAAAAAAAACCTGGAGATGGGATTAGCTATTTGTATAAGGAAGGTATGGTGATGAATTGGGTTGGCCGTATTGAAGTTGTCTTTTTTGTGAAATGTGAAGTGAGTGATGCTAACTTCCTTTCAAGGTGTCTGCCTCTAAGCATTAACAAATAATGAATAACAAAATATACAGGACTCTTAAGATTCTTTTTCTTAATCTTTTTTTTTTTTTTCATTTCACTTAAAATCTATACTCATAACTTCTCAATCTTGAGATAATTTTAATAACTTCAATACCATTAAATTAAAACTCATTAATAATTCATGAATTTAATTAATTATTAAGTTTTATACATAATAAGAGTTTTAAAAACAATCGAATTATAGTTATTTATCAATTAAATACTTCCCTCACGTACAAGAGATGAGAGATTTAAATCTCAACATTCCTTTTTCTTACATTTCATTTTGATAGAAAGATACAAGGAACTCGTATTTAAATATTTAATATGATTAAATGATAATAATAAAAATAATAATAAAGAGAGTTTATTATTTTTTTTCAAATGTCACTTTATTTTTTGTTCATTCTTTATAATTGATGATAATTTTCATAGCACCCAAAGTTCCCTCTTATTTTATTGGGTTATTGATGAAATTTTTTTTTTTACCAACTTTATACATTTTTATAATTACAATATAACATTTAAATCTCCGTAATCTCATTTAAGTACTTTTAATTTTTACAATTTTTGTATAGATGAATATTCCGGTTAAAAATTTAGTGGTCGAGGCTAACACATAAAAAATTTATAATATAAAATGCCATAAGAAAAAAATAAGAAATAAAAATATATATTTTTAAATAATAAGAAATATTAAAATTTAAAATTTAAAAAAAAAATAATTGAAATCCATGAAAATCATATCTGAGTTTCATGTAGAAACCCAGATATGGCTAAACCCTAAATTATTGCCCAGTAAAGCAACTGAGAGTCAAGCGCACGCGGCTCTGCGGCCAAGCCTCTCCTCCGTCTACTTCCTCCATTGCTCACTTTCTTGCCCTATTTTCGAGTTGTCACCATTTCTTCCTTCACCATGATTATCCTTAGGAATCGTGAAATACTTCCTTCCAAACCCACTCCTAAACCCCTAATTAAATGCTCCACTCCAGAACCTGTCACTCCTAACCAAATCCATGAACCCTCCACTCGCCAGTCATAGCCCTTGTTCTGGAAAATCATCAATTGGGCTCTGATTCAGCCTTTCGGCTATGGAGTCTGTGACGGAGCCTGCGTCTCGCATCCAAATCAGTTCCATGCGATAAATACGTTCAAAATGAGTCTCTTAAGAGGAAGAGTGTCGCCAATATTTGCTCTATTGAAAGAAGGAAAGGACTGAGGAACTAAACGTGGTTTCTCTGGTGGATCAAATTGTTAATGGAGGTAATGTGAAAGATAATGTTGATGGTAATTTTTCAGGGTTTTGGGTTTTAAGGTCTGGCAAACGGGTTGTGAAGAGAAAAGTGGAATATATATAGCAGTGGTGATAAGCTTTTTCTTTTGTTTGATACCCATATTTGGATTTCTACGCGAAACCCATATATGGTTTCGATGATTTTTTTTTTTTTTTTTTTTTAAGTTTTTTAATTTTAATACTATATATATATATTTCAATTTTATCTTTTTTTTCACATGGCAAATTATATTATAAATTTTTTACACGTAAGTTCTGACCATTGAATTTTATACCAGAAAATTAGTTAATGTAAAATTTTAGTGATATTGTCAAAATTTAAAAATTATGTTATAATTACAAATTGGCCAAATTTTTTTTTTAATCAATAACTCTATTTTATTCTCATATATATATATATATATATATATATATATATATATATATATATATATATATATATATATATATATATATATATATATATATATATATATCAGCTATCAAATGTTAGAAACAACTACGACAACCGGCAATTATGAATCGCGAAACAAATTAGCTCAATGTATCAATTACAAAATCTTAACAATGTCAGTGCATTTGATGTTCAAGTGTCTAATATGGCAAACAACTTAAGTGTTCAAAAAAAAAAAATTTACAAATTTCATGTAATAAAAGTGGCAAATCACAATATAATTTTTTTATACTTTTCCAAACAATAATTTAATTTAAACATCCAAAATTACGAGTAAGAATTTAAAAATAATTTATACCTTTGATCATATTCTATACTAGAACTTTAACTATAGGACACACACTAAAATGAACATAGGAATTTGTAATCAATATTTCTTGATCAATTTTAACATAAAATGAGTTATTTTATTGCTATCAAGATTTTCATCCATTGAAATAGTTGTTATTTCACATACATTAGAAATTGAAAAGATAAAACTTCTAATTTTCCATACTCAAACAAAATCGTGATCACTCGACTATTATCCAATAACATTTTTTTTATCTGTTTTATTATTATATAACTACCTAAGTCGAGGCAAATATGAGCTATGCATTCATTCTATGGATCAAGGTATCAGCAACATATGTTTTTCACTTTGTAAACAAACTTTTTATAATTTTGGGGGAGGAAGCAACCAACTAGAACCTTTAATATAGCCAAGAGAAAGATAAGGTTTCACTTCTGCATCGCTTAACTGCTTGCTAAATTTAGCCCGTCCATCAGGAGCTGAGCCTGGACCAGAATTCTTATATTCTCCAAATATAATCTTTCTGTAAACATACATTAATTAATACAAGAAATTAGAATTACGGTTATGTCATTTTATGGTTCAAAAAAAAGTAATTAAAAATTACTTACGATTCTCGCTCGGGATGGGCGTTATTAGACCATCCTTCAGGAGTAACAGCGGCGTTCATGCTAGTATAGGCAAACACTGCTCTAGGCGCCGGCATCCAAGCTCGACCCAAGAATGCGCCAGTTGATGTCCCAGTTACACTACAATGCACAAATGAAAAACCAGTATCTTCATCGGTGCCTCTTGCCTGTGCTGTTATCACAGTTATATCGTCACCTGGTATCACTTGTAACTCTGTTTTCTACATTCATATATAAATTTATGTTTAATAACCAAGAATATTAAGCTCATTTAAAAAAAAGAATTTAATGAATTTGAATCAAAGGTTTATTACTAGATATATAGACTTTCCACTTCCAAATATGAAATCAATTGTGCCTTCAATGTAACAGTCCTTAAAGAAGTGAAAGCCCTTGTCATCACACAATGTATCTTGAAATCCAATCAATCTACAATCATATAAAGCTGCCATACTACCGCCAAGTCTTAAAGCCAGTGCTTGGGCTCCTGGTGTTTTCCCATCTGGTCTAGGTGCGGTATTCTAAAGCAATAAATTAATAACTTATAAAAATTGTCCTATATATGAACCATAATTACTAAAAATTAATTCAAAAAGTATTAAAAAGTAGAAATAATATGAATTGACCTTGATGATTAGATTACTTCCAACAAAAAATTCTGACTCTACTTGTAATGTGGCACTGTACACGGTTCCATATTCGTTAGCAGTGCCACCAAATTGCAAGGTTGCCTTCTCAGGTGGCCCAACAAAAGAAATGAATGGCTTATCTCTTTCAATGGTAATTTTCTCAGTATAAATTCCAGGTCCAATATCCACAATAACGCGTTGTGTATTTTTTGCTGGGATGCTCTTAACAGCATCTGTTAGAGTTTTGAATTCTCCACTTCCATCTTGCCTTACTTTTATTATTTTGGGTGTGGCTTCAGCTGCTTCAAGATCAGGATTTAAGGTTCCCTTACGATCTGCTAATGGCTTGACATTAGTATCAAACCAACCTTTTATTTCAGATTCAGCTTCTGGAATTAGTGTTTCATCATCAGATCTAACAATGATGGCTGCAAAAATAATAACATGGATGACAAATGCAAAAAGAGTAAGCCGTTTAGTCATTATGTGATGATTGAACTTTTAGCTATTTGTTAATATGTTGTTTGTTTGTTCTCATAAAGAGAATTGTAATTTATAAGACCCCAAGTAAGAAAAAGTTTTGAAAGATGTGAGATTTAGAGAGTTTCTAGCATTCTCTTGCTTCTCGTTTATGGCATTTGAAGAATTTTTCGGAATCTATTTTTTGTAATATGTGGTTTTTTTTTTTTGGCATATAATTTTTAATCTTCTTTTTTCTTTTTCATATTTGAAACGGATATTGTGAAAAATTTTCTTGGATATAAATTAGTCATATGATAAAACTAAATCAACTCTAAATGTTGCTTCTAGGTATTTTCATATAAAAAGATATAACATTAACTCAACAACCCTTATGAATTTTTTTTTTTTTTTTTGCCAAATTGACAACCCTTATGATAGCTATATACTTAGTTTTTTTTTTGTTTTTTTTTTATTGCATAACCCCAAATTAAGATCATAAAATATTTGTTCTCAAACTATCATTCAAATATTTAATCCATGTATCTCTTTTTATATGTCATGCAAGATAATCACATACACCTTTCTTTAATTTTTTAATTAGGATATTAAGCTGTGGAAATATAAATGATTTTCTTATTTTCATAAATTCTTTCATTTTTTTTATATACTTTTTACTTTATTTAATAGTCATTGAACAAATTAATTAATTCCAAATTCTTTCCCATATTAGGGAAAATATCTGTTATATGGTAGTTTTGTTTGCCATCATTATATTTGTATATTACTAACTTATTAGCCTAATTTCTATGTGTTGCATAAATTAAATATAGAAAATGGGTCATATTTTACAGAATCAAATCTATGGAATTTAAGGACTGACGAAAGAGAACAAGAAAAAAGAAGGGAAAATAAATAAAAATGAAATAGAAGAGCTTGAATTTCAAATGCACAAATTCAAATTAAAAAAAAAAAAATCTTTGTGATTCTCGAAAAATGAGGAGGCAAAAGAATTGATCGAGTAAGAACTCTTGTTCTATATGTATATATATATATATATATATTTATACGTGTGTGTGGTTGTGTGCATGCATGCAACTTGTCATTAATTTATAATTATACTATATATAAATATACAGTAGGGAAGGAAAAACACATTTACTTATATATTCCTTATTATGCCCTTACTATTTGTATATTTATTAATTTGAGGGCAATATAGTTTTTGACTATTATCTATTAAAATTATTTTATTTTTAAGATTAAAATAAATCTAATATATAATAAAACTTTATGTCATAAATCATAAATCTAATTTTATTTCATCTAAGTAAATAAATGACACTATTATAAATCTCATTTTATTTTTGAATGAATCTAATTTTATTTTTTAAGATTAATTGTTTATTTATATTATTTGAATACTCAAACTTTAATTTTCTTTCATATTTTATTAGGTCATTAATTAGTTTTGGACATTAAAATTATTAATCCTAATAGACTTAGCTTTGAACATTAAAATTATTAATCCTAATAGAATTTTATTTTCTTAGGTAAACTATATTTCATTATCATACTAATATTACATTAAATTTGCTCTATATAAACATGCACAGTTATTATCTTCATCAGTATAATTTATAAACTTTTATTTTCATTAGTTTTATTCTCATTGACTTTTTACCTTTAATAATATTTTATTTTTTAAAAAAAAATTAGTAATATATTTTGATTATTAAGTTATTACCTTTAAAGGTATTTTATTTTTTTTTAAATTATTTTTTCATTGAAAATTGAAAATATTCATTATATTATAAACGATTTTCAATTGATTTTTAATTTTGATATATTTTAAATCTATTACATAATGAAAATTTTAAGTAAATTTAAGTGTTTATAAAATTGTAAACAAATTTTTTTTTAGAAAAATATACCATTATAAATAGAAATTTTGACATTTGATAATAAAATAATAGGATTATACTCATTGTTATTAAATGAACTCTCAATTAGTATATATAATTAATTACATTTAATATCTAACTATATTTAATTTAAATAAGAAAATAATCAATTCAATTAGAATAATAAAATAATAAAAGAATTATTATTTAATATCTATTTAATTATATTTCAAATTTATAATTATATAATTATTATAATTTAATAATTTATTTATCTAATTTAATTTGAATAAAAATAAAATAAAATAAAATAATTATTGTTTAATATATAGTTAATTATATTTAATTTAAATAAAAAAGAATTCAATTAGAATAATTTATGTTTTTTAAATTTTTTTTGAATATTAAAAACTATAAATTTTTTTTTGATTTTAATTGTTCAAATATTAATAAATTAGAGAAATTATAATTTGACTTTTATTGTGTAAATTATTACTTTTTCTCATTATAAGTTTAAAATTTAGTTTTGTTTTAATAATTTGTATGTTTTAAAAATTAGTTATTAATAATTTGTATATTTTCTAAAAAGAAATAATAATAATTTGTATAAATGAATTCAATTACAATAATTAATTTTTTTATGTTATTTTGAATATTAAAAAGTTAGAGAAATTCCAATATAACTTTATTTGAATATTAACTAATTAGAAAAATTCTATTATAAATTTAAAAATTAGTTGTTTTAACTATTAATAATAATTTGTACGCTTTCAAAATAGAAATAATAATAGTTTATATAAATAAATTCAATTAGAATAATTTATATTTTTTTGTATTCTTTCGAATATTAAGAAGTTAGAAAATTTTCAATATAACTTTAATTGTTCGAATATTAACAAATTAGAGAAAATTATAATTTAATTTTGAGAAAATTATATTGTAAATTAGAAAAATTACTTTTGGTTTTATAAGAATATGCAACAGAAAAAAAAAGATACATTAATTAAGAGTTTATTTAATAATAATGAACAAAATCTTATTATTTTATTATAAAATGTCAAAATTTCTATTTATAATGTTATGATATTCTAAAAAAAATTAATTTATTTGCGATTTTATAAACACTTAAATTTACTTAAAATTTTCAATGCGAAAAAGATTCAAAATATATCAAAATTAAAGTTAATTGAAAATCATTTATAATATAATAAATATTTTCAGTTTTCGGTTTAGTAAATCATATATATTATGTTTTCAAATTTTAATTAGAAAGTCATATATCAATTCCTTTACTTTTTTTCCTTTAACATATTATTGAATATAAGAATATTATTTAAAATTATAAGAAATGATTTATTTAGGTAAGATTGACTCATTTTCTCTCAATATTATGTATATATTACCTTTTGAAGTATATTCATATATTTTTATAGAATTTATAATTATTTTATATCATATTTCTAATTTTATTAAACATACATGATTATATAGTTTAGATAATATCTATTTTGTGTAATTATATTTTTGTTGAATTTTTAGATTTCACATGAAAATTTAACTTAAATCGAATTTAACAACTAAAGTGAATTTAACAATCAAGTTATATAAATATTTTTTTATGATAATTATAAAAGTTGACTAGTATGATTTCAGTCTCATCGTATTTATTTATGAAGTTCTACATTATTTTAATTGAAAATTGCACTTCACATAAAAATATATAATTTTATACTTAAGTAACAAAAAAATTAGTTATTAAATCTTTAATAAGGAAAAAGTAAAAATTTAAAATAAATATTGATATTTTTAGCAAGTTATAATGAGTCATAATGGACTAATTTTATTTTTTTTATTTTTTTTATTTTTTTTCTTTTTCTTTTTTAATAAAGCAAAATTGATAAAATTATGAATAAATAATACCAAGTTTTATTATAATCTTAGTGTTTTGAAATAAAAATTCTAAAGGAAATTATTAGTTTAAAAGATAATAATTGAGTATATGAGTTTGTCTATGTAAAAGTTTAAAAGTATTTAATTGAATAGATAATATATGTTATTAGTAATTATTTTACTTAATGGGATGCCAATTAAGGAGGCTTGAATAAGAAGATAAAATTTATTTTTTTGAACTAATTATTTTTCAGAAAAATTTATATGAAAGAAAATTAAAAAGTAAAACTAATTTTGAAATAATATTTTATGCAAAAATATTTTATGTATGCATACAAATTTTCTAAAATATTTTATGCATGAAATTATGCAATATATTATATTTGACTAAAACAAAATAAATTAAAAAATTATAATAAAAGGTATCTATTAATTTATTTACTTTTTCTTTTTCTAATATATTTTTGAATATAAAAATATCATTTAAAATTGTAAAAAATACTCATCTTTTTTTAATATTGTATATGTATTGCCTTCTAAGTATATTTATATATTTATATAGAATCTAAAATTATTTTGTATTATCAATTTAATTATATTATACATACATGAATATATAATTTATATAATATTTATTATGTATAATTACATTTTCGTTAAATTTTTAGATTTTTATATGAAAATTTAATTTAATTTTGAATCAATAATTAAAGTGAATTTAATAATAAAGTTATACAAATATTACTTTATGATAATTTTAAAAATCAATCAATAAAATCTCGACATCATGGTGTTTATTTGAAAAATTTTATATTATTTTAATTAAAAACTTTATTTACTACAAAATATATAATTTTATTCTCAAGTTACAAAAAACTAATAACTAAATATTTAAAAAAAGAAAAAGTAAAAATTTAAAATAATTATCTATATCTCAAATAATTTATAATGAATCATAATAAAAATCAACATTAGAAACACATTAAGAAAAATATAGCTCTCATAAAAATCCTAAACACAGTGTTAAACATTTTTTTTATAGGTCTCAACTAAAAAAAAAATCGATGTAAGAAAAGGGGTAAAGTTGGGCTTGACTGAACAACGGGCCGGTTTCGCTTTTCACATACATGGGCTCGCACTCAAACCTTCACATCATGGGTCCAACTGAGCTATAACGAGTTGAACTCACCGGGTTGTGTCAATGCGTCGGGAACTCGGAGGGACGATAAATCGATACATTGCAAAAGTTCAGGTGACGTTCTCTCTAAAATATTGAACGGAGAATGGGAAGCGATCGGAAATCCAAGGACGAGCAGAAGAAGAAGAAAAGCAGGAAGAGAAGCTACACTTCATCTACCTCTGAAGGTTCTCAATTTGTTCTTTCATTATTATTATTATTATTGTTATTTTTAATATAGCTCTCTTTCTGTTTGTTTCCCCAGAAAATTTATGAAAATAAAAGATAATAAAATTAGCCTTTTCTTTTCTTTAACATAAGAAACTCACCTTTCTCAAGTCATGATTTTTTTTTTTTTTTTTTTTAAATATCGTTCTGATTGTAAATATACAGATGAAGGAAGACACAGAAAACGGCATAGAAGAGAAGAAGAAAAGAAAGAGAAGCGAAAGGAGAAGAAGTCTCACAAGCACCACTCTGATAAAGGTATAATTTTGATGCATTGGGTTTATTGTATTTTGTGAATTTTCTTTACATATATGCTTCTGTTGATTACTTTGTTTTCACTCATCAACGTTTAAGATAGGATGATTCTTTAACTGGGTCTGTTCTTTCAATTTAACGAGACTGCGAAACCCTATCAATTCTACTTGCTAGAAATTATCTTTAGCATGATTCCCCTTTTATGTCCTGATAGTTGATTTCTTGCTGTTCGTATTTGTCTGACCCCAAAAGGAGCTATTTTTCTTGTTACCACTGGCATGAGTGCTTTATGAAGCCCGATGTCTGATGGTATTCATATAGATATATACTAATAGTTGGTCATTGCTCTACCCAATTAGGAATGGGGATTCTTGTAAAATAATTATATCAAATTGACAAGCTATTATTGTCTCAGAGAGGAAGTCAAAGGATAAGCACAGAGGTAAACACCACAAAGGCAAACATAGTTCGGTATGTTATCTTGTACTGTAATCTTGGAGTGAGCTTTGGTGTTTCATATTGTGGATATTTGTTTAGTTTCATTTTATCACTCTGTGTAATGAATCTTATAGAATGTTTACTGAAGTCTCACAATCCCAACCCAACCCCTTCCTTCTGAAGGCCAAACTTCTGCTTCCCCTCTCTCCAACTTAAAAACTGGGAAAAAAAAAGTCTCAAGCTGGATAGGAAGATGTTTTATTGATCATGGTGATGTAATTCTCAACACTTAATAATGTCATATAAAACAATTGATGCTAATCAATATGATGTTATCATTGGTGATGCGATGCTCTAAAACTGGAAAACAACTCATTTACTGGAGTTGTTCCATCACAAGTGATGCAGGAGCATCCAGAAAACAGAGAACGGAATTCCTAGTTCACTTTGGTTTTGAATTAAGTCTTCCTTGTTTGTTTAGTTTTGTTATTTCAGTTTTGTTTTAGTATTTCAGTTTGTTTAGTTTTCTTTTCCATCTTTATTTAGGATTCTTAATGAGTCTTTTATTTTGGTTAGGATTACTTCTTTTCAGTTTAGGATTAGGATTCTATCCTAAGTAGTATAAGTAGGGCTGTTATCATACAACATTGTATGATTCATTATTATTATTTCAGAATTTTAATAGAGGTTTTCTTAAAACCCTAAATATCTTGTTCCAACCACAATCACTATCTAATCTAGCCCTAATTGTTGAGATCTAATTGCCCTAAACCTTTCTCCTGCGTCAAGTGGTATCAGAGCTTGAAACCTGGAATTTTTTCAAACCTGAAATCTTTTTTTTTTTCAAACCTGAAAAATTTTCAATGGTTGGCCGGGGTAGAGGACGAGGTAGAGGCAATCAGCCCCAACAAACAGAATTGGTAGAGATGCGAAGAATGATTGAGGATTTGACCCGGGCTGTACAAGCCTTGCAGCGTCAGGAACCTGTGGAAGCCCAAATGGAGATTCCGGAAGGTGACCACGAACAACTCGAGATTCCAGAAGATCTTGAGGATGAAGAAGAAGTTGAGGATGTGAACCCTTTCCATGAAGCTGGACCTGCAAACCGAGTGGCACGAGGTGGACTGGAAGACCTGTTACTACATGCTCTTGATTTGAATGGTGGAGGAATCAAAATTGAAGTAGCTGATTTTCATGGAAAATTACATGCAGATGATTACTTAGATTGGGAAATCAGTTTGGAGAATTACTTTGAATGGAAACCTATGGCAGAAAATAGAAAAGTATTATTTGTAAAGCTTAAATTGAAGGGCACTGTGCTTCAATGGTGGAAGAGAATTGAAGTGCAACGTGAACGACAAGGCAAGCCTAAGATCAACGCCTGGGTGCATATGAAAGCCAAGCTGCGGAAGGAATTTCTACCTGCTGATTATACAATGGAATTATATGAGAAATTCCATTGCTTAAAGCAAAACAACCAATCTGTTGAGGAGTATACTGCAGAATTCAATAATCTATCAATTCGGGTTGGTTTATCTGAGACTAATGAACAAATTGCTTCTCGCTACCTTGCTGGTTTGAATCATTCTATTAGAGACGAGATGGGAGTAGTTCGTCTATACAGCATTGAGGATGCTCGTCAATATGCTTTAGCAGCAGAAAAACGAGTATCACGCTATGGTGCTAGAAAACCCTTAGCTGGCACCAATTGGCAGAGCAATTCTAGTGCTGTGCGTGGTTATCAAACCACCCAATGAAATTATCCAAGGGCTGCCGCAACTAACAAACCCAACACAAATGCACCAACTGTCGAAGTGAGTGAAAAAGGGAAGAATGTAGTGTCTTATGGTGGTCAAAACCATTATGGTTCAAACGCAAATAAAGGGGGCAGCAGCTCACAAGGTCGATGCTTTACTTGTGGAGAGAAGGGACATATTTCATTTGCTTGTCCGCAACGAAGAGTGAACTTAGCAGAGTTTGAGGAAGAATTGGAACCAATTTTTGATGATTATAATGAAATGGAGGAAGTTGAAGTTCATCCAGTACATGGTGATTCCTTGGTGGTTCGAAGAGTTATGACAACAACAATTAAGGAAGAGGAAGATTGGCGGCGACGTAGCATTTTCCGTACACGTGTTGTTTGTGGTGGTAAAGTATGTGATTTTGTTATCGATGGGGGAAGCATGGAGAATATCATAGCAAAGGATGCTGTGGATAAATTGAAGCTTCCTACAACAAAACATCCTCATCCTTACAAAGTAGGGTGGTTAAAGAAAGGGCATGAAATACCAGTAACTTCTCAATGTTTGGTGAAATTCACTATGGGAGGTAACTTGGAAGATGAAGCTTTATGTGATATTGTGCCAATGGATGTAGGACATATTCTTGTTGGAAGACCTTGGTTGTATGACCATGATGTGGATCATAAGGCTAAACCCAATACTTATTCTTTTTATAGGGACAACAAGAAGTACACTTTGTATCCTCTTAAGGAAGAGACAAGGCAATTGACAAGTAGGGATTCTACAAGCAACAAACCCAGCAAAATTAGTGGTTTTTTATCTGCTGAAATGTTTGAAGCTGAGAGTAGCGAAATGGGGGTCGTATATGCATTAATAAACAAACCAGTAGAGAGTGATCAAATTGTGAAATTAACTCAATATCCAACTGAAATTCAGCAATTACTGGAGGAATTCAAAGAGTTAGTTAATGAGGATGTTCCAAAAGGTTTACCACCTTTACGGAGCATTCAACATGCTATCGATTTGGTGCCTGGAGCATCTTTACCAAATCTGCCGGCATACAGAATGCCCCCTGTACAACGGACTGAGATACAAAGACAAGTAAAGGAATTGTTAGAAAAAGGTTTGGTGCGTCAAAAGTAGAAGTCCTTGTGCTTGTCCAGCTTTGTTAACTCCAAAGAAAGATGGTTCGTGGAGAATGTGTGGACAGCCGTGCCATAAACAAGATTACAGTCAAGTACCGTTTTCCTATACCTCGATTAGAAGATATGCTTGATCAATTAGCTGGTTCCAAGGTATTCTCCAAGATTGATATGAAGAGTGGCTATCACCAAATCAGAATGCGGAGTGGAGATGAATGGAAAACAGCCTTCAAAACACCAGATGGGTTATTTGAATGGTTAGTAATGCCATTCAGACTTTCTAATGCACCAAGCACATTCATGAGAGTAATGACAGATGTACTTAAGCCTTTCTTAAATTCATCTGTTGTGGTTTATTTTGATGATATTTTAATCTATAGCTGCACTAAGGAAGAGCACTTAAGACATTTGCGGCAAGTTTTAGAGGTACTCCAAATGGAGCAGCTCCTTATAAATCTTAAAAAATGCAGTTTTTTACAATCAGCAGTGGTGTTTCTTGGATTCATTGTGTCAGCAGAAGGTTTGAAACCAGATCCGGAAAAAGTTTGTGCCATTACTGAATGGCCAGCACCTGAATCCATCAAAGAAATTCGAAGTTTTCATGGTTTCACATCTTTCTATTGAAGATTCATTCGAAATTTCAGTTCTATCATGACTCCCATAACTGAATCTTTAAAAAGGAGTGAATTTGAATGGACACAATCAGCACAAAGAGCCTTTGAACGAGTGAAAACTTTGATGACTGAAGCCCCAGTTCTGATACTACCAGATTTTGAGAAGTTGTTTGTTGTTGAGTGTGATGCTTCCCACATGGGAATTGGAGCAGTTCTTAGCCAAGATGGAAGGCCTGTAGAGTTTTTTAGCAAAAAATTATCTGCTTCTAAGCAACGCTATTCAACTTATGATCTAGAGTTCTATGCCTTGGTAAGAGCAATCCGTCATTGGGAACACTATTTGGCTTACAGGGAGTTTGTGGTTTATTTTGATCACCAAGCTTTAAGGTATCTGCACTCTCAAAAGAAGCTTAATGATCGACATGCAAAATGGAGTTCCTACCTTGAAGAATTTAATTTCTTGCTGAAATATAAGTCTGGACAGTCCAACACAGTGGCTGATGCTTTAAGTAGGTGATCTTTACTTTTGTCAGTTATGAGCACTCAGGTCACAGGTTTTGAAGAATTAAAGAATCAGTATGGGTATGATCCTTATTTCGGCAAGATAATAGCTGATTTACAAGGTTCTACACATGCTAAAAATCTGCCATACAGGTTGCATGAAGATTATTTGTTCAAAGGTAATCAATTATGCATTCCTGAAGGGTCTTTAAGGGAGCAAATTATTAGAGAACTTCATGGGAATGGCTTGGGAGGACATTTTGGCAGGGACAAGACTTTAGCAATGGTGGTTGATCGTTACTATTGGCAAAAAATGCACCGAGATGTGGATAAGTTGGTGAAAAGGTGTCCAGCTTGTTTATTTGGCAAAGGAAGTGTTCAAAATACAGGTCTGTATACTCCTTTACCAGAACCAGTTGCACCATGGATTCACTTGAGCATGGATTTTGTGTTAGGACTTCCCAAAACAACAAAAGGATTTGATTCTATTTTTGTTGTGGTAGATCGTTTTTCAAAAATGGCACATTTCATTCCATGTTTTAAAACTTTCAATGCAACTCATATTGCTGACTTATTCTTTCGTGAGATTGTGAGATTGCATGGAGTTCCTATTTCAATAGTTTCTGATAGAGATGTGAAATTTATGGGGCATTTTTGGAGAACTTTATGGAGAAAATTTGGGACAGAATTGAAATATTCAAGTACCTGCCATCCACAAACGGATGGTCAGACAGAAGTTGTGAATCGCAGTTTGGGTAACTTACTAAGGTGTCTTGTTGGAAACAACACAAAGACTTGGGATTTAGTCATACCCCAAGCTGAATTTGCTTATAACAATTCTGTCAATCGAAGTACAAAGAAGACACCTTTTGAGGCTGCTTATGGGTTAAAACCTCAACATGTGCTTGACTTGGTACCTTTACCACAAGAAGCTAGAGTGAGTGATGAAGGGGAAGCATTTGCTGATCACATAAGGAAGATTCATGAAGAGGTAAAGGCTGCGCTAAAAGACAGCAATTCAGCATATTCTTTTGCTGCTAATCAACACCGCCGTAGGCAGGAATTTGAGGAGGGTGATCAAGTGCTTGTACATTTAAGACGTGAGCGATTTCCAAAGGGTACTTATCATAAGCTCAAATCTAAGAAATTTGGACCTTGTAAGGTGTTGAGAAAAGTTAGTTCAAATGCTTACTTGATTGATCTACCACCTAAGTTACAAATTAGTCCAATATTTAATGTTTCAGACCTGTATCCTTTTGATGGCTTTGATGGTGCTCCATCCACCATCCAAGCTCAAATTCAGCAGCTGCCAGTTGCAAACGCTGATGTTATTGAAGATGTGTTAGACATTAAAGAAGTTAAGTCTAGGCGAGGCAACCCGTATAGACGATTCTTAGTAAAGTGGCTTGGCAAACCTGCAAGTGAAAGCACTTGGATTGCTGAAGAAGAATTAAAACAAGTGGATCCTACCATCTATGAGGAATATGTCAAGGTCTACTCGTCAGAGCCGAGTTTTTTTTTCTGACCCGGGAAGAATGATGCAGGAGCATCCAGAAAACAGAGAACAGAATTCCTAGTTCACTTTGGTTTTGAATTAAGTCTTCCTTATTTGTTTAGTTTTGTTATTTCAGTTTTGTTTTAGTATTTCAGTTTGTTTAGTTTTCTTTTCCATCTTTATTTAGGATTCTTAATAAGTCTTTTATTTTGGTTAGGATTACTTCTTTTCAGTTTAGGATTAGGATTCTATCCTAAGTAGTATAAGTAGGGCTGTTATCATACAACATTGTATGATTCATTATTATTATTTCAGAATTTTAATAGAGGTTTTCTTTAAACCCTAAATATCTTGTTCCAACCACAATCACTATCTAATCTAGCCCTAATTGTTGAGATCTAATTGCCCTAAACCTTTCTCCTGCGTCAACAAGGATATTGTTGCCATCTTTCTCTGATGCATATGGTGTAGTTTCAATCATTATTTTCTGAGTTGCAGTAATTTGGTACATAGAAATGTTATAAGTGACCTCTGCTTCCACTCTTCTTCAATGGTATGAGCATAAGTTCTATCCTAAATAAGAGTTTTAGAATGATTTATGGAGATGTATTATGCCTGAACTCAGTGGAATTTATTTGTGAATTATGCATTCTGTCTTGTTCGCACATTAAGCCCAACATATATCAATAGCTAATACTGTGCACCTCACTTTTCAATGGCAAAACTTAATTCCTTACCGTTCTTTGTTAGATGGAATGTTGTAAGATATGTTCTTCAATATTGGTCCAAACTTAAGTTCTATGCTTCTCTCTTTATGGTGTTAATCAGAGGTTGAAGCATGTTCGGGCTGAGATAGGCTGTAGCCCAGGGCAATTTAGAAAAAAAAAATTAAAAAAAAAAATTTATACTTCTTTTATTGTTTCAGTGTACTCCAGCCTGGGTAGTTTGAGGAAAAAAAAAAATTATACTTGGCTTTTAGTTGCTCATTTAGAAACCCATTTAGCTACTCTAACCAAGGGTATTTTTGGAAAAAAAATTCCAAAAGACTTGTTTTTAACTCTTTCATGTCACGTTTTTGTGTTTTGTCTCTTTGAAAATCAATATCTTCTTTGCCTTTCAAAGACTATCGTTTCATATTCTATAATAGATGGATTTTATTGTATGAAGAATTGAAAAGCTCAACTTTAATTAAAAAAAAATTTACTATATGCATAATTATCATTATCATTTTAAAATATTTCCTGGTTATGCCACTGGTGTTAATGATGGTAACCTTGCAATAAGGCCAAGCAAAGATAATCCTATTCCAGAAGCGCAAGATAAGTAAACCTAGAATGGCAGGGATAGGTCCCTTTATTGCATGTAATTAGCTCCATCTTTGAGGCAGACTTTGCAGTAATAGTTCCACAACAAAGAATTTGGTTAGTGTTGGAAATTCTTGATACCAATAGTCTGCAAAAAGCAGGAAATTTGCATGCATTCACACATCCACTGTAATTTTATTGGTATGCAATCATAGAAAATAACAAATGGGTAAAGCTTGGTCAGTAATTTACACTCATTAATGGAAGAGTGATATTTCTGAGTTGATGTGATTTTTGTTTACGAGCATGTGTGAATTTATCCATTGACTTTAAAGGTTAAATTGATTTTTGCTGGTGACATACCCTCAGAACTTCCAAGAGCTGTCCAAGGATGATTACTTCTCTAAGAACAATGAATTCGCAACCTGGCTTAGGGAAGAGAAGAAGGTGTTTTTCTCTGATCTTTCATCTGAGTCTGCACGGGAATTGTTTTCAGACTTCATCAAGGACTGGAACAATCAGGAGCTTGATTCCCGATATTATGAAGGCATTTCACATGCGCCTCGGAGTGCGCATAGCTGGTCATTCAAAAATTAGCAAGAAATATTAGTGTTGGTGGTTTTTGTTATGTTTTGCGTTGCTTTTTGTACATGTTGCATGGTGTATTTTTGTAGGAACCTTGTTGTCGTTGCACACTTGAGAGTTGCAGCAGGTTTAGTATTTCCATGAATTGTTCGGAGGCTGCACTGAAATGCTTAGAATAGCAAATGCTTGTCACAATTTTTCGCCGTTTGGCTATAAACTATGAAAGGGTTTGGATATATCAGTCTACCATCATCCGTCATCTTGACAACTTTGCTCAGGAAATAATTTGCCTACGTGGTGTGCTCCTTGCAAGTTATAACAGCTTTTCATTTCAGTAATCAATACAAATTGATTTGATATTTTAAAATGCTATAAAGTCAATCATAAACCTATAAATTGGATTTTTCGTTAATTATTATTTTTATGAAATTTTTATTATATTCTCAACAAGTAGTTTATGATTTCATTTTTCACAAGCTGAAATGATTTATAGGAAATATTATGAAAAGAGTTAGTTCTTAGAACTAGAATTTCACATGTTATATATGTGTAATACTTTAAACTTTATTGTATCAATGCTGATATTATTTTATTTTATTAAATAAGAAATATAAAGTATCTGAAAATCAAAATTTAATATTAATTCGTTTTATTTCCTTTATTTATTATACCACAAAAGCGAACAAGAAGAAGAGACTTGCTAACAGACGTAAGACAACCACACTGATGCTTTAACCTTCAACTTATCAGACAGTCTCTCAGCAAACACAGAGCTGGCTAGGTGTTGCAGGAAACTCTCTACTCTCAAATCCACATCCTCGCTGCCCGGCATTCTTTCACACCAAAACACTTTAAACCCAAGAACCATCTCAACAGTTTCTTCACCATGCATAGAAATAGAAGAAGAGCCCACAAACACATACGGAAGTCATGGGGGTATAATTTCCCTTTCAAACCACCCGAACCCCGAAATCTCCTGCTTCTATCAAAAGGGTTTCTCTCAAATTACCAAAGAAGACACTGGCAGAGCCTTACATGGTCTTTGCATTAAGGGTGTGGCCAATCCAAGTGTTTTTTGCAATAATACCTTAATAAATATGTACTTGAAGTTTGGCCATATAGGTCTTGCTCGTTACGTGTTTGATAAAATGAGTCAAAGAAATGAGTCTTCTTGGAACCACATGATCTCCGCATTCCTTCATGCTGGTCTATACTGGGAATCAATTGGGTATTTTAATGAGATGAGGGATTGTGGCATTAAGCCCAGTGGGTTTACAGTTGCTAGTTTGATAACCGCATGTGATAGGTCAGGGTGTATGTTAAGTGAAGGGATTCAGGTCCATAATTTGGCTGTGAAGTTTGGCCTGTTGTATGACGTCTTTGTGGGTACGTCGCTTTTGCATTTTTATGGGACTTATGGGTTGGCTCTTATTGCAAGAAAGCTCTTTGAGGAGATGCCATATAAAAATGTAGTTTCTTGGACCGCCATGATGGTTGCTTATTCGGGTTTTGGAGATCCAATGGAAGTGATTAATATGTATTCACGAATGAGGTGTGAAGGACCGAGTTGCAACCACAACACATTGGCTACTGTAATTAGTTCTTGTGGGTCACTTGAGGATGAATTCTTGGGTCATCAAGTTCTTGGACATGTTCTAAAGTCTGGATTGGAAACTAATGTTTCTGTGGCAAATTCTCTAATATCAATGTTTGGTAGCTTAGGTAGAGTACAAGAGGCTTACTATATTTTTGGTGGCATGAATGAACGAGACACAATCTCATGGAACTCAATGATTTCCGTACATGTGCATAATGGTCTTTGTGAAGAATCACTAAGATGTTTCTATTGGATGCGCCATGTTCATAATATAATAAATTCTACCACACTTTCAACTTTGTTATCAGGTTGTAATTCTGTGGATATTTTAAAATGGGGCACAGGAATTCACTCTCTAGTAGTAAAATTTGGATTGGACTCGAACATTTGCATATGCAATAGTCTTATAGGTATGTACTCAGGTGCTGGGAAATCTGAAGATGCAGAGTTGGTATTCCAAAGAATGGCTGAGAAGGATTTGATTTCATGGAATTCTATGATTGCCTGCTATGCTCAGGATGGGAAGTGCCTAGATGCCTTGAAAATATTTTCTAGGATTTTTTACACGAGAAAAGGAGCCAACTCTGTGACATTTACAAGTGCATTGGCTGCCTGTTCGGACCCTGATTTCATTACTGAAGGCAAGGTTCTTCATACCCTTATAATTCTGACGGGCTTCCATAAAAATTTGATTGTTGGCAATGCACTGGTTACCCTATATGCAAAGTCTGGTATGATGGTTGAAGCGGAAAAGGTATTTCAAACAATGCCTATGCAGGATGAAGTGACTTGGAATGCACTGATTGGTGGTCATGCAGAGAATGAAGAACCAGATAAGGCAGTAAAAGCCTTCAAATTGATGAGAGAAGAAGGTATACCTACAAACCACATTACCATTGCAAATATTCTTGGTGCTTTGTTGACTATAAATGATCTACTGAAACATGGGACGCCCATCCATGCTTACATAGTTCGGAAAGGATTGGAATCTGATGAATATGTACAGAATTCACTTATCACAATGTATTCCAGGTGTGGTGATCTTAATTCTAGTAACATCATCTTTAACAAATTAACTAATAAGAATGCTGTGGCATGGAATGTCATTGTGGCTGCAAATGCTCGTCATGGCCATGTGGAAGAGGCTTTGAAACTTCTTGTAACAATGAGACGTGCTGGGGTAGATTTGGATCAGTTTATCTTCACTGAAGGCCTTGCTGCTACTGCTACACTGGCGATGCTGGAGGAAGGGCAACAGCTTCAAAGTTTGGCAATAAAACTCGGTTTGGACTCAGATTCCTTTGTCGCAAATGCCACAATGGATATGTATGCAAAATGTGGGGAAATGGATGACGTGCTAAGAATAATTCCCCAACCACTAGAGCGGTCACGATTATCATGGAATATATTGATATCTTCTTTTGCTAGACATGGGTGTTTCGAGAAGGCAATGGAAACTTTTCATGAAATGTTGAAGTTGGGAGTAAAACCTGACTTTGTTACCTTTGTTTCTCTTCTTTCTGCATGCAGTCATGGAGGCTTAGTGGAGAATGGTCTAGCATATTACCATTCAATGACAAAGGAGTTTGGTATTCCAGCAGGAATTAAACATTGTGTGTGTATTGTTGATCTTCTTGGACGATCAGGAAGACTTGCTGAGGCTGAAATTTTCATCAAGGAAATGCCAGTTCCACCAACTGACCTTGTCTGGCGGAGTTTATTGGCGTCATGCAAAATCCATGGCAATCTGGAGCTTGGGAGGAAAGCTGCAGAAAATCTCTTTAAATTAGATCCATCAGATGATTCAGCTTATGTTCTTTATTCGAATGTTTGTGCAACCACAGGGAGGTGGGATGAGGTAGAGACTGTCAGGAGGCAAATGGGATCCAATAAAATAAAGAAGAAACCTGCATGCAGTTGGGTCAAGTTGAAGAATAAAATCAGTTCATTTGGAATGGGGGACAACTCTCATCCACAGAGCAGTCAGATAAATGCAAAATTGGAAGAGCTTAAGAAAATGATTAAAGAAGCAGGTTATGTTCCTGATACAAGTTATGCCTTGCATGATACAGATGAAGAACAGAAAGAGCAGAGTCTCTGGAACCACAGTGAGAGACTTGCACTTGCATTTGGCTTGATCAATACTCCTGAATGTTCAACTATTAAAATTTTTAAGAACCTTCGTGTTTGCGGTGATTGTCATTCTGTTTACAAGTTTGTTAGTGAACTTCTTAGGCGGAAAATCATATTACGAGACCCTTATCGCTTCCACCATTTCAGTGGAGGCAACTGTTCTTGTTCTGACTATTGGTGATAGAATTGTGATTTATTGTTAAGAAAATATGGCTTTATGATCCGTGACACATTTACAGCCGTCACTTTGAGCATCAGAATTCTAGGAACGTTGTGTGGAAAAATGTTATCACCATTGATTCTTCCATTCACTGAAACCAAACATGATGCAACGAAATTTCGTAGATTAATCCATTTCAGTCGTTGGTATCTGAATGCTTTCGTACATTTAACTAGTATGATCAGTGGCATTTGAATACTTTCATACATTTAACTATTACGATAGGATTTTTAGCAGGCACATTTGACATTGTTATTTGAGTTAATATGCAAAGAAGCAAGTACAGAATTGGAGAAAAAGAGGCAGTGGGAGTGATAACCATTTGTTCAAGGGAAATTTGTACTTAAATTGAAGGAGGTTTAAATTGAAGGAAGTGAAGAAGCTTCTGTCCAAAAGGTTCCCATTAACTGAAATGGGGATAAATACTAGAATTGCCTAGCAACACAATCTTCCCTGTTAGCGTTTGATCAAAAGCTTCAATTCAGAACCAATGTCTTATAATTTCTATCTTAACAAAAATAAAATTGACAGTTCTTCCAAGCTGCAGCTGAAGAGAAACATGCTATTCCACCTCAGCCAAGTAATCATCAATTTCCGCTGGTGTTAGTACCCTGTCATAAAACACGGAAAAAAAAATTAGCCACCAGGTAATTATCAGCTGAACTTGGAAGGAAAAAAAAAACACTATTATGGGTTCCCCCAATCCCATTTAGATCAAAATTCAATGTTTGTCGTGATTTCTTCGCACAAAAAAAGGACTCTGTTAACTTATCAACTACCTTTGGCAGATTCTGTAGGTGACTCGCCAACTATAATTAGATGATTCCGTGGGCATTATGCACAACGAATATAAGGCAAAAATTAACAATTATAAGAAATTTCAAAAAAAAAAAAACACAGGAGTTAAAGAAATCGTCATGCAGACACAATAGAAAGAGATTTGAACATACCCCTACAGGCCCAACCCAAGCCTTATCTTTGAACAAATTCCCAATCTACCAAGCCCCACTAGCTAGCATCTACCAATTATTTCACATCTCATTTCTCTCAACCCTTGTCTCTTCAAACCAAAATGTTGAACAAAGAAACAATAATAACACAATAAGTAGACAAAAGAAAAAAGCAACCATAATTGTAATTTCATTTACATGTACGAGAAGGTAGTTAAAATAGGAAAAAGGGAGAACTTGCCTGAATTTTTTGTCAGCACCAATTATGCCAATCTCAATGTTTTTGCCTGAGATTTGTCCTTCAAACCTATAAAAATGCATGAAGAAATGTTGTTTATTTAAACAATTTAAAAGCAACAATTACACAAAACACAAATCACTAATGCCAAGCATTAAATGCATACTATATGCTAGATGTTGCTGCCCATGCAAAATATGATCCAGAAACATGAGCAAATATAATGAATTATTCCAATTCTGGCTTTTGAGACTTCAGTCAACCCTTTGACAGTTTGGAACCCTTATATCCAGCTCAGCAAGGACTAAAGCCCAAAATATATGAAGTAGGCCCATGAATTTTTTTTTCTCCATCTATTTGATTTAGGACTAGACTTTCTGTCTGCTGCTGAGACACCAAGTCATCTTTTGCCATTTCAATCCACAGATTCCCAGTCAACAGATTATGAATTTATTTCATGCAAAGATAAAAATTACAACAAACATAATATAGTACTAGAATTTACAGAATTGGAAAAAAAAAGAGGGAAAAAAATAAAATAAAATCACCGTTCATGTAAGATCACTATTAAATACTAAAACTGTCCCAACTCTACTGGAATATCAAAGAAGTTAAATGCCTACCCTTCTTTCAATGTTAATATCGCTGTATGGACTGCATCATCAAGCTCCATATCATCTGTATACCTATAAGAAAACAATCAAAGTAATCCCTGGTATTACAATACAAAGTTAAGCTGTGATTCATTTTAAGTTCTTAAAAATTGAAAGTGCATGAGTATTAGCTCCTTAGCAAATTTATTTATTTTTTCTGTGGCACGGAGAGTAGAGAATGGCATCATTACAGCAATGCACAAAGCTAAAAACACGACATGGAAAAGCAATAAAACTTTTCCATCACACCGAGATATGCTGCTCCACAGATCCAAAATCCAGTCAAGCATGGGCTGGAACGACTATTACAAATCTAACCAAAAAATATATATTTCAAATGCTGACAGGAATCCAAATACCTCTTCTCAAGAAATGTCTTTGCATTGGAAACGTTTTTCCCCATAGCAGAAGCTTTCCAAGAGAAATATGAACCTGATGGGTCCACCTACAGCAAAATATAAAAAATATGAAAAATCATAGGAATGCTGTTTTTAGTAGAACTTCATGCATTTATGGAAAAAAGTTTGATGAAAGAGAATAAATGCCAGAAGGCTGTAACTTCCAGATAGTGTTAGCTTAACCACAGTTAGGCTTTTACAGTTTTAGAGCAAAAGTGTTCCAATAGTTTTGCTTCTCCAGATAAAGCACCCAGCTGAAGAGTGATTTGGTATTTTGGTTCAAATGAAAGGGCAATTGAACACTGAATACATGTGATTATGTTGTTTATCAAGACAAACTACATTACATTCAAACAGGACAAGCAGATAGGCACAACCCACAACAAATCTAAGTTCTGAAAACAGGCTCAAATGATTTTCAATGCATCATATTAAGAATGTAAATTCCAACATTGTCAGATAATTAGTTCCTCTAGCAACTTGAAATTCAACAATCTGATCACCAAAAATTGCAAAACCAAACAGGATACATGGAAATACCTGATATAGTTGTGGACCTTTGTCATCAAACCCTGCAACCAACAGTGATACTCCAAAAGGCCTGACACCACTACCAGGACAAAAAGAAAAAGATCCGTATTGTAAAAATAATAGTTAAGGCTTTGCATATTAGAATAAACAAAGTCAGCAATCTGCCTATGTGTCCCGATTCACTGAGTAAATCTCTTTGACTTCTCCAAAAAAATAAGCATGTGCCAAACAAAGTTGTAAATTGCTCAAAGCAAAGTGAACTGGCAGGGCAAAAACATGAAAAAAAGAAGTGATAATTACCCAGACTGAGTGAACTCCTGCATAACAGCAGCAGTCTCCCTCACAAGTTGTGTAACAGGAATTGGTTCCTGTGGATAGCATCAATTCACCACATCACATTGCATGGAAAAGAAATGGAATTAGACACCCGTGAAAGCAATGATACAGAACTTCAAGCAACAAACAAAACAAAAAAGGAGTACTTTGTATAATCGGTGATATTGCTCTGCCTGCTTCCTGCTTTTTCGAACCAGAACACGAAAATCAGGACCCATGCCACTGCAAAATAAGTGAAGATCAAATTAAGAGTAAATGACACAGCAAAGGGGGAAAAAAAGGAGGGAGAAAAGTTATCACTAGTGGGCAAACATCAAAAGAAATCAAGCCAACTTTGCAAAATCATACAATGAAATGTCATAAAAAAGGGTGACAAGTAGCCCACCTTTGGACCCAAATTTATCCTAATTTGTTGGCATCCAAAAGCTGTAATGAAATCCTAGAAAAGCGTGACATTGCTAACCTAGAAATCCTAAATTAAAAAATTACATCTATAAAACAGCACAAAATTGGTTCTGTTTGAACCTTAATACCTATTCTCTGCAATACTAAAAACCTAGAAACATAAATTTTTCTCATCCCAACCAGGCTTGCCATCTTACCCTGCAACAATCAAATGCTACCATTGTAACTTAGCTTGAAACTTGAGACATGTATCAGAAAACAAACCTATAAACAACACCAATGTTTGGTGTTAATATCTGAATTTTTTGAACCTGCCATTAAAAAAAAAAATCAAAAAGAGGAGAAAAAAAAAAGCAGTGAAATAATGAACAGGAAAGTTGCAGAACAAGTGTCACTGACAGATGATTCATCAACTAAAATAGATGGTAATTTCTTCTCTGTTGCTATGACAACACCATTAGAAGCTGTAATCACCAGATAATTATCACTAACCAGAGATAGAAGAGCAACAACAGTAACCAAATCGAAATTAAAATGAAAAAAAAAAAACCTTTGATCCCTAGCGATGTTTGTCCTGATCCAACTGCTGTTAGGGCATGTTCAATCTGAACAAGCTTTCCAGAAGGACTGCAATTTAATGTTAAACATAAAATTAAGGAAATCAAAGTAAGGAAACAAAACATGTAATGAAGAGATTGTAAAGCCATACCAGAGATTGTAAAGCCATACCTGAAAGTTGTAAGAGAAAATGAGTACTGACTATCGCCCATTTTGTGCTAGAAAATAATAAAAAAAAAATCTGATTAATTATCGATCTAACAAATAACTATTGAGAAAAGAACTAAAATTGTACTCTCTGTTTGGTTCGAGAAGAGACGAGATTGAAGAAGAAGAAGAGTTATTTTTGGTACGTTTTTTCATATCTTACCTCGAACTTGAAAATCAAATCGGAGGTTTCAACAGGCGAGATTACAGAGCTTAGCTTTTAGGCTATTAAGTTTCTTGCAGAGGGAGACAGTGCTTCTGAATTTATTAATTAATTATTAAATGCGACGACGGAGGACGTACAGGTTAAAAGCCCTTGAAACGGTGACGACTGACGAGCCTACATCCAACGCTGTCGTTTTAAACTCACAAACCATGAAGGCGAAATTTCGACCGACCACTTAATTTTATATATATGGACATCTCCAAAGGTTGGATCTATATTAACTATGATTTACGGTTCAACCTGTGATCAGAGTTAATAGTTAGTTGTTAATAGTACCTGGCATAGTGGTTTCATAAGGGATTTTCCCGAACACGATGTATTATATATAATATATATTTATACTTTAGAAGTAGGTTATTAATTTTTTTTTAATAAATTATTATTTAACCATTTGATTTTAATTAGATTCGTACTTAAATTTCTTTATTTTAAAAAACAAATGAATATATTCCTACATTTATATTCTATCTAATTATTAGGTACTTCTGTCCAAATTTTAGAATTTTTCCATTAAAAACTTCTAAAAAAATAAAATGAAAATTCATTCATAAAATACTCAATTTTCTACCACTCTCATTATTTCCATCTTTCATTTTTTTCTCTACTTCTCTATCCTCCATAAAAGCCAAACTCTAATTCTAACCTCTATATCACTATCACACAAAGCAAATCAAAATCAAATAAATAAAAAAAACTTAATGAAATGACAATATTTCGATCGGAACTCTGTAAATCATTTATCTGTTCAACACTTTCAATTTTTAGATTAACAACTGAACTATTCACTTGACTCCTCGTTATTATCATTGTCTTTACATATTGAAGTTTGTTATTCTATAAAAGAATTTTCATATTAAATTCGTAAATATGTTTTGATTTTTTTTTTCTCTCTTTCTCTTTACTATGTTATTGTTGTTCTTTGTATGGTAATATATCAAGCAAATGCTGGAAGTTCAATGTATGCCTTTCAAAGTTGAGGATTTTTGGTGGCTTTAGGGTTATGAATGAGTCAAGTCAAGCTGAGTTTTAGCTTATTCATACTTGATTCATATTTTTTTTTCGAGCTCAAGTTTTAGATAGAGTTTAAAAATCATGTTCAAACTTAACTCGTTTAAAACTCGAGCCGAATTCGAACTCGACTCATTATGAAATTTATTTATAACTTATTAAAGTACTCAACTTTTTAAATATATATTTCTAATAAAATAACTATAATGAAAATACTTAAAACTAATGTAAAAGTAAAAAATCTAATTAGTGAAAAAATATAATCATAAAATTGAGCATTACATGTATTACAAATATATTAATTAATAAAAAAAAGTATTTTATATAATATAAAAATATTAGGTTATGTTAATTAGAAATATATATATATATATATATATATATATATATATATATATATATATATATATATTAGTCAATTTAAATTAGTAAAAAGTTTATATAAATGTTAAAATATATTTTTTGGAGTGCAAAAATTATTAAGTTAATAATAATAATAATAATAATAAAGTTGTTTATGAGTATATTGATTGAGCTTGTTCGCAAGTTTATAATCGAATTGTTTATAAGTCTAATAAAGTGAAACTTTACTTTGCTCAAACTCGGCTCATTTATTCACTAAATTTTAAAATAAGACTCAAATTTTACTCATTTATAAAGTAATTTGAACGTAAATGAGCTTTTATCGAGCCGAATACCGAGTTGTTTACAAACGGCTTACCTTATTTACACTCCTAAGTGGCTTTGATGTTATCATGGCTAGAGTTCATTGTGGGAGCATCAACAAGAACATAAGTTTTTTTTTTTTTTATTATTATTATTATTATCGTAACTCAAGAAAATAAAACTTTAGAAATTGAAAATGATTTATAATATAAATCTTTCAATTATATAGTATAACTATTTTTACACTTGTGCATTGCATAATTTATTTATATATATATAATATATATATTTTTTATAATTTTAAGTTATACAATATAATTTTTTTTATAATTTAACTAATACTTTTAAAAAAATAAAAAATATTAAGAAAAAAATTTACAAAAACGTAAATAAACTAAACCTCTAAACATTTAATCGATAATTGTCATTTCATTGATATATTTTGTAATAATATTTAAATTTATTATCAACTAAAATTAATTAAGTAATATAAGTGTACATTTTACTATTTATATTTTAACACTTGTAAATATATAAATCATAAAAAGATATATTAAAAAATTATGCTACATTATAAAAAATAAAAATATATGATAAAATTAAGAAAAGAAAAATCCAACATTTTTCTTACCAAGTTAAGCCTTATCTTTTGAATAGTATAAAAATTATACCTATTCACTTATCATGCCTTATTCTTCATATAAAAACACACACATTATCATGCCTTCTTTTTCATATAATGCCTTATTCTTCATATAAAAACACACACATTATCATGCCTTCTTTTTCATATAAAAATGCACAATTGAAATTTTTGATAAAATGAATTATCAATTTTTTAAAATTCACAAAATTGAAAATTTTAATTATTATTATTTTTTTTTATACAAATGAGGGCATCACTGCCACAAGCCTACCAACCAAAAAACAAACAGATCAAAAAAGACAACTAGCTACTCCTGGCGATGCAAACGCCTCGCCCATGCCACGCCACACACATCCTGGTTCAGCAGGCCATACATTGCATCAAGAGGCTGCTCCACAAGATGCATCCCATGATCAAAAGACAAAGCATAAAAGGCCATGTAGTCCGCAACTTGGTCAGCTTCCCAGTATATATGAATGACCTTCACCTCGCAAATATTCTTTAAGAAATGCAAACAATTATTAAATATATTAGCAAAATAACCTTCATAATTTGACTCTGCATTAAGCAACCTAACAAGCAAAAGAGAATCCAATTGAACAACTAGCTTCTTAATCCCCGATTGCCAAGCTACTTCCAAACCTTTAAGCACCGCCCAAAATTCCACCCTTATAGCATTGCAAACATCCAAATTAACCACAAAGCCTACACACCACCGCCCTATAAAATCTCTAATTACACCTCCACTACTTGCATGGCCCTCCACAGCCTTACTATAACCAATGGTGTTAAGGACAAAACACCCCTCAAGTTGAAGCTCCCAACTTACAAACTTAGACAGATAAGGAGAAGACATAATCAAATCTCCATCATCCCCTTGCAATGCACATAAAATATCTTTAAATGATTTTCGAAGCCAAGCAATCTTGCTATCCAACTCCCTAGTTTCCATTGAAAAGACAAATTAATACTGCCATTGCCATATCCACTAGAGGGAATTAGCAAAGAAAATAGGCCAATTACTAGAACACCACATAGGACTTTCATCAAATAGGTTGTGTTCAATCCATTACTCAAAAGACATTGAACACTAAGAGTGCGTTTGATAAATCGTAATGGGATGTGATGTAATGTAATGTAATCAAATGAATTTTTAATATAAAGTTATACTAAAAATTAATTTGATTATATTAAATTAAATTTCATTATGGCTTATTAAACGCCTTCTAACTGTTAAAGGCATTTGCCCCACTCAATTTAGTCCAAACATCTATGCTCATAGGGCAATTACGAAATAGATGCTGCAAATTTTTATTGAAATTTAAAGATTAAATATGAATAATTATTATTTTTATTATCAATCAAATTTTAGATTAGAACCATAATTAAATTTTCAAATAAAAGTATATATAATTATAAACATAAATAAAATTTAAGATAAATTTATCTATTAAACTGGGAAATTCGTTGTTAAATTAAAAAAAGATTTCTACGACGTCGTTTTGCTCCGAACCAGACCCACCTTCAACGAGTGACGTGGCAGCACTCCGTAGCGGTTGAGTCGAAACACTTTTATGCACACCAGATTCCCTCTCCTTCTCTCCCGCGTGCACAAAAAAACCCTATTAAAACCCTAGCCGTTCTCCGTCCTCTTCTCCGCCATCGTTTTACTGCTACTCCAACTGCTATTTCATTTTTCCAATATTTTTTGCACGCTCCACCTTTTGGTACGCTTAACTGTTTAAAGTTAAGAAATTTTCAGTTGAAAAAAACAAATTGGTTTCATATTTGAAAAATTTGTAGCACATTTAGTGGGAATTCGTTTCCTGGTGTGCGATTCATTACAGTATATAAGTTTGAATTGCGGCGTGGAGGTTATTTGAACTTAGAAGGTGAGAAATGGCAGAAGAGAAAGAAGAAGTGAAGTCGTTTAAGGAATTGGGGGTATGCGAACAATTAGTGGAAGCTTGTGACAATTTGGGATGGAAAAACCCTACGAAGATACAGGTTGAAGCAATTCCTCATGCACTTGAAGGTTTATTCTCTCTCTCTTTTATTGATTTATCCCGAATTCACTTTTATTTATTTGTTCATTTTGGGAACCTGATTTTGTTGACAATGTACTTTAAATTTGCAGGCAAAGACTTGATTGGTCTTGCTCAAACGGGTTCTGGTAAAACAGGAGCTTTTGCTCTTCCCATATTACAATCGCTTCTTGAAGCTTCAGAGAAATCTGTGCAAGCTTTCTTTGCTTGCGTGCTCTCTCCAACAAGGTTTCTTACCTACTCATTGATTTGATTCTGAAACAGAAGTTGTTTTATTCAGTTAAGAATTTAAATTAACACACACACACACACACACACATATCTATGGGGTTATTTACATTATCTTTTCCTCTTATTTTAGGGAGTTGGCAATTCAGATAGCGGAGCAGTTTGAAGCCTTAGGATCTGGTATTGGTGTGAAATGTGCTGTGGTAGGCGTTTACTCCGAACTTTTAAGGCATATACTGTGCATATAATGAATTTCATGATTTATCTCTTTATTACATTCACAAAACTATGTTTTTCCTTCAAATTTTGCTATTAAATTTGTTGGTATCTATTCGCTTTTGTTTTTTCAATAGCTTGTTGGAGGGGTAGATATGGTGCAACAGGCTATTGCCCTGGGAAAGCGGCCACATATTATTGTAAGTGTTTATTTTGCTGGTTCATTTCTTTGAACTTCTAGTAAAACTGTAATAGGGTATGGCCACATTTTGTTGGTCAGGTGATTCTTTGTTTAGATTTTTTTTTTTCACTTCATGACAATGTTCAAAAACATATTTTTTCCTTTTTAACTGTTTCTTTCTTTCTTGTAGGTTGGGACCCCTGGGCGTCTTGTCGATCATTTGTCAAACACAAAAGGTTTTTCTCTCCGCACTTTGAAATACTTGGTATGATCTTTTTGCCAACATTCTGTGACAGCCCATTTTTTTATTAGTTTTCACCATTTAAATGCCTAGCTAACTTAAGGATTTTTACCTGAATAGAAAATGCTAACATATAAAGATGTCCATGTTACTGGTTGTCCTTGCTTACCATTTGAATTATTTTGTCATTGTTTCTTTGTTTGATGTGCATGAGCAGGTCTTAGATGAGGCTGACAGGTTGCTGAATGAGGATTTTGAGAAATCACTTAATGAAATCTTAGAGGTTATCCCCCGTGAAAGGAGAACATATTTATTTTCTGCAACAATGACAAAAAAGGTATGTAGTTTATGTGATGCTTTTGTTTGCCATGAACTGGAAGTGGGATGAGGACATGAGGTTGTTCTCTTGTTTTTGCAGGTGCGCAAGCTCCAAAGGGCTTGTCTTAGAAATCCAGTGAAGGTATGGTAATATCATCTCCACCCATCTTGTTCTTTCTGCAAGCTCATTTACTTACTGGTAACTCATGCGAGTCTTTCAATTCTTTCAGATAGAAGCAGCATCTAAATATTCCACTGTTGACACATTAAAGCAGCAATATCGGTTTATTCCTGCTAAGCACAAGGTTTGTTATTTTTCTATTGCTTGATTACTTTTAAGGATACCATTAATTAGGGATTAGGTTAGTTTGCAAAGAATGTGACTAGCAATTGGTGGTTAGAGTTTCATGAATAGTTATGAGGAAGGTATTTGCTTATTCTTGGAAATCAGTTTAATAAAGGATGGGTCCTTAAAACTATATTTGTATTTGTCTGAGGCTGTTGAAGAAAATAAAGTTTTGGAAAAGCATGCTTGCAAGAGTTTGATCATGCAAGTTTGTGAAGGCCGTCTATTACGATTTTTACTGAAGGTTGAGACAAGAATTTTATGTTCTGAATGTCTAATAATATTTTGATGATGGTAGAAAAGGGAAAAAAATTAATTGATTCTTAATTTGTACCACATATATAATGCTAGGGGAGTGAAGTATTTGCTTTCCTATAGGTGTTGCAGAAGTTTGAGGTCTAATGAACTTTCTGGTTTTTATTGTATTGACTTATTTGCTGTCTCCCATGCTTGAGAGAGCAATCTCAGATGTGATAGATTAGTGTTAGTGTTTGGCTAATTCAAGTGTTCAAATCAGTATGGCAATCAATTTTTCTTCCCTCATAATACTTTACATTTGAAGAATATGAACAAATAAAAGGAATTACATCTAGACTTAACTGAGAACCTTTCTGGTTAATGTATGATATTGTGGTGTGTGGATCCGTTGGTTATAGAATTGCATCATGCCTGAAAAGTCTTGAGGAGAATAATGCTCGAAAGTCTGCATGCCTTATGGTGAAACAGGGCCTCAAGCACTGCATCAAGGTCCTGATCAATAGTGAATCAACTGACAAGCGACCATGTCCAACTTTAACATGCATATTGAATTTGAGATGATTTGTGGGGCTTTATAATTTACATACTAGTTGTCAACGACACATATTTATATTTGGCCATTGAATTGTATTTTGTATCACAATCTCCAAACTACAGGCTATCTTGTATGTATCCTAACTGAAATGTATCTTTTAGCTGATATTTGTCACAATTGAAATACAGACTATATTTTTTGTATTTTTTAGCTGTTGGTTTTAATGAATTATCAAATTTACTTTTATTTGTTGTGCTTACAGGATTGCTATCTTGTATATATCCTGACTGAAATGTCTGGGAGTACTTCCATGGTTTTCACTCGAACATGTGATGCAACTAGCTTTTTGGCCTCAGTCCTTCGAAATCTTGGTTTAAGGGCCATCCCAATTAATGGTCACATGACTCAGGTTTGACTAATTTGATCTTACATATTTGTGGATATAGACATGAATATGTCTTTTTTGGTCCTTAAAAATAGGCCTCACTTTGTTAATTGAATGTTTGAAACAGTCGAAGAGACTGGGAGCCCTAAATAAGTTCAAAGCTGGAGAGTGCAATATTCTTGTATGCACTGATGTAGCAAGTAGAGGACTTGATATTCCGTCTGTGGATATGGTTATTAATTATGATATCCCCTCAAACTCAAAGGTCAGGCCTACTATTTTTATGTTGTGCTTGTTTAGCTTAATTACAAATAAGTTCATGAGTAAACTTAATTACTATCAGAAAAATTTCGTTCTTTCTGATTTTGAATGGGTTGCAGGATTATATTCATCGAGTTGGGAGAACTGCTCGTGCAGGACGGTCTGGGGTGGCAATCTCACTTGTGAATCAATATGAATTGGAGTGGTATCTACAGATAGAGATGCTTATTGGTAGGCTTAACATGCCAATTGTTGCTGCATGACCTTTTTTTTTTTTTTTTAAAATTTGTTTCAATTTTTCTGGAGAAAGGTGAGCATGTGGGTGGGATGTGCTTTATTATAGACTTAAGCACTTTACTATGTTTCAGGTAAAAAGTTACCGGAGTTTCCTGCTCAAGAAGAGGAAGTCTTGCTTTTGCTGGAGCGTGTCACCGAAGCCAAAAGAATTACCAACACGGTATTAACTTACTCAACTTATCCTTGTGTATGTCATTAAGAGCACTTGTGAAACTGGAACCTGATATCATATCCATTTTTATTGAATGATTAAGCATTTGCTCCACTGTTGTAAAATATAAATACTTGCATGTCAAATGAATTCTTAAATCCCTAATTTATTTTTTCTCTTACTTACCCAATCTCAATGTTAACTTTGGTCCTAAGGTAGTGAAATTCCTTGTCGGGTAAGTTCCGACTTGCACAAAAGGCGCAACAATCTTTTTAACTTTTTTGCCTATATCTTTTTATTCTATGATTGTCTTTTGGTTTGAATGTGCAAACCGACTCCTATGCTGCTGTAATTATTATGTAATTATTTTCAGTTGACCTGATCCATTGTTGAACTTGTGCATGCAGAAGCTTAAAGAAACCGGTGGCAAGAAGAGGAAGGGTGGAGGAGACGGTGAGGATGAAATTGAAAAATATCTAGGCATCAAGGATAAGAAGTCGAAGACTAAGAAGTTCAACAAGAGATGAGATTTTAGAAACTCATAAGTGATATTCTTACATGTTCTAAACATTCATTATAGCATAGCAGTAAAACGTTCTATTTTTACTATTTCCTCTGCATTTAATCGATATTCTATTGGGGCAGACCAAGATTTGGAGACTGGAGCAATCGAATTAGAATCGTTTGGATATGTTTGGTAGACAAGGTTCATTTGTTCTGAGCCTATTTTGAAATGGCGAATATCTTTTCTTCGGTTAGAAAATTCAAATTTGTACTAAAACTAGGAATACAATTTTATAAAATTTCCCTTCTTTATTTACCCATTTTGTATGTTATTTCCCTTCTTTAATTTGTAAAAAGTTTAGATTGAATATCTACATCATAGTAGTTTATTTACATGGTTTTTTTTTTTTTTTTGATGAATTAAAATTTGGGTAAAAGCTAACAAAAATGAATTGAGAGAATATGCAGCAGGAATTGCCCGGTAATAGTTCCTATTAATACTGTTTCTGGCAGGGCAAGCTTTTATGAGAGGCTTATAATGAAAATTATGGACTCCCCAAAATGAGCGCAAAAGAATATTCTTCGTCTCCAGATTAAAAAAAATAAAAATAAAAAAAAGAATACGAAGAATTTCCAACGGTGACGGCAGAAAGAATGCATGATTCCTGCTCTTGGGAAAACGATTAACTACAATGCACTCCATCCTCACTTCGTTGAAACAACAGTTCCATTCACTAGGCAACCCAGCAAGACTACTGGAAAAGGGAAACATCAATCTCCACAGACCAACTCTCTCGGGCTCTTCTTTGTTTATGAAAATTTTGCGACTCTGCATCGAAACGAAAGCCTTACAACGAGGCCGTTTAACTCACAGCCACATTATAAGGAATGGTTTGGATTCAAATCTCCTTCTAAGCACAAAATTGATCATATTTTACTCGAAACTTGGTGATACAATCATTGCTCGCAAGGTGTTTGATAGAATGGCTGAGAGAAATGTGGTGTCATGGACAGCTCAAATTTCTGGGTATACACAAAATGGGTATTACCAAGATGCACTGTTAGTATTTTTAGAGATGAGTCGAATAGGGGTTAGAGCCAATCAGTTCACTTACGGTAGTGTCTTGAGGGCTTGTACATGTTTGAGGCGTTTGGAGATAGGGATGCAAATACAAGGGTGCATCCAGAAAAGTAGGTTTCTTGGCAACTTGTTTGTGCAAAGTGCATTGGTTGATCTGCACTCTAAATGTGGAAACATGGAGGATGCTTGCTATTTATTTGGAAGGATGTCTGAGAGGGATTTGGTTTCCTGGAATGGAATGATTGGTGGGTATGCAGTTCAGGGTTTTGCAGATGATTCATTTCGAATGTTTTGTTTAATGATGGTAGAAGGTATGCCGTTTTTATGTTTCTTCTTTAAAAAAGAAAATGTCGATGCTCTTGAATCTGTCAGAATATATGTATGCTTGTACCATACTATGGAGAGAATTTTCTTTTCCATTACAACCTGTTTCTTAATCATTTGTCTGCAGCATAATTTTAAGATGGGAAAAAATTACCAAGGCGTTTCAGTAATAATAAACATATTACTTAAATGAACACGAATTATAGAGCACACAGTGTTCTTTTGTAAGAATGTTTGTCCTATAGAAAAAGTTATTCAGAATTATCTCTTGTAATCTTGTTGCATACTTTTTTTTTGCATTGTTTTTACATTCAGGATTATCTACTCTTTTTGAAATATTAAAATTCAAATAGGTTTGATCCCTGATTGTTTCACCATGGGGAGTCTTTTAAAGGCGTGCAGTAGGGTTAATGACCTCGTCAAAGTCTGCCAAATACATGGAATTATCATCCGACTAGGATTTGGATCACATATTGATTTGAATGGGTCACTAATTGATGCATATGGAAAATGTAAAAACATAGAAGGTGCTCACGATTTATACAAAAGCATGCTAAAGAAAGATGTAATATCTTTTACAGCACTGATGACTGGATATGCCCGCGACAGTAACTATAGCATGGAGGCCCTTGAACTTTTCAAAGAAATACAGCATACACACATGGAGGTAGATGATGTTACCTTCTGTGCCATGCTTAATATATGTGCCATTGTAGCATCCCTGAACATGGGAAGACAAATTCATGCTCTGGCTTTAAAGTATAAACCCAGTTATGATATCGCCATGGGCAATGCTCTGGTTGATATGTATGCAAAATCGGGAGAAATTGAAGATGCTACCCGTGCTTTTTATGAGATGAAGGAGAAAAATGTGATTTCATGGACTTCACTGATTACTGGCTATGGAAAGCATGGATATGGATATGGAGCAATTGCTTTATACAAGAAGATGGAATGTGAAGGTTTGAAGCCAAATGATATTACGTTCTTGTCTCTTCTCTTTGCTTGTAGTCATTCGGGATTGACTCATGAGGGATTGGAATACTTTAATAATATGATTAACAAATATGATATCCTGCCAAGGACTGAGCATTTTTCTTGCATGATTGATCTTTTTGCACGTGGAGGGCAGCTGGAAGCAGCTTATAATATGTTATGCAAGATGAATATTAAGCCTGATGCATCATTGTGGGGTGCCATTCTAGGAGCATGCAGCATCTATGGTAATATGTCTCTTGGAGAAGTAGCAGCCATGCACCTTTTCAATATTGATCCAGAAAATTCGGCAAACTATGTTGTTTTAGCGAACATATATGCTGCAGCTGGTGCATGGGACAATGCTTGCAAGATGAGAAACTTATTGGAAGTGCAAGGTCTTGCAAAGATTCCTGGATACAGCCTTGTACATTCTAGAAAGAAGACCATGGCACTTTTACAGCCAAGTCGAGCAGACAGCGGTAAGACCTGCCTTAATTTCCTTTGAGAGAGCAGAAATTCTGTGTCAAATGCTTTCATCTAATTGGACTATGAAAATGGTGGGAAAAAGTTCTTTCAACTCAGCGAGTGAGATAAACTAGTGCTGCTGGTTCACATTTTCAAATGCTCAGTCTTTTTTCAGCATTCAGGGATATTCTTTTGACTTTGAGCTTCTATGTTCGAATATATTATGTTTAAGATGAGTCTTGACTGTTCCATAGGTATTTGCCATTTGCCTCCAATGGAGCTGCAGGCCAAAGCTGGTAGTACCTGACCTGATACTGCTAGTGATGCTTAGTCTAATCAATGAAAACGTGGACTGCAATTTAAGAAGAAGTTGTGCTTATATGTCTAAATCAGGATATCTCACCTTCATGGTAGCAAGGTTGACCATTGCAAAGATTTCACATGGTGAAACTGAGACTCTCTGCAGAAGATGTTTGCTTTTCAAAATAGCATGGGGAGCTCAAATTTACTAGATAGGAGAGGCAAACAATCTGATAACTGTTTTAATGCTGTTGCTGCGAATGATATGAAGTGTAAGACAGCCGGCTGCATGAAATTGAACAGTTTGCATATAATTACTTGGCGAAAAGACAAAACCTGCAGTTGACTTGTAGTGTGTTGCTGTTTTGCAGTTTGTTTCAAGTCTTCAGTCTTCACTGGTTTTCAGGGGGAGAGGCACTGCAGTCTGCAGTTTACCGTTATCATTTGAATAAGATGGCTCTTTGTGTCTGCAGTTTTGTAAAATTGACTCCCAACTATAAGAAGTCTAACTATAAGATTCCAAGTTATCATTATTGCAGTAACTAGAAGTGGCTAGGGAAATTTATTTTTCTGTCATCTGGGACATCATTTATCTAACGCCAGTAATTAATCATTCCATTTGATCTTAACCGTTTTTGAATTTCGATTGACTTATAGGTACAAAACTGCATTTTTGTAGTGGTGCAGTTGCCAATCGGTACAAAATGAGGAAAAAGAAAACTAGAAAATTGCTTATATTCCATAACCACAAAGTAACTAATAGTTGAAATTAAACTAAATTTAGAAATAATTTCAATTATCAAATTTACAAAGTTAATAAAATTTCATATAAAAATTGGATTAATTAACGTCAACTAAAATATTAGTAGTTTTTGAAAAAACAGATAAAATGATAAATTTAGCATGTCAACTTGGTAAAATTAGACGATCAAGAATTTGAATTTTCAAAAGTATCGGTTTACTGTATCAATATATTAAAAACACACAATCAAGTATTTTTTGCAGGTTACTTGTAAGTCACCCTCCACACTTAATGTGGGATGAAAGAGAAATAAGTGGAACATTTGTCAGTTTCTGTTTGGTTTAATTAGAATGACATGGATAATTTTTTTTCCTCTCTGGAAAACTGAATAATAATAATAATAATAATAATAAACAATTTCATAATTTCCCTTCTCTCTAAATCCTAAAAACAAAAGCCCCCTAATAATCTTTCTAATTAAAACCACAATTAATTAGTTAATTAATCAATTATTATAAATTAATTAATTAACAAAAATAATTAAGAAATTGCCATGCAAAGGAGACACTAAGAAAACAATCTCCTCATCACTCCATTCAAACTCTATCTCATCATCGTCCTTCAATCGGTAACACCATAGTCCAGCAAAGCGGACAAGTAGACCATCATTGCTGAGACCACTGGTCAAGGAAATCTATACGAAACAAATGTTTACAATTCAAATTTCTAACCATTGCATCCTCTGCGAACTCCGACAATCATACTGGACATTCCGGCGAAGTTTCTGACAGTTTAATTAGTGCTTTTTGCCGTAAATAAAAACTGAAATATTGAGCCAAGTCCCTGTCGACTCTCTCTTGCGCTTCAAGAGTATATCAAAGTCATGGTGTGCCCAAATTGACAACGCAAATTTCACCAAAACTCATTTTAGAAAAATCCACACACACTCTCCAATCCCAATCTCATTTTTGCAGACTGCCATCCCTGCCTCTACTTGGCAAGCTTCGATTCACTCGAATCTCCCTTTAAAATCAAAAATACGTTAAACCCTTTAAGGTGTCCCCTTGATGCGAGTCACAGTATCAAGATGGTGGATTCTTGTAATAGGTTGGTATGTTTTGGTGATACTGTTATAAGGATTGTTTGGATCATCAAGATGGTGGGTTCTTGTAATAGGTTGGTACGTGAAACTTAATTTTTTTTACCATCTTCTCTTTGTTTTTTTCTCCTCTGTTCAGTAGCTGAGAAAATTTAGGGACACGAAAAATGTGTATTTTCGTGAAAGAAATAAGAAAGGATAATTAGTCTTTTCTCCTCATTTTGATTCTACCTATATTTTAATCCAGGTCAGATAAAAAATTTTGAAAATTAATCCACGTAAGATAAAAATAGAAAAATTTAATCCACGTAAAAAAGAATTACACTTTATTGTAATTTTTTTTAGAGGATCAGATCAGACACTCGATTAAAACATTTGGAAGTTGAGAGGTGATTTTACCGACTATTTTAAAAGCCATAAACGTTGCCTTGAAGCCCAAGGGCTGCAAATCGTTCAGTTTCCCCTTATTTAGCATCTCCGTCTCAGCGTCAATTGGCCGCCTCTGCCCCTGCACTCTCCAGGTCTCTCTCCATAACTCAGATACTGGCGGTATTTCTTAGTTACCTATTGATGTTTATCTTCCTTTCGTTGGCTCATCCCATTGCTTCTTGCTTTAATTTTCAGAGGCAACAATTAAACTCTGGTATCTTCACTCTATTCTAACGTATACTTCCGATTCTTTTTCACTTATTACAATCTAGTTCGTCTCCTATTCGTTGTGAATTTCAATAAAAATATAGCTTTTTGAGAACATTGTGCAAACTTGCAATCCTTATAGACCCACCAAGCATCACATTTAGTAGATTGATATGATACCTAAACCTAAGTCCTTAATCAAGTTATGTTCTTTATTCATCACCTCTCAAAGATTTGTCTATTTGCAAAGAAACTCAAACAATTCAAAGTCTCCATTATTCTTCATTTCCAACACTACCACCACATATTCGACAATAAGCCAAGCCCAAGTTCAAAATGTTGTAGAGCAACCGATGGATTCTATAGAAGTTATGAGGAAATGGGGTTGTAGCGACGATGATATATTAAAGATATTGTCACGCCGCCCTTCTCTGCGCAATGCTAATCCTACTCACCTTCAATCCAAACTAAGTTTACTTAAGGGCTTGGGTATCACTTCATCTGACCTTGTTAAGATCATTAATTGTCGCCCGCGATTCCTTAGTTGTCGCATTAATCATTGCTTTGAAGAGCGTCTAGAGTATTTTATGATATTGTTTGGATCAAAAGACGTGCTACTGAAGGCCATTATCAGGAATCCTTCACTTCTCACATATGATTTCCACAATAGTATTAAGCCTGCCATTGCACTATATGAAGGAGCGGGCGTTAGTAAAAAGGATTTGATTCCTATGCTCTTGGCACGGCCAACTTTGATTCCGAGAACTTCGTTTGATGATGAGAAGATGGAGTATATACGCAAAACTGGGATTTCTAAGGGCTCCAAGATGTATAAATATGTAGTTACCCTCATTGGCATATCAAGAATTGAGACCATCCGGGAAAAGGTGGCAAACTTTGAGAAGTTTGGGCTTTCAGATGAAGAAGTTTGGGGTCTTTTTGGGCGTTCTCCACTTTTGTTGACACTATCAATTGATAAGGTTCAAAGGAATATGACATTTATCATAGGCATGATGAAGCTCCCTGCAAAAATAGTCCTTGAGAACCCATATTTGCTGATAAGTAATTTGGAGGATGTATTGAAGCCACGGGTGCTTCTTGCGCGGAAGATACAGGACATTGGTCTCTCTCCACAAATTAAAGGGCCTTTGGTGTTTAGGGCACTAAGGATGAAAGAAAAGCGATTCTTGAAGGCATTTGTTTGGTGTCACCCAAAGGATGTTGCTGAAGAATTGATGGAGTTCTATACAACGGCAAAGGGTTTTAGGCGATTGGCTGAATCCTCAAAAAAGAACTTGCATAAAGGGTTTCCTTTCTGAAGAATTTTGCCTGCCAGGTGGAAGTTTTTCAAGAACAATTTATCTGATTGATTTTCTCAACGTCATGAGTTTTCTTGAACCTGTGGGGTTAAATTTTTCAACAACAATTTATCTGATTGATTTTCTCAATGTCACATGAGTTTTCTTGAACCTGTGGGATTTTGTGCACAGCAACATACTGATTTTTTTATAGTCCATTCTGTTTTGAGGTTCATATTATTAATTGCAACTTTTAGTGCATGATCTGCTCCTTTCCCTCCTATCAATTTTGTCATTGCGCCAATACTTGAACGCTATTGCATCCACCTCCACATTATTATAGTTTCATGTTTTAGAGGAACTTATTTAGAGAATATCCCTTTTAACAAGCAAGGGGTAAAAAAAAAAATCGTTGGAAGCAATGAAAATAGAGTTTGATATGCATTCTCAAGGAAAGTGATCACAAGAAGTTCTGGAATATACTAGTAGACTACTTCATGCTCAACTGCAAAATGTTTGCCTCTCACCCTCATTTCCTCAGTGTTGCGATTAAAATTTGTCTCTGTCATTCATTTTTATGTGCTCTCCATGTTAACTGTCAGACATCCCATAACCAATGTTCTGAATTACAAAGGAGATAAAGGGTGTATTTGAAATTGCTGCCAGGGATTAAAAAAACGCTTTTAAAATTTTTTTTATTTTATTGTTTGATTTTTATTATTTTTTATAAATTGTTTTTTCAAACATACTTTGGAAAAAAATATTAATTTACCTGTTTCTGTTTAAAAGCAATTTAAAAAAAAATAAAAAATTTTATCAAAAAGTACTTCCAAATGGGCTAAAATTGTCTTAGGATATAAATTAAATGCAACGGAGCGACTATCGCCACAGCCTAATTAATGAATAACTTTAGCTTTCCCCAATTTGCTCCTAGTTTTGCTTTACCAATGCATTCTCCCCCCAACCTTCTCGTCCTTTTCTTTCTCTAAAAATTTCATTGCCCTGAAAAATCCCAAATCTAACTTTCTATCTTGCTAATTGTTGTCCTAAAAATGATAACATCCCAAATCAAATAATTTCAAAATATTAGCTATAAAACATAAAAGAGACAAAGCCACAACTAAAAGATGTACGTATCAAGGCAGTCTTAATGATGTAATAATAGGTTTCAAGAAAATAGACAATAATCTTTTATAGAAGACTAGCCTGTTGCTCATGTCAAATAAGATGGCCAAACAATTTAAATACAAAGTAAGCCTGTTAAGCAGCTTATTGTGGATGATATTTAACTAGCATGTATGTTGCGGCACATTTTTGTATTTCTATTCAGCAGGCAGTTGATGGCGTGGAATAGGAATTAGACACAGATCATTTTTTCTTCTAACCACAGCGCCGAAGTCCTCTGTCATATCTAGATTTTCTTTCTTCACACCATTGAGAAGTTCCCAATCAAAATAGTATAATAACTGTGCAAGTGGAAGCTCAACATTGGCTATACCATATGACAGACCTGGACATTTCCTTCTTCCAGCACCGAACGGAAAAAATTGAAAATCTCCTCCCTTATAATCAATTGGACTGTCCAAAAATCTTTCTGGATAAAACTTTTCGGCTTCATTCCAATAATTGGGATCTCTTCCAACTGCCCACGCATTCACAAAGACTCTTGTCTTCATAGGTATGTTGTATCCTTTGATTTTGCACTGCTCTATACTTTCTCTGGGAGGTAGCAATGGAGCAGGAGGGTGTAATCTTAGAGTTTCTTTGACTATTAACTTTAAGTACTTCATTTGATCAATACTTGTTTCATCGACATCTGCTTTTCCATTAAGGACATGCCTAACTTCTGCTTGGGCCTTGTGCATCACTTGAGAATTTTTTATCATTTCTGACATTGCCCATTCAAGGACTGTAGTCGACGTATCAGTCCCAGCGATGAACATGTCCTGAAACAAGATTATCAACTTTTAGTAAAACAATAAAATAACAAGTGGTTGATCTTTCAGTTGGAGTTTTATTATATATTTTCACCCTACTGTCAAGTCATATATTATGTAGACCTTGTTTGTGTGGCTAAAGTAAGCGAGTTATCAATAGGTGAACAATAATACTAACCAATATAACTGCTTTGATATTATCGGTGGTTAAAGGAAGCTCAAGGGTCCCTTGCTCTTGAAGATTCAACAAAGTATGAACAAGATCATCCGCTTCATCCCCACCCTCAACTTTTGTCTTTGACCTGTACATACTATGATCATTAATTATGTCTTCGAGCATGATATCTAGTTCTTCATGCAGTTTCTCAAGTCTAGGCCGAATTCCACTAATCACATCAAGCAATTTAACAGAAGGGAACAGATCAGCAAGATTAAAGCCTGCCATCATCTTCAGAACTTCCTCAGCAATCAGTATGAATGCTTCTTGGTCTTTGCATTTCTTGCCAAAGGCTGTTCTTGCAACGATAGAGCATGTTAAAGAAAGCAACATTTTGCTGAGGTTCACAGGAGACCCTGCGTTGGAAGAAATTGATCTAATGAGATTTGTTACTTCTGCTTCCCTGATTGATCGAGTCCATAGCACACGCTTTGGACTAAGAAGCTCAGATATACAGATTTTCCGTAGTTGTCTCCAATGGTCTCCTAATGATGCATAAAGAATATCTGCTCGGTTGTAAAATATAATTTTGGCAACAAGGAGAAAGGGCCTATGAGCAAAGATGGCATCGTGAGTTTTCATTATTTCTTTAGCAGTTTCTGGCGAGGAAATGACTACTGTTGATACTTGTCCAAACTGAAGGTGCATGATAGGTCCGTATTTCTTTGCTAAGTCTCTGAGTTTGTGGTGGGCTAGACAACCAATAAATTGGTACATGTTACCTATGATGGGCAGCTTTGGGGGTCCTGGGGGTAGTTTGCTAGTTTTTGATTTCTTCCATATCCTCCATAGCATCAAGTGGAAGAGGACAACCATGAAAGGTATCAGAAATGAGAGAAATTGTGAATTCATGTTCACACACACACAAATTGCCTAACGAGGTTTTGCAGCTTATTTTTATGAAAATGAGAGGCACGAGTTTATTAAAATTCATGTTGATGGTGAGTGAGTGAGTGACGCAGTGGGCCAGTTAAAATTCGTGTTGATGGCCAGCTATAAATGGAGCGCTTGGGTCCACCCCATCCAATAAAAACGTAAGCACGAGGGATAAATGATCTCAATTATACAGTCATAAGATGGACCGATCCCATTTTCTTTTTCCTTTTTAACTGAAGGAAATTTCATTAGCATCAAATGGCGAAGGATAGACGTGAAAGGTAAAGAATTATTATGTCTGTTTTATAATAATAGATTTATTATTTTTATCTGTTTTGAAATATAATTTATTTTTTTAAATTATAATTTATTTGTTAATTTTTTATTATAATTTTATTTATTTTATATTATTATGAATTAAATATTATTAAATGTGATAATTAAAAAAATAATAAAAGGGGGTTAATAATTAATTTTTTATAATTGAATATTTAAAATTTAACATTATTTGTCTTGTATCATTTTCATTAAAAGGAAATTAGTAAGTGTCAAGTTAAATCAAACAAGATTCGTATCAAGGAAAGTAGATAAGATTTGCTCAATCATTTGTAGATATTTTATGGAAAAGCATTATCCTCATCTCTTCTCTTTTCTTTTCCTTTTTTAATTTGTAGGAGATTTTTCAATTTTTGTGAAGATTCAAATACTGGTAAATTAAAAATTAATAGGTAAATTAAAGACTGATAAGTGAAAATCTATTATAAGGACATCTCTAAAAGACTTTTTACTTAAATTATAAATTTATAATAAAAAATCATCTCATAAAAAATAGTTTCAATAATCTCTTTATTTTAAAAATAGTAATTAAACAGTTAATTTGTAAAAAGTTAAAATTTACTTTTTATTTTAATTGTAAGTAAATTATAGAAAGTTTATTAAATTTAAGTAAAATTATTTTTTATATTTAAATATTAGTTAAAATGTTTTTTATCAAATAAAATATTTATTTTAAAGTATTCTGCGGAATATTTTTTTCACCAATTTCCATAAACATACTTTTTTTTTTTTTTTTTTCATCTTGTCGGTGTACACATTGGCCTCCCATTTTCTTTTATTTTTGTTTAGACTTTTATTTTAGTAATTTTAAAAATATATAAACTTTTTATTTCTAATAAATATGTAGATATTTTTAGCCCACTATATAACTAGAAATGAAACTAAGAAAAAATTTTATATTGTCAACAAAATTCATCAATAATCATCATAATAAGCTTTGCAACCCTGTTTTGTTATCTATTATATATTAATTATAATGTAATCCTTACAAATTAGGCATATAATTTTATTTGAAAATTGAGGTTATCTAAGATTTTTCTGAAAAAAAACAATAATCTTGTGTGTACAGTAAATAAATTGATCGTCAAATAATTAAATGTATTTAGTTGTGGTCTATAAATAATTAAAAACAAATTACTCATTTGGAAAGCCATAAGTCACCCATAAATAATTTTTTTTTCAATTTTGCTTTTATTATTAATTTGATATTGTTTTTAGATAATTAACTTGCATAAAACTTTTAGTTTGATAATGAAAACATTATTGTGATTGTCATGATTATTATGAAATTAAAAAAAAAATCAAAATTTTTTACTGTGATTATTATTATGAATATCATACTTCTCAACATAATGTAAATCTAATCTAATATATATATATATATATATATATATATAAAGCAGGTTTAAAATGTTTTAGGATTTGACATATGACATATATTTACCATGTATTTATTTTTTATTAGTCCACGTGGCAATAATAAATTAATTAATAATATTAACATTTACTAATAATTTGTTTTTATTATGATAAATTAATGTTAAAACTAAATGAATATAATTATGGTCATTATAAGTTGAGTTAATGTATGAAATACTAAATTAATATATATAAGGCTATGAAAGTAAAAAAAATAAATTGCTTTATTAAAATCATATATATATATATATATATATATATATATATATATATATATATATATATTAATTATGATTTTTTTTATTAATCAATATATAGTCATATGGTTGTGTTATGAGTAATTATTATAAAAAAAAATTGTAACTCATAAATAATTTTAATGATCATTATGACTACTAAATGTATTAAAAACATATATAATTATGAGTTATAACATGCAAAATTTAAATTTTTATTTTTTAATTAATACAACTATTATTAATTAATAAGATTTGTAACCTAAATTATATATATATATATATATATATGATTTTACCTTGATATATGTGTGTTTTTATATGTAAAGAGAGGACATGACAAATGAATAGATATAATTTTTATATTTTTCAAATAAAATATTCAACTTAATAATAAAGAGATTAGTTTTTCTTTTTATTAATTTTTAAATATTTTATCATAAATTTTTGTCTAATTATTTTTTATTGATTTTTCTTTAACACACACACATATATATAATGATTTTTTATGAGTGTTAAAATATTAATAGTAAAATGTGTACTTATATTAAAAGAAAATTAAAATATTATTACAAAATGTATCATTAAAATAATAATTTTCAATTAAATATTTTGATGTTTAGTTATATTTATTTTGTTTATATTTATGTAAATTTTCTTTTTAATACTTCTTAATTTTTTAAATATATTAGTGAAATTGATAAAAAAAATTATATTATATAGTATAATATTAAAAAATTCATCTCATATTTCATTTTTTTATTTCATTTTTCAAATTAGATTTTTTTTTTGGTGGATTAATTAGAATATTATTAATTATACCATTTTTATGACTTTACTAAATAAGACTATTGATTATTTTACTTATATTTGTAATTTTTTAATTATGGAATTGATATATTTAAAAATTTATAATTAATTTAATAAAATAATATATTAAAAATATTAAATAGCTCAACGCAAAGCATGAGCAGACTTAAAATGTCTTAACTTTTGTCATGTGGTATATGTTTGTCATGTGTTAGTATTTTATTGGTCCACATATTATTTAGCTTAAAATGTCTTAGTTTTTGCCATGTGGCATATATTCATCATGTGTTTACATTCTATTGGTTGCTATGTGACATATATTCGCCATGTATTTGTATGCTATTAGTTCACATGTTATTTATTTTTTTTATTTTAATCTATGTGAATATGTGATTGGTTCTTATGTTATTTATTTCCCTTAATTTTGGTCTATGTAGCATATATACTATTTAGTGTTAATATTTAGATAGTCATAATGATAATTAATATTATTTTTATAATTGTGGTTACAAATATTTAAAAGTGATCATGTTTTCATTTTAATTTTTATAAGAGATACAATTTTTAAACTTAATAAATATATAAATAAATAATAAGATTTCCATTTAAAAGTAATCTAATGTGTGTTTGTGTGTGTGTATATATATATAAAGAGAGAGAGAGAGGATGTTTTAGATTTTACCACATGAAATATATTTACCACATATTATTTTTCTATTAATATACATGGTAAGTAAGTTATAAATTTTTCGTTACACTAATATATTGCAATTAATTATATTAAATATATTCAAATTGATTGTAAATACATCTTAACCAGACATTTTTTTAGATTATATATTCATCATAATTAATAGCCTAATTATTTCAATTTAATTTTATAGTTTATGTTTGGGATGTAAAATTGGCATTCATATTTGATTTTCTCATTATTTACTTTCATTTGACAATAATTCTATCTTTGTCTCCCTCATTTTTCATTTTCATTTGATAAGTCTCTATTTATATTCTAATATTTTTATTTTTTAATATTTTTCTCTTTTTATTTTTTTATGAAGGTATTTTTTGAATTTTAAATAATTATATTATAGTATGTACATGCACATTTAGAAAACTAAAATTATTTTTTTTCTTCTCTTTGTATAAATCAAAAAGTCTATATTATTATTTTGGTAGTTTTGCGATTTTTATGAAAATGAAGAGAAAAAGAATAAGTACAAATTATAATCAGAAAATAAGTTATGCACAAATAAATTTGAGGTCTGATTTATCAACAAAGAAATATATGGGAGCTCAAATTTTTATTTTTTAAGCTTATATAAGTGTTTTCTATATTATATTAAAATTTTAAAATATGAAGATTTAAAAATAGTATACAAAGTAAAATTATATAACATGAAGTTTTATATCCATATGATTTTTTTATTTATAAATTTAAAATAATAACTTAAATATAAAATTAGATTAAACCGTGTATAGCATGGGCTTTCAACTAGTTATGATAGGGAAATATACAAAAATGCCTAAAAAAGAAGGCAATTTTGCTTTTACACGTGCATTTTTCAAATAATATAAATATATGTTCCATTCATTGTTTTTCACAATTTTACACTTTTTTGTGCTTTTACGCTTTTTGTGCTTTTACACATTCAGTTTGCAGAGAGCAAACTTCAAGTTTACGAATAAAACTTTTTAAAACTTATGAAAGTACTCTCCTTGATTTACGGGTAATTAAATACTATTTAAACTAAAATTAGAAAGCAAAATGAATCAATTCCTTAGTTTTTTTTTTTTTTTACTAATTGTTTTTTATAAATTTTGTTTTGCAGGCCGTTAGACTATGATATTGATGTTGATAATTACCAGGGGTGAATAGGAAAATCCTAAATCTTTTGATTTTCAAATTTGTTTATAGCGATAATCATTATCAAAATTAATTTTTATAAGGTATTATTAAGTTTTAAACAAAATCGACTTAGATCTGTAGTTTTTTGAAAATTGAATTAGCGTAATTGACAAAATATTCACTTCCTTAATAGTTTGAGAGGTAATTTGTATTTTATAAATATGTTTCATTAAAATTTTGTGATATTTTAATTATTATTGCAATAAAAATTTTCAAAAGTTAGGAGATTATATGGTTTTTTTTTACGAACTTGAAAGTTTTAAAATATGAAAATTGAGTTTTAGATCTAAAATTTATATAAACCAATGAAACAGATATATTTTTTAGCAAACTAGGAAACAGTATATTTAGAGTATATCATAGGTATATCATAAGTATATATTTTATTAAATTTGATTAACTTGTATTTATTTGATATATATCTTCAAATATTTTTGGATATTGAGTATTACAAATATAATAAGAATACATCAACTATATATTAGATAAAAAAAATTATATTCTTAAAAAAATACCAAATGATTTTCACAATAAACATTAAGTATATAATGAGTATATTTTAAGTATATCAAGTATATAACGAGTATATTTCAGGTATATCTTAAGCATATAAATGCTTACGTATTACTTAGAAACTTAACACACTTAACTTTTTTCTTTGAAAAAATATCATCAACACTCTTTTTTTTTTTTTTTTTAATGTGATTCATCATCAAGCATGGACGATATTAATTAGAATATATGAATATTTTTTAAAAATTTAAAAGTTAAATTAAATTTTTAAGAGACTAAAAAAAATTAACAAATGATTTTCAGTTTTCACAGTAAATAGTATATTTTAGGTTTATTTTAAGTATATCACGAGTATATGTTAAGTATATTTTAGATATATCATAAGTATATACCATAAATAAATTATTGTATCTTTTTTTTGCTACTTAATACCTTCAACCTTATTCTTGATTTAGTGCAAGAAACTTTAGCTTGAAGCGAAATTTTTCTACACAAAAATTATAATTATTTAATATATTAGTATATTAAATATTGCTTTAAATTAAAAAATAATTTTTTATTTTATTATGTAAATATGTGATTATTATATTATTAATTAATAGCATAAATATAAAAGTTTTGAATTATTAAGCTAATTAACAATAACATTTCATGAATAAAATATATAGAAAAAGAAAAAATAGAAAAAAAGTACAAAGTGAATAGGCAAAAAAAAGTAAAAATATGATACAAATATGAAAAAGTGTAACAATATTAAAATATAACTAAAAAAAGCATAAAAAAATGAAAAAGCCAAAATCAAAGATTAAAAAGTAAACAAACTAAAAAAAAAGTACATCACATAATTTCCCATAAATTAAAACACTACTATGACCTTTACAATCGTCTTGCTTTGAACATTTCCACTATTCACTGAATCTTTTTATGTGAGGAAATCCTAGCAATATTACTTTTATATATTAGGATAATTACTACATGAAACTGCCCCATTCGTCATTGTTTTATGTTTTCTATTTTTTTAAAAGCAAAAATATGATTTTGAAAACTATAATTCATTATTTATTATTTTTCTATTTTTTTACTTTTAAAATATTTCTCATAAATATGAAAGAAATAAAAAATAATAATTTTTTAAAAATATTTTCTAATACTTATTTTTTAAAAAATTAAAAAAAATAGAAAACAAAAAATCGTTCCTATACCAAATGCCCCTATTTACAAATTTTAATATATTGATCGGATTCAACCAATCCCAATACCTCCCATCCGACAAAATCTCATTGCCAAATTTAGATGGTAAGGCAGCGCGTGGCCTGCAGCCTCTTCATACGGTGTATGAGATTGTGTCTCTCCTGTTAATTATGTTTTGTACACGTAACGCTCTTAAATAACTGTTGTCGTTCATGCAAAATAATACTTCGTTTCGAGCATGAATAACATATCATTCAATACCAACAACATGTCATTTTAGAGCGTTACTAGTAGCATCATGTGCGTTGTCAGTCTTGAACCCACTATTTAACCTTCGGTTTTTGCCCTTTTTTTAAAAATTTAACTATTTTGATCACTTATATATGTATATGAATTTTTGTTTTTTTTGTGAAAGCCACCCAGTATTCTTATATATGAGAGTAAGGGATTAATCTACATTCAAACTAAGTAGGACTATAAAAGTAGTAAAACTCTCTCTCAATAACGCAACTGTATGTTTAAAACTCAAATTTGAGCTTTAAAATTTTCAATTAAGTTAGAATAACTTAATGCCAGTTGATCTACACGTTAATGGGTTAATCACCACATATATGTGTCATTCATTTTTTTTTTATATATCAAATTGATTTGCAATCTCATTGATAGTTGATCACTTGAGACAAATTAATTAATTAATAAGCACTATTTATAAATAATTGATTTAATGAATTTCTAGTTAGCTTTCCAAGCTCTTGTCTGTGCAATAATTGAACTCGATTAAAATCTGACTTTGCAATTTCAACAAGGATTTGATTTGGAGACTCCTCTTTTTCATAGAAAGAGATGTATTGCCTACCCTATAGTCTTGGCAGGCCTTTGTGAAAGGGAAGGATCAGAGCATTTCTTATATGTTGTCCAAAAATAGGGCTTTTAAAACATGCAATGGCCTTTTTATTGCGAAATACAGGATTTCAAGTTAAGGAAATTTGGTCTTTCTGCACATGGGCTTTAGTTTGTCGATGTATTTAGGTCTGTCTCTGGATTTTTTAGTGAACTGTTGAATTTGAATAGAAATGGGCTTGCCGGGCCGTTATGTGGCTTTGTTAATCCAATTAGCGGAATGACAAAAACGATCAGTTGTTTTACTATGGTTTTGTCGTTTCGTTCCCAGAATTAGAAAAATCCCCAAACGTGTTGAAGGCAAAAGACAGTCTCAGAACCTTTATCAAGTAGCAGCACTGACACTTTGGCTTCATTCTATCTGACGGACCAAACAGCATCACATCGATTTTCTATGGTCTGTGAGTAAATGGCATCGGCCGTTTTCACCAGGACTTTATTGGGTCACCGTTTGATTAGCTCCTCGTTGTCTCTCTCACGCAAAACTCAAGTCTTTACTTCTCTCTTCAATGTCAGTGCCACAATACTCAATTTTTACTCTGATCTTTATCTGGGTTTCTCTTAACTATTTGATTCCTTATCTAGGCTTCGAATGATTTTCGTTTGTGAGTATTGAGTTTTTGTTCCAAATAAATTTGAATTGCTTGTGTTGAATTCATAGGTACACAAAGTTTATTGCTCTGGTTTGTATGCACTTTCAATTTTTTTTCCATTTTCAGTTAACTTCGATCAATTATCTATCATGGACTTTGTGCCTGCTAATAGAAGTGCGAGGTTCTGTATAGTTTACTGGTTTTTTTTTTTTTTTTTTGCTTCTTTTTTTCACTACTATGGGCTGTGGGGGATTGCCGGATACGATCTGGTCTCTTTTAGATGCAAAGGATTATGCATTAACAATATTAATCTTATAAAGGTTATTTTTACACTTTTGGCTCATTTTGATGTCTGAGTTCTGACAGTCCGAATGAATTGATAATATATCTATATCTATCGTTTTGAAAATACTTCACTGCTTAGTACCACATGCTTGGTAAAGTATATCTTTTATCATTGGAAAGATATTAATCATTTCAAGCTTTCCTTCTGACCTTTAGTTTATGTTATTCTCAGAAGAGACCGTTTCATATACGAGCTGACCCTATTTATGCATCTCATAAGACGTCTGGTTGGGTTCCTCGAGTTATGGCTTCCTCTGTGGTTGGTACAAAAGCTAATTTTTCTACACGGTCTTTATCTACAAATGAGCCCGTTGTATCTGTCGATTGGCTACATGCGAATCTCAGGGAGCCTGATCTGAAGGTACCTGCTTTTGCTCTGCTGTGCTGTGTTTCTTTTGTTACTACCCTTTTTCCTATTTGGATGTTTATTTATTAGTGACTTCTTTTATGATTTCGTCCTTCTTCTATGCTATAATTCTCGTGATTTTGGAACTGAGTTAAGCTTATACTAGTTGAAAATTATTTTTGAGGGAAAAATTACATCCAATTGGAAAAATTCCTCTAGCTTTTATAGTACTAGTATTTTTTGCATGTGTATTGCACATAAATGAGATAAATTTCGAATTTCGAACACTTAATTATATATGATTTCCTAATATATAATATTTTATTTCTAATAATTATTTTACTAGTATACAAATAAACAATAAAATCAATTATTAAGTAAACAAAATAATTAATAAAAAAATATAAAATTAAAAAAAAAAAAATTTACTATCAAATTTGCAATAAAAAAATTTAATCTTAATTATCTTCCACCATAATATGCCAAACTCTATCCTTCATAAAATACAAACACGTTGGTGAAATCAATATATATATATATATATATATATATATATATATATATATATATATATATCAAACATATATAAAGAGAAAGGTATTAAAACCATAAATCCATGCCCTTTATATATATAGAGGTATTAAGCTATAAATTCTTGTCATTGTCAATTAAGATGCCCTTTATCTATCTATACTGTATATATTAAAATAAGAATTTTTAAACATGAATATAGGAGATAGATTAGTTATAATATTATTAACTGCACACACTTGTTTAAATATTGAAAATATAAATATAAATTAATTTATATAAATAAATATGTAAATATAAATTAAACCATTAACATATGAAAATAAAGAAAATTAAACTAAAACTAATAAAAAAATCGTAATGATCTTTAATATGAACAAATATGAGTGGTTAATATTGTGAAAGGAATACGAACATAAGAAAAATAGTGGTCTTATAACCATGTATCTATAGTTGAAATTATTTATTACAATCATGTTAAAACATGAATTAAAATTACAATTTCTATTTGTATTATAATTTGTATTAATTTTTTAATAGATTTTGTCTTTATTTAGGTTATAAAAATAATAAAATTTTAATTTTAATTAAAGATGATACTGATTATATATCTTTTAGAAATAAATTATTTTTAAAACCAATCATTGTAAAAATAAGAAAGTTCTTTTTGTCTTTTACATCAAAAATCATTTCCTTAATAGGCAGTTTAAAAGTTTTACCAATATCATCGGAATGCACATAAATTTAATACATGATATATATAAATATAAAAATAAGCCATTAACATGTTAGCAAAGAAAATTGAACTAAAAACTAATAAAAAAAATAAATTGGAAGAATTAATTTATAAAAAAATATATATAAATATTAAGTAAGCCATTAATGTGTAAAAATGAAGAATTAAACTAAAATTAAATTCGAATATGAGAGATTGATCTTTTAAAGAAAGATGTAAGAGATTGATATTATGAAACAAATATAAATATGACGGAAATAGTTGTCTCATAAACATGTATTTGTAGTGATTGAGTGAGTTTATATATAGTATAGATATAGATAACCATTATTTGTAAGTGGTAATTGTCTACACAAAGCATGCACACATGTAAAAGAAAAACTCCAATGTCTATGTAAGTAGGATTCTGTAACCTTCTCCTTCATATTTAAAAAATCGAAAGTGGCTCACTGTTGATGTAGGCATATTTTTGAATCTTGTAAAATTTCTTGTGTCTTGTTTTCCCTTTCTTGCTGCCTTTCTTATTCTAATAAGTGTGTGTATTTCAATGCACTATTTTTCAACAAAAGCCTAATTTTCTTATTCTACTATTGCTTCATATATTTTGCACTAAATAAATCATAAAGCATTTATTTGCCTTTTGAAAGGTGTATGGCAGTGAAGAAGAATGGTATAAAAATGGGAAAATTAATGTGGCTCAGACTTTCTGGTTTTCAACGGAAGATATTAGCTATTGTCTACGATAGAAGAATGCAATTTGTCATTTAATCATGAGAAAATAAAATCAAGCAGTCAATAGCTTGTCCATACAGCATACCCCCAAATCATCGTCTTAATTAATTTTTGAAAGTCATTCTCTAGATTTGGCAGCTAGTCTCGTTTGCATGTTTCATTGCGTCCTTTTCATCCGTGTGATTACTTAGTAATTGTTGGAGTTATTGCATAAATTTATTCCTTTTTTCTCATTCTTTTCTTCACATTCTGTTCTGAATTCCTGCAATTGCTGCAGAATAAAAGCCACAAACATCCAGCTATATTCCCTCTTTCAGTTCCGAGGTCTGATTCATAAATTTAAAATGCGCAATTGAATTCTGACTGTAGTTAGTACCTAAATCTAAAGATTTTTAGTACATAAATCTAAAGATTTTCACTGAGGTGAATAGCACTCTGTCTCGCATTTAATTAACATAAATCTAAAGATCTGTTGGCCAACCGGCAAAATAATGTTTATTTGTAAATAAGTGTGACTTATGTATCCATGCATAGTTCATTAATCTAGTTTCTGTTTTATCCAATTGAAGCTTTTATGAAAGTATAATTAAGTTAAACGCACTTTGGTAAGCCTTTTTACATCCTGTACAAATTTTCACTCTGTACTTTTATTACATTCAGGTAGTGGAATCATCTTGGTACATGCCGGATGAACAGAGGAATCCAATTCAAGAGTATCAGGTCTTGACTGTGATTTTGTTTTGATTGGTTTGAAGAGAATCTAAAATAGTATTGAATAATCATTTTTTTTTTGTCAGTTTTGGAAATTATTCATTAAAAACTTAAAATCTGTTGCTTCAATTCTTTAAATTTGTAAAACCTTTATATTTTGCTGTGAGATCCACTTCAAATTTCAACCCTGATTCACTCTAGTCATATCTTCTGCTCTTAACAGGTTGCTCATATTCCTGGTGCCGTTTTCTTTGATGTAGATGGGATAGCAGACAGAACTACTAATGTAAGATCTTCTATCTTCTCTCATGTCATTTATTATAAAAATTATGAATATTGTTTTTGCTTCTCTTTGAAATTGATATACCGAATATTGCTTCTTAGTTATCTGTATTTGTCTTCTCCTCCTCCTCCTCTATCCAGTGTCTTGGTTTATTGCCATCATTAATACCATTCTTCATTAATTGTCTTTAAGACAGATATAATATTATTTCTATTTATAAGCATTGTAAATATGTGCCAAACAAAATCCTTATAGTAATTCCCTATTTTATGTAGCAACATTAAAAATTTCTAGCTAGGTCCATTCATTTGTCGTGCCATGTAGATTATTATTTCTTTGCAATTTATCTCTGATCATGTGGGAACAATGACTTTGTATCAGTTGCCACACATGTTGCCCTCAGAGGATGCTTTTGCAGCTGCTGTTTCTGCTCTTGGAATTGAGAATAAAGATGGATTAGTTGTTTATGATGGGAAGGGTATTTTCAGTGCAGCTCGTGTCTGGTGGTGAGTTGTGGAGTTGAAATATGTCAAACTTCTTTGAATCCATGTACGATGCTTATATTATGCAATTCATCTAATATTTACCTTTCTTCTTTTACCAAATGAGAAGGATGTTCCGTGTCTTTGGGCATGACAAGGTTTGGGTGTTAGATGGAGGCCTACCGAGATGGCGTGCATCAGGATATGATGTTGAATCCAGTGCTTCTGGTGATACCATCTTGAAAACTAGTGCTGCCAGCGAGGCAATAGAGAAAGTATATCAGGGCCAGACAGTAAGTTCTCGAATTATTGTACATCTTAAAAATCTCAAATAATTTACATATTAATTTTTCATTCAATGTATTCTCATAGCTGCATGTAAAAAAAATAAAAGAAAAAGAAAAGAAATCAAGATGTATTTTAGCTATTGTAAAATTTGTCTTAATTTCCTTTCGATGCAAAAATTAATTTTTTTTTTTAAATCTACAAAATTATGTCATTGGTCTGAACAGCTGTGCAAAATTCGAATAGGAAAAACTACAACACCTAAGTTTTGCTGTGACATAAACTTTTAATCGAATGTTGATGATGTTTTGGTGGTTGGAGTGCTTGATTACACTTAATCTAGGATTCATCCCATGATAACCATTTATGACCTTTCAAAAGGTACAGGGGACTGGCCAATTTGCTGGAACCTTTTGTAGGCGGGCCAGTTGGGAATTAAAGCATCAGGTTGTTTGTTTTTCCTGTAGCAGCTTAGAGGGGCTGGCCAGAATGACTACTACAATCTGGTTTTCATAATTGTTGTAGGAAGCAAAAGACATGGATTTCTAGTCAGGAATGCCTTATTGAATTGTCTTTGTTTGTGGGATTGTCTTTGTTCTATCAGTTGACTGGTTTACACATGTTATCCTTTTGTATGAACAACTCCGACTGCAATCCCAAGAAGCTAGTTCTCGGATCTCTGAGTGTGTGTGCAGAAGAAAGGTATTATTTATTTCTATAGTTTACAGAGGGTCAAATTAGTGTAACCTTTCCCTTCATGGTGGGGTATTAGGTTTTGGGTTGAGGTGCTAGGGTGGCTATTTCTGTGCAAGGCTTTGCCTTCATGAATATGTGATGTTACTATAGTGGCTATGCTATTTTCCTTCTGAAATAAAAAATTATGTTCTATTCAGATTTTAATCTCATGTATATATCCCTACTGCAGGTTGGACCCATCACTTTCCAGACAAAGTTTCAGCCACATCTTGTTTGGACTCTTGAGCAGGTTTAGTTTCATCAATTGCTGTTTTAATAGCACGTTTCTAATTTCAATCCGAATATCTGTGCCATATGCCAACTCTGGGATATTTTCCAGGTTACGAAAAACATTGAGGATAAGACTCACCAGCACATTGATGCCCGTTCAAAGGCGAGGTACTATTTATAATAACATGCTTTGTTGTTGTAATGATATTTACTTCCCATGATAAATATGTTTGTGTCATCTTAATAGATGCTTTTTGTTCTTTTTAAACTAAATACCTGGTTGCGCTGTGCTATAGGTATGGTTTATTTGAAATTATAGAGAAAGAAAACAGAATTTTATATGGTATCATAGATTTTGAAAGTGTAGGATGCAGCTCAAGGGAAGTTTTGTGGTGATTGTTAGAAAGGCAAGGAAAACCTATGAAATGTATTAGTATGACTTAGGATATCTATGAATGAGATTAATGGTAGCATTATTGGGCATTAGACATTCCATGTCAGCTTTACTGTGCATATTCAAGATGATGTTCCTTGGCAGATTCTATATGTGGGGTGGTGTAATAATAAGTTGGGACTTAAATAAGAATTATGAAGGAACATTTTAGAGGTCATGAATGATAGGCTAGGCATGATTTGAACATAATACAGGCTAAGGTGTTTGAATTGAGGTTCTTTTAAATCCATAGAATTATCAAAATCCATGAAATACCTAACCTGGATTTTGTTATTCCATTGATTTGGATAATTTCCCTTGTTTAACAGTATTATCATTTTTGGAATTAGAAAAGTTTATAGAATCTCTACCTCATCAAAGTCAGGAATTTCATAAAAAAGACCTAGGAAACGGGATTTGACCTTTAGTTGAATGGCAAAACTTGATTGGATGGTTGAATAAGTACTGTTTATGCTCATGAAATGCATGAGACTAAAAAGATAATGCTAAGATGAATGTGGGTTAAACTGGTAATAGAATAAAGAATAAACACATTGGATATTAGAATTCAATCCAATATAACTTTTTTTGATTAAAAAAAATGATAATTGAATAAATTTGTCAAAATGTTGATCAAGGAGTTAATTGGTTGGCAAAGATGGTTAGCTAGAAATGGAATATGCACAAGTAAACCAATTAAGCATATATGTTAAAATGCTAATAAGATTTCATTGTTAGTCAATGTCATTTTTAGATATGATGGAGATTTACTCTTCTTGCAGGTTTGATGGAGCTGCACCTGAACCTCGAAAGGGAATAAGAAGTGGTCATGTACCTGGCAGCAAGTGCATTCCTTTTCCCCATGTAAGAGATCAACTTTGTACCACCTATAGATTCTGAACCTTTGAGACTGAATACTGCACCTCATGAGGTTTATGATGTGCTTACCAGTTTCTTCTATTCATTATTCCTTTCGTCATTACTGCAATCATTGTTTCTTTGCAGATGTTAGATGCTTCACAGACACTCTTACCAGCAGATGAACTTAAGAAACGGTTTGATCAAGAAGGTGAGGACCATTATCTTCCTTTCCATTTCCTTCATTTTTTTTTTTAACATTTCTTCCTTTCCTCCACCCCCCCAACCCATTTTTCAAAAGTTTATTTTTCCATCGGTTATGGTACAACTTATTTCAAATAAAATCATTTGACTTCTCCAAGGGTCTATTTGGATAGCAATTCATTTGAAATGATTGATCATTTAGAATTTGATATTATGCCTATTTTCTATAACTTTACACTTGAAACTCAAATCCAAATTCACAATAATTTCAAATGACAATCTATGCAAATGGACCTTAATATAATTTAAAATATCAAATGAGTTTATTTTGTTATGATTTGTAGTTAAGAAATTGTATGATTGTTTTATGTTGCACAGAATTGCTTTCTTGCTGTTTCTCTAAATAGTTCACGCAATAAGTTGCAGAGGAAAACAGAAATTTAGTAGTAAACTTTTAGCTCTCATCTCTAGTTTCTCTATTTTCATCACTGTTTCCTAACCCGGATTGGGTTAATGAACAACTGGCAGCCAGTATAGTTCAGGTTAGCTCAAAAACTCATTTATTGGCAGACCTGCTATAGAAACATTTTGAAAAACCTGTTTTTACCCCATGGTTGAAGCTGTTTCCTATGGCTCTGGTCCAGGAAAATTTCCAAAATGTGAAACCTAGGATTTTAACCCTAGTAACTTGCATTGGAGGTGTGGTCAACACCACCACCGAGACAAACTATTAATTTTGTCAATTTGCATATGCTCTTTTATATAACAAAATACTAATTTAACAAACTTCATTAATTCTTAATGCTATCTATCAAATATTTAATAAATATAAGTTTGTTTTGAGCTACAGTGCCACCCAGTTATAGAGTCCTCTTTCTTTTTTTGGATCAATGACATGGCCTGTTTTGTCGATGTTAAATTTTATTAATTAGTTTCTACTGAATTATCTACCAGTGAACTAAAATTGTACTTTTGGTGATTGCTGTCAGTGAGCTAACATTATTTCTTTCTACAGGCATCTCCCTGGAAAGCCCTGTTGTTACTTCATGTGGGACTGGTGTAACTGCTTGCATTCTTGCTTTGGTATTTATTCCTGTTCTTATTATGTATTACCAATATATATCAGCTTTTGGGCTTAATTATCTCTGAGTCTAGTATCACATGCATGCACACTTGAACGCACAGACACACTTGAAAAAAAAAAATAAATGGAATAGTGAATAGATATGTCAGTTGTTTCCAAACTCTTACGAATTTTTCTACCAATTGATTGGAAGTACTTGTAGAACACGTGAATCTTGTCTTGTTCTACTGCAAAAGTTCGTTCTATGGACATTGTTTGTGAAAGAGGAAACCCTTCATTCTTGTCTTTCAGGGTCTGCATCGACTTGGGAAGCATGATGTTGCAGTCTATGATGGATCTTGGACTGAATGGGGTGCTCATTCTGATACACCTGTTCACACTTCATAAATATGGAAGCTTGGTGCAGTGTACATGGCATGAAGATTGCCTTGTTCACTTCTCTGATTATGATGAAAGAGATTGTATCTATAACAGTCAAATAACAAGAGTGCCATTGGTTTTTATTTATCATTTTTGAGTTGCACTTACGAAATGTCCAATGCAAAGTTTATTGATCTGAACTGCTTTTATCTGAAACATTGGCATAAAGTCATTTAAGCTTTGAAAAAGGTGTCTGACTGTGATGAAATAAAAACTCCTTTAGGAAGGAATTGAAGCATGGATTTGTCAGTGCTGCAACAATGCTAAGTTGGAGTGCATAATGGTGTAGGCATTTAGTTTAAACTTTTGTCTTCGTGAAAATAGAAGCAGCATAAGTTTCTTTTACGAGCCTAAACCATATTGAAAAATTAATTTATAGAGTTTACAGGCAAATATACTTTTTTATTGTATTTTTTTACGCTTTGGGTATGGACAGGGATATGAATCTTGGTATGCAATGTAATCGTCTTGGTAATTAATTAAGTAAATTATGATATTCAGGATCACAGTTATTAATTAGTTGATCAAGAAAAGTATTTAACAGCACGTCAAAATTATCAGTATAATCAAGAAACTGATCATCTTTTGCTAGTAGTGATATTTGGTTTTGCTGAATTAAGGCAGTGCTCTGGGTACAAACTCGTGAAGCTGCTCAATGAGCCCACGTGCAATGACTCAACCTTCATCAATTCTTTTATGTGATTTTTTGGTGCGGGGGTCAGTTTATCAAAAAATAAAATGAAATAAAATAAAACAGATTTGGCTTTGTGGTACCTTAACGTCCTGTCGGTTACATGGGTCAATTCAATTTAACATGCCTAACATTTTTAAAATTTGAACTGCATGCAGTTTTCTACCACATGAAACGATGCATGGCCTTGACGTAGTTACCTCATGTCGTATTGGTTTCGCGTAGCAGTAAAACGACATGTAGGTCCTTTTTAATGTGATTATTGATATAAAACAACGTGTCAGTCATAAAAAGATAAAAAAAAATTGATGTTTACTCGGAGATTAGACAAGAAAAACGTTAATGGCATGGCAGCAAATTACTGTGAGTATTGCTATTTTGGTGGGTTTGAAAGTTCTATCAGCTACAAGTAGTTGAGCATTTGAATCTGAGGGGTTTTCTGTTTGCCAGCAAAATAGCCAAATATAGGAGAGAAAACAGAGGAGCAAAAACAGGGGAAATGAAAGGCCATCAATTTTTTTCACTATTCGTCTCTAGTCTAAGTTCAAAGCACACTGCCGTTTTTATCTCGTACTTTCCCTCTAAATCTTCTGCAGAAAGCTCATCATCTTACAACAACAATTTCTTCTTCTTCTTCTTTTTTTCTTTATTGATTATTATGGCCGAACAAAAGAATTTAGAAGAGCCCCGGATGGAGCAAAACTCTTCTCATCAACTTCAACAAGAAAAGGAATCATCCATCAATGTCAATGATAAAGCTATGGAAACTGTGAATCTCGAAGTTGAAGACAAGAAGGACGAATCTAATCAAGAAACGAAGGAGATTGCTGTGGTTGAAGAGAAAAATATTGATGATAAAGAAGAGACTGCTACATCACCCACTGGACTCCAAAAGAGTAATTCTTTCAGGGAAGAGAGCGACTTCTTATCTGATTTGAAAGAGCATGAAAGGAAGGCATTATTTGAGCTGAGATCGAAAATTGAAGAAGCGATCTTGAATAATAAAATTTTTGAAGAGAAGAAAGAAAAGGAAAAAGAGAAAGAGAAAGAGAAAGAAAAAGAAAAGGAAAAAGAAAAGAAAGAAGAGAATGCAGAAGAAAGAGAAGTTTGCTCTGCATCAATTGAAGGGAATGCAGAAGAAAAAGAAATCAAAGAAGAACGAGTGGAAAAGGAGGGGAAGATCCAAGAAAAAGGAGAAGAAGTTGAAGTTGAGGCAGAGCAACATGTAAACAGAGATATTGCAATTTGGGGAGTGCCATTGTTGCCAAGCAAAGGAGATAATAGAACTGATGTTCTTCTTTTGAAGTTCTTAAGGGCAAGAGAGTTCAAGGTCAGTGATGCTTTTGAGATGCTGAGAAACATTCTCAAATGGAGAAAGGAAAACAAGATTGATTCAATCTTAGAAGAGGATATTGAGGCTGATATAGGCTCAATGGCCTACCTTGCAGGAAATGATCGCAATGGACACCCAATATGTTTCAATATTTTTGCAGTTCTTGGCAATGATGAGTTATATGGTAAGGCATTTGAAGAGAAACGTGAGAAATTTATGAGAGGTAGGATTCAATTGATGGAAAAGAGTATTCAAATGCTGGATTTCAATCCTGGTGGTGAATCTGCAATTCTTCAAGTTAATGATCTCAAGAACACTCCGTTACCCACCAAGAAAGAGCTCCGGATCTCAACAAAGAAAGCAGTCGATCTTCTTCAGGAAAATTATCCTGAATTTGTTGCAAAAAATGTAAGCAATTCTTTCTAATTTCTTTTCTTTTTCTTTTTATAAAATCTTCAATTTCTTTACGATTCATGTATTTTTTTTCTTGTAGATCTTTATCAATGTTCCCTTCTGGTATTACGCATATAGTGCTCTTTTCTCCCCTTCCTTATCTCAAAGATCCAAGAACAAACTCGTTTATGCTCGCACAGCCAGAGTCACAGACACCTTGCTCAAGTAAGAAGAAAAGACTATATATATATATATATATATATATATATATATAGAAGAAATATTGTAACTACTAAAGAGTCAAATTAACTGCAGGTACATTGCTGCATCACAAATTCCAGAAAAGTATGGTGGGCTAAAACGTGAGAATGATACTGAATTCTCTGTTGAAGATGAAACAAAAGAAGCTATTGTCAGGGCAGGATCAGAAGAAACTATTGAAATCGATGCACCAGAGGTACATTTCTCAATTTTCTTTTACAATTTAAATGCTTCTTTTAAATCTCTGGACAATACAATGCATAAATAACCGAAAAATTATGCATTTTCTCGAGCAGGTAGGGAACACTTTAATCTGGGACGTGACAGTGTCTGGTTGGGAAGTGAATTACAAGGAGGAATTTGTCCCGACTGATGAGGGTTCATATACCATAATTGTTCAAAAGGGGAGGAAGATAGTTTCGCAAGAAGGGACAATTCGCAATACTTTCACAAACAAAGAACCTGGAAAGGTTGTGATTACAATTGAGAATGGAACATTCAAGAAGAAGAAGATTCTGTACCGGTACAAGATCAAGAACTTTGCATCATCGTCGTCTTCTTCTTGAGGCTCCTATTAGTATACATTTTTTCTTGTTTTTAATCAAGGCCCTTTTTTTTTTTCCTGATATTCTTTGTTTGAAAGATACATGGGATATTCATATTATTTCAGTCAGCTTAGGCGAATAATAGAGAGTGATGGGTGAATGTTCGCTGTTTTGGCAGGTTTAAAGCCTGTTTTTTCGTATTCATGTATTGGTTTATTGAATTTCTATTATAGTCTAGTCATTTTAAAGCAAGCGTGTTTCTTCTCTTTTTGAAGGGTTATTGAATTTGTTATCCTGTTCTTTTCTAGAGTTAATTTCCATGGTATTACTGATTGGCATTCAGGTATTGGTTTATGGAATTTCTATTACAGTTTAGTTGTTGGGAACAAAATGCTATCGCTCTACCCTATTATTTCATGTTATTTGAGGCAAAACTTAAGCAAATGATCACGGCGGGAGATTGTGGGGTTGTAACGATCTAATTCAATATTATTCTCTTTTCTCAATTCAACATTATTTTCTACTAGCCTTTTCATATCAGGTGATTTTATTTATTCATTTTTCATCAAATTTTGTCCAGATCAGATCATCAAAGTGAAACTTCTAGCTATATATTTTGCTTATGATCCTGAGAATTCATTGATCATCCCCACTGCTGACCAGTTTCTCTCTGCTTCATTTTCCAAGATAATAGAGGAAGGCAGAATGCACAAAGTAAAACAACGGAGAAAATTAGCAATGCAACTTGCAAGTATGGTCATTCAACTCTGTAAGTAATTCATAGAGGGGAAGGGTCTAATGGTGTAGGTTAACACACCAAAGTCAGAAGCTCCTCTGTTACAAAAACTGTTAAATATCACCCGCTTTGATTTCTCCTCTTGAACAAGAACACTAATACGGGTGCTAAAGGTCGGTTTAACATCTGGAACTTGCAACAAATCCAATTATCAACTGATAACGTGGCCGCAAAAGTTTCAACTGTCTCCAATTCTTCCCTGTGTAGTACAGGCAAAAGATAAATCTTTCAACACATCCGTTAAGGTCTAATAACGAAATTGGCAAAAATAACAAGCAAATGTTTTCAACAGTTGTAAACCAATCAATTGGATTTAATTCTTGTTATTGGCACAAAAAGGGAAACAGATGATGCGTTACAAAGAAAATTTTGCTGATATATCAGGTTATATCAACCTCCATGAGAACACTAAGTACTGCAAGCATAGTGGCCAGTAGGTCATGATATCAATTATGAATTTTGTTTCGAATGACAATAACTGATTCTTATAGCACACTAATAATACCGTATAAGATAGCAAATGTGCAGATCCCTGCTTATGATTCGAACATCATAAATTATGAAAAGGTGAAATCTCACATCAAGTACATCATCATACAGAAAATAAAAACTATATGCAAAAACAGCCAAATCTAAAAACAAACTAATAATCTCTAGTTTCATTTGCGTCAAGCACTCAAGCCAAATAACAGCCATATAGCATGAGCAAACATCATAATAGCAAATAGCCAAAGAGAATACCAAGAATCCAGCAAAGCAAAAAATTTACCTTCCACCATGGTGCCCCACATAAACAACCAAACTTATGAGCCCTCCAGGTACTAAAACCCTCTTTGCAGCCTCCAGTGCCAACAGGGTTGTTTCTGGAACTGTTGTTATGCCTTTGTCACCTCCTGGAAGGTAGCCCAAGTTGAATGCAACAAGCCTATGAAAACCCATGGCCACTAAATTTCTTCAACCAAAACAAGCAGTTTAAAGCTTAAGTAGTTGATGTTCCTAGACTAACTCTATGTTGAATTAACTACATGAAAAAGACACAATTTTATTAAAGAAAAAAAGTTTAAGAGGCACAATTTTATCAAACAGTTTTAGAATCAATATCCTTAATAACGGACATCATATCTTCATTTCTGCCAACTACAGAAAAAGGCCAAAAAAAAAAAAAAAAAAGAGAGAGAGAGAGAGAGAGAGAGAGAACTACAAGGAATACCTTACAGGGCTATTTTCTGGAACAATTTCTTCCATTCTACTGTGACAGATGGAAAAGAGCTTGACAAGTTCTTTCTGCAAAGTTTGAGTATCATCAAGCTAATCAAAGAAAACACTCTTAATGAACAATAGGTTTAATTAGTTCTCAGCTGCTTTAAAAGACCCAAAATTGACAATTAATTTGAATCATACGGGTCAAACATCATGTAAAACAACAACTCCAGAATAGAGTTACCTCCTTAGACGTAACAGTTTCATCCAGCAAAGAAGAAGTACTCTGTAAAGCATCTCTCTGGATGTCGATTCCATAAACACGGCCACTGCCTGAATCATCAGCGACCATTTTGAGCATAGCTAAGGTGTCATAGCCGTTGCCACAAGTGGCATCTATCGCTGTGTCCCCTTTCAGGACAACTTGCTTCCACACCCTGAATTACAAAAATATGGTAACCATAACAAAAAAAAAAAAAAAACTAAAAATACAGAGCACAAATCTAAATGAGAGTAATATTATATTGGCAAAATTAGAACAACAAAAGAGGATTAAAGTACCTACAAATGGGCCACTTCCGTTGCCTTCTTCTTGCCCAGAACATAACCCACCAAATCATTTTCCAACCCTGTAATTAAACCACCATTCCTAAATTCTGAAACTTTAACTAAAGTTGATTGAACCCAGTTATATTATACTGTATAATGTTCATTAGAGATACCTGAAAGGGAAGATTCGATTGACGTTGCAGTAATAGGTGTACAAGTAACAGAGAATTTTCGGTTTTGATGAGTACTAGAAATGGGTTTTGGGAAAGATAAGAAACAAAAGGTAAGATTTGATGTGATGGTATTGCTCAAACAGTTGATCTTGATCGGCAACATTTTGTGAATTCTTCTCAAGGAATTTGGTTGTGTGAAACATCTCAACCCTAACATTTTCCCTCCCTTTTTCGTTTTCTTCTTATTTTTCCTACAATTTCTCGCTATTTTATTAGTATTTTTTGTGCTTTAAAAATATCTATTTTGTTTTCTTCTTAATATACTTCCTCTGTTTCATTTCATTTACCTACTTTAGAAAAAATTTATACTTTTATAAATTTAATGTAGTATTAATTAAAAATTTTAAATTTACCTTTATTTATTAAATCTCTCTAATTTTAATTAATTTACTTAATTCTTTTTAACATTATTGAAAAAGAGTAATTAGATAAATTATTATGAATTTTTTATATAATGTATATTCATTTATCATTATCTTAATTTGTATGCTCCATTTTTACACGACACTTAAAATAAAATGAAATGAGTATACTGTAATAAATAAATATAGGTATAAAGATAAAATAAAAAATATAATAAAATTTATGAATTAGTAAATAATTAAAAATTTTTTTTTAAATTGTATAAAAAAGTTAACTTTTTGAAAATGAAAGGAATAAATAATAGTTATTTTCAAGATAATTATTTATTAATATAAGTAAAGTGATATTTATAAAAAAAATATTAAATAAAAATCTTAATTTTAACTATATTAATTACTTTCCTTAATTTTTATAAAATGTAAATAAGGTTATCTTTTTCCGGCAAATATAGTATTTATTATTATTATTATTACTCATTCAAAGTTTTGGTAAAGGAGTACCAATAATAATTTTTTAATTATCTTTGTCTAAACGCTTAACAAAGTCTAAATTCCGGCAAATCAAGTCAACCTCAAGCAATAGTTAACCATGATTATAGTATGAAAATGTGGATATCTAAGTGTTTGTGTAAATTAAAGTCCATCGAAATGAATAACCAGTTGAAATTATTGCTCAGTTGCTGTATACGGGAAAAGACAATGAGGGATCCAAGTTGTGGGGTTTATAGAGAAAAATTACTGCCATAATCCATACCTAATTGAAATTTGTGCGAAGCTCAAGTACATGCTGTTAAACTATTTTCAATTCTGCATTTATGGTGCTAGTGCTACTACCTAATTTTATGATAAAAATTCTACATTTTTTTTTTGTTTTTTAGTCCAAAGAAGATAATTGACTACCATTTATAATAAGAGCTGAAAGCTAAAGTTAGTACAATAAATGAGATCTTAGGATCCAGTTGTTATAAATATTAGAATACAATTAACAATGAAAAAGTCAAAACAATTGGGCTTAAAATCAAAGCTACAACCATAGCCACCAAGCCATGAGGACACATAAATAAAGGCCTAAACTCCATATCCAAATCCATAGACTCCCCTGCCCACTACTCCCATTTCAAAAGCCTCCATAATCGCAAGCGCTAAGGCCGTTGTTGGAGGCCAAAGATATGGTGAAGCTACCATTAGAAGAGAAATTGCCACCAAACCAACCCCTAAAACAAAGCATCAACAAGCTTCTAAAGCCCTTTCTTGCAAAATAAACACAACCACGGGATTCTCTTGACAGAACTCCAAGACCCTTCCATTAATCGGCTACTGCCTTAGAGATTTTGGCCTACTGTCAAGGGCCATAAATTGCAATCCATCAAGCCAAAACATTTAGGATAAGCCTCGATCACCAAGTCCAAAGGCCATAAATAGTCAACTCTTCGCTTCTCCACCTAGCCCCATCCTCTAGCATCACAAAGAAGGAGATACCCCTAGCATCACAAAGAAGGAGATACCCCTATGGAGGAATCGAACAAGGCCGCCGAAGAGAAAAGCGACAACACTACCGCAGGAGAAAGCCCAAAAAAATAATAGTAGTCCTAGCACAGTCAAGCAACAAAATATGTAGACACCACAGAGAAAATAGCTACAAGAACATCTAACATACACAATAAAAGAAACAACAACCCAAATCAAAGAAAATAAGAAAAGGGGAAGGCAATGCCAGTGGCCTAGGCCATTGGAGCTCACTTCAAAACCAAACTCTAGACTCATAGGCAGGAAGCTTCACAAAGAAGAGGAAAAAGGAAAGTAATAGTCAAAATACTTGTATAGGATAAAAATTATACTAATTGATGACTAATTGTAGCATTCATATTAACATCATAAATGTGTTTACATATCATAATAAGGGTGACTTCGCATAATGAATATGGGATAGGCCCAATTGTAGCATTCAAAAGTTCATAATAATAGAATTCTACTTCAATATAAATGGATCAATCTCTACACCCATTAGCAAATTGTAGGAATATTTTGTTTGGAAATTTTATTTTTAGTTTATTTCATTTTTAAGCTTAAGATATTTATTATCTATGATAGATTTTAAGCAAGTTTATAAAAATCCATTCTCTTTTATTTTGCCGCTAAAACCAATAAAGCAAGGCGGGATACTGCTAGAATTGACTACTCAACTTCTAATTTACAAATTTATCATGCATTAAAGTTCTCTTAATTACAGTTAATAAAATCGATATATGAAATTATTAGTACTAAGCTTAACTCCACAGTTTTCAGAAACCCTAACCCTAAAATAAAATTAAAAAAAAATGAAATTATTAGTATTTATTTATATAAGATGATAAATTTATTTTGTTTACATTAAGGGCGGCACATTGTGAGCCTCAAAGTTTTCAAAATTAAAATTCTACCCTATAAATTATTAATATCTCTAACAAAAACTTAGCATTAACCACCTCCAAAAAAAAAATCTAAATTAAATTTTTACTATAGGTAATTTTAGATAATTTATATGAAATTAGTATTAGCCCCTCAAATTTTACTTTATCTTAATTCCATTTTCAAATTTCCACTAAACTTTTGTTGATGTTTTTTGTATGATATATGTATATAAAGTGTGTAAGGTTGCCAGAATTGAGAGAAAATTCAATTGGTAAATTGCCCCTTTCTGACTTCTTAAATAGTGAAATTATGAATTTGTAAATTTTCTTACCATAGTACATTTAATTTCTCAATGGCAAATATGAATGCAATAACAAATACAATAATTGCCAGTAAAATAGAGAATTATATTAATGAAAAAGTAATTACAAGTTTAGAGAGATTGAAAACCAGGAGTTGAAGAGAAAATGATAGGTTTTGCCTATTTGGACTGATAAAAAAGTGTAAAACTTGTTAAATGTTGGATTGATTAGGTTTCTAATAGTGGTTACAATTTTTTTATAGCTTCATATGAGAGTAACTATTCCATAACTAGTAAACATTACCCTTTAGTGGAATCTGCTCACTGATGTGCTATATCCAACACTCCTTACGGATGTTGGCTTAGAGAGAACCATATTATGGGTGACAATAACTAAATCATCAAAGTCACTCTTAGCGCTGAAACTATTTAGCTCAGTATATCCACAGCACACTAAGTTGCTGGGAGCCTGGGTTTTAAAGTTTTATTTCTGCTAACCACAGCAAGCCCAATTTAGATCTAGTTAAAGGGGCCCTCTTTAAGTATGTTGTCCAAAAGACCACTAAGTTCATACTAATAAGTGAAAACAGTAGAATAAATTACACTATAGTGTTAGATAAGACAACATTCGATCATTAGTTTTAAATCAATGGATCGACTTATAGAGGGCGACCCTACTTTATAAGGTGACCAATGTCAAACTCAAGCCTTTCCAGCAATAATAGAATATGGAGCTTCCTTAGTTAGGAGGCTCCCGAGCTAGACGGTTTATGCATTGTGTTTTTGTGGCCCTGCTTTTCTCTTTATTTAGAGATAGAGGTCCACTTATACACTATCTTTATTCTCATTATGTTTGTAGCCATCTTTTCACTTTCCTAGAGGTTAGTTAATTGTTGGTGACTTCACTTTTGTATAATTATTTATTACATTATGAAATATCATATATCTTCTATGCAATTGTCATTTTTCATCTTAAGCCAAATTGATCTACAAGCACAAAATATGATTTAGAGTCACAATTGGCTTTTAATTTGAGTTTAGATTTAGTTCATTGATTAATATGTTTCTTGATGGACCTAGCCCATTTTTCTTATGGTGCAAACAATTGTATAATTTATGATGGATAATTAATATGCAGAGAAAATATCAACAATATGCAAAGAAATTGTCTCAAATATGCAAAGAAAGTATCAACGATGATTCTTCATACCTTTGTTATATTTTAGTTATATTTATAGTATATAATTAATTTTTATTTATATATTTATCTCACTTTATTTTATGAAAAGAACCTTCTGATTTTAAGGCAATTTTCCTATGTTGATAATGTAATAACGTATGTTGTTGAAAAACCATGTGATTTTTTTTTTAATTTTATTTTTTGGAAATAAATTATTCTCATATAGTCTATTTTGTTAATTTAAGCATGATTTATTTTATTTTATACAATTTCAAAGATTAATTTTAAAATGATTGGCTGAGAACTCTTCCTCCTTCCTCTTCCCCTCCCCTCCACCCCTCCGCCGCCCCGCCCCCTTGTTAATGGTTTGAAAGTTGGATTTGGAGGTGCAATGAAGGCCTCTAAAATTTAGAGCTGAGGTACAAAATATGATGAGAAAAATGTCAAATTGGATGTCTGCCCCACATAATGATTGGATACGACTGTACAATGCTCGAATTTCAAATCTTAATTAATAAAAAAAAGTTAAAACTCGAATTGTTGGAATTTTAAAATATTTAATAATATTTTATGAATCTAAACCTATTCAACCTGTCTAATAATGATCAAAACCCTTGAAAACGAAGAAATTAAACTCGCTAATGAATTTTTATTTTTATTCATTAGTATTATAGTTACTTTTAAAATTGTGAGATGTGGAAGTCTTAATTGAATTCAAATTAAAAAATAAATAAATAAAGGGAATGGATTTACAAATTATAAGAAGGGGCTGGAAGTATATGATTTGGACAGCAAATGAAGAAAACAAATGTATATATATATATATATATATATATATATATATATATATGCATTTTCTTAAAGCCGGAATTTTTTAACAGAGATTAGAGGACGCGGAGCCAGAGTAGTGATTGAAGTTATAAAGTTTTTGGATTTGAGGTCAACTTGGCCGGTGACTTCGTAATGTTTTTTTAATGCCTTTTCAATTTGACAAAAAGCCCAAAACAAGATACGTTTTCTTGTGTTTCTTGTTATTAAAAACTGGTAGCATAGTGATGAGAGATGAAAGTGACTCTCAAGAGAGGCTTGAACCCTCCTGTAGCCCAAGCCCATGGTAAAACCTTCAGAGACTATAATAAACGGAAACAGAGCCCATTGGCCGGACCCTCGAAAGATCCAAGTTCAAAGACCTTTGGACTATATGCTACTCCCCTCCTTCGCCAGCCGGATGACTTGCTGAGCAAATAAGGGCCGAAACCCTCTGATGACATGTCCAGTCATCCAGCAGAAGGATCAGTCATTAGACAATCTGCACCATGCCCTGACACCCCCATTACCAGACATCTCTAGGGATGGGACAGGGGACATGTGCCTGCTACCAACTTTCACCAACCAGCATGGTCGAATGACAGAGGATGTCATTCCTCAAAAGAAAGGTGTCAGACGTACCTAACCCAGAAATCATACAAAAGGGAAAAAAAAGTCTAAGCACAGGTAGTTGAAACTCTGCATTCTCTCATCCCTTTTCTTTCACTAAAATATTCTGAAAAAAGGACTAACTTGATCGTCGGAGAGTTAAAGCCAGGCAAAAGGCCTGACTCCTCTCTGATCCTTTTTTCTTCTCCTTCGCAGGCATCAGGCTCAGGTCCAAGAAAAGAAAATCCAGCCCATTTCTTTTTCATATTGATCAAGCCTGATCACATAGCATCTTCACATCCCATATGGGGATATTCAAAGATTTGGCTTTTGTTAAAAAACCAAATATCAAATTCCAAAAAATAATAATAATAATAAATATTTTAATTTATGTAATTACTAAAAGTTTGTTTTTGAGTGATCCAAACTCTTCAAGCCTCGGAAACTGAATCAATAATTTTTTGCATCAATAGTTGAAAATTGATTTTAAATACTTCTTCTCCCAAAGTTATGCTTTATTCAATTTTATCCTTATTAATATCTTAGTTATCCATTCTCAAAATTAATAAAAGAAATTATAATAAATCAGTATAAATTAGTGTATAAATAAAAAAATATAGTAATAAAATTATGAATTTATATTAGTGAATAATTTTATTACAATGTTGAGAGCAATAATAGCAAAATTATGATTTTTTTTTCCGCCAAAGGAGAAAAATTATGATTTGATATGATAAAAAAGTTCAAAACACAATTATTTATTTTTTTAAAAAAAATATATTTTAACTTCAATACTTTTGAAGTAATATAATAAAAAATATTAGAAAAGCTTTAATGTTAAACATAGCATTAATTTTAAAAAACTTTTGAAATTACAGTATTAATTTAATTTTTTTTTTTTTTACTTTTAAGAGCTTTTCATGGGACTTATAAATTTTAAATTTAATATTTTGAATTAGTAAATTTAATGATATATAATATAAAATTTTAATAAATTAATGTGTGTGTATATATATATATATATGTTCAAGTAATTAAGAACAATCAAAGACAAAAGTTTGAATCAAACACTCATTAAAATATAAATTTTATAAGTCTTTTACCATTAAATCAAATGCTTTTATCTAATTATTATTCTATTTAAGTTAAAAACACATATTTATCTTAAATTTTTTCACTTTCTACATTTTACTAATAGCGGAAAAAAAAAAAAAAAAAACCCTACATTCTTAAACTCAAAGACCTAAAAAACAAAGCCACTTTGCCATGAATAAAGAAATAAAGGAAGTGTGTCCCCATATGACTGAACGACATATACAATCGAACTCTTTGGGTGAATCTCTGTGATTAAGTACCGATTAATGTTATGGAAAATTGATTCAACTATTCACCAAAGAAAAAAAAAAATTGATTCAACTCATCATCTATTCATAATTTCAGGTTAGTATAAAGTTTTGCTTTTTCTTCTCTCTCTCTCTTTTTTTTTTTTTTTAAATATGGATATTATTTTTTACTCAATAAAAAAAACTTTTTTTTTTCAAATTGTTATTTTTTTAATTATAATTTTTATTTTTTTTAATTTGCCATTTTAAATATTTCATAATCTATAATTTATTATTTTTGCTAATTTTTCTTAAAAAAAAAAAGGAAGATATGACCAATAATCATAATTACATTTTTTAAATTTCTATAAAATCATATAATTATCATATAGAATATTCATTTTTATACAATTTAGTTTGTCATAATATCTTACTTTGTCATTATAAAATTTATTATATGGTAATAGAATTACACTTCTTGTAACAAAATATTTTTTTTTATTTTGGTAAATAATTTATCACAACAAATTTAGTTTATGTCACAAAGTTATTTGGTTAGAATATGTTTTATTTTATTGTGAGAAAATTTTATTTTGTCACAATAAAATTATTAAGACAAACTTATTTTGACCAATTCAATGACAGGTTAAATTGGTGTATATATATATATATATATAATGACAAAAATAGTATTTATTGTAATAAATTAATTTGTTGCAATAAGCTAATTTTCTTATAGTATAGTATTAAAATTTCCACTGTATAGTAGTATAAATAAAAAAATAAATTTATAACCCTTGCATATTGAAAGATGAAGCTTTCGAGTTAATTAAGTCATTGCCCTTTATTTAGGCTATAATTGCATGTTCGTTGTCCAAGGCATAAGGTAAGGATCATTGTCATTCTAATGACAGGTGTTTTCATATATTTATTAAAGCAGAGTCTTCGCTTATATTGGTAATTTTAGGAAATGTGTTCAAAATTCCTGATTAGCTGATAACAGTTTCAACATCAATCATACATAAAAGTTAAAGCTACCACAGAGATATATTTCAAATCACAATTTGAATTAATAGTGTGAAAAGATATCATCTCTTTTTAATGATAAATTTGCTTTACATTTAGAAATAATAATCATAAAGCACAGTGTTTTTCAACAAATGCTACCAAATATCAACTAAAATATGCATGTCTCAATCCCCATTGACACCAAGAGAGCGATGGAAACCGACCTTTATTAATTAAAGTTTTTGGTATATTATGAATTACTGTTTATAGAAAACATAAAGACAAAACAAGAAACTCTTATTCTTGAAAAAAAAAAAGTTTATACTAAAAAAAAATTATTAAACTAATTGTTAAATATTTTATTCATTGAAAGAAATTAATATGACGTCAACATTCTTATTTAATTTTTTTTTAATGAAAAGAATATGATAAAGATTTCACTTAAGTATAATTTGTGTGGATAAGCTTAAGAGCTTGATTAAATTATAAGTTTGTAGATTTCTTATGTGAAGGTCAAGGCAATATTCATGTATATCCATAGGAACACTGAGCACTTGGTGATATTGTCTACTTTGTTTCTTCATTTTTAAGGTAAATTTTAACCTAAGGTTATTTTCGGTAATACATGTGCCCAGAAAATGTGACGGTAAGGGCACTGTACAAGGTGTGTAAACCGCCTAAAAAGGAGAAGAAAGCAAGGAACCTGTGTGAATTAAAAACTGATTTCCTTACCACGTGGCATTTTATGATTTGCTTTTGTATTCGAGGCAATGATCCCACGTTCTCAAATCTACTTTAAACTTCTAAATAGTCCTATAACGCAAGAACACGTTTGGCTCGTTTTGAGAATACATACCATGAAACTTTTTGAGAATATATTGAAAATGAAACCGACTACTTAAATCTGGTTAATTAGATATATATATTTTTTATAATATTAAAAATTTTGTTATTAAAAACATATATACTATGAAAATTAATCAAAGTCATTTAAAAATAAAAATATTAAAAGAATGTAATGCAAATATAAATAAATAGGTAAAAATTTATGATAAGAAGACCTTATGTTATAGCATTAATGTGAGATAGTGGGGAACCATATCCCTCTCCTTCTATTTTTAATAAAATTAATTTTGTTAATTTCTTATTCATTGTATCTGCAATTCATAAAAAAAAAAAAAAAAACAATTTGCCAGGAAAAGTGTTTTATTTTTATTTAAATCAAATACGAAAACAAAACAATATTAAAAATGAAATGCTATATATTAACACTATATTTGAAATTTTCTCAGCAAAAAAAAAAAAAAAGAAACAAAAATGAATTTTATTTTTTATTATTTTTTTTCTTTTGTTTGAATGAGTGAAAAATAAAGAAAGAAAAATAAATTTTATTTTTTACCCTTTTATTTTTACTCTTTATTTCTATTTTCCTTTCAACATAGAAAAAAATATAGAAAGAAAAATAGAATTTATTTTTTCTTCTTTCTTTATAAAATTACTTTATATTTTTATTTTTCACTCTTATTTTCTCTATTTCCGGGTAAATGGCTTGCTCCGATAAACACCAGATCCCGCCACCAGAAATCACATTTAAAAAAAAAAGAAATACTAATATTTTTAGTCAAACATAGAGGCCTTAGTGGCATTAAAGTAAATAAACTAAATTAACAGGGACAATCGAGTAACTTTGAAGCACTTTCCTTCACGCTTGACTATTTGCAGAAGAATTTATTAGCAGAGAGTGTTAGAAAAGAAGAAGAAGAAGAAGGGGGAGAGAGAGAGCGTGTGGGGGAGAAGTTATTTTTATTGTCCAAAAAACTTTCAAATTTGCATCAAAAGAAGTAGAAAGAAAAAGAAGAATCAATAATAATGAAAGAGATAGAAAGTGAGGGAAAATGAGAGAAAGTGACAGGGAAAATGGATAGGTAAGATTTATCTTGCTTTGATTTGAGTCTAAACAGTGATTCTTGTTTAGATACAATCCTTGTTGAACCAAAAAAATCAGACTAGCTTCAGTTCTCTTTATTTCAGGTATATATATATATTCTTTTAAATTGATTTTTATTTTGCTTTCTTTCATGTTTTTACAAGTTCGTATTGTGGATATCTTTGTTGATTAGGAATTGATCTGTGACGAATATTGTATTTATTTAACTAAGGGTTTCGTTTTAGGAGCCATATATGGTTTATTTTAGTTCTAATAAGTCAAACAAGTATGTACATACCCGCGTAACTCTTTTTCTTACGTTTTTGATTGATTTTTGAAACTTGAGGAATTTTTGTTTTTATTTTAAATAAAATTTTCATTTGTGATTTTGATTTTAGAGGTTAAATTTAGCTATTTTGTAATCTCAATCTTCAGCTTTTAGTTCTGAGTTAGTAGTTGGGGCCATTTCCTTTAAAACTACATTGGTGAATCTGTATCTGTAGTTACCTGTTGCTTTTAGTTTGCGGCTGCACTTTATTTCCCATGTCTGTGTTTTCTCTAAACTACTAAATTGGGTAAAATGGTACCGAATGCACAAAAAAAAGCTTGATCTGGGCCTAGCAATTAACTCGATTCAATAGCATAAAATAAGTTTCATAAATTAATTTATTTGTTTTGGTTTCTTAAATTGTGCCTATGTTTGTCTTTCTAAGCCATCAAATTAACCAGTCTGTTTGCAAATTTTTCATGTAAAAAATTATGGAGATTTGGCAAATATACCTTTGTTTTCTAGCGTCTGTACTCGTATGCTAGAGATAAATGAATCGTGGTGCCCAAGACCCATATTTTGTACATGACTGTCTGACGAACTTTGTTTTTCTGAATGATTGACTGTTTATATCTCTCTCTTTATCTCTAAAGCAAGAAAGGAAAAAGGATATGGGCCAAAATTTGCATATTTTCTAATATTTGTAAATTTGTGGAAATTCAGATTTTCCATTAGTCAATCATGCTTCTATGATGTAGTTATCTGGTCAAAGTAAATGGTGAGATATCATATCATTGCTTAAACTTGCTGGCATCTAACTTTATTAGGAAGTAGTTGTGGTGAGAACACCCGTTGATTTTTGGGTCTTGATGGCTTGTTTGCAACCACTTTATTATTTTCTAAATATATTTTCTAGCTCATATTTACATATATTTGGAATATTTATAACACATCTGTTATCAGTTTGCATCATAAAAAATTTTCAGTATTTGATGACTCCAAGCAACTGTGACATGCTCTATTTTAAATTGATTTCCTTATTGATTTTTCTTACTATCCACAGTTCTTCCTGATATTTGTCATGCCAGGGGCATATAATTCTTTGCAGATTTTTGACTTCTTTGAGCCCTGATTGCAGTCATATCTTACCATATTTGGGAGGGCTGATGAAGCTGCTGAAAATATGTTAGAGGGTAGCTAGACTTGGAAAGTGACAGAAATTTGTTCCCTGTTTCAGTATTTTTGGCAAATTAATCTTTTACTGCATCTCATTGTGGTTACTGACCTTGCCTGTGGGCTAAGTTTGTAATTTGGTATGTATTTGATGGGCTGTTCGTATGAATGTTTCATGTAATTTTCATGGCGTCGGGGTTAATCCTGATCAAGTCAATGTAAATGGAGAGGAATCTGAACAATATTGCAATGGAACAAGCAGACATGCATAAGCAATTGCAATACAGGTCCAGGGAACCTGGACATGAGGGATTCCCACCTGGATCTCAAGCATTTATGCTAGATCCTACAAGCAGCAGAAATAATAATATGAGATTTCCTGACCTAAATGCAGAGGTTAAACCTGTACTTAATTATTCCATACAGACAGGTGAGGAGTTTGCTCTTGAGTTTATGCGGGATCGAGTTAATCATAAGAAGCCTCTCATCCCAAATACTGTGGGTGATCCCAATTATGTAACTGGTTATATGGAACTAAAAGGCATTTTAGGCATTAGTCACACAGGGTCTGAAAGTGGGTCAGATGTATCAATGCTCACCACAGGAGAGAAAGGTCCAAAAGAATTTGAAAGAACAAACTCATCTTTGCATGAGGAGAGAAGCAACTATGGGTCAGTTCAATCAGTACCACGAACTTCATCAGGTTATGGAAGTCGAGGACCTATACTTGGTTATACCTCCTCAGGAAACTCAGATAGCTTGTCTGGAAAGATGAAAGTTCTTTGCAGTTTTGGTGGTAAAATCCTACCTCGTCCTTGTGATGGAAAACTCAGGCACGTTGGAGGTGAAACCCGCATTATTCGCATAAGCAGGGACATTTCATGGCAGGAGCTTAAGCAGAAAACTTTGGCAATTTATGACCAAACTTATGTGATAAAATATCAGCTTCCTGGAGAGGATCTTGATGCCTTGGTTTCTGTTTCATGTGATGAGGATCTGCTGAATATGATGGAGGAATGGAATGCAGTTGAAGATAGAGAAGGATCACAAAAGCTTAGAATGTTTTTATTCTCCATGAGTGATTTAGATGAAGCACAATTTGGCCTGGGCAGTGCAGAGGGTGATTCTGAGTTTCAGTATGTAGTTGCTGTTAATGGAATGGACGTGGGATCCAGAAAAAACTCGACCCTGCATGGTTTGGGAAGCTCTTCAGGAAATAATTTAGACGAGCTAGATAGAATAAATATTGACCAGGATATGACTAGGATGGCAACTGTCTCTGTGGGAGTCAGCACTTCACCATCTATTGCTCAACCAATTCTTCAAAGTTCCTCTAGTGTATATGAAACCCATCCTCAGTTTTATCATGGCCAGTTGATGGATCATGGAGAAACTCAGCAGTTCCTGCCACATAATCGCCACAATTCTTCTAATTACTCCCCTTTTGAAGAAACTCCTTCATTGCCTCACCAGGGGCATATAAATCAACAAGGACGTTTGAGTGAAGGACAACAATGTACTAGCTTTCAGATGCATAATTCACAGATATTAGTAAAGGAGGAGAAACCAAAAGCTGATGGTTCAGTTCAGCAAGACATCGACCCTGGAAAAATTTACCCGGTTCCAGTTGATGAAGCACCAGTTGGGGTTGCGCCACGAGGAGATCTTCATTCTCTGCCATCAAAAAATGAAGGGAATAGCCAGGAACCTGCAAAGGTCTCTTCTTCTGTTGATGTTGTGAATCCAGTTCAGGTTCCTATATCTGGTGAAGATGATCAATGCTCCACATTTGATGGTACGTTTGGTCCTGGCAATGCTGATTCTGTTTCCAATCTGATTGACTTGAGCTACCTTGAACCATCACTGTCTCCTCAGAGAATCTATTATTCAGAAAGAATACCACGGGAGCAAGCAGAGCTGCTGAGTAGGTTATCGAAGTCTGATGACTCCCTTGGTTCTCAGTTGCTTAATTCAATTGCAGAATCTGTTGAAAAGTTTCATCAAAGTAATTTGGCTCCCTCAGAGCATTCCATGTCAACTTCAAAACCATCACATGCAGATGCTCAAACCATCAATGATGGACTTGCCGAACTTCAGAAGTACAAGGAGTTTGCTGATGCAGATTCTCAGATGAAAAAAAAGCTTTCTGATTCTGAAGATGTGGAAAGTGGGTTTAAGCAGGCGGTTCCTAGTAGTTCAGATGATAAAAGTTCTGTTAACAGGGATGCTTCTCTTAAAGGCAACACTGACACAGGTAATAATAAGAAATTCCTGGCTGGGGAAATGGGAGAAGCTGGATCTGGACATCATACTGTGCACCAAGCAACTTCTGTCATGCCTCAGAAGGATCTTGGACTTAAACCTACAGAGCCTAAACGGGTTGAGATAACTGGCAAGGATCTAAATAATAATAATAATAATAATAATATTGGACATTCTCAGCCAGTTTCTGGGCCAGAGAACTCAAGTAAAGATGTTTCTCAAGGAATAACCCTTGTTGGTGTTCCAGCTACAAAGCCAGCAGACATCAGTATAGATATTAATGACAGATTCCCCCGTGATTTCCTTTCTGAAATTTTCACCAGAGGGATACTTACTGATGACAAATCTGGTGTTAACCCGATGCACAAAGATGGACCTGGCGTGAGTGTGAACATGGAAAATCATGAGCCTAAGCACTGGTCATATTTCCAGAAGTTGGCACAGGAAGGATTGGTTCAAAAAGATGTTTCTTGTATTGACCAGGATCGTCTTGGTACTCCATCTGTACTTGCAAACGTTGAAGGAGATCCGAAGTCTTATCACTTTGCACTTTTGACAACTGATGGAATGTCAATGGTCCATGATTATTCCCGACTCGATTTTGGTGATGACATGAAGAAAAATTTACCAGGAATGGTGGGAGCAGAATCAACAATGCTTTCAGATTTTGATCATTCTCAAGTGAAGGACAGTGAAAGTATGCAGTTTGATGCTATGATGGAGAACCTAAAATCACCAGAATCATTCTATGAGGTTATCTTTTCTCATTGATAATTTAATTTGACAACTCATTTCCTGGCCTGGTAATTGATGTTCACTCTATATTGATGCTTGTAGGGTGCAAAGGCAGAAAGTAGGAATGTTGGCCTACCTCCTCTTGATCCATCTTTGGTAGATTTTGATATCAAAACTTTGCAGGTATGGTTTCTGCATATCTTAAGATGGCATTACCTTCATGTGTATTCTTCCTCCCTCTCTTGTTCTTATGAAACCATTTTTAGGTGTGCTTAAAATGTCAATTTACTGATTCAATCTTTGCTCATCTGTACTTCCTAACAGCTGTTTGCTTTCCCTGATTCGTGTTATCTTCAGACTAATTTTATGAAATTCTGTCTTTAAGTACTGATAAAATGAAACTGGTTCTTGATTCTACCAGCATTTTTGTTTTTCCAAATTGGCAGTCATCTCATTTTCTAAAAAATTTATGGGATCAATATGGGTAAATTCAGCTGCGGGTTTATTTAATTTCAAATGTCAATATATATATATATATATATATATTAATGAATTGTTAAGCACAAATCTAGAAAGCAATAAACAATTGAAGTAGTTGTTCATGTGAGGAACTATTTGCATCATGTAGATATATATCCTGTTAAACCTGAACTCAGATGCATATGGCTGTTGTTGGATTTTTACCTTCATATTCTGTCTCTTTATCTTCTGTCTAAAGGGTTCTTATAGGCTTACTTTATATTCTTAAATTTATTAGCAAGATAATGTGTAAATATGCTTTGTGATTACTTATAATAAAACATCTGGATTCAGATATAACCTTACTGAGATGTCCATTAAAATTTTGATCAGTGCCCAACTGATTAAATTAATTTCATGATGCAGGATAGCCTTAGAGTTAATACAAGTTAATACACACACAGACTTAATTAGGTATCAGATATAAGTTTCTAAGTTAGTAGGGAGTGAAATAAAGTAAAATGGTCTCTTCAGCAGTAATTTTCAACATTTGGGAACACGATGAAATTAATTTTGGAGAGGCAGGTGGGGATGACCATATTCAGTGGATGAGAGAGAGTGACATTCTTTTTCACTAATTTGCATGAGCATGCGCATGCACACACAAACACATGCTGAAAGGGACAGAAGAGTGAGCAGCAATATTTTTTTTTTTCATTCACATTTCAGCTATTCTTTTTTGGCCTTCTGTGATATATACATGTGCTTGCATTGTTCCTCCTACGTGCTTGCTGCCTGTCAATATGGCAGTTTGAGCTTGATTCAACTTTCTTTTAAGCACAGAAAGACAACTGCTCATTTCCTTCTCTTATTTTGTGATACACATATCAGGTGATAAAAAATGATGATCTTGAAGAGCTTAGAGAACTCGGTTCTGGTACTTTTGGGACTGTGTATCATGGAAAATGGAGAGGATCAGATGTTGCCATTAAGAGGTTAAAGAAGATCTGTTTCACTGGTCGCTCATCAGAGCAAGAGAGATTGGTACATTGCTCAACTCTTGAGATAAATTCACATTTTATTTTATTTTGTTTGATCTTTTTTTTTTTTTTTTTTTTTTTTTTGGGTGGGGTGGGGTGTGGGGAGAGGGGGAATTGAACATTGGTGATATTCGAACCTTGACGTCGACTCATAAAGTAGTCTCATCTTACCACTAGACTGAGACACCAGTTATTTTATTTTATTTTTTTATGTTACTTAGCTAAACATTAACCATTTTTATGATGCAATCCATCATTGATAAAAAGCCATTGAATTGTTCTTCTTTGGCTCCTATTGAAGTCTTTAAGTATATTCATTAACTTCCACTTTTCCTTTCCAACTTTCTGTTGTCTTAATGTAATGTTAACTGATATATATTTATTTTCCATACTCAGACCTTAGAGTTTTGGCGGGAAGCTGAAATCCTTTCGAAGCTTCACCATCCAAATGTGGTAGCATTTTATGGTGTGGTGCAAGATGGACCTGGAGGAACATTAGCTACTGTGACAGAGTACATGGTTGATGGTTCTCTCAGGCATGTTTTACTAAAGAAAGATAGGTAAATCCTGCATTTATAGTTCTTGATCTCAGTTTGGTGTTTTCTGGCTCGTGTTAATGATTTCTGTATTATAAAATTTGTACACTCTATTGGGATGATTGTGGCAGCATTCAATATTTTATTAAAGTGACCAAAATTCTGAGCTCCAACACTAAAAGAATTGTTGATTTTCTTACTTTCTTCAGATGGCTTGCTGGTTTGTGTGGAGGCAGTTGATTCATTTATATTCCCCTGCTTATCTCTTTCCAATCTTAACTTGCAGGTATCTAGATCGTCGGAAGCGGCTTCTAATAGCTATGGATGCTGCATTTGGGATGGAGTATTTGCATTCAAAGAATATTGTGCATTTTGATTTGAAATGTGACAACTTGCTTGTCAACTTGAAAGATCCCCAGCGACCAATCTGCAAGGTAATTTCTAATAGGATCAAGAAAAAGTAAATCCTGTTAAAGATCATGTGGTTTTTTGTAGCCTATTCCGATTTAATGGGTGTCCCAGGTTGGTGATTTTGGCCTGTCAAAAATTAAAAGAAATACCTTGGTTTCTGGAGGTGTGCGGGGAACTCTACCATGGATGGCACCAGAACTTCTTAATGGTAGCAGCAATAAGGTTTCAGAAAAGGTAAAGGCATCACTCTTGAAACTAAATTTTCATAGTGGTGCAAAGAGAGATCGTAATTGTAGCGTTGGTAGCAATGATTATCCCTTATAAACATTGTGAAGTTTGCAATTCACATGATAGAAGTATCTGAAAAATATTCTTTGGTGTTCGTGATAAAAAATTTCATTTGGTCTGCATATATAATTCTTTCATAGGATCATTCTCACATTTTCCATAAATATAACCTTTGAGCTCGTGTCCCCCAAGTTTTAGTTACTGATATTTCTATTGATTCACAGGTTGACGTTTTCTCCTTTGGAATTGTCTTGTGGGAGATTCTCACTGGTGAAGAGCCATATGCCAACATGCACTATGGTGCTATCATAGGTGTGCTACTTATACTCCATTGTTCTTTATTATCTCATTGCGGTACTCATGTCTTATTTAGTTTGTTGCTGGCTTCTGTTTTATTAAAATTTGCATCGCTAGTGACGCAATGTGCATTTGTCACCAACTTTACTAAATGGAACATTTGAGCTCAGATTTTCCTATTAGGAAATTTTACATGCATGTCCTGATTGTGCAGGAGGAATTGTAAATAGCACATTGAGGCCAACCATTCCAAGCTTCTGCGATCCTGAATGGAAAAGGCTGATGGAGCAATGTTGGGCCCCTAATCCTTCAATTAGACCATCCTTCTCTGAAATTGCTGGTCGATTGCGATTAATGTCTACAGCTGCTGGCCAAACTAAAGGACACGGTAACAAAATATCAAAGTAAAGCGATGCAGGACTGGCAGCAAGGATTTTAGTATACTCTTATTATTTGAGAAAGTAAATTAATTAAAACAATTATTTTGGTATTTTTTTTCCTTGATTATATTAGGTTTATAGATTTCAAAACGTATTTTGGATGTTTTGTTTTATCATTTATATTGGGTTTTTGATGCCTATAGAAAGCCATCCAAATTGGATCTTGCCATTGGGCCACCATTGTTAATTGATCAAATCAAATAAATTAAACGTTGCGTTCTCTTTGCTTGGTTCACATCCGCAAATTATGTGAAATGAATTGAGTAAAATATACACAAATTTTTAGTTTTTGGATTTTTTAAAAAAAAAAAAAATGTTCTCCAGGCCTGTTCGGAGCCAGATCTGACCTTTCTGAACTGGTTGAAAACCAGACTGAAATTGGAATCATAGCTACTGTTCTGATCTGGTCTCAACCTGAAAAGAGGACTGGTCTGGTTTTGGTTCTTGAATCAAAATCAAAATCATCGGTCTGATTTTGGTTCAAATCAGAATTCAAAGGCTTTGCTTTTGGTTTTTAAGGAGCACTTTTTTATAAATAAAATTAATAAACTAGTTTAGATTTGATTCAAAATGGCAGCTGAAATCTTACACATAATTGAAATTAAACTGTCTAAGTGTCTATCTATGATTCCATTTCAGATCCGGTCCGATTTGGACCGTGGCCGGTACTCTTCTATTTTTTGCATACTTGCTTTGTCGTTGATGGCCATTTTTGTTCTTTTTCCGTCGGACACCATGGTGAGAGGAGGCCCACCAATAGGCTTTTGTGTTTGTTGCATGTACAAAAGCAACTGCAAAATAAAATAAAATAAATATTAAATATTATTGACTAAAAACAAAATACTCAGTGTGTGGTAAAGTAAATAAGTTTCAAAAAGAAAGATAATATCGTAACTTCAACCAAGCTCTCCTCCAATGCTTTTCGCTTGACTAGTTGCAGCAGCAATAGCAAAAGATTTTTTTAGCTGAGAGAGAGAGAGAGAAAAAAGTCATATTGTTATTGTTGTTGAGAAGAAAAAATAAGTAAAACAACAAAAGAATAAAAGAATAAAATGATGAAGGAGATAGAAAAATTGAGGGAAAATGAGAGAAAGTAAGAGGAAAAAAAAAAAAAATAGAGAGATGAGTTTGCAGTCAGGTATTGTTTTAGATACAGTAACTGCAGCTGGTGGTTCACGCAATCCCTCTTGAGCCAAAACCTCTACACACAATCTCTCTTTTACTTCAGGTATATGCTCGTTACTAAATTAATTATTAATTTTTTTTTGATCTTATGTGTTAAAATTCGATTATTTCTTTGTAGATGATCTAAAATAAAGCATGATTATTTCGATGTCGTTTTTGATGCAAAATTACCGGAATTCGGTGAAGTGTGGCGTGGCGTGTACTAAACTTTTTAGTAACTGATAAGTTATGTGATGGGTTTGATAGGTTTCATTCAACTGATTTTATACTGTTTTGCATGCGGTTGTCTGTGTTACTGTAACTCAAAGCCCTTGTTTTGGTTGGTATCAGCTGAAAATTTTCCATGTAAAATTACATATATCTGGCTGTTTTCATATTTATGTTTAATTTCATTTTCTACCACTATCTAATTATCTGGTACTTGTGGCATTTAATTTCACTAGGTGGTAATTCTAGTTGATTTGCTTTGTATGACTTTCTTATTGGTCGTCAAAGAGATTGCATTGCTCATTTGTTTTGGAGGCTTTAGAGTTCTATCTACTTTTATTTCATATTTTTCTGAGATTTGAAGACTCCTGAAAGTTGTAATATATCCCAGTTTAAATTGATTTAGACCTTGTTTTTCTTTTCTTGCTTTTTCAATTTCCCTACTCTTACTAAAAAATTCCTCCTTTATTTTGTCACACGTGCAGTGTATTATCCTTTTAAGGTTATAGGCTTCTTTGTTTTCTGATTGCTGACACACCATACCAAATTTAGGATTCTTGAAGCTGTTGGATATCTCTTCAGACCAACTGGACATGTAAAGCAACTCAAGCTTGCTTGCGTCCTGTTTCAGTATTTTTGTGGGAAAATTCTTTTCTAATCTCATTGTTGCCAACTCTGTCTGCGGTGAAGTTTGTAGTTTGATATGTCTTTGGTCGGCCCTTTGTATGCAAGTTTTGCATAATCTTCATGGGACTGGACTTAATCTCAATTAAGTCGATCTAAATGGAGAGGAATCCAAACAATTTTACAATGGAACAGTCAGATATACATAAACAATATCAATACTCTGCAAGGGAACCTGGACGTGAGGGATTCCAGCCTGCATCTCAAGCATTTCTGCGAGACCCTACTAACAGTAGAAATACTCACCTAAGACTTCCTGACCTAAATGTACCAGAAGTTAAACCTGTACTTAATTATTCCATACAGACAGGTGAGGAGTTTGCTCTTGAATTTATGCGTGATCGAGTTAATCATAAGAAGCCTCTCATCCCAAATACTCTGAGCAATCCTAATCAGGCAACAGGATATATGGAACTAAAAGGCATTTTTGGCACTGTTCATACAGGGTCTGAAAGTGGGTCAGATATTTCAATGCTTCCAGTAGTAGAGAAGGGTCCAAAAAAAGTTGAGAGAACAAATTTGTCTTTGTACGAAGAGAGAAGCAACTATGGTTCAGTTCAATCAGCGCCACAAACTTCATCAGAATATGAAAGTCGGGAACTTCTACATGGTTTTAACTCCTCAATGGCCTCTGATAGCTTGTCTACAAAGATGAAGGTTCTTTGCAGCTTTGGTGGTACCATACTACCCCGTCCTAGTGATGGAAAGCTCAGGTATGTCGGAGGTGACACACGCATTATTCGCATATCAAGGGATATTTCATGGCAGGAGCTTAAGCAGAAAACTTTAGCAATTTGTAATCAACCTCATGTGATAAAATATCAGCTTCCTGGAGAGGATCTGGATGCCTTGGTTTCTGTTTCATGTGATGAGGATCTCCGAAATATGATGGAGGAATGGAATGAAGTTGACGATAGAGAGGGATCACAAAAACTTAGAATGTTTCTGTTCTCTATGAGTGATTTGGAGGATGCTCAGTTTGGCCTGGGTAGTTTGGAGTGTGATTCTGAGTTTCAGTATGTAGTTGCAGTTAATGGCATGGACATGGGATCCAGAAAAAACTTGATGTTACATGCTTTGGCAAGCTCTTCGGGAAATAATTTAAGTGAGCTAGATGGATTAAATGTTGATAGGGAGACAAGTAGGGCAGCAACGGATTCTGTTGGGGTCAGTACTTCACCTTTAACTAGCACTTTTCAATCTGCTCAACCAATTCTTCAGAATTCCTCCAATGCATATGAAACCCATCCACAGTTTTATCATGGCCAGCTGATGGACCACAGAGAAACTCAACAATTACCGTCTCACTATCATCATGATTCGTCTAATTACTCTCCTTCTGAAGAAATTCCTTACTCAACCTCACTTCATGGGCTTATCAATCAACAAGGAGCTTTGAATGAGGGACAGACACGTGGTAGCTTTCAGGTGCAGAATCCACAGTTATCGGTAAAGGAGGTGAAGTTGAAATCGGATGTTTCTGCTCAGCATGGGATTGACATTGAAAAAGCTCATCCACTAGAAAAGGTTTCTGCTATTCCAGGTGATGAAATTTCAGTCGCAATTGCTGCACAAGATGGAGATACTCGTTCTCTGCCCTTAAAAATTGATGGAAAGCGCCAGGAACCTGAGAATGTCTCTTCTTCTGTTGATGCCATTAATCAAATGCGGGTTCCTAAATCTTGCGAAGATGATCAATGTTCGACATCATCAGGTCTAGGCTGTGCTGATTCTGTTTCGAATTTGATAGATTTGAGCTACCTTGAGCCATCTGCACCACCTCAAAGAGTTTATTATTCAGAGAGAATACCCAGGGAACAAGCAGAGCTGATGAATAGGTTATCAAAGTCTGATGATTCACATGGTTCTCAGTTTCTTTTTTCTCATTCTCATTCTGATATTACTGAACAGAAATCAATTACAGAATCTGCTGGAAAATTGATTCAAAGTAGTCTGGCTCCCCATACTGAACCCTCCATGCCAGCTGCAAAACCATTGCATATAGATCCTCAACCCATCAATGATGGTCTTGCCCAACTCCAGAAGTACAAAGAAATTGCAGATGCAGTTTCTCAGATGAATAAGACACTTCCTAATTCTCAAGATGTTTTACAGAGTGAGTTCATGCTTGCAGTTCCAAATGATATAGATGAAAAAGATTCTGCAAACAGAGATGCATTGCTTAAGGCTGACCGTGATTACACTGCAGGTAACCATAAGAAGCTTGTGATTGAGGAAAAAGGAGAAGCTAGAGCCAGAAATCCTTCCGCATCCCAAGTAACTTCTCTTCTTCATCATAAGGATTCTGTGTCTGATCTCCCAAGGCCTAAATTGGGTGAGATAACAGTCAGGGATTTTGCTAGTAATAACTCTCTTGGACATTCTCAGCCTTTGTCTTTGACCGAGAGCTCAACTAATGATGTTTCTCAAGGAATATCCCCTGTTGGTGTCCCAGCAACAAAGCAGGCAGACATTAGTATAGATATTAATGACAGATTCCCTCATGATTTTCTTTCTGAAATATTCTCCAGAGGGATACTTGCTGAGGATAGGGCAGGCGTTAGTCCAATGCACAAAGATGGAGCTGGAATGAGTGTAGTCATGGAAAATCATGAGCCTAAGCACTGGTCGTATTTCCAGAAATTGGCACAGGAAGAGTTTGTTCAAAAAGAAGTTTCTCTCATTGACCAAGATCATCTTGGTGCTCCTTCTTTACTTGCAAAAGTCAAAGATGGAGATCAGAAATCTTATCATTTTGCACCTTTGACAACGGATCAAGTTTCAATGGGCCATAAGTATTCTCAACTTAATTTTGGTGAAGACAGCAGTCAAAAAAATTTACCAGGAGTGAGGGGAGCTGACTCCACAATGCTTTCAGATTTTGATCATTCCCAAGTGAAGGACAGTGGAAGTATTCAGTTTGGTGCTACGATGGAGAACCTAAAATCTCCAGAGTCACACTATGAGGTATCTTTTCTCAGTGACAATTTGATTTGTGAACTCAATTCCAAGCCTGCTAACTTCAGTCGTCACTTTGATGCTTTTAGGGTGGGAAGCTAGAAAACAGGGAAAACAGAAACTTTGGTCTGCCACCTATTGATCCATTGCTGGTAGATTTTGACATCAATACCTTGCAGGTAAGCTTCTTATATATATAAGCATACCTTTAGCTTGATACATAGTCTCTCTCTCTCTCTCTCTCTCTCTCTCTCTCTCATGTTTCAAGGGAACTTAAAACCATAATTTATGTAATTCTTGATTGCTGTTATGCTGTCAACAGAAACTGAAGTCAGATTCTATCTGCAAAGCAGTGTGTTTTTCCTGAATCATCATTTCTTCCTTAATTTGAGAATCAGTTATTTTCTTCTCAAGTCATCTTATCCACAAACTATCTGCATGTATAGTTTTAATAATGTATCTGTTAATAAATACAGAATAACTGGTGGTTGATTCTACTGGTAATATAGTTTTTCCAATGGCTGTCTCATTTTTGCAAAATTTATGGGACAAAAATAAACATTTAAAACTAAAATAAAAAAGTAGTCACTAGTCATTATGTATTGCACAGATAAATATCCTTCACTCAAATACATGCGATTGACTGTTTCTATAGTTTGTATTCTGTCTTTGTTTATTGTAAAAAGGATTTATTTCCTGCTGTTGAGGGACTTAACTTGTAAAATAAGTGGTACAAATTCTTAGATATGTTATCTGCATTCTTTAGGTGTTACTTCCAAACCGATACAACCTCTGTCAGATGTCCGTAAAATGTTGAGTTGTGTCTGACTTTTTAAATATGTTTCCTGATATTATATAATCTTTTTTTCTTTTTTTTTAAAAAAAAAAAAATTGGCGACTTATTGGCATTGCATTAGTTAGATGTCAAAATTAAGTTCCTTGTCATTATGCTGCCAATAAAGCAAATTAATCTTTTTTACTGTTAGTTTCAGACTTTGGAAAACCATTGAATTTACGGTGGAAAAGCTGGTAGGAGTAGTCCGATTCTACAGATAGAAAATGCAATGCAATGATGATTTATGACCTATGATAAGAAGGTGCATTTTTTTTCTGTACAAAAACCTGGCTTAGTTCCCCGTGATAGATGCATCACTTCAGTTGTGCTTGAGACGTTACTGCAGCACATCCCATTCTTTGAGAGATAATATAGGAGCTTTTGGGGGAACCAGAGTAGAACAAAGTTGGGTGCAATGGAGAGGCAAAGGCCATAGTTTTGTTTAGCTATGACCTTGCCAATTCTTGATGCTGCAGCATCAGCAAATTATCCTTCTTTTATTAGTCATATAATAATTTTTGATTCGTGAAGCCTTCTTGTTGTCTTGATTGGAAAAACTTTATTCTGCTTATTGGCATAATTGACACCATCCAAGTCATTTCCTTCAGTTTAGCCCTTGGACAATCTGGGGATTCTTTTTGAATAGCAAGGGACTATTATCCTGGTGTGCTACTTTTTTTCACTTCTATATCATCTGTTACATTGGTGAGCACATCTCTTTATTTGACTTCCCTCTCATGTATGATATGGTATGTGTTTTCTTCAGTACATCTGTGGGCTGTCCTACTATAATATGTTTATAGCTTTGCTTGAATAAATATAAATTTGTATACGCATTTTGCTTAAGGATGTACCTTTTTATGCAAACTTTTATATTTGAATTGGACAATGCCTCGTCAGATTAAAAGTTGTCCAGCTTTTGTAATAATATTTGCTCATAATATGTCATTTGAGCTTCCAATCTTTGGCACTGGAAGATTAAACATCATTGTTTTTCCCCTTTTTTTGGCTTGCTAAAGTTACATATATTCATTCTTCCTTTTGCATGCTTGGGTTTGTTCTTTTAATCTAGTAGTTTGCTTAATTCTTTTCTGTTTTTCCTGATATATAGCAGGTCATAAAAAATGATGACCTTGAAGAGCTGAGAGAACTGGGTTCTGGTACTTTTGGAACTGTGTATCATGGCAAATGGAGGGGATCAGATGTTGCCATCAAGAGGCTGAAGAAGATTTGTTTCACTGGTCGGTCGTCAGAGCAAGAGAGACTGGTAACTGTTGTTCTATGTTCACATATTTTTAGAAGTAATTATATGCTAATTAGCAAACTATTCACTATTTTATCATGCAAACAACCATTGGTAAGAAGCCAATGAAGGAAATGATTTTATAGGTCTTCTTAGCCTTCATCTTGTAGTATGTTTTTTGAGATTAACTTCTTCCTTTTTCATGAATGTGTGATGTTATGTGATCTATATTCTTTGGTGATCCTCAGACCATTGAGTTTTGGCGGGAAGCTGAAATTCTTTCAAAGCTTCACCATCCAAATGTGGTAGCATTTTATGGTGTGGTGCAAGATGGACCTGGAGGGACATTAGCTACTGTGACAGAGTACATGGTTGATGGTTCTCTTAGGCATGTCTTGCTCAAAAAGGATAGGTAAATCATGCATTTATGTAGTCTTGAATCTCAATTTGACACGATGATACTGAATTATGAAATTTTAAAATTTTATTCAGATAACTTTGGCGGTATTTTTAATAGTAGTATTTAAAACAAAATTTTTGAAAGAATTTTAGCATTTGGATCTGCTTCAATAGCTTACTAATTTGCAATTTCTTGTAAGGGAGTTGATTCTCTCATATTACCCCCTTCTTATTTTATCTGACCTTAATTTGCAGGTATCTAGATCGTCGCAAGAGGCTTCTAATAGCTATGGATGCTGCATTTGGAATGGAGTATCTGCACTCGAAGAATATTGTACATTTTGATTTGAAATGTGACAACTTGCTTGTGAACTTGAAAGATCCCCAACGGCCAATCTGCAAGGTAAGTTCTAGTAGTGTGTATTTCCAGATATACATAAGCTATCTTATTAAAGATCTGGTATTTTTATTCAAATATTCTAACAGAATGGATGTCCCAGGTTGGTGATTTTGGCCTGTCAAAAATTAAACGAAATACCTTGGTTTCTGGGGGTGTACGGGGAACTCTTCCGTGGATGGCACCAGAACTGCTAAACGGTAGCAGCAACAAGGTCTCAGAAAAGGTATGGTGTCACTCCTTAGATTAATATTTCACAATGGCACAAAAGATGAAATAATCTTTTAGTTGGTATAGATTATTGGTTAATATAAAATTTGGGAACTATCCTATTGACTGGATGGAGATATCTGATGTATTCCTTGGAACCGAGTCAATGAAAATTTCAACTTAATCACTATTTTCTGTTCTAGTTTGCCAAGAGGTTCTGGTAAAAGCAACCAAAAATGATGTAGGTTTTAGAAAGTTGGTCCTCCATGTATCATCTATCATTAGAAAGACAAAGCTGTGAACCTGGTTTCATAGGGTTGTTATTTCTCTTGTTGTTTTATCACCTTTGGCTTTTGAAGGCTTATGTTTAGTTATTATTCTACATTGATCCTCAGGTTGATGTTTTCTCTTTTGGGATTGTCTTATGGGAGATTCTCACTGGCGAGGAGCCATATGCCAACATGCACTATGGTGCAATCATAGGTGTGATTCTACATCTCTTCTTTTTCTTCGTGTCTATGACTGTATTACAAGATTGTGGCACTATTCTGGGTTCGGAGATATCAAATTCATACAAATTTGGCTAACATTGCTTCTAAGTATATTGTATTGTATGAAACTTGTGGCATGCTTTCCCACTAACCTGGAATTAAGGTTGTATTTGAGCTGATCCAGGTATCATGATGGTCAAGTTTGGTTGGTTTATATTTGTCTAGGGCTTGAGCTTAGCATCATGGCTAAATTTAATTCCTCAAGGCTTGATTTGTTAATTTTTTCGAATGAACTCAAGCCTATTCACGAACTTAACCGGCAAAGAAAAATTATATAATTTAATTATTACTTACATTTAACAGTTATAATTAATAATGTACATTAATATTAATTTAATGAGTTCAAAATTTATTGCCAACTTAATATATTTTTATTGATAATTATTTGTATAAAATATTAAATATTTTTTTAATAAAGTTTTTGTAAAAAGAAAAATTATGCTAAAAATTAATTTCAACTTGTTTACGAGCTTTTGAGCTAAGCTTAAAAATGTTTTGAGATTATTCACAAAATCAAATCGAGCTAAATTTGTGCTAAGATTTGGTGTGTTTAATAAACCCAAGTTTGAACAAGTATTTTATGGGTCAAACTCGAGTCAAGCTGGAATAGCTTGACTCATTTTATAGCCTTGCCTGGAATAGTTGTTTATGTAATCTAGAATAGTTGTATAGTCTTGGTGTGTATGAGTGCGTGCTGTCTGTTAAATCTGTGTGTGAATGTTTTACTTGTATGCAGGTGGAATTGTAAATAACACTTTGAGACCAGCCATTCCAAATTTCTGTGATCCTGAATGGAAACGGTTGATGGAGCAGTGTTGGGCCCCCAATCCTGCAGCCAGGCCTTCCTTCACAGAAATTGCTGGTCGTTTGCGCATAATGTCAACGGCAGCTAGCCAAACCAAAGGACATGGTCACAAGACACCGAAGTAGTGGTTTGGAAGTTCAGCCTTTCCCATTTTTCCATGATGATGATTGTTCCTGATAAATAGATTCATTGGACGGCGTACTTCAAAGAGGACCTGTATCATATTACTAGCAGTACATAATTATGCCTCTTAGTCCAAACTAGTGGGGGTTAATCTCCAAACTGATTGGGGTTAACTCTTTTAAGGCACAATTCTCTGTTATCTGTTGTGATATCAAGCCATTGTATCATATTAGCAAGAGGGAGGGAGAAATTGGCTTCCATTAATGTTTTCAAATTGGAAGTTATCTTTGATAATATATATGTATATTGTTTCTCTTGAAGAATTCCGAGTGGCCATTAGTACATGACAGTTTAAAATGAGATTGCATGCTTGCCTCTTCGATTTATCATCGTTGAATAAATTGTAATAGTGATAGACCTAATTAAGTTACTGGCTTAGAAATTTTTAACTACTAGGTGGTGATGTGATTAGTAGAATGAAAAAATTGGGAACCCTAGGAAGAGAATTTTCTTAAAAAGATTCCTAGAGAACAAGATACAAGTTCTATCAATGATTGAGAACATAAGGATCATCATTAGTCACAAGATAATCCACTTTTATTATATTCTAATTCTAATGCGACCAGAACTAATGTTATCGTTTCAAGGACTTTAAACCTTGTGAGTTATGACTTGCGATACCATCGAAGCATTACGAAGAAGAAACATTGTGCACTTGCCATGCAGATGCCAACATTATTGGCCTTCCTTTCCATCCAAGATGAAGACAACCCTTTTCACAGGTTAATGTATAGCCATCACAGCCATAAACAGACAGCATCATTCTGGCTTGGCTTATGCACTTCAATCCCACTACTTGAAACCCTGCTCTGCCCATTTGCCTTCTCCATTGATCTGCTCTTTCATGTCTCTCAACCCTATCTGAACCTTCATAAGCTACAATGTTTCGAATCTCCTCGGCAAAGTGGTGTTTCTCTATCTTCATCCTTTGCTGGTTATTTCTTGGAAGACTAGCTTCAAGGGAATCAAAAATAGCTGAATAGTAATGCAGAGATTCAAGAAATCTCCCAAGAAAAAATGGACCATTATGGTTTGCGTCTTGTTCCACTACAGTGAATAAAGTAGGACTTAGTTTCCTAATTGCTTGAAGGATTGCCTTGAGAGAGCCTCTACTTTCTTTGACAAACTTATGCAAGTGCATGATGCTATTGACAAATAATGCCTCCTCTTCTCTCAACTTAAGATTCTCTCTAGTTAAAATTGATGGAGTCACTGGCTCTGATATCATGTTAAATTCTAATGAAATGCCTAGCGAACTAGCATCCTCTGCAAGTGCTTTCATGCTAGCTTCAAGATCTAATAAATTTTGATCATTTATTAATCCTGTAATTCGGACTTTCGGTGGGCCTTGAGGCCTTGATGCTAGAGTTCTGATCAAAGAAGGCCATTGAAGGGTATGATCCATTCCTAAATCAAGCACATGCAATGATTCCTTCCCTCTTGCTGCTTGACATATACCTTCATTTGCAGCCATGAAACCAAAAGCAATATAAGGAGTTGTTTGGTAAAGAAGCTGAAAAGCTTCAAATTTCTCCTCCCTAGTGATCAATGACAAATCCATGGCACCATTAGTAAATGTACCATTGACATTGACATTATGAAGAAGTAACAATCTAGACTTCAAACCCATTGCAAAGCAATATGAAACTCTTTGCAAAGAATCACCCAAAGGATTAACTGAAGCCCAAATTTGGGCAAGAATTGAATTTGCCAATTGTGTATCTCTACAACCCACAGCCTCAGCACAAGCCAACAACGAATGTACCAAGTGAAGGCCTTGATCTACACCATGACTCACCTCTTCCACAGGAGGAACACCAACAAAATCTTGAAATTCATCTCCTTCTATCATCATTGGAACATGACCTCCAAAAAAAACATCATCCACCACAGAAAATGAATCCACCTCATCTTGGAAATTCCTGGGAGATTGGTGATTATTATTATCTTTGTGTTCTTGAACTTGATCATCATCAACGATATTCATGAAGCTATCAACCAATTCATCAACCTCGGAAGCAGCTAGGTGAGGAGTGCTAATAGTTTCACAAGAAGGAGAGAGGAGTTGATCAAGCTCATTTATTAATATTGTATCGTCCCACTGGTCACCTCCTTGTTCCTGCTCCATTCTTTCAGGGCAAAACCTTCTAATGGCAAGATCATGGTTGGAAGAGAGCCAGCCATTATTCATGGCTTCAATTAATTCTTGGAGGAGAAGAAGTGAATATGGCTCAGTGTTTAGAGACTTGTTTGGAGACAAATCACATGGTGTTTCCCTTCCCTCCTTTTATTAACTATAAATGTTGAATAAGAATATTCTAGCTTTTGTCTAATTGAATTTTCCTTAAAGAATATGTTAAAAATGTGAAGCATTTAATTAACGAATAACAAGCAAAATGGTATAGTTTTTCAACCCTATCCAGCAACCAACCAACCAACCAACACCCCTAAACCAAAAAGAAAATATATATTCCCGCCGATTCATTTTGTTTGGGACATTTTCTTTTTTAGAATGTCCCAAAAAGTATGTTTCATTTTTATTTTTAACACTTTTGTTATTTTTTAAACATATTTTGTTTTTAAATATTAATTCAATTTTTTCTCATAAAATTTATAAAAAAGTATAAGGATTGTATTTAATAAATAGTATAAAGAGAAAAACAGCATATTATTTAATATATACTCTTAAATTTTGTGAAAAAAAGTTATAAACAAAATGGGACGAAGAGAGTATTATGTTATATATATAAGCAAATACATATCAATCATATTGCACATTGCCATTACATGTTAACTAACTTCATTTAAGGGGAGTGAATATATAATTAATTAAGAGAGCATCATTTAAATGCATAATATATGCTTTTGATTTATTATGAAAATTTGAAAACCAAATGGGCAGGCAAAGGTTGGAAGAAAAGGACATGCGTAGTGATGGTGGTTGGATGGTCGCTAGTCATTGAAGCAAGTAAACATTGAATATTGGTGTAATTAAAAGATATAATTCATTATTTGAAATTTCAATTATTATTGTTACATACTTATTTGAACTGATTATTTTACATGAATTAGGAGTTTGAATAAAATTAAACCGTATAATTAAAGATGTAATTTAGCATTTGAAATTTCAATTGTTATTATATGCAGCATTGGATAAATTTTTTATTATTTATAGTAGTGATTTAAAATTATCAATTACAATTAATTTTTAAATCGTTAGTCATTAATCATCCATTACTAATTTATTAACTGCCATTCAAAATAGTCAGTTGATGCTGGAGAAATGTAATTTCCCTACTGTACAATATCTCTTTTCTAGTTTCTGGTAAAATGGACGGTCTTAAAGACAAAAACACGAGAGCCGGTTAACCCAACCCAAATTACTGGGACCCATATTAATTTATTGGTGCCATGTTCCTTGGACGGCCAACAAACAATGAGACATGACGAGGTGGCAACAGCTTATTCTCTCTCTTTTTTTTTTTGGTCATAATCATTCTTTAATTTCCGTTGCTACTAAATTTACAACTTGTCTTGTGGGTTTCTCTTTTTGTTTCTTTTTACCTTCTCTAGTTGTATGTGTTTAACAAAGCAGTTGACTGATTAATATACCTACTTCAACCATTACATTCATACCTACATTCTTGACCATTTATTACTTAATATAGGAGATTAACTAAATGAACTTTAATTTAATACTCTCTCTGTTCTATAGTAATAAATTTATAACTAATTTTGCATAGATTATAAAAAAATATATAATTTTTATAGTTAAAATGATGTATTTTTCCTATAATACCCCCAATTAATATTAGATAACTCTTTTTATTATAATTTTTCAATTGCCATATTTAATAATATTTGTTTGATAACAATGCAAAATAAATAAGGATAAAATAAGAAATTAAGAAGTGATATATTTTTAAAAAATAAAGTGAACTATATTTTGATACCAACAGAAAAGAAAAATAAAATTATTATTATAAGATGGAGAGAGTATTATTGAAATTATTTCAAAATATTATATTTGAAATTTTAATTTCTATTATATCATATATAACTACAAGCAGTCCAAACTGCTACAGTTTCAATAAAGAGCATAGTGAACATAACGAGCGCCCCTCCCGTCAAGCAGTCAATTTAATTTACTAAAAAAAGGTATTAATTAAATACATAATATTTAAGCAAATTATTTCTCAAATCTTAAAACTTAAATGTGAAAGCAAATATATATGATTATATTTTAAAATAAATCTCCCTTATTTAAAATCCCTACTTTCATCATTTGAAAAAATTTGTGTATATATATTTCATTGGTCAAGTTCTAATTAATATGATCAACACTAATCAACTTTAATTTTTATCTATCTATCTATTAAATTAGTAATCTAATAATCTGACCAAAATAAAAAATAAAAAAAAATTAAAAAACCCGATTATTTGATGAGTTGGGCCAAACAAGCCCGGGCCTCTGGATAAATGATTTCACATGTTTGTCACGTGATAAGGAATTGGGACCCACAAAGTGATGAGTGTACCTTTCGTCACGAGACATCATGACCCCCGTAGTAGGTCATCCTCCCCCCTCGCTTCTGCCTTTGACGTCGCACGCGCTATCCACGTGCTTAACAACACAAAATTAAACTCAACCCAATTTCCCAAAACACCCTCCTTCCTTACTACTGAAACTACCACTCTACTTGCGGCTGTCCTTTTCCTCCAACGTCACCGCAGTTTACGTGAGCATCTTTCACTAACATAACGTCCAGTATTTTTATTCCACGTGTAAACATAAAAAGCCCTAATAAGAGTCAGAGCTTTTACTGCTCGACACGTGTCAGGAAACAGATGCCCCCCATTTCAATGACTATACATTCAAAAGCTTCTGTGTCCCTCCTTTTTAACCTTCACTTTCTCCCTCTTAAAAATTTTTCTCCTTTCTCTCTCTTAGGGTTTCTACTTCTTCAGACCTCTCGGGTTAGATTCAGCTTCAAATTGATGGGTAACTTTTTTTTTTTTTTTTAAATTTTGTTTCTTTATTTTCGAGATTTTTTTCCTGCTATTTACTGCTCTGTTTGGTTGATCAGAAAATTTGAAAAGAAAGTAAAACTATGTCAGATTTTAAGATATGGGATTGTTTGGATCTTCGCTATAGCTGTTTCAGCTAGGATAAATTTCCTTTCTTTTTCTTTTTCTTGCTTTTTCTCAGCTACCAAAGAGGGTATACGGTTTTATTATTTATTTTGATCACATGCATGTTTTTATTTGTTTAGTTTCAAGTAAATTAGTGATGATGTTTTATTATTAACAATTTATTGGCATAAATTTTAAGGAATTCTAATGACTACAGTTAATTTTTTTTTTCCTTCTTTTTCCTTTTATGTAATCTCCTTACTTTACTTGATCGGGTATGTTTTGTGTCTTGCTATATCCATGCATGTTTTCTAAATTTCTGATCTGTAGACAAGCGTGGTTTATTTGGTGGCCTTGTAGTGTTATATGAGAGGCACGGTAAACTGTGTGTTTAGCTTAATTAGAAGGGTGTGGTCCTTACAGCTGAGAAAGCAGTAGAAAAGATCCGGCATGGAATTGGAAGCCTTTTGTTTCAGTGTTTTGTTTGTACAAAGATAGTGCTTATCTAGTGTGCCAATTTCATTGCTTCCTCTTCAAAGATTATAATTTTTCATGGTTATAAATGTTCTGCTAACAGTAAATTATACTGCATAACTTGAACGTGTAAAGGGGTTCTCCTTGAGAGCTTAGTGTTTGTAATCTTTGCTGGTAGGGTCATGTATCAGGGAAATAACATTCATTGGTTTATTTTCCATGGGCTGTAACTTTCAATTTTCTGACTTATTTTCTCCATTTTGTATTAAGCTCCTTGGAATGTGTAAAAATGTCTGTTTCTTTTGGATCTTTTTAGTTGGCATGCATTTTTTTTTTCCTTATGTATGTTTAAGTTGGTATGTATATTGTGTGTTTCTGTTGTTTGCTATCCATGAGTAAAAATTCTAGATGATTAACATTCCTCTCAATGGTTATGCTGTTAGCCTGGGAGGTATGCGATCAAGACATTTGCTGAAGAGAGTTAAAGCAACAACCTTTCTTAAATACCATTGCTTAAGATGCACATTGTTCATTATCCTTGTAATTGTCATAGAAGAATGTGGTTAAATTAAGGAAATGCACTAGGTTCCTAATGCCATCAATGTATCAGCGTTGTCATTCTTGCTCTTCACTAGACATAATTAGTTTTGTTTCAAAATTTTGGCTGAAAGGAAGTTAATTTACAGTTATTTTTCCTGAGCATACATTTTTTGAGCTAATATATCGTCAGGTTTCTTTTCTTTATCCAATGGATACATTGTGTTGTGAAGATCAATTCTGAGCATGTTAAGGTTAATTCTGAGCGTTTGTTGCCCTTTACAGTCTGGTGAGAGAATATTAAGAACAGAGGCACGAGAAACTTGTAGAATAAAAATCATGGATCATTCAGAGCAAACACAGCAGCAACAGCAACAGTCACAACAGCAGCAGCAGCCTGTAATGGGGGTGGTTGCTGGTGCAGGTCAGATGGCCTATGCAACTACTCCCTACCAAACTACAACAATGATGGCTTCTGGAACACCTGCCATAGCAGTGCCTTCCCCAACTCAGCCCCCATCCACTTTCTCTAATTCCCCTCACCAGCTCACCTACCAACAGGCCCAACACTTCCACCATCAACAGCAGCAGCAACAGCAGCAGCAGCTACAAATGTTCTGGGCCAACCAAATGCAAGAAATTGAACAAACGACTGACTTCAAAAATCACAGCCTCCCACTTGCTCGGATTAAAAAAATAATGAAAGCAGATGAAGATGTCCGAATGATTTCGGCTGAGGCTCCTGTTATATTTGCAAAGGCATGTGAAATGTTCATTTTGGAGCTGACTCTACGCTCTTGGATTCACACTGAAGAGAACAAGAGGAGGACATTACAAAAGAATGATATTGCAGCTGCCATTTCAAGAACTGATGTTTTTGATTTCTTGGTTGATATTATTCCTAGAGATGAACTGAAAGAGGAGGGATTAGGAGTAACTAAGGCTAGTATTCCTATGGTGGGTTCCCCTGCTGATATTCCATATTATTATGTCCCACCACAGCATCCTGTGGGACCTGCAGGGATGATTATGGGCAAGCAAGTCGATCAAGCGGCAGTTTATGGAGCCCAGCAGCCTCGACCACCTGTGGCATTCATGCCATGGCCTCAGGCTCAATCACAACAGCAACAATCTCAACAGCAGCAAAGTGATACTTAAAAAAAATAAATAAATAAAAAGGGACTGCAGGTGGATTATTAGCATAGAGATAGGTCATCGACAATGAATTTAAGCAGTGTTTTGTATCTGATAGTTAAGGGGTTAGTTTAGTTGTTTATGCCAGTCTTTTGTAATCCCAAAACTTTGTTGTTTATGCTAATCACATGTGAGGCAGCTGGATCATGTATGGGCTTGTGATTGCTATCATGTATGGGCTTGTGATTGCTCTCATTTGGAAAAGTCTATCGTTGTGCATCCTTAATTTTTTGGTAGTTTTGGTAGAAGAATGATGGCTGTAATTTTCAAATTTTATTTGCCTGAGCAGGGGTCAGAGGAATTTGACTGTTATCTGTTAGTGAAGCTATTTTTTCCAGATATGTTAAAAAAGGTTGTCCAGCATTCACTGCTCTCAATACTGATTGATGGGTAAACGAAACATTTTTTAGGTGACAAAAAAATGGTTTTTGGATGGAAGAGCATCAAGATGATGTGTCCTCCAATTTGCGGCAATATGCGAGGAAGAAGGGTGCGAGGCTGCCTCCAACTAAATGATAACAAGTGTGTAGCATAGTTAAGACGCTTATTTTTTTTTGGTTCTTTTATCTGCTTGGTGCTTGCTTAATTAATATTTGGACCTGCAAAGCTGAGGGACTTGCTATAAGACAACTACACGATAACTTTGCCCTGCAAGGAAGATCCCTCAGTTGTCCAGAGGATGTGCCGCACGGGAAAGGCGTGTCTTCTTTCTGGCATGAGGCATAGGAAAGGCATGCCCTCACAAGCCTCCACCACCACCGAGCTCTCAGGTTGGTAAAGGCTGCAGACACCACAACCAGATTCAGAAACTTCCTGTGTGTTAAAATCAGTCTTTGACAAGCAGAAAATGTAATCTAAAGAAAGTTGCTAGACAGTTTAAAGCACATTCCCCTTTTATGCCCTGCATAAATGAATTCCAATTTGTTGACCATTACATTACATATCAAATCTTGTCTCCTTATTAGAACGACTCAATGCATATTTGCACATTCCCTTTTTTTTTATGCCCTCCTTACATATTTGCACAACAAATAAGACAACATAAACTGCATCCCAGTATTCAATAAGAATTCTCAATAAAGTTTCTAGTAAATTTTCCATTAGTATAATGCACGGAGAGAACTCAAGGCAAGACCTTTTTCGAGTTTTAGCACACAGAACGAGTACCAAACAGGCCTGCAACTGGTTTTCAGAAGCAGGGAAACAAAAACATTTAGCATCTTTTTCACATAGAAACTGGATGAAAAAGTGACAAGCATAAAAGATTTTCCAGGATCCATGGTCAATAGATTTACCAGAAATAAGCTTAAAGAGAAAAAATTTCAGGTCAAACAGATTTACCAAGCACAACACCAGCCATATTCCACAGAAAACTTATATCCCTGCTAGCAACAAAAGGCTTAGAACCAAAATTGTCGCTGTAACAATCAAATTGTGTCTCAGTTGTAGTGAATCAAGGACATAAATTCTTCATAGGTTTGCAGTAAAGCTCATCATTATTAATCAAAACTAAAAAAATCAATAAACCATAGGCATTCAAATCATAATCATTCGATGCACATTGATCAATCAAGCACCATTGTCAACAAGCAACACACCAATGGCAAGATATCATTAAAGCTTGCCAAATATCATACAAAAAATTAAGAATTAGGCATAAACCGATAACTATTTGATTTCATTAATATAGCATAAGAAAATTCCGTCCTTTTTCCTAATCCTAATTAGCAAAAACTAATAAAAAAATATTAAATTTTGATTCAGTCCTCATCAACACCCTCATAAGCCCAAGCATTCTCCTCGCGAATCCTGGCCTCCTCTTCTGGTGTGAAGTCATTCTCGATCCCGAAAAACCTTCTTACAAAGTCGACGCTTTTGTTCTTGATCAGATCAGCCGTAGCCTGATTAAGCACATCCAGCAAATTCTTGATGTTCAGATAATTGGCTGCCAATATCATCTCTCTCAGGTTTTCGTTGCTCAATTCCTGAACGAAGTTGGCATCATAATTCTTCCTGTCTTTCTCCGGGGTCGATTCCGAGCGAAACTTCAGGTGTTCCCTGCAGTACTCGATGATTTTGGACAGAGGATCCGCCAATACGTTTGGCAGCGGAATCACAGTATCGGCCATCGTCTCGCTGTTGTCATCGAAGAAGGTTTTGACCGTGGCGAATTCCATTGCCACTGGCTCCTCTACCTCGAACAAATGGCCATCAGCGGTCTTAAGAATGATTCTCTTTGTCTTGGTTGGGGTAGCGGCCGCGGATTCGGCGGATTCAGGGTTGTCAGCGGTGGCCGAGGACATCTCCTTAGGCAGAAGGAATTAGGCGTAAAATTGATGAAGGATTTATGGGGAAAACAATACAACGGAGAAAAGTAAGGCGTATTTATAGAGGCCGTGCCCTTTGGAATTTGGATTTCCAGTATTCCTTTAAATGCCCAAAATGTAACCATTCAACCGAACAAAACCAAAACCAAAACTGTTCTTTAGTTATAATTTTGATTTGTAAAAGGAATCATGAAGAGCTTAATTTTTTTATTTTGATTTCTATCAAAAATTAGATTTCGATTTCTATTAAAAACCGGATTAAAAACTAAAATTGGAAATTTTAAATCAAAATCACCAAATATATAATTATATTTTAATAAATTAATGTGAACATTAACTGTATTTTAATATAATTGTATATTAATATACAAATTTATTTTAATAAATTCTATTATTTATTAAAATTTTATTTTAAATTATTTTATTATATTATATAAATTTTTTAATTAAAATTAATGTAATAAAATAATCGGTGCAAAACTAATTTTAGATCACAATTAAAAAAACCAATTTCAAATTGAATATGAAATCCTAAAACTCCATTGTTTGAACATGTTATTAAACCAAAACTATCGGTTTTAAACTATAACTAATTGTTCAGTTAAATCTGTCATCGGTCATACCCACCTATGTACAGCTCAGTACATTTACAATCCTACTTTTGCCAATATTCTAATATAGAATTAAACAAGAATTCCTCATTTGGATTCCTTTTATATTTATAATAATATACAAGTCCATTGATTTATTTTAAATAGAACAAAATAATAATAATAATAATTTCCGAATGTTTATTCTCTATAAAAGCATAAAAATATATTGTATTTAAATCAATTATTATTACTATGATTTTTAAGCCAAAAAAAAAAAAATTGCTCCAAGATTTTTTTTTCCTTTTTAAAATTGAACAAATATTCTACAAAGAAAAAGGCAAAAAATTAATGGACTTCAAACAGCAGATTTTTATCTCTTTCTCTTTCCACTCTTCTTCTTCAACAATCCCTTCTCCGCTAGTATTTTCAGCTTCTGCTTTTTCCGGTCCTCTGCTTTCTCTTCAAATCCATCGTCTGTCATCTTCATTGTTGCCACACGTTTGGCTTTGTATATCTGCATAATTATAATTCAGGACACAAAAACAGCAACCATTATATGCATGAACTTTTAAACTTTTCAATCATAGGTAGGCAAGTCCTAAATGCTTTCTTGTGAGAAACAATCAATTCACTTTTAACATCTACCTTTGTAATATCTGAAAGGACCTCCTTCTCTTTACATTCAAATTCCTCCAATTGTTTTCCAACGACAGCTTCTATCTCATGAATGAGATCTACATCATTCTGCAAATTTTACATCACAAATTTAAGCAACGATTCTCCACTAGTTCAGAATTTGAAAAGCTCCATATACAACTGTGATATACAGACAGCAAGCAAGATATCAAATCATTCTCAATCCCTTGTGCTGAGATACGACCTACTGCATGTGTCAAAAATTAGGCAAAATCTCAGATACATCTGGCTATCTCAACGAAATCCAACTGTTATTAAAGTCACAAGAAAAAATAATCTTAAAATCGGCTTCTACATGTTTTAGGATCCACACCAAACATGTAACAACATAAGCTTCTTCAAAGAATTGACACTATGATGACCTTCGCACTATCAGACAAGAACAAAGAAACTAAAAGTAGGATTATTAAAATAACTACACATTAGGATTATCAAAATAACTGCACATTCATCCAATCACTATTCTTTTGTCATTCTTACTAGAGCAAAGTATGCATACACGTCAAGACAAAAGAATAGATTTCCAGCACAATGATGGACATCAGACTTGTCATATTCAATATCATTTCAAAGATACTTTGACATTGAACATTGCCACCTCTGCTACAGGTTTAAAATAGCAGTCCAGAAATAAATATAAAATTTACAGTTTCAAGATAAATATCTTGCAAGCCACTGCTATTTACCTCAGTGACCAAACTCACAGACAGCCCTCCTCTGCCTGCTCTAGCAGTACGCCCTACTCGATGAACATAATCTCTTGGATACCTACAATAACTAGCAGTCAAAATTAATTTCATAAATAATTTCAAAACAAGAATAATGATATTTTGATAGGTACAAGTGTATAACCTTGGAATATCATAATTGATAACAAGATCGACAGTAGGAATGTCCAGACCACGACTGGCAACATCAGTTGCAATCAATATAGAGGCTTGTCCAGATTTGAATCGATGTAGCGCTGAAAGTCTCAGAGATTGAGATTTGAATGAATGTAATGCTGCTGGTTCCTGATCGAGCTCTTCAAGTAATAAACTCAAAAGGTGACAAGTTCTGCTCCACATTAAGATATGAATGACCAATTAGAAAATCTCAAATTCCGAGTCAGTAAGTTTGCAGAAACTAATTTGATTTCAAATGAAATCAAATCTACTACCACAGCTAGAGTTGCCCAATAGTAGAGATGCCCTTTTCTTTATTTACAACATAAAAAAAGGGGATTTAGCAGTCCATAAATCTTTTGGGATCAAGGGTAGAAACAGGGTTTTAGCAATCCATAAAAATGTACTCCTAAATTGGGTGGAACAGAGAAATATTTATCCATAACTAAGTTGGGATCAAGGTTCAGTTGGGTTCTAGCATAGATGCCATTTGTGAGGGGTACCTAGTTTCAAACGAAAGATTGCATAGAAGAAATGTGAACATGTCATCATCATCCAACGCACCATCTCCTAATAATACAAATACAACAAGAGCAACAAATATAAAAGAAATATGAAGAAAGAATGAGAGGAAATTCAGATCCAACATTCAAGGAATATATACCTGCAGGTAGAGACAAATATCATGGCAGATCGAATACCCATATCTTTCATTTTAGACAGAATGTGTACAAGATAAACATCCTTCACATTCTTGGGGATGAAAACATAGTGCTGTTTAAGTGTGTCAACTGTCTTGAAACCTTCATAGGCCTCATAGAAGTACGCCTTATTTGCAGAAAGCTCAAGCAACGTCTCCAAGTTACTTGTCATTGTTGCAGAAAACAATAGAGTTTGCCGATTTTTTGGTAGGCACTGGAACACCGCTCTTAGTTCCTCTTCAAATCCAACATCCAGAACTCTATCAGCCTCATCCAAAACTAGGAACTGATGAACAGCAAAAGAACCAATAAAACATACATAAATAGGAGTTCAGTGAACCAAAACTCCTCTGCAGTTGTTTCTTATGAAGCAAGTGTTTGCAGAATCTCATAATTGTTAGTAAATTAATTTTAATACTTCAAATTCATAACTCCTCCATGGAAGTATAATTATCACATTCTAATGGTCAAGAGTAATGATTGCCAAAAATCATAATTTGCCATAAATTCCACAATGATCACATTCAACAATTGCACAACAAAAACCGCATTGAGAATAATTTGCATCAAAAAATTAAAACCGAGATTAATGTTAAAAATAAAGTTTCAGAAACAAAGGGTTACCTTGGTTTTAGAAAAGACAGCAGGGATATCAGGATTTTCCTCCAACAAGACCTTAATCCTGCCAGGCGTGGCGATAACAACATGTGGTCTGCCCATCAAGGTCTTTGCCTGGGTCAGCATATCCATACCCCCAACCACCACCGCACACCGCAAATGCAAGCCAGACCCCAGCGCACGGAACTGTTCCGCCAACTGATAAGCCAATTCTCTAGTTGGAGTCACCACCAGGGCGAAAATCCCATATGGTTCCTCTGCCAGGCGGTGCAGGATCGGCAAGGCAAAAGCTGCCGTCTTGCCGCTACCTGTCTGAGCCAGGCCCAGCACGTCCCGACCCGCCAAAATCTTGGGGATGCAGTGAGCTTGGACTGGTGTGGGTTTTTTCATTCCCAGTTCCTTGCAGGTTTGGACGGCCCATTCGGCGAGACCCAGGTCGGAAAATAAAGTTGTGGGGGTGGTAGCAGTGGCGGAGTTGGGATAAGCATTCGTGGATTTTTCCTTCTCGATTTGGGGGACTTGAGTCTCTTGGTCAGGATTTTTGGTTTTAGGAGTTTTAGGGTTTTGAAGGGGTTTAAGGGTTTTGATACGTTTGGAGAAGAGAGGGAAGTTCTCGTCAACCAGGGTTTCTTCTGGCTCCATTCGGTTCTGTTTTGACGGTCGGAAACCTCCCCGAGTAAGGGTTTAAGGATTTTCCCCTGTTTTCGGCAGGAAAATTTAACCGGGACGTTATTTTTATGGAAAATGAATAAAAAACGGCTGGGATAAACAAATATACCCTTTGGTTAAAAGCACGTGATTGTCACGTGCCATTGTTTCTGTTGAATGTCAGCGGATGAGCTTTACTTGTGGTTGTGAACGAGAGAGAGAGAGAGGGGGAGAGACAGAGAGAGAGAGAGAGACAGAGAGATCCTCTAGAAAGAGAGAGTTGTGGAGAATTGAGAGTTATGGAATCGCCATTCAAGCCAGATATATTGAAAGGGAAGGTGGCTTTGATAACTGGAGGTGGATCTGGTATTGGTTTTGAGATTTCAACACAGTTTGGGAAACATGGTGCCTCTGTTGCGATCATGGGTAGACGCAAGCAAGTACTTGACTCTGCGGTCTCTAATCTCCAATCGCAGCAAATTCCCGTATGATTTGTTTTTTAGTTGAGAATTTCACCATTTACTTAATACTTCTTTTGTGTTTCAGTTTGTCTAAGATCAATTGATATGGGCATCCCGATAGACTAATGAGAACAAACTAATGAAATGATTGGTTTAGCTGTTTTAACTAACATCCAATAATAGTTTATATATCAGCAATTGCTTCTTATTTCATCTTATTGATTGATGATTGGGCTTGCTTCTATTTTATTTATTTTTTCAAACTTTTCCATATTGGTGCCTTTAATCATGTAGTTGCATTCCTTTTGCTGCTATACTTGCAGGCTCTTGGCTTTGAGGGGGATGTTCGCAAGCAAGAAGATGCTAAAAGAGTCTTAGAATCAACTTTTAAACATTTTGGTAGGATTGACATTCTTGTGAATGCTGCTGCTGGCAATTTTCTTGTATCACCAGAGGATTTGTCACCAAAAGGATTTCAAACAGGTTTTATTACTAATTATACTCTTGTCTTTGCTATTCTGGAACAATGCAGGGACTCTGGGAACTGAACCCTCGTAAAGAACTTTATTAGCTGGGGTTCAGTGGGTTTTACCTAACCTAATCTTTTAACAGATTGCTGTTTTGTTCATCCTTACAAATGAAGAAATGAAATGCAATCAAATAATCAATTATGAACAGATTAACTGATATCAAAAGAGTCTATAAGCAAATATACCATATATGCTAACTATAGCAAACCAGTTTAATTTTTTATTATATTATTTTTATCCAGTAAATAATGCTTTGAAACCTCATGTCAACTGTGGCCTGTGGGCTGTGCCAGGCTCTGGCCTAATTGCTATTGTTTTTATCCATCCGTTACAGTTATTGATATCGATGCTGTTGGCACCTTCACAATGTGCCATGAAGCCCTCAAGTACCTCAAGAAAAGAGGGCTTGGACGAAGCTCTTCTGATAGTGGAATAATTTTGAACATTAGTGCTACTTTGCACTATACATCTTCTTGGTATCAGATACATGTATCTGCTGCAAAGGTTTGTAACATGCTTTACCAGTTGTATCATGCATGGAGTATGGCATATTTGGTATGTCAAGCTGAACTTATAATGTCATTTTTCAAATAGGCAGCTGTCGATGCCATTGCTAGAAACCTGGCATTGGAGTGGGGCTCTGACTATGATATTAGAGTTAATGGGATTGCTCCAGGCCCCATCGATGATACCCCTGGCATGAGTAAACTTTCACCCAAGGAGATTAATAGCAAAGAAAGAGAATACATGCCCCTGTATAAACTAGGGGAGAAATGGGACATTGCTATGGCTGCTCTCTACCTTGCTTCTGATGCTGGTTAGTGAATTATTCACTTGTCTTATCATCTAATTTCAGCATTCCTACCTTAGGTATTGTTATTGCCAATCATATATATATATTTGGACAACACTATTAGTAGTAAGCCTTCTTACATGTCAAGTGCACTATACTAGCAAAGCTTTTTCATTTTCATCACATGCACTCTTATGTAGAGATGGCAATGGGGCGGGAAATCCTCATTTTCTGCGGGGATTTGCCTTGTACGGGACAGGAATTCTCCGATTTCTTTCCATGGGGATGGGAATAGGTGAAATTCTTTCTCTATTAGTAGGGACGAGGTGGGAATGAGAGTGTATTCCCCATCCTACAGGGATCCCCATTCCCGTCCCCGTTGAAACCCACTAATATGAATACATAATTACTCCTAATATAATTAGTAATAACTTACATAATTATCTCATAATATAATTAGTAATTATTAGAAGAAATTTATTTAAGTATTCTCATATTTATGTATGCTGAATTTTTAATATTTTACTAAAAAAATTATAGAACATTTTTTAATATATTAAGAATATTTACATTTTAATTTTGTTTGGTTGATGTTTTGTGGGTTTAAATCTATTAATATTTTTTAAATATATTAATTTTTTTTTTGTTATTATTTATAAATTATATAAATATATATAAATTTAATAAGACAAAATTCAAATGAGAACGGAGATTCCCGCGGAAATGAGGATGGAGATTAAATTGGTCCCATATGTGAGGTGAGGATGGTGTAGGGGATTCCCCACTAAGATGTAGATGGGGATGGGGGATGGTTCTCCCGCTCTCGCCCCATTGCCATCCTTACTCTTATGGTCACAGCTACATAGATTTGGCTAGATTCTTATTTTGTATTTAATTTATCAGAAAATATATAACTGATAGTAATAAGTTTCCTTTTGTGCTTTCAGAAGAATGAAATCAGTCCCTCATAATCAGATATGAAAACTTAATGTAATGTAAAGCTTGCTGCCATTCGTTCGCTTTTGTTTTTGCAACTAAATTAGGGTTATTGCAACTAAATTAGGTGGCAATGTCATACCAAGTACCTAACTGGGTTACAGAAGTTATCCATTATGCCCTTCAAGTTTTCTGCTTCTCACCAACTTTATTTATTAAGGTAGTATTCTTTTTGTTGGCTTCCAAAGGAACTCATTCATCTATGCTAATTTTGAAGGTAAATTTGTTAATGGAAGCACTCTGATTGTTGACGGAGGACTTTGGTTGAGCCGCCCTCGTCATCTACCAAAAGATGCAGTCAAGCAGCTTTCCCGAACTGTAGAAAAGAGATCCAGGACAGCAGCAGTTGGGGTTCCATCTAGCAAGCTTTAAATCAGAAGATTCAGAACCATACCGGAGGAAAATTTATTTGCATTCTTACATAAATTATTCTGTGGATTTGCTTTCCAGCCCCATTAAAAGAAGCCACTTAGTTATTTTCTTATCGCCGTATGCTTGTAGATATTATCACTTGCTCCATCCATACCTGCCATAATGAATCACAACAACTAAAGTACCTTTTGATGAACAGTAATAACATATAATATAATGTAATCAAATATATTTTTAATATAAATTTATATTAAAAGTATATCTGATTATATTATATTTTATCACAGTCTATTAAATATACTATAAGATACTAGGTCTACATGTTAGTGTTTTAAGTACTGTAATCAACCTGTTAAAATAAAAATAAAACAAAAGTACCTTGAGATTGTTAAAAATCCCTTTCCTTTTATTTGGCATATGAAACTGTTGAACAGATTGGATTTTTATAAACTTCCTGATTGCCACAAAGATCAAGCATTTGAGACCAACATTGCATTCCCGGAATGTCAGTAATGGCAATCAACCAAGAATAACATTGGCATCATTTGAACAAAACTAGCATGATGCATGCCGTTAATTTCCATTTCTTGAAAAAAATGATTTCCTTCTCATTGCTAATGTATTCCAGATAATCACAAAATATGCCCTCAACAAACTAAGTGTAGCCTGCCTAAGACCTTCCTTGCATGGAAATTCACTCATTATTGGCAGGCAAATTCATGCCTTGCACTCTAATGGACTCTAGTAGCTCAAAGGAGATTCATATACAGGTTGCAACATTACAGTGGCTAAACAAATTCTCTTTACTCCTGATTCAAAATTTGCATGCCGAGAATTAAGGTTATGGCATCAAAGTCCAAGGAGCTTCAACATTGGTGGAATAGTGCAAAATATATGTTCCACGATATCAAAATGTCACCGATGAAGTGGGGCAGGATATATATCCAAGGGTTGATACCGCAACTTGTCATTGTGAGGTAATGGTCCCACCTAAAGAATTTAACCCAAAACAGATTGATTAATCATCATATTTGGAATTTAAAAAGCAATTAAACTTGAATCAAATCTTTCTAATTCACAAAGAATGACGGGACATAATAATTGATCAAAGATAAACAACAGCAAAGACACAATGATTAGAATGAGAAGGAAGAAATATGGGACTAGGAACATATTCCTTTTTTAACATTGCTGTGTGAATGTATTGGTGTGTTTAAGTGCACATGTATGGGAGGGTGGGTGTGTACGCGCGTTTGAGCGTGCGCGTACATGCCCATCAAAGTGAAAAGATGTTAAAAGTTCCTTGAATTCATGTATTAATTTTGTTTTTTTGTTTTTCATGCAAGTCAGTATCTCTTGAAATCATTATGAAATACAAGAAAGGTAAGATACTGTTTCGTTTTACACTTCCATTAGTAAAAGATCAACCTAATTGCAGCCAGAATAAAATATAAGTACCTCATTTAAGTTTATCTGGAATGGCTTTACAAAATCTTCAAACATTGTAGGAGAAAGTCCCTTCATTATCTCCTCTACTTTCTGGAAAATTTTCAAGAGGCAAACCATGAATAACATATAAATAAATAGTTATATTAACCAATATCATGACAAGACTTTAATCAGTGAATTGGACAGTAACCATTTCAACAAGTAAATCAGGTGAAAAAAATTAATCTGAAAGCTGACAAAACTCAAATGAAAAAGCCAACTTAATGACTAAGGAAATTGCAAGAAGGTTTTGCTTTATAAGAATAATGTCCTAGGTTGCTAAACGTGTACGTGGCAGTAACTCAGTTGTTAGATAGCTCTGTTAAATGTACTTGATGTCATGAGAACATATGTTATCATAGACACATACCAAATAAATGAGCTAGTGAAGAGTTAATTCATTTATTTCATTAAAACAGCAAATTTGTTGTAAATTCCATAACAGAAATTACATAAACTTAGCGCTTGTTTGGTAGACATAATAAAACTTAAATATAATATAACGAGATAAAATTTTTAGCTCATTGGTATATTTAAATTTTTATTTGATTATATTTGATTGTATTTTGTTGCATTCTACCAAACATATATACTTAAGGTATGATTTGGTATACCAATCCAGTTATCCTAGACTTTTCCAACAGTTCCTTGGTAATCACATCCAGTATGTGCATGTTGTCCTTCAGTCCTTTTACTGCAAGTTCTTCTGTCTCTTCAATGTACTGCCACCAAAAAAGTAATCTAGTTACTTCAGTAAACAAAGAGCACATATAGCCCACCAGGTTATATTGACATAGTGGTAAGGATATTCATACCAAATCCTTTTAAAGATTCAATTTTTTTTTTCTCACTATTTGAAGGACTTGATACATTATTAGGTAAAAACTACCAATATGAACATCAATGTATGTTTGTGTCACTGAGTTATTTTTTATATGTTTCTTAGCATTGTCTGAACCCAGTTGAACAGTAAATAACCTTAGCAAGTGCATCCAAAAGGAAATAATCAAACCTGCATGAAAAAGAGTATTGTGACTTATTGAGAGCTTGAAAAATCTCACCCAATGACCTTTGCTCTTTCTGGATCATGCAAAGAAGGGATGTATGTTGGGCACACAGAAAATTGCCTCAATTATAATTTACTTAATTGGGCAAGTTTCTTTAGGCCACGGCGGAATGATCCAGGAAAATCGGCCTAGACTGCATCCACCCACCCCAATTTCTGCTCCTTAAACTACCTCTTTTGTATACTTGCTATATTTGATAACAATGAAATACAGAAGGAAGCAAACTTACCCTTGTCAACTCTCGAGTAAACATCTCAGATACTTCAAGCGTCATGTTAGCAGGAATCACATGAGGATCATCCCACTAAGACCATGTAGAAGAATTAAAACAAAAAAACAGTTGAATAAGAGATGTCATAAAAGAACATGAAAATCTGCAGCATAATTTTAAATGGAACCCAGTAAAGGGTTAATAAAAATACATGCCTTGTACTTAATCAATCCATCATCTGGGCTATCTGGTCTATCCATAAGTCCCACTCTTTTTGTTAGTGCAGTAAGGCCCAGCCTTGCATTTTGAGGGCTGATTACCATCTCCCTAGCAATCTGAAATGATAAGTTACAGTGAGATGAGGAATACAACTTCATACCAAGATGCAAAAGATCAGTGCTGAATGATATACTGAAATCTTTCTAGGGATAATATCCAAAATGTACTACTTATATTTTACACATTTTTTCCCCTGTAATACTTATACCAGAAACATTTTAGCCAACGAACTAAAGTAAGGTGCATGTAGATTAGTAGGCAGGTTATCAATCATATAAGCAGACCAAAACCATCATACACAAAGTAATGCAATTACCTTTGTTATCTTTTCAAGATCATCACTGCCTCCATCAGTAATGTCATCACCAAACACAAGTCGTTCAGCACAACGTCCACCATGAGCTACGACCATTTGCATCTTCATGTAGCCAAAGGTTGTATATCCTTGGTCTATCATATCTTCTCTAGGATAGAACACAGATATTGCAGTTTCCTGCCCATGAAAAAAGGTAAGCAACAAAAGGAAAAACTATTAATAGGAAATGTTAAATTCAATAGCATCTATTACAATTTACAAATCCAGCTCCAGAAAAGAATAACTACCTTGCCGCCAGGCAAGAGTTGAGAAAACGCATGCCAATCAAAGTGTGGAAATAAGTGAGCTAACAATATGTGACCAGCCTCATGTACTGCCAGAAGTCTCTTCTTTTCGAATGACACCTAATATGTAAACATGCCAGACATATAATTAGTTTTCAAGACAAAGTTACATCATATGGACCACTAAAGAACTATGACATACACTTTCTTCACATTTCTGCTGTTCTTCTTCTGTAAGAAGCACACCCATGCCCTCAAGCAATTGTTTATCTAAAACGTCAACAATGTCTTCCTGGTAGATCCTGGAATGCCCTTTCCTTACCTGCAACAAGAATTAAACTACATCTTTCCAAATTGCAATTTGGGGAACCTTCAATATGTCTAACTGCTTTAATGGATTAAAGACCAAATACAGGACGCTCATTACAGTTTAACCTCAGATTAAGAGCATCATTCACAACCTGGTTTACTGTAAGACCTAGTGGTGGTACCACATTTACAGTCCGTTTGGTTCATAAATTTATAATTATTAGGATTAGTTTGAATCTAGGCTTAGTTAAACCATAGGATTACTTATTTTAAACCTTATTTGGTACAAAAATTTTAATCTATAGTATTAAGTAATCCTACTTTTATAATCCTACATTTGGCAGGATAGATTAATAAATGAAATAAAAAGTAAAGCTATTTTAAGAAATAAAATATCATAAATAATGGGATTAGTAATCCCACTAGATAGGGATTACTAAAAACATGGGGGTTAGGTTTTAGATAATACTTATCCCATGAGTTAGATAAACCTTTGGGATTATTAAGCATAATATGAATTATATGTATCAAACGTAGTGTTATTTACTAATACTATAGCTTAATTAAGCAATCTCGATACCAAACGAACAGTTAATGTGCTATACCCACTATCATGTCTCTTCATCTCCCACATTTTCATCTCTCTTTCTTTTGATTTAAAAAAGAGAGCATGGAGGGGAAGAGCCAGACCAAAAGGACAAATTTCCAAACCATGCTTGGCTAGTATGATGCCAAATAATTTTTTGGTCATTGATATTCCAACTACAACAAATGGCAATTGGGACTAACAGTAAATGAGGGTTGATCTAAATACTTACATATTGATGAAGCCAAAGAGTTAGGTTAATACAAGGACTTGGAAGTAGAATTACGGATGTGACGAAGAATAGGGAAGAGAAAACATCAAACCTAAACTAAGCATTCAATGAAAGAGATGATCAAAAGAAATTGACTCTTCCATGGTCTCATTCACTTTGAGACATTTGGATAATTCATGGACATAAGGATCAACCTACAGACCCTTTTTTTTTTTTTTTTTAACTGAACTCACAGACATGATTGTAATTTCATCGACAAGACTCAACTTACAGACATGATTGCAGCTTCATTGACAAGATTCCGTATGTCTGCCCCAGAGAAGCCAACAGTACGAAAGACAAGCTGCAAAGAGAAAGATAGAAGATGATAATGAGCCACATTTTAACATTATCAATGCAATCAAAATCCGAACAAGAAAAGTCAAATGTAAATGGCAGAGTATTCAGTACAGCTGACTGTAATTTGGCGTATAAATTCACATATTTCACAGATATGCCATTTGAGAGCAAAGTTTTATGAAAAACAGAGACTCCATCAACTTCCTATATTTTGTAGAAAAATGTGCAATTGAAATAAGTCCTATTTATTTCTAAGGTGGAAAGATAAACTAAAGACTCCCTCCCCAAATCCATGACAAGAGATTTCCCAGTAGCATACAAAGGAGTAACTCAAACAACAAGGAGCCTAATCTGCTCTGAAGCAAAGAGACCTGAATGGTCAATTAATAAAACAAGAACCCAACATCCTTAAAAGGCTGTAAGCAGGAAAAAAGGAATTAAAAGGGTTGAAATTGTTGGAGTAACTTGAAACTTTGGTGTTTCCTGATAATTTGTGGCTCCTTTAGTCCTTGTCTAGTGTACTAGGGCAGCATCCACCTTTAGTGCCATTAGAATATATTTTCTTTTATATATGAAAATTGTACAGAAATTCTTATTGTTTTCTTAGTGCCTGTTTCATTTATTAATGTTTTTTATCGGGCATTATCAATTCACAAGCAAGCCATATGAAACCCTCAACAGCAAGCCACTTGGAGTTGGATGCCTCATGACTCACAAACTCAAAAACATTGAATGGAACTTTTTTGTTAATTTGACATCATAATTGGCATGTGAGAGGCTACTTCTCTTGCAATCGCAGCAAAGGACAAGATATGTGCCAGCTTTATTGTTAATTTTGATGGCAAACTGCGAAATCTGGATAAAGATGGTTTCAATTGAAGTTCCACAGATTGAAGACATGTCAATCAAATGTTTTTGGCTTAAGTTACTCAAGTCCAAAAGCGCCTTGTGTTTAGTAGAGATTCATAGGATTTTACCTTACTTTAAAAGCGAAAGAAATATGTCATAATAATCTAGCTTTTGCGATTCCTTCCATTTCTTATCTATTTAGAGACACTAGTAATTTCTACACATCAGCACAGATGGGAATGGCAGAGATACACTAGTAATTCCTTTCAATTCCTTTTGCACTAGATGGGTAAGCACAAGCCACTGACCTTTCCAAAGTCTACATCATCTGCAAGTTGCCTTCCTGCACTATGCACACCAAAAATTTCCACCCTTTGCTTTGCATCAGGCAAGCCAATGTACAAACGACGATCAATGCGACCAGGACGAACAAATTCCAGATCCAATTCATCTGGCCTATTGGTGGCACAAAGGAATATCACAGCCTGTCTAAGTGAAAACCGATCCACACCAGTTTTGTCCTTCCTATATCAAATAAAGCTCAATGTAAACATAAGTTCAGAAGTAATATATTTGAGAAAAAAGATAATCCCAAAGCATGTAAACCAATGAAAAGGCAAAATATAGAAGACATATTTAGTGCATTCCTTTAAGTTAATTTAACCACCAAGAAACAGACCAACACAAGTATTTCTCTTCCATAATGTATCCTGCACCTCCTTTACCTAGGTCAAAGCATAAATAGGTATAGGATTGAGAATGATCAACAATAGTACCAAATACAATACACAGATGTTTATTCATTTATTCCAAAATGGCATGATCAAATAAAATGGCAAGATGACAATATATCTAAAGCTTCAATTACAATGAGGTTATGAGAAAATTTAGGACCATAGTACTAGGAGGAAAAATGAACCATGCACAGGATGTTAAACTACGAGGATTGAGAATGATTAACAATAGTACCACATACAGATTTTTTAGACTACAGTTGTGGTCACTTCACTGCATGAGGTAATATCTTATTCATTTATTCCAAAATAGCATGATCAAATAAAAGTGGCAAGATGACAATAATCTAAAGCTTCAATTAAAATGTGGTTATGAGAAAATTTAAGATCCATCGTATTACGAGGAAAATGAACTCATGCACAGGATGTTAAACTAATATACTCACTCCCCATCAAGTTGTGCAATCAAAGCCTCAAACGTTGCCCTTCTTCGTGGGTCCTTCCTTGCATGCCTTCCAGCAATGGCATCAATTTCATCCACAAACACAAAACAAGGAGCCTGCACAGAAAGTGTGTTACTAAATAAGATCTGTACCTTCCTAAAGTGTTTTTTTTTTTTTCAATCATATGTGCTTACATTTCTTCTAGCAATGGAAAACATCTCATTGATCCTTGCTGCACCACTTTTTTCGCTATCTGTAAACTCAGCACCAGAAGCAAAAACAAAAGGCAATCCACTTTCCTTTGCAAGTGTCCGTGCAAAAAGCGTCTTCCCAGTTCCAGGAGGTCCAGAGAGAAGAACACCCTGCCATGCAAACAGCAATGATGCACTTGTTTTGTTACATCACTAGAGATCAAAAAAAAAAAAAAGGTTGGCTTCAATAAAACTATCAGAACTTACCCGAACAAACTTCACCCCTCTTTCATAGTATTGCATGGGATTGCCCATATAAATCATTATTTCATCAAGAAGATCCCAGACATCACCCCCAAGTACCACTTCCTTATACATCGATTTTGTTTCACCAACATCTCCAACTGGCTGAATGAATATATACCGACAATCAGGAAATGGTATAGATAGGAAGAAAACTGAGATGCATGGAGAGGACTTATAGAAATACCAGGATAAAATTTTCAGCATATGCCATATCAAAAAGTTGATTATACTTCTTGTAAAGAAAACGATTAGAAGTGACGTGCAATAACATCACAGACTCCCTTATAAGCCACAGGATCAGTAATCCAGGCACCAATGCAATCACAACTTTCAGAAAATAATGGATTTGTCGCTTCTGAAGGAGATCTACTTCAACTCCAGAACTTGAGATTGCCTCAAACAAGTATGGATCAAGGGGAATATCAACCTATCAAATGCCAATGAGCACTTCTAAGCCAAGAACACAATTGGTTCAGTTCGCTACTAATAACAATGAATGTTTAACTTACAATATATTCTAATGGAAAACCTTCTTTCATCGTTATATAAAGTCTTTTCAGGTCCTCTGTGAAAACAATGGCAGCTACCTGTTAGAACAGAACCCACACCATCAGAACCAATCAGTCAATTAATATTCAAATTCAATTTATGAATATGAAAGTGTAATATATCTACATTCAGTTGCAATTTATTACTCACCTAGAAACATTTTCAGCACGCCAAGTCATCATTATGTTACAATTGACTATGTTCATCTATCTCATTTATATGATTTCTAGTCTCTAAAAAGTAAGTCTAAATAGCAGGTATTATTTAATTTTTCTTTTTTTTTTTTTTTAAGGAAAAGAAAATTTTTCATCCATGTGAACCATAGTTTTAAATATCAGCTGATACGTCACGTATCGTCTGTCATGTATCAGATTTTTAGCCTGCCGATACATATTTCCTGCTATAATACAGGTGCTTGAAAATCAATATTTTTTTAATCAAGTTTTATAGTAACTGATTTTTTTGACCATATATTTGTCACTCAAAGTAAGAATACTCAAAAAATATAGATATGATAAATTTCCAATTAGCATCATCTAAAAGAAATTGAGTACTGCAACCTCCAACTCAAGAAATAAATGAATCCACTCATAGAAAGAATAGAAAACAAAGGAGAAGAGGACTTACCTCAGAGCTATCAAGCTTTTGAAGAAAATAAGTATATGGAAGTTTGGGACGATAACGCCACCACCTCTTAGATATCCATAAAGCCCTAGCTCCTTGTGTGTTTGTGACCTTTTCTACCACATCCTTACGAAGACTATTTTCAACCTCTTTCATGTCAAATTCAACAACATATTTAGCATTTGACGCATCTAATTGCTCAGCTAACTTGTCCTTTCGTATTATCTCCCTCCATGTTTGAAGCCTTTCACGCCAAGTTCCTTTACTTTCTTTAACTTCACCTGTTAAGCAAGTACGAAAGAAAGCCAATAAATAGACAGCTTTAGAGCACTAAGCAGCTACAACATAAGTTAAAGCCCTCTTCAAATGAGATTAACTAAGGGACAATCCCAAGTAATAGTCATGTTTCCTCCAATCCACATTTTATCAAGCGCCATATTCTCCATTTACATGTTCAGAAATCAAATCCCTTCACAAGTTCAAGAATGATATGATCTAAAAAAACTTCTAGATGGATTTTATTTATGCAAGATCATTACAAGGAATTTGAATGGATGTTTAAGGAAGACTGTGTACTTTTATTTAATTTTCATTAAGCCTGAATTTAATTTAATTAAGTTAGTTTACGTGTTATTGGGCTGCCTGTGTTATATATTAAGCCCAAGACTTGTTTAAACAAGTTTATTTTTATATTTTCATTAGTTTTGAGCCTCTTTTATATTAGCCTAAGGCCCGATCCGAATTTTAGATTATTTTCTATTCTAGAGGTTTATTTTCTTATCCAAGGAGGATTTCTATTGAATTCCTTGATTAAGAAAATTTTCTAACTTATTTTAGAATTCTAGAATAGACTTGAGCCACTATAAGTACTCAAACTTTCTTTGTAATATAATAATTAAGAATGATTTGATTAATAAAATTCTCTTTGAGGTTTCTCTCAAGTTTGATTCTGGTTTGAATCGTTTTGAACTTATCAAAGTTAACTACTTTGTGGGTTCGCAATTATATCAAAGTTCTCTTTCACAAGTTGCTATTGTGTCAAGGAGATTATATTCAAAGGTAATCCGTCACAAGTTGAATTTGGGTCAAGGTTTTCTACTTTGTTTTTGATTTGGCTTTCCTAGAGGTTGCTTCCAAGTGTATTGTTATTGGGTCTTAAGTTTAATATACTTGGGGTTCGCATCAAAGAACTTCATCTTTAGTCTTCTTATTGCCCCTTTTGTCCCTTCTATTTTAAAGCTGTCACCCTTCCTCAACGAGAATCTAAGCTCTCCACGAAACATTGCAAAACCATTGGCAGCATGCAAGGCATGTTACACAGGCAGAAGTTTTTACACTTCCATCAACAAGCTATTACTTTGCAAACTGAAGTGCCCTTCACAATTATAAAAAGAACGATAACAATAAACATCATATCAGCTAAACCAATCACCACTATCTTAAATAGAGAGTATTACGAATTGCAAACACATAATAGCAATTTAATTTAACCCATCAAAACACTTGTGGTAAAAAAAAAAAAAAAATCAAAACACATAATTGCAATTTAATTTAACCCATCAAAACACATAATTGCAATAACCTATCAAAACACATAATTGCAAACTAACCTGAAATGCCCAAATCTTCCTTCAATTCCTTCTTTTCTTCTGAATTTAATTTCATATCCTTGTCAATAATTTGTTTCACATTCTCCTGAGAAGGCAAAGGATCATCCTCCCATGCATCTTCTCCAACATAAGAAGTATCACGAATCAACGTTCCGTTAGGTCCTTCAACAAACTTCTTCATTTTCAAGCCTTTTGGTGTTACCTTCCTCCACATACTCTTCTTAAACCTACATTTAAAAAAATAAAATAAAATAAAATGTAAGCTATACTATTGGAATTTGAAAATAAGTCACAATCCTTATTGTAAAAATTTATTACTCAGTCTAGTCCAACAAGATGGTTCATTCATCATAAAAAGATTTTCCCCCTTATTTACAAAACAAAATAACCAGACAGCCTCTCTATAAAAGAAAAAAAAATCGCAAACTGCCTTCATGCTCTCTGGTTCAGAAGTCTTATGATTTAATGCAGATTGGATTGTGGAATATAGGATGGCATGGCCATAAAATATAATATCGTTGGATCTCCATCAATCACCCATTTCCAATAGTGCAAATCCCACCAATATATTGCCAGTTTTGTTCTCAATGTGTCAGTGGCAGGGGATATAGATAGAATTACAGGGAATCTCCAAGACCCCACCTTCAAGTTAGTCCAGATATCAATTACTTAAGTGAAATCTGGGAAAATTAAATTATGGTCCACAACATATAGGATAGCTTTCTAACAAATATTAGCAACAGAGAATTGTCAACCAAGAAAGCTTCCTAAAATTATGCAACCTTTCAGGGAGGCAACTCTAAACTTTATTCCTAGACATCATGCAATCAACATGTACTAAGGATGAGATCTCAACATTTAAACACCAACAAGCAACTTCTTGTGTGAAGAGGATACAAAATAACCATATCTTATAGACCACATTATCAATGAAATGAGAAATGCACGTACTTTCTAACATTAATAGGAGATGGCTCAGGAACCAATGCCTCCATATAAGCCTCTGTCAACTCTCTTTTTTCTCGATTTAGGTAAGGAGCTCGAATAGCAACGTACATTCTTTGACAAGAAAACATCATGACAAAAGCATAGAGAATCAATACACCAATTCGTTTAGGCTCCCAATTCTTGAAGTCCTGAGAACAACAAATAACTGCATCATAGCTTAGTTTTCCAATGGATGTTTATCATAGTTTAGGTTTCCTATTGATAATTCCAGTTCCATTCCAATCATTCCTTGGAATATCTTTGGCTTTAGTACAGATTAGTTATTAAAAGTGGGCAATAAAAATAAAGATAATTGACAAGGAAAATGTATAACATTTCAAAAAGCACCTTCTGCATGAATTTAACAGAGTTTTATACCAAACAGAAAACAATAAACCCAGAAGGGTGAAAATTTTTAGTTCCAACAATATGTATCTATCTTCATGCATTGATTCTTAAATTTGCTCAAACGAGTTAACCCAAGGAACTTTATCTATTGTGGAGGAATGTTATGATCCTAGTTGCAAGCTAACATTGAAAGTATGGGATTTCAATGGGGTGTTTTATATGGACTTTGGGCTCTCCAAACCCTTGAGGTAGCTTTGCGGGTGTGGTTCTCCCAAGGTTCATAACACATTATATGAAACATACAGTAGTTTTCCACATCCAGTTAGCTGAGGCTAATACACCTAAGCTCAGTTGAGCCAAGTTCCGGTTGTGCAAGGATATAAGTATGGAACATGAAGAATAATTTCTCTTCCTTTCATTTGAAAAACTTTTTTCTAAGAAACCAAACAAAGAATTAAAGCTATTAAAGCTAAGGGGTCTCAAACTGAATCAAAATAAAACGAAAAAAAATAAAATTACCTTCCAACGCTCCCACCTATTCCAATTAATAATCTCGGGCAACAACTTGATTCTAAACCGGGTAAACTCTGCCGAACCATTCTTGGCCTGATCCTTAACACGCTCCACAAACTCACCCACCTTCACATTAACCCGTTCCAAGTCGAACCCAGTTTCCGTCCTCACTGACTCCCTAAGTTTTAGCAAAAACCGCTCGGAGCCAACTCGAACTGCCCGGGTCAGATTCGGCCAAGAAAACTCATCAGACTTATTTGGGTTTGCAGAGGAATAGATTCTAAAATTGGGTTTTCTTCTGGAAATGGTGGATCTGCACCTTGTGGGAAACCGTAGTAGAAGGAGATTTTGACTGGTTTGGACTCGTAGTGTTGAAGAATAGAGAAGTGGATTCTGTTTGTGTGAAATATCTAGGTTCATTTTTTTTTTTTTTTTCTGTTTATCACCACATTAGAGAAGTTGTAGAGTTTTCAAGAGCTCAAACGAAAGCCATGGGGATAGCCTCCAGACTGTTTCATGGACTTAAAATTTGTGATATTCCAAACCCATGTCCACGAACTAAAATTTCGCAACATCCTTGAACATATCCATTGATGTAAAAAAAAAAACCTTAAAATGCAAGTTGCAGTCAATCTCTCTTTTAAAAAATTAATTTTTAAATTCTTCCAAAAAAAACTATTTTTAAATATATTTTTAACTTTTGACTGTTCACATCCTTAAAATGCACAAAGTATCCCTTTGAATAGAAAGATTCTTAAATCATAAATTTAATAAAATTTATACATTTAAAAATTTTACGGTTTGAATTAATTATAAAATTAATACATTATTAGGAATAATTTTGAAATAGAAAAAAATTACTATTTCTCATACACAAAAAATAAAATTTTTAAAAATAAAGGATTTTAAAAAATAAAAATTTTTTCAAAATCCATAAATTTTAATTGCCAAACGATAAATTTAATTTAAATTTATGAATTTTATAAAATTTCTCTCTTATCAAACCAGGCCAAAATGACTAGCCAAATGATACTTATTAATTATTATTCCCACTTTTTAATAATAATCGTAATAATTATTTAAGTCATATACTAATATTTATTTTAAATTTCATGAGAAAAGCAAAAATAGGGATCAAGGGGATTCAAGAAAATAAGCTAATTGCCAGTGGCCTCATTCAACAGCATCAATGCCTACCGGTTAATTCTCACAGCCAGACATGCATCTCATAAAACTAGAGCATAGCACAAACAGAAAAAAACAGCATACGGATAAAGAAACAAAATTGTCATTTCCCTGCAAAAAAAATATTATAGAATCCTGATTTGTTTATCATAATTGATTCTTCAGTCTAGTACAAAATATTCGTTGACATTAGTTATTGTACACGCTGAGAGATATTCACGAAATAAGATATTTTATACAACTGAGATAGTCCACAGACACCCAATGGTAACTTGAAGTGGTAAAATATGCTTGCTCAGAGCAGAATTGGAGAAAACTTCAAGTACATTTGCAGTCGAGGACTGTAAATACTATTCAATCTCTGGAGTTCCTTGATTAAAAATCAAACTCAATGTCTACAAGATTTCCTTCCATCTCCAGGCCTCTCGTTTATGCTTCCTTGGATAAATTCAGTGGGCATGACTGAGTATCATCTCACCATTAGTGAAAAATTGTTGATCTTGGATTGGCCGTAAACCAAGACCTTAATCAGAATGGCAAAGGGATGAGAGCCAACGCAAGCAATACATGCCTACATGAAGCCAATATGACTTCAGATCTTTAGCAGCCAATCCCACCTTGTCCTGCCAAAATTTGGAAGTCAAGAGAGTAGGCATATTGAAGTCAATCTCTGCAACAACACCAGTGGTTCATCGTCTAAGACAAGGAGACAGAAAACCATCTTTTTCCCAACATCTATATTTCATGTAACAGAAGACATAGCTTCCTCAATGCTCCTAATTACAACACTTAAACTGCTGCCATTTTCCAGAGCTTTAATAGCAGCCCGATGAGCATTCCTCTGCCATTTTAGTAAATTGTAAGACTGTAAAACTGACCACCTTGCTTGATTTGACATCTACAAATGGTAGCAACCAAAGGCACAAAATTTAGAATGCCCCTAATAGAAAAGCATAAAATCAAGTATGATGGTGGGAGATACCTGGGCTACAGATAATGGGGGTTGCAAAAGAACACATATGCTCCTAAACAGATTTTCATCATTTTCTCCACCCTCTGCCTCACCATAAACAAGAGCTTCAGCCGCAATGCCAGCAAAAAGCACCATGCAGTACCTGACCACCACATCATGCCAGCCATGATGGCAAATTCACACCAGAGATTAATAGTTAATGAAGGAGTAATTTTTTTTTGTTTGCTGAGTTAGATAACAACACGTTCAGTTGCTCAAAGATCTAGGGCAGGTGACCTTTAATGAATCTGACCACCTTTCATTAAGCAGGTGTAGGCACAAAATTTAATGCAACTAGGCAGATGAATATTTGAAGACTACCGTAGAATGTACAGTATGCTGTATGATACTGAACTGAAGCCACTTTACAATCTATCATATAGTATCTTATGCAAGAAAGCTCCTTTACATTTCGGTTTAATGGAATCTAATCAAGATAAAAATTGCTTGGGACGGCAAAAAAGAATAGGAAAAAATTGGTTAAAAGTCTAATCACAGTAGTAGATACTGTTATTTCTGTTGCAGCCAACCAAAAGAACATATATCAAGTAACGTCAAACAGGACAGCACATCATACCCACCTGTCAAAGGTAGTGCCACTGAGTCGTCCTTCAGCAAGCTCATTACTCATTTTATCATCCCAAAACTGAGTTCCAGCCTAAAGGAATGCAACCATTATGAGTACCTAATGCCATTTAAGAAATATTATATGATACTGAAGTTTTTATCATAAGATCCTAACGTAAATGCTGTAAGAAGTACCAAAAAATATAAAGGGCCACACTCTTTTTTTTTTTTTTTTTTAAAAAGGATAAAAAAATGGCATCTAGGCAAACAACATGAGAACATCTGATACATTGACCTATTTTCTTTCAAAATCATCGTCAAATAACTTAACAAGTACTTCAAACGGTGCATCCTGCAATACTTTCTAGACTGCCGCAAATAAAAAGTTGGATTCCAGAACCTTCAAGGTTTCAGCAATTTCCAAGTCATAATGCAGGAAATTATCAAGTAAAGTGTCACATGAAGTTAGCACAAATGAAAGTGAATTGCAGCTGAAAAGAAAATAACAAATAAATAAAAGCAAAACTGCACCAAATATTACTTGTCTTTTTTCCTTTTTTTATCTTTTTTTTTTTGGAACTGAATATTACTTGCTATTAAACCAAAAATATCTCAGGTTTATAGTTTAAGCATCGCTATTTGAGTTCATACAATTCAAGATTCTGCTTAAATATCAAGATTCCACAACTTACAAAACTAGCTGAGATGTATGATCGGCAGTACAATCAACATGACATGTAGGACTTCATCAATTATTTACCAGGAAGAGAGGACAAAAAGCATGACAAATTAGCAAAGCAAAGAGAAGGAAGTTCTAGAAACAGCATAGATAAGAGCAGAAGTACCTGGCCTTGAATGCCCATTTGCATTGCAACAATTGGGTCCAAAATCACACCACGAATTGGGCAACCCATGAGGTATGCTACAAAATCAATTTGATGATTAATTACATATGCTGGTACCAGTCATGATACAACTCCTTGCATGACTGTTGATATGGGTATGTACAATTGTTCAAGAGTGTGTTTAAAGTTAAAAGACAAAAAAGGCCAGCATTAAATGTGAAGAAATAGCTTTCCACATTTGACATTGTACTCTTAAGGTTCCCAAGGCACTCCTATTCTTATTCTTAACTTCATTTACTGAGGATGAAAACGCCAAGCAGCATCTAAATCAAACAACAAAATACATACCTACCAGAAGATGACCTGCTTCATGAACTAAAATCCGACGTTTGTATGGAGGCCAATAACTTGAGATTTGAGCTAAACAGGTTCCACCAAGGAAAATGGAGTCTAAAAAGGCTAGTCCTAATATTGCTGCAAGGTTAGGCCTGATATCAATCCCCTGTGAAAGAAGAAAAGATGCTCCTCCCAGAAAAGCAACCAATGCAAAACTTGAACTTCCAGAAAGTCCCCACTTCTTTGGAGCAAATTTAGACACTAGATAATAGAATGGGGAAAATGACACATATTATATTGTGATCAGGTAACAGAACAATATGAATTCAAAGGGGTGCAAGAAAAGAAAAGAAAGCAAAATCTGAAAAACCAAGTAGAAGTATTTTAATATAAGCACCTTCTAACCCAGTTGAAGACTTGAAGACAGTAGGCGTCACATATCTGGGTCCCTCCAAAACTGCAGAAGAGTTACATAGGGAAAAATAAAAAGTAAAGAGCTATTTAATTTGAAAATTGTTAGGCAAAAGACAGAGGGAGGAGGTTGATCATGTGATGTATACAGAAATGATCACCCTTAAGACATACCACTGGAAAGTATTAAGAAGAAAATGAAAACGGTAATCGGATGAACATGGGCTAGAGATTATTAAAATTGATTACTACCTAGTATGTTGAGATTCCCACTGATACAATACTTGAGGAAAATAAAGCTATACATATATCGTAAGCTCTCTCCTGTTTCCACCTAGTATGAACCCTAAAACGACTAGGTTACTGCCTTATAAAATATCAGCAGTTACTTCAATATATTGTACCAACTCATAACTATGCTGGTTTATCATCAAATGGCACCAAAAACAAAGAAACCAAAAGAACTCGGAGAAAAAATTTACCACCAAAATTGCTACAAAATCACATGAATTGTAAGACAAAATATAATAAGACATGAATTTTACCAATGTTGCTGAATTTTCCAAAATTGGGCAAGAAACCTCTGTTCTTGAGGAATCCATAAGCACTGCCAACAAGCCTCATATCATCAGCATTCAAACAAGTGTCCAGAACTTCCCAATCCCTCTGTAACCCATCAAACAACCCCAGATCAGCGATACGAGACTCATTCGGCTCAGTGAACAAAGATCCATTAATGTTCTCAGAGGAATTATCCTTATTCTTATCGGTTTCTATGGATTTCAAGAACCTGAGAGCTCTGGCGAGGTCCTTTCGCTTCACAGCATCCTCGTACTCACGCCATTCTCTTAGAGCTCTTGAAGTAAGTTTGGTTTTCTTATTACGGTGTATTTGCAGGAAAACAGAACAAAATTGACTGGAAAATAACTGAGGGGAAGAGAGAAAGTGGTGCAAAGAACGAGAAGGAAGAAGATCCATGAATCCGTTTAACTGATTCAAACTCCAGATGATTTTTTTAGAGATAAATTTATACGAATTTTCCAGTTGTCAAAAAAAAAATGAATTTTCCATATTTGTCATAAAAGTAAATTTATACGACAATCGTTTTCCAACGCGTACCGATCGTTCGAGTCGACGACGTGCCGACTCCTATAATTTTGATAAATTAATAAAATAGTAATTTCAAAAAATCTTACATATCAACTATATTGAAAATATTAATACAATAAAATCACACCTGTAAATTAAATTAATATTTTTTAAATTTTTAGTCTCATTTTATTAATAAAATAATTTATATTTTATAAATAAAATAAATTTTTAATTGATTAAATGAATATTACTTTAAATTTTAAATACATTTAATAATTTATCGATTAATTAATATTTTTTTAAAATTAATAGAATTTGTATAGTCTCAATATTATCAATTTATAGAAGTTTAGTGTACAATTTTGCATAGGCTGGCTTGTTTATTTTACATATTGCAATTAATGAGCCTGGGTTAATTAATTTAATAAATAAATAAAGTTTAAGTTTGAATTTAAAAATTTACCTTTATCAAAATATTGAGATTTTTAGGAAAAAAAAACTGAGTCAAATCAAATTAATGGTAAAAGAATAAATAAAAATAATAAAAATTTCAAAGAATATATGTGATATAAAAAATTTATTACTATTATTATTATTATAAAAAATTTGTAAAAGAAAAGGATTAGTAGGGTTCAAGGCCCAGCTTCTTGAGTTATTATTATTATATTATATTTTTAATGCTAATATTTATAAATATATTTTAAGTAAACATTTATAATTTAGTTTTCAATTTCTTTTTTTTTTTACCATTCAAATTTTGATCGAGTTGATTTAATTGAAATTCATTAAAATTTAAAAGTGGATTAAAAAATTAAAAAAATCAGTTGATCTTTTTCCTATTTTTTATTATTAACAATTTAAAAATTATAAAATAAATAAACTATTACTCCACCCCGCTCTCATCTCAATTTCAGACAAAGCAAAGAAAAATTGTAAAACTTATTTTGCAATGTCGCATAGCAATTTCTAAACTTCATGCGTTACAAAACCAAATACAAAATATACTATTGATTCTTATTATTTACAAATATCATATTTGTTATTTTCATGAATTTTTTTTACTTTTTTTTCCTGTCCTATATGCAAATAGAAAATTTATTTTATATTTAATTATAGAGTTACCCTATAAAAAATAAATAAATCAAAAAGTAATATATTTACTTCATAATTTTAGAAGCAATACATTTAGTTTAATTGTTGTTATCTTTAAGTAATTAGAATTGTAAATAAATCAAATCAAGTCAAATTTGTAGTTCTATTAAATTTCACAAGGTGTATTTGTAAATATGAAATGATGGAAAACTTTATGTGTTTTTACAATTATACTTTATTATTTTTTATATTAATTATATTCCAAAATAATTGCAATTATATTATGAAGTTAAATTATTTAATATTTTCATATTAATTTGAAGGATAAAAGTAAAATTTGTAATTTGGTAGAAAGACTTATTATATCACACTATAGACTTAATCTTTAAATATCAATAGGAATTAATTGAATTTTGTAATTATATGTATTTAATAAAATACTAATAATCAAATTAATGATTCAATTAATTAAATTTATAAAATTTTAAAAAATTCAATTAATTTTAATAGAAATTTAAAAATTAAATTGATAATAAGATATAACAATTGCAAGAATCATTTTTTTTTTAACCTTTTAGTTAATAAATTTTATTTTGTAATTGTAATTTAAGGTAGAATTAAAGCTAAATTTTTAAATTTGGATATAATAGAAGAAAGGGATATAATTGTAAAAATAAAATATCTATAATTCATGTTAAATCATAAATGTATTTATTGGAACTATTTAAAATGTTAAAAAAAAAAAAAAAGGGAAACGGGAAAGAGAAAAGAACAAAACGACCCTATTGCCTGTCTCCTGTAGAACGAGTTAATAGAAAGTAAAGATGAAAAGCATCGAAGATCTTGAACCTCACCTCAACGATAAGAGAAAATCCGAAATCCGCTTAGCACTCACATTGCCCATTCATTTCTTTCTTCGTTCTTCCCGTCCACATACTTTCACTCTCTTAGTCCTTATAACCTTTGCCTTTCTCTTCTTCTCCTTTTACTCCACACAACTTCACACACTCTCTCAATTTAGTCCACTAATCATGGCCTCTGCTGCCACACCCACTACCCTTTCCCTTCTCAAAACCGCTGCTTCTTCCTCCTCCTCTAACCGGGCTCGCGCCTCCCTTCTGCCCGTTTCCTCTGGTGGACTCCGCACTACCACTCTTCGCCGCCTTGGCTTCGCTGCTGCTGACCCTCTTTTTACTCAACATGTGGTTTCTAAAATCAGATCATTTGGGTCTGGTAAGGCCTCCAGAGCAGTGGTTTCTATGGCCAAGAAGAGCGTTGGGGAATTAACAGCTGCGGATTTGAAAGGGAAGAAGGTGTTTGTGAGGGCTGATTTAAATGTGCCTTTGGATGACAGCCAGAACATCACAGATGACACTAGAGTTAGAGCTGCAATCCCTACTATTAAGCATTTGATAGATAATGGGGCTAAAGTCATCCTTTCTAGTCATTTGGTATGTGTGCTTTGTTGAATTCGAGATTTTTGGTTTCTGGATTTTGCATAATTTGAGGGGTTTCCTCTTTTTTCTCTCCCTTTTTTGGGTGTCAGTTTGGTCCCTTGCAGAGTTTGATATTTTTGGTGTTTGCTTGATTTTCTACTAGACTTGGTTTTAGTTTACTTGTAGATTGGCCTGTGAAGGAGCTACGTGTCATTTGATTGATTATCTTGTATGCACTGAAACCTTGTTACTATTTACTTTGAATTATATTTGAATTTAGCTTCATCATTCATTAGCATTCTCTTTTGTTTTGAGTTCTGTTTTGTCAGAATTCTATTTTTGGTCCAATGAGACTGGACCTGTGGCAATAATTTTGTTCTGTCCATATCCCTCAGAAATGTTTTGACTGGATAAACAAGATTGATTATGAGTTGGTAATTATTGATTGCTGAAAGAGAGAAAGGTAAGAATTCAGCGAAAGTTACATACTTTTGCTTCTTCTGGTGATTGTGCATGTTGTAGTTTTTTTTATTATTTGTTAGTTGTTAACATAAGTAAGTCAGTAAAGGGCTTCTTTGGTATGAAAAGAAAATTTTCAAATCCACTACTGGTGAACTCCAATTTGATGCTTTGTGGAAATATTTCCAAATGGTGTCAGCTTGCAGCATTATTGTATATCTGATGTGTCTAAGTATCCTGTCCACCAAAACAAATAGGGCAACTCGTGTCTTCAGATATCTTAAGCGATTTACCATGGTCTGAAACGTATTTTAATGAATTTTCAGGGACGGCCAAAAGGTGTCACTCCAAAGTTCAGCTTGGCACCTCTTGTGCCCCGTTTATCAGAACTCCTTGGCATTCAGGTATATTTCCTTGGGAAATATAAGTTGAGAAAACATAAATGAAAGAAGCCTGTGCTTTCTGGCAGAGAATACAACTAACGTATGCTAGTTGAGCAGGTCGTGAAGGCTGATGATTGCATTGGCCCAGAAGTAGAGAAATTGGTGGCTTCACTTCCTGAAGGTGGCGTTCTTCTTCTGGAGAATGTGAGGTTTTACAAGGAAGAAGAAAAGAATGATGCTGAATTTGCAAAGAAGCTTGCTTCTTTAGCTGATCTCTATGTGAATGATGCATTTGGAACTGCACACAGAGCACATGCCTCAACTGAGGGAGTCACAAAATTCTTAAAGCCATCTGTTGCTGGCTTCCTCTTACAGAAGGTGGGTATTTTTTTTTTTTTTGCTTTTTCAGTATCATTATTTGAAATATTTCCAAACTTTTAATCGTGATTTGTGTATGAGTCATTGTTTGCTTTATTTGGACCGTTAAGGCAAACGGCTGATTCATTCGCTGTTTTTGTGCTTCTCATGTGGCAGCATTCAATAATGATCTCATCTTTCAAATTTACTTACTCTTCAAGTTTTTTCTTTTGATGCTCATACTGCCAACTTTCAATATTTTTACAAACCTAAATTGTTAATGTAGCTGGTCCACCAGATCAGAACAGGAGAGTGGCTTGTGGTGTGTGATCCTATGTTCAATTGGGAGAAAAAAAAAAAAAAAAAAGAAAAGAAAAAGAGATGTGTCATATGGCAAAATTAGCCTGAATTTCTTATCTTATTTCCGTGTAAACTCCTGGTTTATGTTGTATTTATTTTTTCTCTATCTTGTTTTAGGAGCTGGACTACCTTGTTGGGGCAGTTTCAAACCCAAAAAGGCCATTTGCTGCCATTGTAGGTGGTTCAAAGGTCTCATCCAAGATTGGAGTCATTGAATCACTTCTTGAGAAGTGTGATATCCTTCTTTTGGGTGGGGGAATGATTTTCACATTTTACAAGGCACAAGGCCTCACAGTGGGCTCATCTCTGGTTGAGGAGGATAAGCTTGATTTAGCAACATCACTCCTTCAGAAGGCCAAGGCAAAAGGAGTGTCTCTTTTGTTACCCAGTGATGTGGTAATTGCAGACAAGTTTGCTCCTGATGCAAACAGTAAGGTTTGTAGTCTAAACTCTTGTGTGAAAGTTCCTCAGAGAATGTTCCAATCTGACAATTTTTCATGCCTCCTTTGAGAACAAGCCTAAAATTTAGCTATTCTTGAAGTTCCATTCACAATATTTACTTTGCACGTTAAGGGTGAAATACTGTTTGTTCAAACTGCAGGTTGTGCCATCATCAGCCATCCCTGATGGCTGGATGGGATTGGATATTGGACCAGACTCTGTCAAGACATTCAGTGAAGCTTTGGAAACCACCAAAACTGTCATTTGGAATGGACCAATGGGAGTGTTTGAATTTGACAAGTTTGCAGTTGGGACAGAGGTATGCTAAAATAGCTGGCCCTGATCTTATTTTTGGATTTCATTTGGCCAAGCTTGGATTCAGTGCAACTTTTGGTTCCAGCCTCTGCATAAGTATGTTAGTGTATGAAGGCTTCACCTTCATGAATTATCTAAGCTAGTAGTTTCAACATATGTTTTGGCCCTATTTCAAACTTCTCCAGTTACCTTTCCGATCTATTGCTTATGGTAAGTTGGTAACTTTATAGTGAAAATAAATGGTGCAAGAAGCAAGTTTATCAAACGGCCGACTAAACCCAATTCAACTTAGAGTCAAAACACCTGCCCATAATATGAGTTATGGTTTACTACTTGCATCTTTGTGATGAATATATGCTGAACTAGATTTGCACTTCTGCTTGCAGGCTATTGCAAAGAAGCTAGCAGAGCTTAGTGGCAAAGGAGTTTCAACAATTATTGGAGGTGGAGATTCTGTTGCCGCTGTAGAAAAAGTAGGAGTTGCTGATGTCATGAGTCACATATCAACTGGTGGTGGCGCCAGCTTGGAGTTATTAGAAGGAAAAGAGCTTCCAGGTGTTCTCGCTCTTGACGAAGCAACACCAGTTGCTGTATAAGATTAATCTGAATTTTTTTTACTCATCCCTGTATTGGTGCTTTGCTTTGGTTTATCAACGAGAGAAAGTGTTGCTGTAGAAAGATATGAGTCCAGTTGTAAATTTTTCCCTTTGCCTTCAATGCGAGAGGTCGCATTCGACCTTTCCCTTTGTTTCTTCATGCTAAAATTGCCGAAAGAGACAGTGAGAAAGGGCAAAGAGAGACATCCAAGTTTTTAAATAAATGGTTCATTTATCATTGTTCTGATGTTCTCTATTGTCTTAGTTTGAACTTGGATGATCTAAGGATCTGCTTCAATGAATTGATATGTAACAATGTGAGGACTGTGATTGATGAACATAGAAAGTGAAAGGCAGGGGAAAACATGCTTTATTCCTTGGTATGCCAAATAAATTCAAATGGTGCTGTAAAGACCTTATGGATTCCTCCTTGTTTTCAGTTAATATTATTGCAGAGAGTAAATGGATATGATTTATCCAGAGACAGACAAAGCCACAAAAATACCTTCGCCTTCTGAACTTAGTGCAAGTTGGGCGTTGAAAGGAATTAATGAACAGAATGCCAGTTATTAAAGGTTCAAATTGTACAGTTGAAATGTGAAAAGTGGATAACAAATTAAATGGTCTTTGTATAATGTAGCCTATTGGCTCCTCCCCTGTAGGCGGCTAAAAAGGTGACTTCACGTCAAGTTTGGAAATGAAACCAAAGGCGTGGAAAGTGACATAAGCGGCAAAACTTAATCACAGAATCTCCTTGGTTTTTAAGCCACAGAAATGAGAGGCCAACCTTATTTTTACTTTCTAGAGTTAGTATTGATTATATTCACAGGCTGCATACATCATAGAAATTAGAAAAGCATCATTGATCTCTTTTTCTTCAGTCTGCTAGTCTTATGTGGACTATATGTTTTGTCTGTTCAAAAAAAAAAATCTCTCTTTTGTGGCTGCAAATTAGCCTTGAATTTAAAACTTTTCCATTCCATTCATCCTAACGCAAGAAATAAATAATTTATATACGCATTACCTTATAAAAACGGAGAGAATTATTTAGTTGAAAACAGGCAAGGCAGGCCTTTTCGTATTATATAATGCGATGGGTTGATATATTTCCATTTCAATGGGTTTGTTAATCAGCTAGTCATCACCTTGATGAGAACTGGACATGTAATCAAGCACCGTTTCTTTATCATTATTGGAAAAAATTTAATAATAAAACATTTTAAAAGTCAAATTGAAGAAGTAGATTAATAGCCAGCCATCCGATAATAATTCGTCCGCAATTTTGGACGGTTATGATCTTAAAAAAGACAGTACCACGAGATCGTAAGCCCCGTTCAGGTAGTCCACGATGTGGACCGAATGAATAACTGTGAATTAACGGCCAAATCACTTCGGCGTGAGATCCGAGGGCTCCACACGCGTCTCAGCCCCTCGCACGAGCCGAGAAGATCTCCAGTTGACGCTCGAAGTTCTCCCGTTTCCAGGACTGCATCTCTGCAGATAAGAGCCCGGGGACTTTCCTGGGTAGCTAAAATACCACCCAATCATTCCGTCCCGTGGTAAGCTACCAGTGCCGCCCTTGAATTTTTTAGATATAGGTTGTATAATCATAATTGGTTTTCGATGTGGGATATCGAATTGCAAATTCGGAATCTAATAGGCATATACTAAAAGGCTTTTTACACAAACCCTGAAAACATAAATATATATATAGGCACTTCATCCATGCCTCCTTCTTTTTCTTTAAATGTTTATTTAAAATATAATTTATTTATAACAATACTTATTCGAATAAATACTAATTTTTTAATATGATTTATTTATATTTATTTAAATTTAGCTAAAAATTCATTATTTGATAAATAATTATTCATTTTATAAAGATTTAAAATTAATTTTTTAATATAATTAATTAATATCATATAAAATTAGTTTTCAAAATTTCAAGTGCTATTTATGTGTTTATAAGTATATATTATTTGTTATTGAATTTTTTAATTTATTCGATTTTTAATTAATAGTTCAATCATAATTACATGTTTATCCCTCTATAAAACAATTTGGTATTATAATCTATAAAAAAAAATCTATTTTTTGTTGATTTGCGGCACTCTACATCTATTAAACAACACTAAGAACAAAACCATACCATGCCCTTGGGAAGGTAGTGATCCATTCCGTGTACAATAAGGTATTTGTCGATTCTTATCAAGTAAAGAGGCGTGAAAACGCTGTGGAGATTTTGACCAAATGAATAGGGATCAATTAATAGATATTTTGATTAAGTTACGAAGTGTCTAGGATGAAAGACTTTTTCATTCGTTATGTACTGATTGGATGCGTACTCGTGTGATTGATTAATGGAACTAAAAAATAAAAAATAAAAAAGTTTAAGCTCACTTTTAGCTACACGGGTAGGCTATCTACATGTATCCCAAAGTGACATCCATTTTTTGGTAATGGGTATACTTGAGATAAAAATTTTGAATGAAAACCTCTATGGGTTATGGACTCCTTTTTTATTTAGGACACCTTTTCTACATTCAATTTTTTATTGAGTCTTGTGTTAAATCACCATCGTTACATATGAATTCTTAGTATGACTGCTACTCAATAGAGCTTCCTTTGTGACAAAAAGTAAAGCAGCATGAAAACTCTTTACTTCACCATCCAACAATAGTTGTAATATTACATTAAGAGATAGAATGGATTTTTTTTTTTTTGTTCACTTAAAGAGTTCTTGCTATGATTAGTATCCTTCTAAAAATAAGCTCCCTGTTGGACTAGATGGGAATAGTCATTGTTTGCTTGACTAAAAAGGCAAGGAACCCCTTTTTTGAGAGTTGCCTGAATACCAAGGATTCTGCATTCACTTTTTTAAAGGAGAAGCATTGTAAGGACAAAGCACTAGGACTAGCAAAATGGGAGTGCTTAACTAAAAGCCTATTACACATATTATAACGCACATTTATTACTTCCGTCTTAGTCTTATACACACCATATTTGATCTAATCAAAGATAAGCAGAAATGTTGTATAAAAAGTGTATGATGATATATTCATTATAAAATTTGTATTGATTATGCTTTATATCTCACAAATGTATGCATTTAATTTTCTTTATCTTTTCAAATTAGTTAGATTTTGATTTTTTTTAACAAAAAGTACATAATATCAATTTTAGAATTTAAAAAATAATATAAAATTAGAAGCACCAATCTCTTATTTAAAAAAAAAAGAAACAAATTATAGCAATCAGTATATATTATCATAACATTTAGTGTTATTTTAATACCAACAACATATAATATATATTATTATAAAATTTAGTATTCTTTTAGTATACAATTCACATATAAAACAAATTCACTATACTTTTAGAATGTAATTAGTATTTCCTATCATTTATATAAGTTATGAATTTCGAACAAAATAAAATGTTACAACAAATAGTATAATTAAGTATAATTAAATAAAAAATAGTATAGTTTTAACAAATAATTAATATATAGTGTTGTTTAACATTTAAATTTATTTTCAAGAAAATTAAAAAAAATTAAAATGAGATATTTTTTAAAAGGAAAATCTTAAAATATTTATTGAACTAATTCAAAATCATTATAAATTTTTTTAAATTAATGATCTATTTCCAAATAAATATAAGAGGTTAAAAACGGAGAAAAAGGTTAAAAAAGCGATTGGAAAGGTATAAAAATGAAAAAAAAAATTGAGAGATTATAAATATTATAAGACTTAAAGAAAATTAAGGGGTTATAAATATTAAAAAAATAGAAGGTAATATTAAAAAAAACAAAAATATAAAACCAAGGACTATTCAGCCCAAGGTTTGAGCTTGACCACAGAGGCAAACCTACAGCTCCCCCCCAGCGTGCACCCAAAGAAAAATCACTTGCCTAACCTTCCTCTATAAATCTTTCTAAAACCATCTCTACCATCTCACTTGTCTTTTCTTGATCTCGCCTAAAGCTCTGTTCTTCATTCACCTTGTACGCTATTATATTTCTCTCGCTATTACGATTTATATTTCTTTTGGTGATCTGGGTACTCATTCGATTCCTTTTTTTTTTTTTTTTTTTTTTTTTGCAGGAATTTTTATTTTGTTGAAATATGGCTACAAAGAAGAGCGTGAGCAGCCTGAAGGAAGCTGATTTGAAGGGGAAGAGAGTGTTTGTGAGGGTGGATCTGAACGTTCCTTTGGATGATAACTTAAAAATCACTGATGATACCAGGATCCGTGCTGCCGTCCCTACAATCAAGTACTTGATGGATCATGGTGCCAGAGTTATTCTTTCCTCCCACTTGGTATTTATATACTTGCTAATCCCTGACTAACATCTTTTTACCTGCTGTATTCAAATGGTTTTCGGATTGATATCTTCGGACCCATGCAGATGCAGATTCTTATAATCGATTCTTCCTTTTGTGCTCCTTTTGAATGCTTTTGCTTATTGTGCCTGTGTTTTTGGTTGTTATTTTCTCCAGATTTATATCTTTATCACTCGATTATGAAAATCTGAAAATCTTACGAAATATTTGTTTGATAAATTTTATGTGATTCCTATGTTCATCGTAGTGCCCGAGATTTACTTGATGCAAGCAGATTTGCATCGTAATTGATATCTTGTTATTTTGTTAATCTGTTGATCTGGTTCATTTCGAAACACATACAATTGTCTTAATTGTGATTCACTCTAAAATTTTGTTACTTTATGCTACTTTATCCTTCAGTGTTTCCCAACGGTTCAGTTTTCTGTAGTTAGTTATTTGGATCTATAGTAGTTGTGGCATTGTTTATGAATTAGTGTAATATGGCTAATGAATTCTGGTCGTAGTCTCTGCCACATTCAAAAGTTTCATTGCTTGGTGTGATTCTGGTAGTAATCGGGACTGTCATCAAAATGAGGGTATCGCTAAAATTTGTCTAAGCATTTTAGGATTCTTTTTTACTATAGTTTCTCTTGGTTTTTAATCCCACTGTATTGTCTTTGGTGATATGGATAAGGTTCATGTGCTCAGCTGTCGTGAAATTTTCATTGAAAGCTTTTCTTGGTACTTGGAGAGGCAGAATTATCTTGTTTATTTGTTTTGCTGTAATTTGCATCATTATTTTGTCTCTTCTGCCATGAATACATTTATAGGTAATGGGATCTTTCTTTTTTTTTTTTTTTTTTATTTTTTATCTTCTTTTGGTTGTATTCGATAATGTTTGTTGCATTTCTGCTTCTGTCGTCTTGCAGTGTCATGAATGTTGATTGAACTTGCACTTGCATAATCAACGCTCATGATATCAGTAAATTAAAGTTATCATTTCCTTTTCTCATTTATTATGATGATAAATTTTGGAAAAGCTCCTTATCTTCTGCAAGAGAGAGAGAAGTGATGGGTCCATAAAAGGATATTCACTGAATTGCTCCTTATTTTAAAATAGAAAAGAAAGACTAAAACTCAGTGCCCTATGATCGAAATGATGCTATCAAGATTTGTATGTGAGTTTGGTATAGGATGCTTAAAATTGTATTAAAATAATTATCACGGAGAAAGATATCAAATTTTATGTAATATGCGTTATTATTTTCTCCGACGTATAAAATTAATACTAAAACAGTAAACCAAGTGCTAAAACTTATAGCTTTTGGAATTGGTTAATTATCGAAGTTGAGTAAATTACTTTAGTGTGACAGGCTGAAGAAAGCACTGTAACAAGAACAGTTGATCAAGTCAAATGTTGTTTTACTTTGAGCAAGTCCAATGATATTGATATAGTGCAATGTCTGCCTACTTTACATGAATGTAAATTCATGTCTTTGAATCATTATGTCCTATTGCATAGTAGAATAAACCAATATATACCTGATATGATTTTATTTTTTGCCTGTGATTGCTTGTATAATTATTTTGTTTGATTGTTGGTGGTTATCAGGGACGCCCAAAGGGTGTTACACCTAAATACAGCTTGAAGCCTCTTGTGCCTAGGCTATCTGAACTTCTTGGAATTGAGGTTTGTCTTTCATGCCCCTCCCTTCCTTGATATCTCTCTTTTCTGTTTCCTTTTCAGATCATTTGATGTGCTTATTTTTTTCTTATTTCTTTGTAATAGGTTAAGATGGCAAATGATTGTATCGGTGAGGAAGTTGAGAAAATGGTGGCTGAGATCCCAGAAGGGCATGTCCTACTCCTTGAGAATGTAAGGTTCCACAAGGAGGAGGAGAAGAATGACCCTGAATTTGCTAAGAAGCTGGCGTCTCTTGCTGATGTCTATGTTAATGATGCATTCGGTTCTGCTCATAGAGCTCATGCTTCCACAGAGGGAGTGGCTAAATACTTGAAACCTTCTGTTGCTGGTTTTCTTATGCAGAAGGTATATTAAATGCCTGTTTATCTTCTTTGTTATTTTGAGAAGAAAAATGCTGATATGCCTTTTGCTTTTTAGGAACTTGACTATCTTGTTGGAGCTGTGGCAAATCCTAAGAAGCCATTTGCTGCAATTGTTGGTGGCTCAAAGGTTTCAACCAAAATTGGGGTGATAGAATCCCTCTTGGAGAAGGTTGACATCCTCATACTGGGTGGAGGAATGATATTTACTTTTTACAAGGCACAAGGGCACTCAGTTGGGTCATCCCTTGTGGAGGAGGACAAACTCGATCTCGCAAATTCACTTATTGAAAAGGCCAAGGCTAAAGGAGTGTCCCTCCTTCTGCCCACCGATGTGGTTATTGCTGACAAGTTTGCTGCTGATGCCAACAGCAAGGTTTGCTTTTCATTGGCTGTTTGAATCATGTTGGTTCATTGGACATTTTATGTTCTGATTTCCTACCTAGTATGACCAAGAAAAACTCTCTCAAGTTTCTTATGAGATTCCCTAGGTTTCTCATGACACAAATGTTCCCATCCCACTTTCTCATACGCGAGGAGATATATGCACACATGCACATGCATACAAAACCAGAAGATGCAAAATTAATTGTTTTAAATTGGTTACATTGAGTTCAGTGCAATGTCCTTGCAGGTGGTGCCAGCATCTGCTATACCAGATGGCTGGATGGGTTTGGATATTGGACCTGATGCCATCAAGACATTCTGTGAATCATTAGATACTACCAAGACAGTTATTTGGAATGGACCAATGGGTGTCTTTGAGTTCGACAAGTTTGCTGTGGGAACAGAGGTATCTCATGCTTGCTTAAATATAAGCTTATAGCACTGGTTTTTGGCTGTGAAATTTAAGAGTTCTCTTTATGTTGCAGGCAATTGCCAAGAAGCTTGCAGAGCTCAGTGGCAAGGGGGTGACAACTATCATCGGAGGTGGTGACTCAGTTGCTGCTGTGGAGAAGGTTGGACTTGCTGACAAGATGAGTCACATCTCGACTGGAGGTGGTGCTAGCTTAGAGCTCCTCGAGGGAAAACAACTTCCTGGAGTCCTTGCTCTTGATGATGCTTGAGCTGAGTTTTTCTCATTTGCCTTTTTTGTGCGACTTCAGTTCCAGTATATGGTTGGTTTCACCGCCAAAGTGGACTATAATGATAGTAGAGTTGATCTTAGGCTGTAGATTGAGTAAATAAATGTTTTCTCTCGAGCATCTCCGATGATGGGTTGGGTAGGATGGATCCATTATGGAACGTTGTTAACAATCCAATCATACGAGTTTTTGCTACCGTGCAATTTTCACTGTGTTCATGATGAATCAAATTTTAATCTTTTGAATGGATGACATCCAGGAGGTTATTCCTTTAGGATGATATTTCATTTTCTTTCCCTTTGCCCTGTTTCTTCTAAAGTTCCCACAATTATTTTATTTTTTACAAATTTTTTTTTGGGTGCTTTTCTGGTTAGCATATAATTATAGAAAAAACCTGTCTCGATGATGTTTTTTGCTGACATGGTAAATATAGAGCATATGATGCTTTGGATGAGATAAGAAACACAATATTGATCGCATATTACAAAGTGGGATTTTACATTTTACGAACTGGGATGCTGTAAGTTGCATGATTAATTGATTTGAACTCTTAAATTTCCATGATAAATTAATGAAAATTTTTACTCTAAATTTGCATGACAAATTAACGGAAACTCTCTCCGCGTTTCTCTAATACAAGTGTTTCAGCAGTACACGGGGACCTTGTAATATGGGGTGTATGGCAATATTTGAACAATTGGTTACAGCCCTCAAACTTGCTTACAGGCTTACAAGGCATTGGATCAAATCAATTTGGCTTATTACTGGGTTACTTATCCATTCGGTAATCGATATACTCGATGTTTAGGCCAATAAAAATTGATTGTTGAAGGCCAAGCCTGTCTTTATCCTTTTAGCATTTATATGATATCCGCCAAGTTGTGTGCGTGATTATGGAAGTTACCAATGCCAGATTCGTACCTCGTTTTCAGAAGTGATACCTACCTTGCTTCTACAGACAAAATCTTCAACTTGAGAATCTTTTGGATTATCTAGATGGTAATATTTCTTTAAAGGAACTTCAAATTTACTGGACTTGCGAGAATCTACCAGCGTTATCAGATCAATATGTTTTACTGTTGAATTGTGCTTTGCTTGATCATGGGAAAGCACCTCATTAGTTCATTCGCCACTTTAGAAATACATTCTCTCACAAAGTGATCAAATATCTACAAAAATGGAGTTGGGTTGCCGGCCGGTCTCCGAACTGAATTCACAGCAGAAGTGAGCAGCTTCAATTTCTTGAAAATGATCCAGACTGCACAATACATAGGATATTTGGTTAGGTTGCTGGCTCTATATCACTTCATTTCTTTGATCAGTTTCTCAAGGGCTGAGGCTAGAACTCGTCAGTACAAATGGGAGGTCAACTATGAGTACAAGTCTCCTGATTGCTACAAGAAGCTGGCTATCACCATTAATGGAAGAACTCCAGGACCAACAATCTTGGCACAACAAGGTGATACAATTATAGTTGAGCTTAAAAATAATCTCTTAACTGAGAATGTTGCTATTCATTGGCATGGGATCCGTCAGGTATATGAAATCTTCCTGCATGCTTTATAAGTCCATTTCTTCATTAGATTGGTTCAGCTTGCTGGAAATCTTACAGACTAATGCAGTTTTAAATGTGACTAGATTGGAACACCGTGGAGTGATGGTACTGGAGGTGTAACCCAATGTCCCATTTTACCAGGAGAAATATTCATTTATAAATTTGTTGTGGATAGGGTAAGTTTGTTCCAATAGTTTTGGCAATGTTGATGAACAAATATCAACCAAATAAATTGCTAATTATTATATTTCCAGGCAGGAGCATACATATATCATGGGCATTATGGAATGCAAAGAGAAGCTGGGTTATATGGATCCATCATCGTATCGCTTCCTAATGGAGTTTCTGAACCCTTTTCCTATGATTATGATCGAACCATAGTCTTGAATGATTGGTACCACAAGAACACCAATGAACAAGCCACTGGCCTATCTTCCATACCCTTTGTTTTTGTTGGAGAGCCACAGGTAAAGAAAAATGAAGTGTGTTTTTCTTTGATCCTTACATTTAAGTGATACTGTTTTTATGGCAAATTATACATTTTTGTCCTGGCATATTTCAATGTACAGTCACTTCTTATAAATGGAAGAGGAAAATACAACTGCTCTCTCTTGACTGCTCCAATCTCTGAAGTTGAACAACTCTGTAATGCCACAGATCCAGAATGCTCTCCTTATGTGCTTACTGTTGTTCCAGGAAAAACTTATCGATTAAGGATTGGTAGCTTAACTGCGCTCTCTGCTCTTAGTTTGGAAATTGAGGTAATAAAACTTTTACAATCATCATTAATGATGATTCTGATTTTGATTTAATTATTAATTGTTACTAAACCTTAAATGCAGGGTCATGAAATGACTGTTGTAGAAGCTGATGGGAGCTATGTGGAACCATTTGTTACAAGAAACCTGTATATCTATTCTGGTGAGACCTACTCTGTCCTAGTCAAAACCAATCAAGACTCTTCAAGAAACTATTGGATTACTTCAAATGTGGTCAGTCGAAAACCTTCAACACCAACTGGCTTAGCTATTTTCAATTATTACCCAAACCATCCTCAAGAACTCCCTAAAACTCTTCCAACAACAGAGCCTCTTTGGAACGATACGAAATCAAGATTGGCTCAGAGTCTTGCCTTTAAGGCTCGCCAAGGTTTCATTAACACACCTCCTCCCACTTCAGACAGAGTAATTGTCCTTCTCAATACTCAAAACAAGATTGATGGTTACTATAAATGGTCTCTAAACAATCTTTCTCTCACTTATCCAACTACCCCATATCTTATTGCACTCAAAAAGAATTTGACCGATGCGTTCGATCAAAACCCACCTCCTGATGGATATGATTTTGCAAATTATGATATATACAGTGTTGCCAAGAATGTTAATGCTACTTCTAGCAACCGCATATACAGGCTAAAATTCAATTCAACAGTAGATATCATACTGCAAAATGCTAATACGTTAACTGTGAACAACAGTGAAACACATCCATGGCATCTTCATGGGCATGAATTTTGGGTGTTAGGATATGGGATGGGAAAATATAATTTGTCAAGTGATTGGAGAAAGTACAATATTGTGAACCCAATAATGAAGAACACAGTGCCTCTGCATCCTTATGGATGGACTGCTTTAAGGTTCAGAGCTGATAATCCAGGTGTTTGGGCATTTCATTGCCATATTGAGTCCCATTTTTATATGGGTATGGCAGTGTTGTTTGAAGAAGGGATAGAGAAGGTGGGCAAATTGCCTTCATCTATTATGGGTTGTGGCGAAACCAAAGGCTAAATCAGGCGATAGTTTTTTTTTTTTTTTGAACAAACCATTTGTGAATTTTAATTTGTACATTTACATGAAAGAATAAAGACAGGCAAAACCTGATCAATCATCTTCAGAATCATCTTTCAAGACTTGTAAAGTTCTTGCCAAAACTTAACATTATTTCATTACAAACTTAAATTTTCATTGGCCAAAAAAAAAAAAATTAGAAATTCAAGGAATAGTTTATTCTATTAGATTATATCCTATTCCAATTTTTCCCATAGATCTAATAATAATAGTATTTATGAAACACAAATTATTTAAGCGACAGATTTTTGTCCGACGGGCAATGGCTGATGAATAGTAGTGGGAATCAAGTGGAGATCTATTTTTCGTTTAACTACCAGGCCAAAAATATCAGACATGTCAAGACTTTCCGGCTTAGCTCCTCCAGGAAGTTCCCAATCAAAATGATTCAATAGTTGTGCAAGCAAAATCTCAATGATAGCCACAGCCATCTTTATACCAGGGCAAATTCTCTTTCCAGCCCCAAATGGAATAAATTCAAAATTAATACCGTTAAAATCAATTGAATTATCAAGAAATCTATCCGGATTAAATCTTTCAGGATCAATCCATGAATTAGAATCTCTTCCAATTGCCCAAGCATTGACAAGCACTTTAGTTTTGGGAGCAATATCATAACCATTAAGCTGAGATCTCTCACCACATTCTCTTGGAATCAATGTTACTGGAGGATGTAACCTTAGAGTTTCTTTGATAACTGACTTTAAATATTTCAATTCACTGAGATTTCTTCTTTCACTAAAAGCCTGTCTAACTTCTTCTTGTGCCTTTTTCATTATGCTAGGATTCTTTACCATTTCCGCCATTGCCCATTCAGCAGTTATTAACGACGTATCACTTGCGCCAGCAAACATGTCCTATATTTACAGTGCACAAATTAAATTTATTCAAATTAAAATCAGAAATTCTTCAAAGGAAAAGAATTGAAGTGTTTGGAGTAGTAACCAGAATAATAGCTTTGATGTTGTCTCTGGTTATGGGAAGTTGGAGATTTTCACGTTCTTGAATATCCAAGAGAACATCAAGAATATTATCAGCTTCAGCTGCCTTGTTGAAGTTGTGTTCATTTATAATTTCTTCAAGAATCTGGTCCGCTTCTTGATGAGCCTTATAAAGTGTAGAGCTCATCCCACTAATCACATGAATCAACTTAAAAGAAGGAAATGCGTCAGCCACACTGAAACCTCCAGCTGCTCTAATCGCTTTGTCGATGACCCTTAAGAACTGTTCCTGTTTCTTGAATTTCTTTCCGATTGATGTTTTGGCGATGATTCCATTTCCTAAAGACGAGAAAGTCTTGCTGAGATTTACAGGCGATCCAGCTTTTGAATATAAGAAATGGATGAAATTGGAAACTTCCTCTTCCATGACTGATTTGTAAGATCGGACACGCTTGGCGCTAAGCAGTTCAAGTATAGCAATTTTTTTCATTTGTTTCCAATAATCTCCGTATGGGGCAAATGAGATATCAGTTCGGTTGTAGAGCATGATATCAGCAGCGAGAAGAGAAGGTCTTCCAACGAAATGCATTTCTTCAGTTTTCAGAACTTGTTCGGCTAGTTCCGGCGAGGAAATTACTAGTGCTGGAACTTGGCCTAGATGGAGACGCATCACGGGACCGTAATATTTGGCCAAGTCTGCAAGGCGGCGATGAGGTTGTTGAAAGCCGGCCAACTGGTGAATGTTACCGATAAGAGGTAAACTCCAAGGTCCCGGTGGTGGATTATTGAGTATGAGTTTCTTCCATGCTTTTAATAGCATGAGAAAGAAAATGAACAAAGTTACAAGGAATGAGAGGATTTGGAATTGGTGCTCCATGATGATATGACCGTATCGAAATAATTCATTGAAATTTATAGTACTGTGTATGGATGGTTGAGATAAAATTATAAAAAATTTAGCAGTTTGAAATAAAATTAATTATTTATAATAAAAAATTTGGATTGTTTTAATCATTACGTCAAAATAGGTAAAATAATATATAGTAATAAATGTAATTTTAATTACATTATTAAAATTTATTTTTTTTAGATACTGAGCAAAACACATAATTAAATTAATTTATTTTTTAAATGTTGCACAAAGGGCGAGTTTATTATCCAATAAATTTTGATTGAGGACTGCTGAAAAAAAAATTGAAACTACTCACCATTTGATTTATCTTTTTTTTACAAATTTTTCAAATTTTATATGATTTTAAATATTTAAAAATAAATAACATTTATTAATTTATACGAAGTATTTAATAATTTTACATTTATATTTTTTTTAGAATAATATTTATACATATATTTATTTTTTAGCACATAAAATTAATTAAAAATTTTAAATATCAAATTAAATTGAAAAAAAAAAAAAAAGCACTCAATATATGGCTTCAAGAGCATCACATGGTAAATATTAATGTTTTTAAAAATGCCAAATGTTTGCCTATTTAGCATATTTCCACGCAAAAGACTTGCTTTTTGCAACTTTGAAAATATAATATAATAATAACAATAATTAATCAAATGTAAATTGATTATCTTTATTTATTTTTTTTCTTAATTTAAGATATGAAAGATGAAGAATTTTAAATTTTAAATTTGTGTCTATAATAGAATGATAAAAAATTTATTATAAAAAAAGCATTTTTGTTGTTAAAAAATATATAGGGGTTGGTATTAAACCCTTTCTATTTGGAGAACGTCACTTAAAATAACAAACTGAGTACTAACAATTTATATTCATAGACGGGATAAACTCAAAATCTGTATCATCAATTAAAAAATTAAGAAATCATCAAACAGACGTGATAGATATGATTACATTAAGTTTAATAATTAATTAAGAAGGAAAAGATGAACAATACTTCATTTATTTATATATATATTTTTTTTTGTTTAAGGAAAAAGTTAAGATATTGAATTTATTTATGTTCATATGGTACACCAGTGAGTGGGTTTAGATTTTGTACTACAAAAGAAAATAATATATATATTGAGGTGGACCTATTAGCTTGTAAAAGAATAGACTTGAACCATGTGCTTGTTAAATGATAGTAATAGAATTATAATGGAAAGGGAAATTAATTCAAAATAGCCTAAACCTTTTTATGTTAAAGGTAAACTCAATTTATTATATAAGCTTAATAATTTAATATTCTAATGCATATTAAATTGATTAATGATTAATTAACATATGGTGAAATGGTTTCCATTCTTTTTGTACAAAATTGATAATAACATGCAGCTGTGCATATTTGACTTTTGGTTCATTTCGTAGCTTTTAACTATGCGTGTAAATTAAACAAGTTACTACTTAATGCAATCGTGAATTATTTGAATTTAACTTCTAAAAAATACTTGAACCTCTAGTTTTATTAACTCAAGTAACAATTCAAATCAGTTTGAGTGATTAATATTTTATATAATTTTAAATATATTTTATATTATATAAAATAATTTATAAATTACAGATTTTATTAGCTAATATGGTAACAATTGTAAATATATGCAGAAACTGTATCTCTTGCATAATTGTATATCCTTGATTGATGTAACAAGGCATTATACTCGGCATATATATGTTTAGGAAGGTAAGAGATTTGGTTTAGATTTAGACTTGTACATAAATTAGGTTTCTGAGCAATGAAAGGGCAGAGAAAAACATATTTCTCCCAAAATTCTTCTTATCAGATTTAATTGTTTCTAAACCAAATGCCATCTCAATTTCAATTTATTAAAAAAAAAATTTATTATTAGCAACTTGATCATTGACAGAAGATACAATTGGAAGATAATGATATTTCAATATTTTTAAATCACAACATATATAAATTAAATATTTATATAGAGCAATATTATGGTGGAGCATTGAGGATATGAACTAGTCGGTGTTAGTGAATAGTGATCATGGATCAATCCTGCAGGGGAATGGGATCTACGAGTAAAGACATGATACGCTTCTTAGTCTCTTTATTTTGAGCACCAAATCCATCACCATGCTGGTAGATGCATTGAGACATCCTTGCTAAGTTCATTGTCATTCTCATCAAAGTTCTTGAGAACATGTTGTTTGTAATTTGTTCTTCATTTATCTTCTTCCATGCTTCACTAATCAAATTATGTATGTGTTTGCGAGCTTCCTCTTCTGTACCTCCATTTTCATGCATATAACATTGGATTGATTTTGGATTATCACCTCTTTTTAGCTCATGCTGAATTAAAATATAGAAAATAAAAGTATTAAATTCAAATAAATAGAGAAATTTAAAAAATAAATAAATAATTTAATTTAACGTACCGATGATGTTCCTAGATCATCTGCAAGCCTTGTGATCAAGGATGAGTATCGAATTATATTGGGATACTCTTTTAAGCTTTCTGAAACTTGGTCTGTTATTTGATTTGTGGCAGTAAAGTATGCATGGACTAATAGCAGTGGTGCAGATATAGAAATATATGCATTATTCAAATATTCTTCTAGAGTTGGTGTATATCCATTTGCATACCACTTGGCCTCCAATAAATATGTTTTACATAAAGTTCCCCACTGAAAAATTTAAAATAAAAATAAGGTCTTTTTTTTACAGGTGCGTAAAAGAAGAAAAGGTGAAATTTTCGAAATTATTACCTCTTTCTTTAAGTAAGGAATGATATGGAGTCCTTGGTCCTTAAGAATGTCAAAAGCCATTTCATTTATGGTGTTGTATAAAGCAAGAAAACATATTTTCATGTACTCTGGAAGTTGATCCATTGCATTGACATCCCATCTGAATAATTAGACAATTAATAATTAATTAATATAAACTACTATGATGTTAATTAAATTATGGTACACGTGAGATTTATTTGGAATTAAACTGACCTCACAACTGCATCTGTAAATAACTCCAACTCATCCAAAGTTCCATAAACATCATAAATATCATCAATTACAGTAACAAGAGCACCAACTCTCGAAAGTATTCTGCGGAAATATCCAAACTGAGGTTCAAAAACTCCACCAACCGTCCATAAGAATCCCTCCATTGGCCTGGCTCTAACAAAGTCCAATTTCTCGGCAAGTTCTGTCTTCTTCCACCAACTTTTTTTTTTTTTTTTTACATATGCATTATGCCATGTGAATGGTAGTAATTAATTAATTGATCGAGATACACAGAAAAATTGAAAAATTAATATAAATAATAATACTGTCGATATCTCACCTAGAAGCATTCTTCAAATCCTCCTGGTGAATAGCTTGGACCATATTAAAATCTAATTTTGCAAACTCAAGAAGCATAGGATTCACGCAAGGGTTATTCTCATAAGCATCAATGAACCACCTGGCCTCTACCCTTTGCATCCTCCAATGTAATGGAAGCTCTAGGGCATGTTCGGCCATAACCAAAAGATACTCATCTTCGCTACTAGTATTAGTAGTAGGAATAATGTTCTTTTTATTCCTGAGATATAATATTTGGAGACTCTTGAAAGCAAAATCTCTTGCCTCTTCTAAGACACTGTCACCTTGTGCATTGAGGAATGTAGCTTCATATAAATATAAAAGTCCCTTCAAATCTTCACCAAGGCATGCCTTGAAATTTCCTTCCTCGTCCTTGAAATTATTAAAAACTTCTACAATTATACAACATAAAATATATCAATTATATTTAATTATGATATATGGCACTAGTTAATGAACAGATAATAATTAATTCACATTGAATTAAATTAATTAGATCAGGGAAAAAAAAAAAAAACAGAGGATTTTGGACTTATATACCTTGAGATGCATTAAAACCTTGCTGTCTTAGAAGTCTGAATTCAAGAGCGGTGGCATACAATAAGTGTGGATGAATATCATTTTGATTATTTATTGTATGGTTGTTAATATTAGCATTGTATATAGTCTTCAATGCTCTTTCTATTTCATCCTCAAAATGGTAAGCAACTCCAAGTCTTTGCAGAGTATCAATTATCTCAAGTTGATCCAAAGGATTTGTTGCTTGCTCAATCATCATCTTCTTCACTTCTCCTTTCATCTTGTTGATTCTTGTGACATATGGCTCTCCCTACAACATGCACATATACTAATTAATTAACTACAAGCTGATACTGTTGTTACCGTAATGAAAAATTTTTAAGTAAATTGAATTTACCATATATTGACTTGTTAATGATTGAAGAAAATGATTGCTCCAATTAGAAGGGCGGTAGTTGGCAGATCTTCTAGCAATAATTTTTTCAGAAGAAATGTCGGTGGCAGTGGCACACCGAATAAACCATCGAGGGCTTGATAATCTGAGGGAAGTTGTAGGACTTGTAATCCGTGGCTGCCTAGTGAAAGTGAAGAAAGGGAATATTGTATTATGGCTGGCGACACCCATAATTTTAGAATACCTCCTTTTGATTTTCTATCTGAGACTAATACAATACTATTATTAAGGATTAAACTTGTATATTTAATGTCGAGATGAACCAATAATGGTTTGCAATCTTTTTATAGACTAGAATTGACAAGTACTTGCTTAATAGGAGTCACAGCCTCATTAGTCCATATTATATCACGTGAAAAATTAAATTTAAAACAAGTATATTTTACTTCTGGAAATTTCCATTTTTGTTTTTTATTCTGTGGAAAATACATTTTTGGGGTTTGGTAATAAAATAGAATCACGTCTATTTGTTTTTATTATAAAAGGAAAAGCAATATCTCAAATCTCTTGCTAATCCCACTAACCAAATCATTTATAATTTAAAAAATTTGAATTTCAAATCTTCCGCTTTTCACTTTTTTAAATTTGCTTTTTGTATCCAATCAAAAATAAAATATTCATAAATAAATAAATAATTCTCTTTTTTTATTTGATTAGCAATTACATTTATTTGCTTTTACATAATTAGCAATTACGTCTATTTTTTCTCATCATATTAAATTGGTCAAATGACAAAAATATGCCATTTAAAAAATTTATTTACCCATATATGCTAGTTTCAAAAATATTTACCCATATATGCCACTTTAAGAGTGGAAACCATAAAACCGGAAGTCAAACTTCCGGTTTTGTGGCCTAAAATCTGCAGGCCCTTTTGTGTAGAAAACCGGATGTTTGACATCCGGTTTTTTTGCACACGTGGCAACAGAACCGGATGTTAAACATCCGGTTTCTAAATTCCACCCGGATTAAGTAATTTTTTTTATATTTATTATATGTTTTTTAAGTAAATATAGTAAGTAATTTTTTTTAAATTTATTATAAATTTTTTAAAGCATATTTATTATGAGTTTATCATTTATAATGAATTATTTTTATGGTAAGTAATTTTTTTAATATTTTTTATAAATTTTTTAAAGCAAATATTTATTATAAGTTTATTTCTTATAATAAAAAGTGGTCATTTATAAATTTAATTGACAAATTTTTTATCAATAATATTTTGTTAATTAATAATTATTTGAAATTACAAATATGTGAACTAAATATTTAGGTGAAATAATTTTATTTTATAAATAATAATATATGTATATCATTTAGAATGAATTTTTATTTTTAATAGATTTGATGATTTTTGTGATATAAAATTTGTTATTATGAAATAACAATTATTAAGAAATAAGTGAAATAATAATTTAATTAGTTTTATATTTATTTAAATTACATTAGTGTATAATTTTTTTAAAATTTTTGTTTGGATTTCGGAAAAACTAAACAAATAAATGACATTAGTGTATAATATTTATGATAAGAAAACAAATACAAATTTTCAATAATAAATTTTAAGGAATATTTATACAATTTTTCTTTTACAGATGGGACTCTACATGCAGGTAGCACAGAAACCGGATGTTTGACATCCGGTTTCTTGCCACGTGTGCAAAAAACCGGATGTCAAACATCCGGTTTTCTGCACACCTGCAGACGCCCAGCATTGCGCACAAAACCAGAAGTTTGACTTCCGGTTTTGTGGTCTCCACCCCCTGAAAATTCAAAAAAATAGCATATATAGGTAAATAAATTTAAAACTGGCATATATGGGTAAATAAAATTTCTAACTAGCATATTTTTGTCATTTTCCCTATTAAATTTGCTTTTTGTATCCAATCAAAAATAAAATATTCATGAATAAATAAAAAAATTCTCTTTTTTTATTTGATTCTAAAAAATAATTAAATCTTAATCAATAAAATAAAGTTTTTTAATTACTCTAATTAGCTTGCAAAACTAAATTTCAGTCACCCAATAAACAGCACTTGACTCCTTAGCTATATAGCAATGACACATAGCGCACATTATAATATTTATTATGTAGCCAATCCAACTAGGAATAATGTCTCCATTATAATATAAAGAGACAACTCTCAACGATGAAACTATTAAATTAATTACCATGATTTGGATAAATAATAATAATTTGGTGTTTGAATTTTCTCTCTTTTTTTTTTTTTTTTTTTTATTTAAGGTGTCATAATCATATATGAAATGGAGAAAAATATCATCTCATTAATTATGATTAAATAATAAACATCTATTCAAACAAAATGATTAATTTTGTAGGTTATTTTTGGTTCGCAAAATATAATATACAAAAAATAGAATAATTATTCTTGAGTAATAGAATAGGATAGAAATAGAATAATTATTTTAATTTTATAATTTGGTTCATAGTATACAGAATAACTATTCTATTCATATATATGAATATAATATTCTTATAAATTAATTTCACTATTAATATTAAAATTAAATATAATTTTATTCAAAAAATAATTTAAATGCATAATAAATAAAATTTTTATTTATCTTAAAATTTAAAAAATAAAAATGAAAATCTAAAAAAAAAGACAATAGTAATGAGTTTGGACTTGTCAATATTTTTTAAAAATAAAAATGAAAATACTTTATTTCATAATTTAAAGAATACTAATTTTTTTATGAAATATATATTTTATGAAAATTGTTAAATTGCTATTCTATAAAATTAATATTATTTGTCTAAAATTTGAACCAAAAGATGAAACAACTATTCAACGTTTTATTCGTTTCCTGAAGTAAAAATAGCCATAGTGTTTTTATTGCCGCAGTATCACTATTGACTCTTCTCATCTCAATCACTTTACGAATCATTATAATCAAGCCATCCACTTGCTCAAAAATCATAATTTCATGATGGTTATCATGGAGCAGCAAATCCATATCCTCTCATTCTCAGTCCTGATAGGATTTTTCATTTTTGTTTTGATGTTGTTAAAATTTTGGAAGAAACCCAAAAAAAATAATCCTCCACCAGGACCTTGCAAGTTACCCTTGATAGGTAACATCCATAAATTGGCTGGCGATGATCAACCTCATCGCCGGCTTAGAGATTTGGCAAAAAATTATGGAGCCGTAATGGGTTTTCAGCTTGGGCAAGCTCCTGCAGTAATAATTTCCTCAGCAGAAATAGCCAAACAAGTATTGAAAACCCAGGAAATACAATTCATCGAGAGACCCTCTCTCTTGGCTGCAGATATCATGCTTTATAATCGTACAGACATTATATTTGCTCCTTATGGAGACTACTGGAGACAAATAAAAAAAATTGCCATTTTGGAGCTGCTCAGTTCAAAGCGTGTGCAATCATTCAAATCAGTGAGAGAAGAAGAGGTCTCTAATTTCATCAAATTCTTATACTCAAAAGCCGGTTCGCCTGTGAATCTTAGTCATAATCTCTTATCCTTAACAAACGGAATCATCGCAAAAATTTCCATTGGGAAGAAATTCAAGAAGCAAGAAGAAATTATTAGAGTTATAACAGATGCCATTGTAGCAGCAGGAGGCTTCAGTGTTGCAGATGTGTTTCCTTCTTTTAAACTGCTTCACTTGATCACTGGGACGAGCTCTTCTCTTCACCGGATTCATCGAGGCGCAGACGAGATTCTTGAAGAAATCATAAATGAACACAAATCAAACAAGGCAAAGACTGAAGCCGATAACATTTTAGATGTTCTGTTGGATATTCAGCAGCATGGGAATCTTGAATCTCCCTTGACCACAGACAACATTAAAGCTATCATTCTGGTCCGTTATTGGTATATGTATATATATATAATTTATATCTTAAAAATTAATCCCATCCTAATCCTATTGATTGTATGTACGTAGGAAATGTTTGGCGCGGCAAGTGACACATCGTCGGTAACGGCTGAATGGGCAATGTCAGAAATGATAAAGAACCCTTCTGTCGTAAAAAAAGCTCAACAAGAAGTGAGAGACCTCTTTAGTGAAAAGGGAGACGTAGATGAAGCTAACCTTCATGAATTAAAATATTTGAAGCTAGTTATCAAAGAAACATTAAGATTACATCCTCCGCTTACATTGATGCCAAGAGAATGCAGCCAGAGATCTCAACTTAATGGATATGATATTTATCCTAAAACTAGAGTTCTCATCAATGCATGGGCGATAGGAAGAGATCCTAATTCATGGACTGATCCTGATAGATTTTATCCAGAAAGATTTCTTGATAGTTCAATTGATTTCAAAGGCACTGATTTTGAGTTTATTCCGTTTGGGGCTGGAAAAAGAATGTGTCCTGGCATAACAATGGCGATGGCTAATATTGAGCTTATGCTTGCACAATTACTGTACCATTTTAATTGGAAACTTCCAGGTGAAGCCAAACCAGAAAGTCTTGACATGTCTGAGTTTTTTGGTCTTGCAGTTAAGAGAAAAGTAGACCTTAACCTCATTCCCATCCCATTTATTAGTAATAATTAGCCAAATAGAATTGTATTCAAGTGACCTTTGAGATGTTATGCTAGTGTGCTGCTGTTCTTTGCTTCAGGGCTTAATTTGCCCTTTTATGCAATTAAAATAAATAAAACTATTTTTAGAGTATCTTTCGGGCACTCTATTCACGAAGGTATAAAATAAAATATAGTAAATTGCAAGTTTGATGAAATTATTTCTATTATTTTAATATGATCGTATGTGTATATATTTTTATGTTATTATATAGGTAGGCCAAAAGAGCCTATGAACTCACATAGGGTTGGAATCTTGAATGGTATGAACTCAAATAGTGATGCTTAAATTATATACTTGAGATATTTTTGGTTTAATTTGAAAAAAAAAATTCTGATGTATAATATTTATCTCATACAATCATATATTAAATTAGTGAGTGGAGATATATTTTAGTTAATATAATTTATAAAAATATCAATACCCATTTTTACTCCATATATTTTTATCTCATTAAATTGATATATGCTACAATAAGACTTAGTCCACATAAAATAGAGACATTTATGAAAATATACTTTTAAGTCAATTGGGTCACACAATACTCAATTAACAATCTTAAAACTTTGATTTTATACTTTCTTTGATACTAACACACCCACTCTACGTTCTCTCTTTTTCTTTCTGTTTTTTTATTTTGCTTTGCTCTTGCCTCTAGGATTTCCACCTAGGTTACCCTCCGGTGGCCTAGGCCACTAAAAAGACTCCCCTTTTTCCTTTTTTCTTAGTGATTATCTTTCTTTTTTTGTTGTTTTCAATTTTTCTCTCTTGTTTTTTGTAGAATTTTGATGCCAGTTCGAATTGAATTTCATGTTTTTTGAATCCTCAACTGCGTCAACAGTGCCGCTCTAATTTCCAGCGACTCTCTCCGGATTTCCCAACAACCTACCTTCATCTCTATTCTAGTTAGGTGCAGTGACAATTAGAGGAGAGAACAATTGGCTAGTTTTGACTTTGGGTTGACGTGATCTATACTCCTCTTTGCCAATTTGTTTGAGTTGCGTTCTTTAACCCTTGAAAACGCTTGTATCTGAAATAATTTTATTAAAGAATAATTCTCATTCCGATTGCTGTACAAGGTGTACCAGCTGAATATATATAGAGGAGAGACGTTAAAATAATATCATAATTGCCTATTCTAGAGACCAAGAGATATGGCAGTATTCTTTACTATATTTGACAAGATCTTTTTATTTATGGAAAAGGCCGTTGTTGGAGTGGTGCAAATGGAAGGAGACGTTGGCTTGTAAAAGGAAAGATTTATGGCTCTGATTGAGGAGACCGTTGGATTCAATATAGAAAGTGCAAGCTGTTGAGAAGCAGCCTTGGTGGATTGTTGTTGACTTTCTTCACCCTTTCTCAAGCTGGAGGAAATGACAGAGTGGACTCCAAGCTTGTCTCGAAAATTCATGAAGGGAACAACAGGCAGTGGTTTTGTGAAGATATCAGCAATTTGTTAAGATGAAGGTATGTAACGAGTAATTAAGGCACCGACAGCAACTTTCTCGCGGACAAAGTGATAGTCAATTTCAATGTGTTTGGAATGCGCATGGAAGACTAGATTTATCGTCATATATAAAGCGCTCTTGTTGTCATAAAAAAGTTGAGGAGCTTGTGGTAGACTAACTCCAATGTCACGAAGGAGGAATTGAATCCAAACTAATTCTGCGGTTGTGGATGCTAAGGCTCGATATTCGGCTTCAGCACTAGATCGAGATACCGTAGGTTGTTTCTTTGAACACCAAGATATGCAATTAGCTCCAAGATAGATACAGTAGCCTGTTGTACTGCGTCTCGTTGTTGGACAACCAGCCCAATCTGCATCACAAAAACCATAAAGAGAGAGAGTACTATGTTTTAAAAAAGAAAGACCAAAGTGAAGAGTGCCTTTAAGATATCTAAGGATACGTTTTACTGCTTTCATGTCACCAATAGTTGGATTTTGAAGAGTTTGGCACACTTTATTGACAGCGTGGACAATGTCAGGTCTTGTGTAAGTCAAGTATTGTAAGGCACCTACTAAACTGCGATATTCAGTGGCTTTGATGGGATCCGACTCTGTTGGTGTTATTTGAGACTTAAGGGCCATAGGCGTTTTATAATGGGAGCTGTCAAGTAATTTGGCTCATTGGAGAATTTCTTTAGCATATTGACTTTGAGAGAGTGTAATTCCTTGTTGATTTCTTTGAACTTCAATACCAAGAAAGAAATGTAATTCCCCAAGATCTTTAAGCGCAAATTCTGTGCCAAGCTTATTGATGAGCAACTGAATGAATGTCTCATTATTTCCTGTGAGCACAATGTCATCCACATAAATAAGCATTAGTACAATTATATGATTATTGCGTAAAATAAATAGTGAAGAATCAGTTGTGCTACAAACAAATCCAAGATGAAGTAAATATTGGGATAATCTATTAAACCATGCTCGAGGGGCTTGTTTAAGCCCATAGAGAGATTTATTTAATTTGCACACAAACTCTGAGTTTTGAGGATTCTTAAAGCCAGGTGGTTGCTCCATGTAAACAACTTCCTTAATATGGCCATGTAGGAAGGCATTTTTGACATCAAGTTGTCGTAGTTTCCAATTTGAAGTGGTAGCAATGGCTAAAACCACTCGAATTGTGGTAGCTTTGACCACAGGACTGTATGTTTCTTCGTAGTCAAGCCCTTCTATTTGAGAGTATCCCTGAGCAACGAGACGAGCCTTGTAGCGTTCTATAGTGCCATCCTCCTTGAATTTAATCCGGAATATCCATTTTGACCCAATGACATTGGTGTTTGATGGTCTTGGCACCAACTGCTAAGTATTATTTTCATGTAGAGCTTGGATTTCCTGATTCATGGCTTCTTTCCAATGGGGTATTTGTAAGGCTGTTTTGTAAGATTTTGGAACTTGCACATCGCTACATGTGACAAGAGCAACATTGTTGCGTTTGGACCGAATCAGTTGAGTTGCTTTAGCAAGTTCAGGATCTAGATGTGGATTTTGGCGGAGCTGTGCACGAGTAATCATAGGTTGTGTGTGTGAATTCGAACTATCACCAGCAAAAGAGAAATCAACGATGAGATGCTGGCTTAAATATGGTAAATTGATAAATAAAGATGGAGATGTTTCTTGAGAAGTGGGACTTGTATTTAAATTTGCAGCTGTGGTGGGAACTGAATTTTGCTTTTCTTGTGATGCCAAAGGAATTTTTGTATCCAGAGAGGAATCATGAGCGGGACTAGAATTATTTGGGGCTGCGGTGTTTGAGATTTCTTGGGCAGGTGGAGTCATAGAAGCTTCTTGATTTATATCAATATTTTTAGATGCTGAATTGTCAAGAGGTGGGACAGGTGTCATCGTTTGTTCTTGTGGAGAATTAGTAATTTTAGCGTTGTCATGTGTAGAGTTGCTAGGACAAGCGAGAGGGTATGTTGCTACTTGAATAGATTGCCCTTTCTCAATGAGATGTGTGGGACTCATCCGCCCTTTCTCAACTTGATTAAATCGCACTTGTTCAATGTTGTCAGGAAAGAAAGTGACTTCTAATTCCTTTGGATCATCATTAATTGAAGAAGGGGAGTAAGGAAAACAATTTTCATCAAACACTACATGACGGGAAATATATACTTTGTTAGTTACAGGACATAAACAACGATACCCTTTATGAATAGGGCTATAACCAATAAATATGCAAGGATACGATTTCTTGGCAAATTTATTTTTTCCTTGATCAAGAAGATAAGGAAAACACCTGCAGCAAAAAATTCTCAATATACTATAGTTAAGGTCATGATTAAATAACTTAGAATATGGAGATTTCATATTAAGTGTAGATGAAGGCATGCGATTAATTAAAAAAGTGGCAGTGAGAAAAGCATCAACCCAATATTTAGGTGGCATATGAGCTTGAAAAAGGAGAGTGAGCCCGGTCTCCACAATATGACGATGTTTTCTTTCGGCAACTCTGTTCTGTTGTAGAGTGTGAGGGCAAGAGAATTGGTGATGTATACCGCAATTAGACAAATGACTTTCAAAAATAAGAGAAGGAAATTCACCTGCACCATCACTCTGAAAAATTTTAATTTTTCGTTCAAATAAATTTTCCACTTGTTTCTGAAACTTAAGAAAGACTTCAAAGAAAACAGACTTTTGTTTCAAAGGAAATATCCATGTATAACGAGTGCAATCATCCACAATAACGGCATAATATTTAAAGTTTTGGCAAGAGAGGAAAGGAGCAGGGCCCCATAAGTCACAATGTAATTTGTCCAAAGGAAAATCAGCAGTTTTATTTGACAAAGAAAATGGAAGTTTACAACTTTTGCCCATTTGGCAACTAGCACAAATGGTTTTTGGTTGTTCCCAACTTGAAACATTAATTAAATTCTTGGAATGTAAAGTTTTCAGGAAATTAGAATGCAGATGTCCCATGCGTTGATGCCAAACATTTTAAGAGACTCCTTTATAGACGGTAAAGGCTTTGTGATTGTAGTCTAGTGCATATAACCCATTATGCTTATAGCCTCTAGCAAGAACCTTTCCCTGTTGAGACTTGATAAAGAATTGGTTAGCATCAAAGATAATATAGCAAGCATTATCTGCAGTTAACTTAGCTACATAAATAAGATTCTTTTTAATTTCAGGTACTACTAAAACATTTTTAAGCTTAATGATACCATTATTTGTTTCAATTTTACCTTCTCCAGTATGACTTATATGCAAATTTTCTCCATTACCAACAATAATAGAGTCATTTCCATTATATTGAGTTAGTTTTGAAAGTTTACCTGGATCATTAATGATGTGTGTAGTGGCTCCTGAGTCAGCATAAAGATTTGGGTCATCACCTTGAGTTACATTCATGGCTGCCAGAGCCTTGTGGAGTTGGTCCTCTGGTTGAATGGAGTGGTCGAATCGGTTCCAACATTCAATAGCAGAGTGGTTGTGTTTTCCACAGATTTGGCATATGATGGTGACCTGGTCTTGCTTGCTGTTTTTATTGTCAATGGTGTGTCCATTGAGTTGTTCTCCACGGTTGGTATTATTATAGTTGGTTCGAGAACTATATCTTACTGCAGGATTAAATCCTCGTCCACGAGAACTGAATCTGCCTCCATTCCTACCACGACCTCTTCCTCTTTGTATAAAATAAGCTTGATCATGTCGAGGATTGGGATTTTGATCGATGGTGTTGTTGAAGTTTAATTGTTCATAGGCTTGTAGTGCCATGACAAACTGGTGAAATGAAGGATAAGGCGGTTTTGTAAGCATAGCAGTGCGAAAGTCCTGATATTTAGGTCCAAGACCCCTTGCAAGTTGAAATACTTTCTTTGTTTCATCAATTGGCTTCTTGATAGCAACTAAGCTGTCACAGAGTCCCTTGAATTTCTTCACGTAGTCATCAATGGAGAGGTTGCCTTTTTGTAGGGACATGAGAGTCTCATTTAAAATCATCTCCTTTTCCACCGTAATGGGGAGAATTTGCTGTTCTATAGACTTCCACACCTTGGAGGCTGAACCAACATCTTCAAGAGTAACAAGTACTTCAGTTTCGATGTTTTTCATCAAAAAGGTAGTGAGAAGGCCATCATTCCTCTTCCATAAGAGGTAATTTGGATTAGTCTCAATTTTGTCTTCCTTTGTTATTTCTTGTGAAGGTTTGCTACCTTCAATAAGGTGGTGTGCCATGTTTATACTCTGAATAAGTGGCTCCATTTGTGAACGCCAAAGAAGAAAATTCATGTTGTCTAGTTTCAAAGATATTAGGCTGGAACATTAATGAAGAGTTTGGAGAGATAGTTTAGATTCTTCATTTATTTTGATAAGAGCAATGTTGGCCATGAGAATTGATGTGAATGAGTTACTTGCAAGCTCTAATACCGTGAAATAATTTTATTAAAGAATAATTCTCATTCCGATTGCTGTACAAGGTGTACCAGCTGAATATATATAGAGGAGAGACGTTAAAACAATATCATAATTGCCTATTCTAGAGACCAAGAGATATGGCAGTATTCTTTACTATATTTGACAAGATCTTGTTATTTATGGAAGAGGCCGTTGTTGGAGTGGTGCAAATGGAAGGAGACGTTGGCTTGTGAAAGGAAAGATTTATGGCTCTGATTGAGGAGACCGTTGGATTCAATATAGAAAGTGCAAGCTGTTGAGAAGCAGCCTTGGTGGATTGTTGTTGACTTTCTTCAGTATCCTTCAAGGCAATGACCATTGAAACAAAGGGATTTAGGCCTTTGTCAAGTAAACCCTAGATCTGATTTTGTTATTCTGGAGTGGGCTCCTATTGAAACTTATTGATGCAAACATTTTGGGGATGGTTTAGGTGCTTCTCCCCTTCTAGTGGCAATAATATTGCTCTTTAGGTCCCAAGCAGCAATGACTATGGAGGTTGTGGCTATAGGTTCTAGAATAGAGTAGGTGTACTAAGGGTATTTGCATAATTTGTGCGTTTGTTTCTTCATAGCTATCAGGGTTGTGCTTGTTAGTTTGAGCTTGAAGTCCATGTGTAAAGATCAAATTTGCATAGTTGGCTTAGGACATTGAGTCATATTACTTCTATTAATGTACTTGATGGGTCTCCCCCCATAGTAATATTTGATGTACTGACTTGAGTTTCATACCTCATAAGTATTAGTCTATTTTTTCTTTGGGAAAAAAATTGAACTTTCTTTTCTACCTTTTAAAAGATTCCATTAATTTATGGACAAGATTTGACCTAGAAATGATCTCACCATAAGATTTAATCTTTTTATGGATTGTTTGATATATCCGCATTGAGTTATTGCACTATTTAATAATTGGCATTTATAATAAGTATTTAATAATTGGCATTTAATAATTGGCATTGGGATAAGTCTCTTAGTCGGTGGTGGATGGGATATGAACTAGAGAAGAGATGCAAGTTTCCAATCAGAGGTAATTTTCTTGGGCCTGGAGGTAGATTATTTTTAGTTTTATTTTTTGATATTTGAAATATTTTCAAGACTATGAGGATAGAGAGAAGGGATGAGAATATTAATGGCAAGGAAGGGAATTGAATTTCCATGGAGGTGGAGAAGAGAAAGAGATGAAATTAATATATTGAGCGGCTTAATTATGGTGAAATGGTTTGCATCATTTTTATGAAGAACTAATCCTTTAGAATATATCACATCTTATTTAAATACAAATAATAATAGACTTTTCAATTTTAACAACTAATTTTCAAGGTTGATACTACATAAATTCTAACATTTGTAACTCTAAACTCTAATATTTGTAATATGATATTTTGCCTATAGAAAATTTTTTTTAATTATATGAATCTAAATATTAATTAAATTTAATAAAAAATTATTTTTATCTAATTGCCACTTGAATTAATATGGAAATGTATACTCCCTGCACCTTAATAGCAGGGAGATTTCAATTCCCATTCCCAGTGGCCTTTTTCAATTCCAGCCATTGACCATTTGACTTTTGGTTAACTTTGATGTCTATTGGTTCAATTGACGACTTTTGCTTTTCCATTTTTCTTTTCTTTACCTACCATTGTGGAAGTTGGAATTATCAGCATAAAAAAAAATAAATTCCTTTCACCCATTCAAAATTAAAATATTCATAAATCATTAAAATAAATGAACAAATTCTCTTACAAATAAAATCAAAAACTTTTTCATTACGCTATAATGAGCTTTGAAAACTAAATTTCAGCCACCCAATAAGCAACAATTGACTCCTTTGATAGCAATGACACATAGCACATTCCATAAGTCATATGTTAGCTAATACTGGCCCCATAACCAAACGACTCTCAAAAGATCTTTTTTATTTAAAAATATCTCAATAATAAATTTTGTAAAATCTATAAATTATAATTTAATTTTTTACTTAGTTTCATTACATAAATTTATCATACTCCAAAACCTTAAAAAATAGAAATTTTAAAAACTCAAATATGATGTGGATTTTTGTTTAAATCTGTAAATTTTATTTAAATTTATAAATTTAAAATTTATCATGCTAAACGATTGACACCTAAATTAATTTTCATCATTTCATTGATATTTGAATTTTCCCAAATTTTCTATTTTAAGTGTCATGATAATGATTAATTTCATGGTAATTTTACACCACAGTTATTATTGACTGTTCTCAACTCAATAATTCAAATTATTTATAAATATATATTATTATTATTATAAAAAGTCATTTCAAATTATTTATGTTAATTTTTTCTCAAATCAAAAACATAGATTGAATCTTTGGCAGAAAAAACAACATATATTGAATTAGTTTTATGGTACGTTGTTATTTTTTTAATGAATATATTCAATATAGTCAACGCTTAACTTTGCATATCTTTGATTTTCCAGCATAAATTTCCAAGCTGCATGTTTTTGACTAAGCAAGTGATCTTCCATATCATTTTCCAGACTTCTGTTTTCTATCCTGTGACCTGACTGTTGATACCTATAGTTAATAGTTATTGCCCTATTTTCTTAAGTTGACGCAGCTACGATTATATATATATAATACTTTGGAATTTAAATTATTCGCTTGTACATTATGATAAAATTAATTATTTTTTTATAATATCAAATAAATGAAAAAAAAAATCGAAAGGAAGAAAACTAGCCCCGAAATATTAGCTTTGAAGGAAATGAAATATGATCGGAGGGAGAGATCGTACATGCCATATGCAAATATTTAATTTAATTTTTTTAGTACCGAATGAAAGAGAGTCCTGTTGGTTTAATCTAAAAAACTTGATTATTAAATCATAAATTAATTATTTTTTATTTATTTTTAGTATTGCCCAAAGAAGAATCTAAAATGGAAAAAGATATAATTTATATTTATTATCGAGTTATTAATGATTTATGGTCAGGTCATGTCTAAATATGTAATTATTTTGAAAAAAAAAGAATAATTAAGCAAATTTTTTATTTTTTAGACAAATTCAGTTCTTACAAAAATTTGAATTCAAAATTTTTCAACTATGAAAATTATTCCAATACCATTGAATTATTCCAATACCATAGAATCAAAAACTGTTTTTTTTTTAAAGAGAATTAAACCAAAGAAGAATCTAAAATGGAAAAAGATATAATTTATATTTATTATCGAGTTATTAATGATTTATGGTCAGGTCATGTCTAAATATGTAATTATTTTGAAAAAAAAAATAATTAAGCAAATTTTTTATTTTTTAGATAAATTCAGTTCTTACAAAAATTCGAATTCAAAATTTTTCAACTATGAAAATTATTCCAATACCATTGAATTATTCCAATAACATAGAATCAAAAACTGTTTTTTTTTAAGAGAATTAAACCAAAGACTTGGGTAAAGCAAACAATTTTTGTAGGGACATGAGAGTCTCATTTAAAATCATCTCCTTGTCCACCGTAGTGGGGAGAATTTGCTGTTCTATAGACTTCCACACCTTGGAGGCTGAACCAACATCTTCAAGAGTAACAAGTACTTCAGTTTCGATGTTTTTCATCAAAAAGGTAGTGAGAAGGCCATCATTCCTCTTCCATAAGAGGTAATTTGGATTAGTCTCAATTTTGTCTTCCTTTGTTATTTCTTGTGAAGGTTCGCTACCTTCAATAAGGTGGTGTGCCATGTTTATACTCTGAATAAGTGGCTCCATTTGTGAACGCCAAAGAAGAAAATTCGTGTTGTCTAGTTTCAAAGATATTAGGCTGGAACATTGATGAAGAGTTTGGAGAGATAGTTCAGATTCTTCATTTATTTTGATAAGAGCAGTGTTGGCCATGAGAATTGATGTGAATGAGTTACTTGCAAGCTCTAATACCATGAAATAATTTTATTAAAGAATAATTCTCATTTCGATTGCTGTACAAGGTGTACCAGCTGAATATATATAGAGGAGAGACGTTAAAACAATATCATAATTGCTTATTCTAGAGACCAAGAGATATGGTAGTATTCTTTACTATATTTGACAAGATCTTGTTATTTATGGAAGAGGCCGTTGTTGGAGTGGTGCAAATGGAAGGAGACGTTGGCTTGTGAAAGGAAAGATTTATGGCTCTGATTGAGGAGACCGTTGGATTCAATATAGAAAGTGCAAGCTATTGAGAAGCAGCCTTGGTGGATTGTTGTTGACTTTCTTCAGTATCCTTCAAGGCAATGACCATTGAAACAAAGGGATTTAGGCCTTTGTCAAGTAAACCCTAGATCTGATTTTGTTATTCTGGAGTGGGCTCCTATTGAAACTTATTGATGCAAACATTTTGGGGATGGTTTAGGTGCTTCTCCCCTTCTAGTGGCAATAATATTGCTCTTTAGGTCCCAAGCAGCGATGACTATGGAGGTTGTGGCTATAGGTTCTAGAATAGAGTAGTTGTACTAAGGGTATTTGCATAATTTGTGCGTTTGTTTCTTCACAGCTATTAGGGCTGTGCTTGTTAGTTTGAGCTTTAAGTCCATGTGTAAAGATCAAATTTGGATAGTTGGCTTAGGACATTGAGTCATATTACTTCTATTAATGTACTTGATGGGTCTCCCCCCATAGTAATATTTGATGTACTGACTTGAGTTTCATACCTCATAAGTATTAGTCTATTTTTTCTTTGGGAAAAAAATTGAACTTTCTTTTCTACCTTTTAAAAGATTCCATTAATTTATGGACAAGATTTGACCTAGAAATGATCTCACCATAAGATTTAATCTTTTTATGGATTGTTTGATATATCCGCATTGAGTTATTGCACTATTTAATAATTGGCATTTATAATAAGTATTTATGTATTATATATAATAGTCCATACCTGTCAGTTATATAATTAAGTGGCATCATAATTTTGGAAGATGATCATCAAGGTCTCCTAGTATTTGATTTATTGATGAAATCCACATCTAATATCATTGATTATTACCAACTGAAAAGTATATCAATTCCACTCAAATCGTATATGATCAATCAAATAAATGCACATCAAATGTTAAATATAATTTGAGATTTTTCTTTGTTTTTCATTGTCATAGAAAATATTAATTAGATATTTATAATGATATAGTTAGAGGATCGAGTGGTCATGGCCTCCTAATTTCTAAAATACAAAAAATTTCAGGTATAAAATTATAAAAATTTAAATATATATTGTATTTGATCCCTTATTTTAAGTGAATTTTTTTTTTAAATATATAAAAATTAATTATGTACATCATATTAATGTAAATTATGATCTAAAAAACATTTGATATTCCATAAAAAAAAATTTCCAGCTCCTCAGTGGCGATTCAAAATTACTAATTAAAATTATTATACTTATTTAATAAAGATAATGTCATCTCCTTGTTTATCAGGTAGGATGAACAGTCAACCAAATCAAATCAAATTATTAATTACTTTTTCAAGACATGAAAGGTCTACTTTAAATTTTTATCTTATTATAAAAAAACGAAAAAAGTATTTTTAGCGTGCTGCCCACCATGCAATGTATTTGATCTTTGCCAGTACACATAAAAAAAAAAAAAAAGGGTTGGTAGTCATCCCATTTGGAGAACAAAAGTACCAACAATTTATATTCCCAAATAAACTCAAAATCTGTATCATCGATTAAAAAATTAAGAAATTATCAAACCTGATATGATCATATAAATCACAGTTAGCACTTATCATTTTAATTAAGTTTACTAATTAATTAAGAAAGAAATGATGAATAATACTTCATTTATTTATATAATTGCTTTAAAATTTCTTTTATTTTTTTTTTAAAGGAAAAAGTTAGGATATTGAATTTACTCATGTTTATATTGTACACCAGTGACTGGGTTTAGATTTTGTATTTAAAAAAATGTTAAAAATGTTGATATATATAAACATTATCTTATACTGAAATTTTATATTTTTAATATGAAAATTCTATTTTTAATTTTAGTATTACTAGTTGATACCCGGTGCAATTGTTCAATTATAAAATAAAATTGAGTTATTATTTTATTTCACAGTTTGACTTATTTATTTTTTTAAATATTATCGAAATATAAAAAATAACAGAGATAGAGTAAGTTTGTAAACCGTCAAGACATATAATATAGACTAGATTATAGCAGCATAATCAACATGTTTCCAAATGCTTCTACATCATACCCATCTCTGTCCAGTGTTTGTTGTACGTCCCGGCAAGCTTTTCTTCGAGTCATGACAACTTGAAAAACATTACAAAAATAGAAACAAGATTTTCTTCATCAACTTTTGCCCAATTTAAATTTTTTTAACATGTTTATTATATTTCTAAATTCTAAAATGATTAAAAATTAGCAAATTAATGAACACTGACGATTTGCTCATAAAATAAATCTTAGTATATTTTTATTTGTATCCAGTTGTGTTTGTCTGCATTGATATTGCAATAAGTTTTAAGGTTTTTTTTTTTTTTATTTTGAATTATTAAGCCTAATCCCCATGTGCAAGTAATAACTTGTCTATTTTGAATTTTTCATCCACAATTGATCAATTATTTTAATCAATTAATTATTTGAACTGTAACAATTTCCTATAATTTTAATCTTCAGATATAGATATGATTCAGCAAATTTAATAATTAAAATCAACATCTTATGTCTGTTTTTTTCAATGTGAATAATATTGAGCAATCAATTAAAGTTTAAAATTACTATACTGAAGGGACATCCTCAGTGATTATTATTTAAAATTTCTATATATAATAATATTTTCAAATAATAATTTATTTAAAATATGATATAAAAAAAATTCCTTTAGCCCAAGGCCCGTATCAACATACAAGATGAACTTCAATTCTAAAGGAGGATTAGAGGCCCAACAGTTTGTTCAAAGGAGAAAAAAGACACAAAGCCCAACAAGAGATCATCATCGGGCCCATTTACCGCTCCATTAACATGAGGATATTATAAAATTGATTTTCTCCCATAAAAATTATTTTTTTAGATATTATGCCTTGAATAAATTCTAAAAAATATAAAAAATAAAAAATAAACCTATGCCTCGAAAAAAGTAGAAAAATTTTAAACATAATATTTATAATTAATGTTATTATTTATTAAACAAGAAAAAGTCCACCTAATTTACATCCAATTATCACAAAACGAATAAATTTAGACACACACATATATTTATATATATAGGTGGCAAATTCAGGATTTTAAATTTAAGGGGAGCGAACATACATATATTATTTTGAACAAAAATTTCAAAACTTTAGGTTTAAGGTAATTTATTAATAAAATTTAAAAAATTAGAAGGTTTGAAATGGGAAATATTTATGAATAAAGTTAAAAAAAATATATATGTATTTTAAAAAAATTCAAAAGTTTATAAATAAAATTAATATTAAAATTTTGAGGTCTAAAATTGAAAATATTTATAAATAATATAAAAAATATATATATACCATAAAAATATTTAAAAATTTAGAGGTTAAAATGAAAATTATTTTGTACATGGATAATATATATATATATAGAATTGAAATATTTAAATAAGTTTGGGGGACAAAGACAAAATCCTAGAAGTTTTTTGACGTTTAAGTAATGGTGTGTAGGGCTTCATCTCAACGAGACTCCAATTTAAAACCTAAGTTGCCTCCCAAGAGCCACTAAAAAGGGAGATAGGAACTAAATAAAATCCAGAATTTCTCAATCAATTTTCTACTTAAATCCCCACATATCTCGTAAACGTAAATAAGATCCATAGACCTGTTTTTCCTTTTTAGAAAGACTAAAAGCTTTGTTCTTTCTCAACTCAAAACAAGAAGATCAATTGGCAGTAAAGAAAAAGTAATTACTTAGATAGAGATCTAAGAACACAAAATCTTTTAGTTAACCAAAAGCATAATGCAAATACAAGATTTAATCTAAGAATGTATTTCTTCTAAATTAATGGCAAACCTAGCTACACATAGTACGTATGTGATCCGGGTGATTGGAACCAGGTTTGAATCCCCTCATTGCATAGTAAAATGGGATAACTCAAGCCTCAAGTGTTGGAGGATGGTATGGAACTGGAATCAAAAGCAGATCAGTTTTTCTTCGAACGGTAGTTCCAAAGTCACTGTCCGTCATATCTAGATTTTCTAGCTTCAGTACTCCCCCTGGAAGTTTCCAATCAAAATGGTACAGAAAATTTGCGAGTGGAAGCTCAATGGTAGGTATGGCAAATGACATACCAGGACATATCCTCCTTCCAGCACCAAATGGAATAAATTCAAAGTGGTTCCCCTTATAATCAACTGCATTATCAAGAAATCTTTCTGGATAAAATGTGTCAGGATCACTCCAATTATTTGGATCTCTAGCCAAAGCCCAAGCATTAACAATAACTTTGGTTTTGACCGGTATGTGATACCCATTAATCTCACAGCTCTCTCTACATTCTCTTGGAAGTAGCAATGGACCAGGAGGGTGTAGTCTTAGAGTCTCTTTGATGATTAATTTTAGGTAGTGTATTTCTTGAAGACCTTCTTCATCGACTTTTCCTTTCTTGTCAAAAACTTTCCTCAACTCTGCTTGTGCTTTGCTAAGTATTCTTGGGTTTTTGAGTGTTTCTGACATCGCCCATTCTACAGTTGTGGATGAAGTCTCACTGCCCGCAACAAAAAGGTCCTGAAATTGGAATAGAAAAATATACCATAAATTATGAAACAGCGAAAGAATTAAAGAACCATCCAATTCCAATGTAATTAAGAGAATTGAAAAAAAATATATATATAATTACCAGAATGACAGCTTTGATATTCTCATCAGTCAAGGGAAATTGGAGATTTCCATGCTCCTGAAGCCTTAAAAGAACATCAATAATATCATCAGTTTCACCATCAGTTTTCTTGTTAGCTCTATGGTTATTAATGATATTTCCAATAATCCTATCAGCATCATGATGAGCGCTCATGAGTCTAGACCTCATTTCACTGAAAGATCCAAGAAATTTAATTGAAGGGTAAAGATCTGCTAAATCAAATCCTGTAGTCTGCATAATTTTCTCAGCAGCAGATATGAACGCATCTTGTTCTTTACATTTGTCACCAAAAGAAACCTTAGCAGTAATGCTATAAGTTAAAGAAAAAATTCTCTGACTCAAATTGAAAGGCTTATTCTGATCCCTTGAAGAAGAAGAAATGTCGCGAATTAGAATCGAAACTTCCTCTTCTCTAATTGATTTGAATGATTGCACGCGCTTGGGGCTTAGTAATTCAACAATGCAAATTTTCCTTAGTTGTCTCCAATAATCAGCATATGGAGAATAAGCAATATCGGTGAAGTTATAAGTTACAATGCCAGAAGACTGGGGACGAGGCCTATCAGCAAAGCAAACATCATTGGTTTTTAACATTTGTTTTGCAGCTTCTGGAGTTCCAATAACTATGGTGGAAACTTCACCAAGTTTAAGGTGCATTACTCCTCCATATTTCTGGGATAAGTCTCTTAGTCGGTGGTGGATGGGATATGAACTAGAGAAGAGATGCAAGTTTCCAATCAGAGGTAATTTTCTTGGGCCTGGAGGTAGATTATTTTTAGTTTTATTTTTTGATATTTGAAATATTTTCAAGACTATGAGGATAGAGAGAAGGGATGAGAATATTAATGGCAAGGAAGGGAATTGAATTTCCATGGAGGTGGAGAAGAGAAAGAGATGAAATTAATATATTGAGCGGCTTAATTATGGTGAAATGGTTTGCATCATTTTTACGAAGAACTAATCCTTTAGAATATATCACATCTTATTTAAATACAAATAATAATAGACTTTTCAATTTTGACAACTAATTTTCAAGGTTGATACTACATAAATTCTAATATTTGTAACTCTAAGCTCTAATATTTGTAATATGATATTTTGCCTATAGAAAATTTCTTTTAATTATATGAATCTAAATATTAATTAAATTTAATAAAAAATTATTTTTATCCACTTGAATTAATATGGAAATGTATACTCCCTGCACCTTAATAGCAGGGAGATTTCAATTCCCATTCCCAATTGCCTTTTTCAATTCCAGCCATTGACCATTTGACTTTTGGTTAACTTTGATGTCTATTGGTTCAATTGACGACTTTTGCTTTTCCATTTTTCTTTTCTTTACCTACCATTGTGGAAGTTGGAATTATCAGCATAAAAAAAAATAAATTCCTTTCACCCATTCAAAATTAAAATATTCATAAATCATTAAAATAAATGAACAAATTCTCTTACAAATAAAATCAAAAACTTTTTCATTACGCTATAATGAGCTTTGAAAACTAAATTTCAGCCACCCAATAAGCAACAATTGACTCCTTTGATAGCAATGACACATAGCACATTCCATAAGTCATATGTTAGCTAATACTGGCCCCATAACCAAACGACTCTCAAAAGATCTTTTTTATTTAAAAATATCTCAATAATAAATTTTGTAAAATCCATAAATTATAATTTAATTTTTTACTTAGTTTCATTACATAAATTTATCATACTCCAAAACCTTAAAAAATAGAAATTTTAAAAACTCAAATATGATGTGGATTTTTGTTTAAATCTGTAAATTTTATTTAAATTTATAAATTTAAAATTTATCATGCTAAACGATTGACACCTAAATTAATTTTCATCATTTCATTGATATTTGAATTTTCCCAAATTTTCTATTTTAAATGTCATGATAATGATTAATTTCATGGTGATTTTACACCACAGTTATTATTGACTGTTCTCAACTCAACAATTCAAATTATTTATAAATATATATTATTATTATAAAAAGTCATTTCAAATTATTTATGTTAATTTTTTCTCAAATCAAAAACATAGATTGAATCTTTGGCAGAAAAAACGACATATATTGAATTAGTTTTATGGTACGTTGTTATTTTTTTAATGAATATATTCAATATAGTCGACGCTTAACTTTGCATATCTTTGATTTTCCAGCATAAATTTCCAAGCTGCATGTTTTTGACTAAGCAAGTGATCTTCCATATCATTTTCCAGACTTCTGTTTTCTATCCTGTGACCTGACTGTTGATACCTATAGTTAATAGTTATTGCCCTATTTTCTTAAGTTGACGCAGCTACGATTATATATATATAATACTTTGGAATTTAAATTATTCGCTTGTACATTATGATAAAATTAATTATTTTTTTATAATATCAAATAAATGAAAAAAAAAATCGAAAGGAAGAAAACTAGCCCCGAAATATTAGCTTTGAAGGAAATGAAATATGATCGGAGGGAGAGATCGTACATGCCATATGCAAATATTTAATTTAATTTTTTTAGTACCGAATGAAAGAGAGTCCTGTTGGTTTAATCTAAAACTTGATTATTAAATCATAAATTAATTATTTTTTATTTATTTTTAGTATTGCCCAAAGAAGAATCTAAAATGGAAAAGGATATAATTTATATTTATTACCGAGTTATTAATGATTTATAGTCAGATTCTGTCTAAATATATAATTATTTTGAAAAAAAAAATAATTAAGCAAATTTTTTATTTTTTAGATAAATTCAGTTCTTACAAAAACTCGAATTCAAAATTTTTCAACTATGAAAATTATTCCAATGCCATTGAATCAAAAACTGTTTTTTTTTAAGAGAATTAAACCAAAGACTTGGGTAAAGCAAACAATATTTTGTTCTAGTTGAATAGTCTTTAGTTTAAAATTAATTTCCAAAAAACAGTGATAGTGAATAGCGGCGTATCTTTTCCTTAATTGCATTAATGTTTCTTTTTCCAGCAAATAGTGAGATTTTGAATGCACGGCGGTCAAATTGGTACGTTGACGAAAATTCAAAAGTGGCTGCTCCATGCAGTGATGAAAATTCTTTCTCAATGACCTCCAAGTATTGTTGATAGTTTCTGAAAGAACATCAAAACTACCCTGTTGAATTGTGGGTAGGGCTAGAGCCCCTTTCAGACGTCCAAAATATAAAGGGACAAGCATGTATAATAAGCTGTACTAAATTACACAGCATGTATCTTAAATTGTATTAAATTTTATAAATATATATTATTTATAAATTTAATTTATGTGTTATTATAAAAATAAAAATAAAAAAGAAAAGGTATTTAGCACTTCTCTATTATGAAAATAATAAGTTAGTATTATAATATGATATATAAAAATTATAAATGTTTAATTTAATTTAATTAGTTGTGTGCATATTATAAGATTATTTAATGGACTGATGATCTTACGATGATAAATCATTCAATGTCTCAATAAAACTTTCTGGATTTTTTCTTTTTGTTATAAAGTTTCTATAAGCAGAAGTCTCCTCTTTTGCTTATTAAAAACAGATAATCCATGACAAATTGGATAACAATACATAGATTTTATTAATTTATCACTGGTATTATATTTCTGCCTCTTTCCTTGTTTTGTTTACTATATTATTTGAGGATGTCAAGCACTATACTTGCAATTACATATTCTTAATTTTAATTAACTTTTTTAGTGAAACTGCATTGTTGAATCTTGATCAATGAGCTCATTTGGTCATGTCAATGTGTTGTTCTCATCTCAAACGTTATTATGAGAATGATATACATATAAAATAAATTGTTTAATAGTGTATTAATTTGACAGTTTTCTTTAGGAAATGAAGTTGATTAGAAGAAAATTTTAAATCCTAAAAAAATAATTTCATGCTAACGGGATATATACACTTATAAGAAATTCTTAATAACCTACATTATACATTAAAACATCTATAAATTAATAATTTTAGGACCATATCAATTATATTAATTTAAAGATATATTAATTAATCGATAAATTAATAAATAATTCAAAGTAATACTCATTCAATCAACCAAAAAGTTAGTTTATTTTTATAAAAATATAAATTATTTTTTTTTCTTGAAAATATATGAAACACCCTGAATTTCCATTTGTTTTATAAAATTCTATTTTTGTACGGAAATATATTATTTTATTATTTTTCTTATTAAAGTAAGAATTGAATCTATATTTTACTAAATTATAAATATTCATACTATTTGAACATGTATTATTAATGATAATTTTATTTAAGTATTATATATGTATATTATTATGGAAATGTTAATGTGGATTTTGGAGAAATTGTATATTATTATTATTATGATATTATTATATTTTGATATTTGAATATAAATATTATGTTCGATTAATTTAAAATATATTGCTAATTATATATTTAATACCGGAAGTTCGGGATTTTATTATCGTGATAATAATTGTGAATAAATTTATTTATTATGTTATTAGTATGTAAATCATAAATTATTCTCATTATCATGGTTATATATATATATATAACTATGGGTTATTATTATTATTATTATTATTATTATTATTATTATTATTATTATTATTATTATTCTATATAACTATGAGTAATACTGTTATTATTATTATTATTGTTATGATTATTATTAGTATTATTATTAGTATTGTTAATTTGTATATATATATATGTGTAGTATTATATTTATATTATAAGGTTTAGTATATATATATATATAGCATAATTGTGTTTTAAGTAAGTAAAAAGAAGAAGAAAAAGAAAGTATCTGATTGGCCAATGTGGAGAAGCAGAACAGGGCATTTTAGGAAGGAACAGACACGGGAAACAGTGAGGAAGGAGGAGAGAGAAAGGGAGAGGCCGAGAGAGAGAGAGAGTGTGGATGGTGGAGTTTTGGTGGGCTGTGGCGAGCACCGCCACCACCGCTGGGTAGAGGAAGGTCCGGTGACCTTGAGGGAGGTGGCAGCAAGGTGATCGGACTGTGCACGGCGGCGTATGCGAGGAGAGAAGGACCGTCGGCACCGCAACTTCAACTCGATTTTTCGGTCGATTCCGACGGTGGAATCCAACAATCTTGGTGTCGTTCAACTCCTGAGGATGAGAGCTTCATTTTGGTACCTACCTTGCCCCTGGAGGACCACCGAAGGAGGAGATCGAAAAACGCAACCCAAAACTTTGGAGGCATTTTTTGGAGGCTGGAGGGCGAGTGATAGCGAGTGGTGACCGTTTTCGTGATCCTGGAGTTGAGGTGAACCTGCTGGTGTGGAGCTTCCCCAGATTCGCCACCAGCAGCGGCGGCGCATGGCCGGCCGGCAGCGGCACGTGGCAGCGGCGCGTGGAGCATTGCAGCACTTCTGTTTCGACGTTCCAGCCCGATCCTCGACATCTGTATGATCAAAATTTATGAAGGTTAATCCGAAACCCTTGCATTTCAGTCGTTAAATAAGTTATTTAATGTTTAGCAGTCTTTAGAGTAATCATTAGGTTGTCGAGTCTGTCTTTGGGTTCAGTGTGATTCTTATCCTGACGATGTCCGTTGTTGCGAGGTGTCGGTATCTGGCGTCTTCCTGGTTCCAAGGCTGCTCTTCCGAGGGAAGCCAGTCGGAAGCATCGTCAGTTAGATGAGTGATAATCACTAATGTATTATCCTGTTTTCATTTCATATACATTGCTGTGTGTATATATATGTATATTATGCAACACTATTGCACATATAAGCATGTAACATTTGACTCTGAATGATGAACTGATATTCTATATTTTGTGCTATATTGTGGTTGTGATTGACGGATGGAGGTCGGGAGGATACAGTACCACCTAGGATTATGGATTTGTTATGGTTATGATTTAGACTATGATGGATTTAAAAGATGAGTTATGACTGATGGATGCTGGCCGAGCCTGCTCATCGCCAAGACCGTTGTCAGTCGAGTCAGGGCTGTGTGGTACAGACAAGTGACGGCCGGGCCCCTTGGATATAAGAGACAGATTATTGGATTCAGAGAGTCAGGACATGGAGATCGGCTCCCCATATTAAGATTAGTGTGGTACTGTGGACCATACTTCATCCTTACTTGATTAGATGATCTGTTTGTTTCTGTGACATAGTGCATAACATGTGAATTATAGTCTATTTGAGGAATACCAGTTTAATATATTAGCTAGTATCATTCACTGAGTCGAATGCTTATTCCTGTTCACCTTGTTGTTTTCAGGTCAGGGATTGAGCCTGCGAGAAAGTTGTAATTAAGTAAACTGTCAATTTCCCTTCAATAGTAATTTGTAATATTGAGTATTAAGATTAAATGTAATATATGTATAATTGTTAATATGGCTTTAGAACTCCGCAATATTATATTTTGTACTTGTATATTGTTTATTACTCAGTTATGTATTTATGAAGAGTTGTAATATGTGATTAAGCAGAACTTTTTTGTAATTTACTACTTTTTGAGATATATGGAATAAATGAGTTGTTAGGCCAATTTGATTTTGTTTTATGATTGAAATTATTTTGGATCTATTCAACCTATTTAGGCGCATAGCCCTTTTCTGTTTGGGCTTTCAGTTATGTGTTATGGGTTAGCCTTACTACGGGCACTAGTAACTACGTGCATTTCCCGTATCCTAATGTCGGTCACGTGCCCTCGGGTTTTGGGGCGTGACAATATAAATATAAATTATTCTATTAGTAAAAGAAAGTTACAAGTCTAAGAAATATAAACCAATCTATATCTATTTGATTTGCAAGTTTAATTTAATTATATTAATATTTTCAATGTAACTGATATTTAGGAAAATAACAATAGACTCATATTTTAAAAAAAACATAATAGGTAATTTTAGTTAATTATTAATTTATGATATTAATTGAAGTAAGAGTTTATGTAAAATTTTCAAATTATCCTATTACTTTTATCGAAATTACTTATTAGCTCAAGTCCTAATTGAAAAATTATTATTTAATATAAATTATCGATTTATAGAAATTTTATTATACTTAAGTATATATTTCCACTCATTTATTAGATTAATAAAAAATTATTACGACATAATAAATGATAAATAAATAAATAACTGAGTGGACCTCCTCGTTTACTAATATAAATACATTTTTTAATAATTCTTAAAGTGCCGGTAAGATTTATTTTGTACACTCATGTGTTGTTTTAGGCAAGTTGTTCTAGTACATTCAAAGCTAGTTATAATTAAGATAATTATCATATGAATAATAACAAATAATGCTTGCATAGTAACATGTAATCCTTTTTAGACAAGCAGCCTAGTTGGAAATGACAATTAGCAATTGATAGTTTGATAGTTCATGGAGAGCAAAATACATATAAAAAACTTGCTTTTTTCTTTTTACTATTAAGAAAGAAAAAATTAACGATTCACAGGATTTGGACTTTGATATACATTAACACGTAAAGCGAAAGTTAAAATTACATTTTTCTCGCTCAAAAAATACAAAGTTAAAATAAAATAAATAAGTAAATGAAAATGAGTATTAAAGTTGAATTTAGATTAGCAAATCTAGTTGTAACCCAAAAAGAAAAGGGAAATCCAACAGAAATATTCTTATTTATTGATTTTCTCCAAATTAGTAAATTTTTTTTTATAAAATTCAAAATTCATATAATTAATGTGATACTAATCCTGCACTTTTCTTATACAACCATCCAACTATGGAAAAGCAACTTATGAGTTGGCAAATGGCAAAAAATAATATCACAAGGAGATTTTCTTACCCGAATACAATATTTATTACTAATCTGAAAGCCGAGGACTGAGGGCAAAAAGCTTCATAAAGAACATTCACATGCGTTATTTTTTAAAATGATACTAAATTCAAGTTATTCAAATAACAAAAGAATTATTGTATGCATATCAAATTAGAGAAAAAAGAATTTATTTCAAATATTTTTATTTTCAAAATCAACAATTATAAATTCAAATGGTATATATCCAAATAAAAAACTTAATGTTATTTTACAATTAAATCGATTGTGGATAAGCCAATCATAGTAAAACATATATAAATACTCTACACTAATAATAAATTATTTCTTATGACGCAACATTTAGATTAGCTAATTTACATTATGGTATATTAACGGTTACCTTTATAACATAAAACGGATAACGTAATAATAACTAATTTTCAAATATTGTTCGTTGTTAATAATTGAGAAAGCAAAGATTTGAAGTCTAATTTTTTGCATTAGATGGGTAGCAAATTATTAATAGATACATAATAAAGGAGGAAACACTTGGGAATAATGTTCCCCAATTTAATTTTGACTTCGTAAAACGATGGTTTTAGTCTTTTGTTTTTTAAATTCGAGGTGAAAAATAGCATCGTTTGGAACACAAATGAGTTTTCAAATTTTTCGTGAGATTCGCCCATTAATTGTGTTGCTCAAAGTTTACTCTCTACATTATGAAAAAAGTGATCATTAAGATACTAAGTTTTGTTCATAAATAAATAGTCATTTAGCAATTTAATAAAAAAATATATGATAAAATGACTAATTATCTTTTTATTTTTCAAATATGAAAAATGTTCCACAAATTTATAATGTAATTAATAGGAGTCTTTTAATAATTTATGACAAAATTATTATTACCTTAAAAATAATAATTTTTAGTTATTGGCCACTTTTTTCAGAATGAAAAAAATATGTTATTACTATTTTTCCCTTGCTCTTTAATTTAATTTCAAAAGTGCTCTTCTAAACACCCACCACCACCGCGGCCCGCCCCAAATGAAAAACGACGTCGTTTAAGAGTTTTCTGCGATTTTGCAACTTTGTCTGTTGTTTAACATGTGCCGCCCTTAATAAAATACCGCTACAAAAGGTTAACGTGAGCTTTTAAATTATATATACAACCAAACATGGATGGGCACAGTTTCTGTGCTGACAACATTTTATTCTCATTATTTGGCAAAAAAAAAAAAAATATTCTCATTGTATTATTTTTTTATTTTTATTTTTTTGTAATTAAGATAATTTATCTAGACAGAATTGCTGCATGGTAAGCAATGCACGTTGATTGGTCTCAAAGGAAATGGCATCAAAGAGCGTGTGGAGCTCAAGACGTTCTATATGATCTTCTTATAAATATTATGATATATATGTTAATTACAAATGAAATTTCCGTTCTTTTATATTAGTAAAAATATGATCAAATTTTTGTTAGATTATATTTCTCCTAATTTTAAATGATCTTAATTTATTACATATATCTAATTTTGCAAAATTATCATCATTATCAAATTTTTGGCAAATTTTCTTACTCATTATAGTCCACTGATGAGGCTTTGCATTTTACAAGTGATGAAAATATATGAAGCTTTGTTTTTGCAATATTTTTTTGAGTTTTTGATTTGGTGAAAGATCAAGTGTGTTTAAGAGTATTTGTTTCAATTAATTAGATGTTTAATAAATCATTTTCTATTTTTATTTTTTCAAATGGAATGAAACGTAAATAATAGCTTTTTAATCATTGATAATTCTAACAGATCAGGAAAATTATTGCTTGAGCTCTACTTACATTGCCTTCTATCATTATGTTATTATAGTTAATAAATTGAGGTGGATTATCATGGATCTGTTGATTAGGTTAGCTTTTATTAGCATGTTCTGTTTAAAAGTATTTTATCCATTGAATTCACCAGAGCTCTTTCGATTTTTATATTTGCTTGTTTAAAAGAAGTCTAATGAAATTGATTTCATTCCCATTCTTCATCATTAAAAGCAATTTTAAGGATATAAAATACAAAAAAATAATGAGTAATAAAATTGATTTCATTCTTATTTTTCATCAATTAAGATAATGTAACTTTATCACCCGCAGCATCATCGCACGGGTCATCTTTTTAGTTGTAAATAAAAGTAATTACTCTAATAAATATTTATTATTTTTCAGTAAGTTTTAAAAAATAAAAGATAAAGCATTTAAAAAAAATAAAAGCAACGGAAAGATTCAAATACACAATTGACAATTCCCCATTTCCCCAGTCCCCACATTTTCTAAAATGGTAAATAAGCGAACATTTCATTTCCCTCCCATTTGGCTAATTAGACCAAGAATGGAGAAAGAGCGAGCATACAAGGAAAGAAGAATGAAAATGAACTCAGGAAGAACCAAAATCCATATGTCAATGCCAAGTGTCACTCAGCATTCAATTTCAGGCTCTTTCTGTCAATCTCCACAACTCATCACCTTCTCACAATCTACACGTATGCCCCCACTTTCCCACTATAAAATTGTCTATTTCTCACTCATCCATTCTTACATCTTTGGTGGCTCCATTATCAGTCTTTTTTACTTAGTTTATTTAGTTCAGGTAATTCACTTTTCCTTTTATTTAGTTTCCCAATTGATTAAATATATATATATACTGGTAAACTTCTGATACACATATGATATTGTTGGTTATTATAAGAATTTTGTACGTTATCATTTTTTTTTTAAATATATTTTCTGTGGCCAGGTTTGTTTAGTTGTTTTTAATTGATCAATGTGCAAATTTAAGTAAATGAAAGTTTGATAGTTTTTTGTTCTGATTTTACTCATAAATTATTATCTTTAATGATTTGACCTTTATTTTGGTGCATGGTCTGTTGCAACAATTTGAATCTTGTTAGATTTAGAGTATGGTAGAGATGTGGGAACTAATTTTCCCGCTTAATTGACTATTCCTGTTCAAGAAAAAAATTATTGATCAAAAGAAAAAGAAAAATGAAACTACAGAGAATCTTATTTTCCTCTTTTCAATATCTAGTTGAAAACTAGAAGAATCTGGCATTGAGCATCAAGTTTCTTTCCATTGGTAAGGTAGAATTTTCTGGCACATGAACAATGGAGATGCCTTTCTTGTACTTTTTATTTTTTATTTTTTAATTGAAAACCATATGTAAATGGGTGATGCACATTTCTGAAATGACAGGATCATAATGGTTGTTTCATTTTCAAAATGCCAGATAAGGACCGTATCCTTGTGGCTTTTTAACAGTTTTTGGATGAATATTATATGAAGGCCCTTTGAATATAGTTGACGGCTTATGGATGAATATTATAAGAAAGTTGATCTTTTTCCACTGATGCCTGTCATTATGCATGATAGGAGTGTCGCTTAATATGCATGTTGGTGTTTTTAGCAAAGAAAAAATTCATTGAGAAGCAATTATATGGAATTTTTTTAGATACTTCGACAAATCATCTCGTGAAGCATGACCTATCTTGACAAGGTTTACAAGCTGAGCTGCATCTGTGTTGCACTGATCAGGCTTAATGCAGCTCAGGTTTGGCATTAATAACTAACAAGATTGCTAGGTAGAACTCTCATTGCTTCAGTATGGAACTTTGCTAGAAGTGATTCAGTCTTGGGAAAGCAACAAATTTGGGTAGTAGAAAGTTCTAGGATGAGGGGCATAACTAGGATTTTGCTAATGAACACGCACAAATATTCCTTTGAGAAAGACCATCCCAAGCTGAGATCAAGAAGCACACATGAACACATTTGTTTACAGTCCTTTTTCTGTTGTTTGTCATTCATGTCTCTTATTTCTAAACCCATTTGAGTCTCATTTCAAGTTTCTTGTTGCTGCAGGTCATTTATGTAAGCTTGTATTATTCTTTGTTCCTTTTTGCAATTTTTCTTGATTATGTTACAGTAAATTGCAATGAGTACTATATTAATGCTAACTACAAAAACTTTGATTCATTGTTCATGGCTATTGTGTCCTTTCGATCTTATATAGTACTGAATCATTAGGGAGTAAAGATGCACCCATTATTGTCCGATGTGTATCTTTATATTCATATATCTATCATGTTACATATAATATCTAGTGTGGTTAGCTTTTTATTTTGATTATTTTGTCAGGGATTTTAGTGTTTTGTCCTTCAACTTTATCTCTCTCCACATGTATCTTGCTTATTTGTCCCTAGCTTCTCTCTCCATTGGACTTATTGTTTTTACAGTATTTAGGCTTAGCCTCTTAGAAGGGAAAAAGCATTATGCATCTTCATGTCCTAGTCAAATCAATTGTTTGCCACATTGTGCATTCCTATTTAACTCATAAATATGGTTTAATATTTTTCCGTTCAGACTTACTTTGCTCCCATTTCAGCTGATATTCTGCCTTCTGTTTTATCATAACTATCAAGGCTAAAGTTTCAAATGTCCGAAAGTTTCCTTACCGGGATATGTTAAATCTTTTAGTATTTGGATAAATGCAGGGTTGCCTTAGAGCTCTGCAGTAGTTTAATTGCTCTCCAAAGGTTGGACTCCTCAAAACAAAGTGTTAAGGTTGCTTCCAACAGCCAGAAACGATACAAGATGGTGAAGAGTTATGAGGACTGCAACCGCAAAAGGAAAAGACCTCCATGTGGAGAAAACAAATCAAAGAGTTATGAAGGTGTTTCTTTGAATTCAAATTCCCATACAACAGACAAAGATAACTCTTTCAGATTTCCTCCACGTGAGATAGGAGAAGATGGGGTAAGGTTCCTTTTTATTTGGCATGTTATGAGAATTTTATCTCATCTAAATTTAAGACTTAGTCTTTCTGTTTAAAGCTATCAAACTTTTTTGCATTAATTTTTTTTTTTTTAAATATGGCAGCTTATAAAGTTACTTTGTTATAGTCTGTGTATAATTTCAGAATGCTTTACTATCTCAAGAAGGCCTTTATCAAAAGTAGTTTATCATTGATATTATTTAATTTTGTTTCTCGACTTGAAATCAGTTTTTGGGTTGCCCATGGAACTTTTATATACATATATGCATATATGTAGATATACACACACACAGAACAACAAAGTCTCCACGCGGATGTAAAAGCTATATAGATTTTTTTTTTTTAATGCTTGCTTGCAGAGCCAAGAGTTTGTGATGCCAAAATACCCTGGACACAATACTTGCAAGAGTGATACTTACAAGATCTTTTGTTGTAATGCTTGCCTGCTAGAATGATATTTTATTGCTTATGCTCGGGAGATGAGCATTAAATTATGATTTGCTAGTGCATGTTTAAAGCATTCTCAGTTACAAGTTCTTCACGAGAAAAATCTTCAAGGTGCTGCTGCCTATCAATTTAGATGGATTCATTAATTTCTTTACCAGTTTTAAGATTAAGCAGAGAAAAGGCACAATACTATTTAGAGCCATCTTAGAGCATCTATGTGAAGAAGAGAGTGGTTTGCTTCAACTATCAATTTCTTGATATCGGCTCAAGGATGTGTTATCAATTTATTTGTTTTCTCAAGCACAATATTCAGCTTCTGTTTTAATACCTTGCCCCTTTAGTATCTTTTATTTTCCTCTGTTTCTCAGCATTTCTACGAGTGTCTAATCTGTGATAATGGCGGCGATTTGCTTTGCTGTGACACCTGCCCTGGCACTTATCATCTTCAGTGCCTTAATCCACCTCTTGAAGTATGTAAATTTTATGTTCCTTCTCATATTTTATGTACATTTATTTGGATTAATGTTTAAATACTAATAATTTTTATGTGTTGTTTATACTTGAAGTCTGTTCCTCCTGGGGATTGGCAATGTGAAAATTTCTGTCGAGATGCTGATGTTTCAATTCCGCTGAGGTGTCTCAAGAGCTTGGAAGGAAATGACTCATCTAACAAAGTAAGGCTTGCTGTTTCTTGTATATAATTTCCTTTGATGCTTTTCAAGGATTTTACCTTGCCTTAGATAATGAATCTAGAATATTTTTTTAATCACTATGCCTTGTTTTTTTCTAATGAGAATTAAAGTTTTAGAGGGTTCAAGGGGAGAAGAAATGAAGAAGAGTGAAATGATGGCATATATTTTGCATGATTTTAGACTAACGTTCTTACTAGCTCTACATGCCAAAATAGTTTGTGCTTGTTAGAACTTAGGGCCTAACCTTTTCCTAAAATCTATCATCACAAGTTATTTTCTTGCCATTTCTGTCAAAATAACTCAATAACGTTATTTGGCTAAAGGTCTTCAGAACCTCATCAACATCTGTGTGTTCTTCCACCTAGCAACCTTGAATACTTAGCTAAATGATTAACTGGGAGGTCAAAGTTCATTTGTAAATCACTTCCTTTATGCAAGAGAATATCTCTCTCTTTTTTTTTTTCTTTTGGAGGTCAAAAGAGATTAAGCAATAGTGAGTTTCTGTAGAGAAAAAGCTTACTCATTTACATTGAGAACCTGATGGTATATATCCGATACCAAAAAATATATATATAGAATGATAAAGTGAAAAGGAAAGTAAGATTCATTAGTGGCAATAGTAATTGTCCTTTTGTTTGTGCACATGAGTATATTTTAAATCCAAGCAGTTAGGTGTAAAACTGATTTTTGGGTCTCTAAACCATCTAGTCAAACATTAAGCATTTGCCTAAGTTGATTGAAACGTTAATTTTTTCACAAAAAGTTCAAATCATACGACTAAATTTTAATATAAGATTTTGGGATACATTCACATGCTTACGTATGACCAATAGGGTAGTATTTAAAAAAATATGTATGCATTTATGTGTGGATTGGAACTGTTTTCCTTAATAATATTATTTCATCATTACTTTAATCCAAGGTGAAATTCAATGCCTGAAAACTCTGCTTTTTGCTCTCACTTTCCCTTTTTATCAACTTCCTTCTTCCATAATATGGAACAAAAGTAATCTGTGTAGTAAAGCATTGTTTGCAACATTTCTTGCAAAGTTGTAGTAAGTTCTGTACTATTTTCACTATTCATCAACAAGCACTTGTTGTCTTATCCTCTTCTATTCTTCCTGCTGCTTCCTTCATCAGGTTAGTTGGTTAGTTAGTGAGTTACTGTTGTTGCAATATATTCTGTTTGTCTTCTCCCACTCTCAATTAATATCCTGTGCTATAGAACCTTTCTGCAGGCTCATCCCAGTCGTTACATGACTTGGCTGACGCTGGAGATCCAATGGAAAATGCAACCATGAAATATATTTGCTATGAAGAACAAGTATTACCTAGTTTTCTATTTCTATGCTTGTTATTTATTTAACCATTGTTAATTTTTTATGGGAATTTAATTTTTAATTGATTTGGTCTTGTAGAGGAAAATAAGCTACTTAATATCTTTCTTTGATGTGCTTTATGTTTCTCTCCCTTTTCAGAATGCTGCCAACCATACTGGTGATGAAAAAGGGACCAAGACTTGTGCTGCTGTGAATGAAATTAAAGTCTACACGAGACGCATGAGGAAGAAAGAAGAAGAAAAAGGGGAGGATAATAATCCAGGAAAATTAACCAGGATTTATGGTCCTTCTGAATTTGCAAATAAAGATCAGAAAGATAAATCTGCTATAGAAGCTTCAGGATTGTTCAATTGCTCAAGCATTCAACCTTCTGCTGAAGAGGCTGATAAAGTTTTGGAAATTAATGACCTTAATGCATCAAGGGTATAGGACAACATTTTATTATACAATAGCATATGCATTTACCACCTCACGTAACCAAACAAGCACTAGCCTCAACTACAAAAGACATGATTCTTAGAATACTATAAGAGGTTTATGACATAATCAAAGCAGGTGAAAATTTGCAATAGCATGAACCAAACCTAAATTCTTGAGATTTGCTCTTTCAACCTTGTTGCAGCATTGGGATGTTTAGGCAGAAATGCATATAAGCATATGCACACATGCTCTTTTAACTTTGTTCCAACACAATAATGTTTTAAAGAGATCACATACAAACATATGCATACACATGTATAATTCTGCTTTATTGTGTCATTATTTTTGTTTCGCAAACTTCCTCCTTGTTTCTTTAGTTGTTTACGAGCTAAAAGTTTTTCCATTATTTGTTTTTTAATGGGAAACATTCCTCCATTATTAGACCCACCAACAACAAGAATCTAAAAAAAAACCTGTGGAAGAAAAAGGGAGAGCAATGGAACTTCAAGCAAAGAACAATAATATTTGTACCCAAAGCCCCAGCATGGATCAGTACAACAAGCTTTGGATTTCGAGGTAGTATATTTTTTCTCTGCCACTAGTCCACTTGCCTATTTTACAAGATAGTAACAAAATGCAACTAGAAAAATAGAGGTCCATACAATGGTGCCAGAAAGATGGATTGATGCTTAACCTGATGGGATATTTTGTGGGCGAAAATTCAGGGATGTTGTGCAGGTGTCGATTAAGGGCCATTGCTTAACGCAGGCAAGTACAAGTTCGTTTTGTATGTTCAGTCATAGTTTTGTTTTTATTGAAGCATGTATGGGTCACATTTCATTACTGATGTGAAAGCAGAATAATGGAGGGAAGGAATTGCAGCAGGTTCTACGACCAAAATACACAGAATCTGGCATAGATAGGAAAGAGAAATTGTGAGTTTTTGTTTCAACATGGGTTTGGTTTTCGACTTTCATTCTGTTATATTTATTTATTAGTAAGTACTTTTTTGAACAGTGCTATGCTTCGTGCAAGACAGAAACAAAAAGTTGCCCTCAGGAAAAGAAGAACGGGACTGAATTCTGGTTCAGGAATAGGTGGAAATGGATCACTTTTCCAGTTGCCCAGGGAAGAACTTGGTCAATCTGTGAGAGTGCATACTTCAGCAAATGACTCAAGGAAACTCATATTACAGAAGCCACTCCTTATTAAACAGAAAATGACTTCAGCAGTCCCATTGCTATCCAAAGCTTCATACCAAATTTATAGCCATTTGAATTCTTTTCACAGTCTTTCTAGCATAACAGATCCTAGAAGATTGAATCACAGGCAAATTAAATTTGGAGGACAATTTGCTGGTTTTTCATCCTATCAGGCATCAGGTGCAGGATGTTCCGCTAGGATTAATGTGGGCAGTCGGGGAATTGTTGACTCTGATATTTCATTGCAGAAGCAGGTATCTTTCTTTTTGTCTCAGAAATTGCCGGGAACAAATTATCTTTCATTTCTTTCAACTTTTTTCCCCTCAATAAGCAACTACGAAATTACCATGTCATTTATATGCAGAATCCTTCTGCAGTACCTGTAGGAGCCCTGAACTACTTGAGTAAAAATGTTGATGTCATGATGACGCAGATGTCCAACAACTCAAGAAAAAATCAAGGAATGATAGATGTTTGGTTGGAGGAGGAGCTTGATTTTCTTTGGATTGGTGTCCGCAGACACGGACAAGGAAATTGGGAAGCGATGCTGAGAGACCCCTCACTGTCTTTCTCGAAGCATAAAACTATAGAAGATTTGTCAGAAAGGTGGAAGACGGAAAGACTTAAAATCTTGAACCATGGAAATTTACCAAATCATGGATCAGCCAGCTTGCTTTCCGGTATGTTTAGGGGTTCAAGTGAGCGTAGAAACATCTGCCTTCCAGTAGCTGACCCTACCTTGCCATTGTTTAAGGATCAAAAGCCTTCAAGTCAGGGACAGCAAGTTGAACAAAAACTTCTTCTTGGTGGATTGATTAACATTACCAAACTGAAAAAAGAAGCACAAGTAATTGAGGATTCAAGCCAAATTCAGCAGCCCGAAGCAAAAGAAGTGTCTTCTGAGGGCACCATTTCTGATTAAAATCCCATAGCAGCTTTTGTTTACTTGATCTAATAATTTCTGGTACTTTTAGGGCTATGTGTTGCATTTCATATCAAAATCCAATGACGCTGAATTGCTAATGTTAGTTTAAATTTGCAGCTTCTGCTTCTAAGACGGTAGCTAATAGTAACTCTATATTTATGGTTAATGTTTGTACTGTTGTTTTGCTTTCCATATCCCAACGAAGACATTGATTTACATGCATAAGAAAAAAAAGAGTGGGAATTCTGATCCTACGCAATGATGCTTTCTCCTTCTGAATCCCATTGTATGAATGCTTGGAGTTGTGATGTTAAGGCCTTTAAAACGTTGTCTCAAAATGAAAGTATCGGCAAATTAAACCATAGCAAGGAAAAGAAAAATTGAAAAGCTTTTTAAAATAAAAGGAAACAAACTGAGCAAAAAGAAGAATTATTAATTTACATTGAATTCCTACTCTGTCCAAATGGATTGTTTATTCTTCTAAGAGGGAAAGCTCATAATCCTCATCTACAATTATTTATTTGTCTGTGCGTGATGATCATCCCTTGACTAGGCAAACCAAAAACATGGGAAGGAAAAAGAAAGAATAAAGAGAAGAGGCGAGACAAAATAAGCCACCATTTTTCCCTTTTTTTTTTTTTTTTGTGGCACGGATCGAATCTGCCTTACATTGCTAATCTGTTTCTACAGAACAACATTCACTCATTTGAAATGATTTCTAGAACAATGCTTGTAATTAATGACCCACCAGCCGACGCAACTTGAAGGATGGGGCAACACCATTTCTCATCTCACAAGATAGTGCAGCTTCCTGGATCCCTATAGAGACAAAGATGAATTCATCAATCATACAGACTATGTCTAATAAATAATTGCACATATAAATGAGTTAGTGATTACTTCTTTATATCTTCATAATTGCCCAAAGCTTGCTCAAATTTAAGCCAAAGTGGACCGGTCTCCTGAAGATTCACATTCTTTGGCCCAGCAAGATAAGCCTGAACAACAAACTGCGGAGTTCTTTCCCTGTTTTTAAACCCCCCATATTAGATAAAATGCCTTCCTCTACACTTAACTTCATTGACACCACATAAAGCACATTTTACATGGTGAAGAAACATACCTCCTTTCATATTCTGATAAAAAAGCCAAGTAGGCCGCACCAAAGTACATGGACACAAATGGCTTCGTTAGATCATCAACAGAGTCAACTCTGTAAGCCCTATAACCCAATTCCCTAAGCACAAGGAGAAAATGAAAGCACATTGCAGACTTAAGGATAACCGGAAAAAAAAAACCACATAAATAATGGAAAATAAAATTTATATAGTTTAAAAGAAGTCCAATTTTTCTAGTTTTGCAATCAAAAGATTTTACTATAAATAAGATTGATTTCCAGAAAGCAAAAAAAGATTCTTTACAAACTAGAATAACAGATTCATCAGTTGCAATATTCACATACATGTAAAGCCAGAAAGCTGTAGAGTAGTCAATTCCCATTAATCCAGTTCGTGGCCCAACTCCATTCACAAAACGGAAACTAACCATCTCAACAAGAGCACAGAGGACTGACTGTGCCAAAGAAAAAAAAAAGTGGTAAAACCTGAAGAATCGGACATAACAGAGAAGGGGGATGACAAATAAAGGAAAGGAAGCACAAATAGCCTTGTGATAGCGTCTCTAATCGCAAAAAAAGAAAAAAAAAAAAAAAAAGCTTTTTGTCACCAAATGTGTCTAAGCTTAGGAAACAAATAATTCTTAGTAGATAATGTAGACACTTACTGGTTTAACTCCCCTTGTACTGAAATGCTTTGAAAGAATTACTTGTGCAACTGCCTGCATGGGGTATATTTGGTGAGTTGAGAAAAAATAAGCACAATATAGCAAGAATTTGCATTGTAAATCTACAATAACAGCAATAATTTTAAGGAACACTCATGTCTGTTGTTTCATACCTTCACTTCTACCCGTGAAAGATACGGCCTTTTGTCCTTATCATGTGAAAAGCGCACCTTTCCACGTCTTTCTCCCGATTTTGTCCACTCTTTAGAAACATCAGAATTATTCCACATCTCTAGCATGTCTTCTGGAGAAGTTCTAGAGTCCCAATATTCATAATCACCACCTGTTCACTCGAAGAGTTGAAGTAAGAAAACGAACTTGTCCAAGATGCCAGTTTAAGGGGAAAAAAATAATTTCCAAATGTTAAAAAAAAAATAATCAAATAGTTCCCTTGCAACATAAGACTGTTAAGACATGTTTGTTGGTAGCAGTTTCCGGATCCTAAAGATTAATGCAAATGGTTAAATGTTTATCAATGTACTATTGATGTAGCTATTGATTATGCAAAATTCAGATCATTTATAATACTGGAAAAACTTAATCATCAAAGTTTTCAGTGGGTAAAGAACAACCTGTGTTTTGTGAAGAAGTTGCTGCTGTGTTATGTGAAACAGATATAGCTGCAGGTACAGCAGATGCAAAACAATTGTCTACTGAAGGACCTTCCTCAACAAATCTTCTGTAAAAAAATAAAAAAGTGATACAGCGGCAATCAATTCCAAATATCATGTATCTATTCTCTTAAGATAATTCCTGTTAGATTTATCATCAAGGAGTGCAAAAAACCACCTGGATGGTAGACTTTCCTTTACTGAAAGGTACCGCTTCCAATACTGCAAAGTTGACTTGTGAGTTGCCTTTTTTGTACCACCTTTGTATGCCCTAACTACAAACTCTTCACTTCTTTCTCTGCAAGAAAGGCTCTGAATCTTGATACTCCCAAGTCCCAAATTAATTAAACTCAAAATAACTTTGTCAATTGGTTGAGAACAAAATTTAGCTTGTACACAAGGAATTACTGATAAAGCAACCAAAAACAACATATGCAAAATGGAACAAATGATGTCTATAGTTGATAACTTACTGTTGCTGAAAATTTGATAACCATTTGAGGTAAGCAGCCCCAAAATATACACTTACAAAAGGCCTATATAGAATGTCTGGATTTCCTTCTCCTCCATATACTCGGTAGCCTGAATCTCTGTGAACAAGTTGCAGTTACAACTTCATACAGCCAGAAAAAGGTTAACAGTAAAAGCCTACATGAGGAGTTAAGTGCTGAAAAGGGGATTAGGACATGTATTTGATACCTTATAAGCCAATCAACTGTTGCTGGTAAAAGTTGCATGATTCCGACAGTGGTCTGCTTAGTTTTTTTATCATATTTTGTAGCAAGAAGCTGCCTATCACTTGCTAGTTCAGCAATAGCACAAAGCATATCCTGTACAAGTAGGGGAAGAATGGAAAATGGAATCATTTATTAAGATTACAAAACTGCAATTACTGAATCATGAAATTTCTACTGGAACAAATGTGTTAGCTGAGAAGCAGTTAATAATTGATCAACTCATTATTTAGGCCCTAGAAAGGTTTCAAGAAAGTTTCAATAGAATAGTCAAGATGCATTATCAAGATCCAATTAAGTACAAAAGTAGTTTGACATAGCAGATTACAGTTATGATGCCTAAAAATTGAAACATATGTAAGAGTCCTATGTTATAATAAAAATGACCATACCGGAAGAATTTGTGAACCAAAATGTCTGCAGACGATAATGTCAGCTACAGCCTGAAAGAATACCATATGATACAATGCAAAATTAAAAAAAGAGATCAAAATGAAATGGCTTGTAATTTAATAATCTGCTGGTCAAATTTAAATTACTTCAACAACTTCTTGAGAAATCAAATGATGAGAACAACAAAATTGAAATTAAATCATTCATTCAATTGCATGGTTTCATACTTGAGGAGTTGTTAGACATTCAAATTCAAAGAAAAATGTCCACAGAAAGTAATAACATCTCAATTTTTGTAAAAATGACACAAAGCAACTACGGTTGCCTTTAGAGGAAATGATGAACAGTTTAGAATACCTTCATCTCAGTTTGTGTCAAATAAGGTTGTCCTTCTGGATCCCGTGAAAGGTGAACTTTCTGTCCTTTAGTCTCTCCAGCATCCAACCATTCAGTGCTCACTTCAGGTGAGCGCCACATTGCTTCCATGTCGGTTGGTTCAACGCACTCATCCCAATATTTAAAGCTGATGCCCATCCTGAAGAGTGTTCTCTAGGGTGTGAGGATTAATTTCAAGGTGCAGCAGTTAGTTCGTCAAGAAGTGGTATGTTTATTGGCATGGAATTTGCTTCAAAAATATATTCACCCACCACCCATCTCAAATGAACAAGGTAGTAGCAGCTATCCTTAAGAACCGATACAAGGAAAAGACCAAAAACTTGATAAGCAGCAATAATTTCTAATAGAGGTCAATGCTCCAAAATCAAAATGCGGTAAATAGCCAATTCATACTCATTATTAATTGATATATCTCTAGCCTCTAGCCTCTAGCCTCTAGGGAAGAACAAAAGATAATACATGAACATACTATAGAAAACGATGTGATTTCAAAAGCCCTTATTTTTCCTTCTTTTTCAAAGATCTCATTCATGCCTCTGTTTGAGGGAAACAAAATCAAATCTCCCCTTTCCATGTGATTAAATCCAAAAGAAAATTCTCAGAGGATCTGGTAGTAAAACCAATCACAAACATGGGATGAGATGCACTGACTGATTCCTCATTAAATTTAATATACCAATGGAAAATTCACAAATTCAAATCAATCTTTTTCAAAATTCCTCAGGATTCGGATTATTTATTATTAGATATTATTTCCTCTGCGTTGGATTAATCCAAATTCTCTTGTTAGTTTTCAACATTCAACAAACACATCAACACTAAATATTAAAAAAAAAAAAAAAAGAAGGGAGAAAAATTTTATACATAGATACCAGCTTGGTGGATGGCGGGAGATTTGCTGTGTTTTATCCTGTTGTTGTGAGAAACTAAGAACGAAGAGAAGGGAAGGAAAGGAAAGGAAATGGGTTTGTCCTTCTGGGAGTAATAGTGGGTGAGAATTGAGATAATAAAAGAGAAAGGATATATCTGTGAAACAAGCCAAGGTAGACCATTGTCGACGGGAAACAGAGTTATTTTCTGGTGGCAAGCCAATTGTGTTTGTTGCAGGTGTTGTCTGATAGAATGACACCTGGCAACTGCCACGCTGTCCCTTTCTCTCTCTCTCTCTCTCCATCTCTGGTGAGATGGCAAAGTCTCCTGGTCAGATTTTTCATTTCCCTCGCATCGCCGTTTGACTCCTGTTGTAACTTAAAAGAAAAGTGTATAATTAGTAAGTGAACGACCTGTCGTTCGTTTCTTTTGAAAAAGTACCTCAGCACATTTGAGTCTTAATTTGAGTTACTGAATCCAAATTTCATGTTAAATTTGAGATTTGGATATGGATTTATAATATGTGTACTTCGTCTAAATTATATTTAAAGTATAAATTTAAAATTAAATTTAATAGAATAAAAATAATTAATTTGAAATATTATTACTTTTTATAGATTAGCAAAAAATCTAATTACAATATAAATCTATATAAATAAAAAATTATAAACAAACAAGAATTTGGGAAATAATGACAAATAATATGAAACGAGTAAAACCTTTTTTTTTTTTTTTTTTTAAAGAATAATGAGTAAAACTTACATATATGTATTTTATATTAATTTGTAGTATTAATAGATTTACATAAAATGAGTGTAAGGTTCCTGATTTGCCATGCCAAAAGCCAATGCAGAGAAATTCATTTCATCATAACTGTACTGCTAGAGAAATAGACATAATTTTTGTACTTATTACCCATTGAACCTCCACTAAGGCCTGACCAGTGACTCCTGAGCCTTATTTGGTATCAATTTCCATCGTGCCTCCCCTTCCAAAACTTACCAGCAAAGGGCAAATCTGTCAATCGCTTGAATAGCACAGATTTAATTGAACAAAATTCAAAATATGTACCATGAGGTGTCCCACATTTACAAAACATGAGTTTGTGAATTTTTATTCACAGAAAGAAAGCATCCGAAAAAGAAAAAAGAGGAGTGAAGTGAAGAAAAATGAAAAGATATTTTTGTTCATAACAATTATTTTGTTAATTTTATGAAATTTATTTGAAAGTTTCATATATTTTAATGGAATTTAGTTTAATTATACTCAATTCCATTGACTTAAATTCATAAAATTGAAATGAATTTTTTTTTAATGCTTTAAACATATTTTTTTTTCAAAATATATAAACACGCAGAGACAAAAAATAGATACATATAAATACATATTAAAAATTTTTAAAATGTGAAATTCAAAATGAATTTTACAAATTTTTATATAATTCATTTCTGCCTATTTTAAGTTGATTTGATTTGTAACATTTGATATTAATTATCAACGTAATACATGATACAATTATTTTTGATATAATCTTTTGAAAAAAAAAATACCAAATTTTAGGATCTGTTTGGTTTAGCAGTGATACCCAACGGTTGTAATTAGTTATAAAGAGTTCAGTATTTAAAATAAATTTAGATTGTAAAATGACAAATAAGAATATTATTTTATTATGATAAATTTTAATTGTATGCAAATTAGTAATTTAACATTACATATAAAATATATTAATAAAAACTACACATTTTAATTAACTTATATTTAATTATTTGAATGCATATAGATATTAAAATATTTAAAAATTAAAGATGATAATGTATTTTTCTTATTTAATAGTAAGTATTTTCCTATTATTTTAAATTTTAATGACATTTTTTAATAAAAATTAAATTTTGAGATAAAAAATTGCGAATTCTAACTTTTGATGTAAAAGTTAGCTTTTAGATTTCATTTAAATTGAAAATTTTTAAAATTTTTAAATTTAATAAAATTTATGAATTTTAAATCAATGGATTATGAAATTCATAAATTTTATGAATTTTACTATTTGAATTAATTATAAGATCAATTGATTATTAGAAACAATCTTGACATAAAAAAATTATCACAATCTTTCATACATAAAAAAAAATGGTGGATTTTGAAAATTCCCACCTAAGATGTAGGAAATTAAAACTTTCAAAAATAAAGGATTTTGGAAAGTGAGAGATTTTTCAAAATTCATATATTTTGATCATTTTTTAGATTGCCAATTATAAATTTAACTTAAATTTATAAATTTTATAAAAATTTTCATTTAAAATTTCTCGTACCAAATGAAACCTTAATTCTAATTTCAAAAGCTAATGATTGAAAATTCAGCTACTAGCTTTAATTTTTTTTTTTAACTGAATATTGTATATTAGCGTTTGGATGTTCAAATGTTGACCACTAACTTTCAAAAACTAACTAAGGTTGGGTTTGAATTTAAAAAATATTACTTTTTTTTTTTAAATTCAACCTATTCAACCCATTTTTTTCCCCATAAATTGAAGTTTGTTGTGAAACCCCCAAATATGTATGCTCCCCCACTTTTAAATAAGTGTAATGCATATTTTCTCTCTTAAACTTTATACTATTGGTCATTTTACTTCATATACTTTATAAATAACCAATTTAATTCTCAAATTTAGCAAAATGAAAACAAGAAGTACCTAATTATTCTATACCATCTTGCGTGAATTACACATGCACTGAAGTGGACATTTGTCAGGCTTTTTTTTTTTTTTTTTAATTGACATGGGATGAGTTTTCCCTCCTAACAATTTTGTTTCCCACCAAAACAACTAAAATTACTATAGTTGAAATATCCTGAATTTTCAATTATTTTTCTAAAATTTTATTTTTGTATGGAAATGTATTATTTTATTATTTTATTTATTTAAGCAAATATTAAAGTTATATTTTATTAAATTATATATATTCATACCATTTGAATATGTATTATTAATGGTAATTTTATTACAATATTATATATGTATATTATTATGAAATATTATAATGGTTAATGGAGAAATTATATTTTGATATTTGAATATTAATATGATATTCGATCAATCTAAATTATATAAATTGCTGGAAGTTTGGGATTTCATTATAATTACTATTATTGTGAATAAGTTTATTAATTGTATTATTAGTATGTAAATTATAATTTATTCTTATTATCATTATTATATAAACTATGGTTTATTATTATTATTATTATTATTATTAGTGTTTTATATATATATAAGGATATGTTAATGAAGATTGGTAAAGAAATAAAAATTAAAAAAAAAAAAGAAATGGAGGATGGTGATTGGCTGTGAACGAAAACTGGACAGACAAGGAGAAGGGAAAGAAGAAGAAGAAGAAGGAAGAGAGAGAGAGAGTGTCGGTGGGCTGGGGAGCCGATCTCCAGTCGGCAATGGGTTGCACCGCCACCTCCAAGTGGCAGACTACTTGCCGACAAGTATTTGGGAGCTAGCAGAGGTGGAGATCGACGATCGGAGGCGGCAGATGCATTGGAAGAAGCTCCACCGGTGCCGAGGATTCAAATGCAGATTCCAGCCGATTCCGGCGGCCAAATCGAGCAAGTTGGTTCCGTTAGGCTCCTAAGGATAAGAGCTTTGATTTGGTATCAACCATACCTCTGATCGACTACTAGAGGAAGAGATCAAAAAATGCAAAATTGAAACTTTTGAGGCATTTTTCGGGGACTTGCAAGCGAGTGACGGTGAGTGGAGGTGATTTCTGAGCTCTTGGCATCGAGATAAACCTGCTGGTGTGAAGATCGCCCAGATTTGCCACCGGCAACGACGGCGCGTGGGGCAGTCCAGCAGTTTTGTTTCGTCATTCTAGCATGACTCTCAACATCCATATGATCGAAATTCGTGAAGGTTAAACCAAAATTTTTATATCTCAGTTGTTAAATAAGTTATATTATGTTTAGCAGATTCTAGTTGGTAGTTGTTAGGAGATCATTGAGTCTGTTGTTGAGTTTAGTATGGTTCTGTTGAGATCTCAATAAGAATCTCAATAGTCTTTAAGTTGTGTTTGGTTATGTGAGTTGTTATTTTCTGATAGTATCCTTTGTTGTGAAGTGTCAGTGTTCTGGCGTCTTATTGGTTCCAAAGGCTACACTTACAAAGGAAGTCAGTCGGACGAGTCGTCAGTTAAATGAGTGATACTCCTTAATATGTTATTCTGTTTCCATATACATCTGCATTTACTGTGTGTATACATATAGGTATACTATGCACTATTATTGCATAGATGCATGTAACATTTGATTGTGAATGATGAATCGATATTTTTTATTCTATGCTATATTGTGATTATGATTGACGGATGGAGGTCAGGAGGATACAGTACCACCTAGGATCATGGGTTTAGTTATGATAATGGTTATGACTGGGATTATGATGGATTGAGAATATGAGCTATGACTGGTATATGCTGGCCGGGCCTGCTCATCGCCAGGGCTGCTGTCAGTTGGGTCAGGGCTGCATGGTACAAACTAGTGTTGTCCGGGCCCATTGGACATAAGAGACAGATTATTAGATTCAGAGAGCTAATACAGGGGGATTAGTTCCCCTTATTAAGTATTAGTGTGGTACTGTAGACCATATCTCATCCTTACTTAATTGTATGATTTGTTTATTTTTATGACATAGTGCATAGCATGGCACTAGAAATCTGTCTGTAAGACACCAGTTTAATATATTAGCTGGTATTATTCACTGAGTCGAACGCTCATTCCTGTTCATTTTGTTATTTTCAGGTCGGGAAATGAGCTTGTGAAGGAATTTTAAACTGAATAAATTGCCAATTTTCTTTCAGCAGTAGTTTGTATTATTTAGTATTGAGAAATGTATATAATATATGTATAATTGTATTATAGTTTTAGAACTCCGCAATGTTACATCTTTTACCTGTATATTGTTTAATATTCAGTTAAGTATTTGATAAGTTAAGATTCTATTGTGAAGCAGAATCCACTTATATGATATTATATTTATGAGATAATTGAGATAAATGAGTTATTAGCCCAACATGGTTTTATTTTATATTGAAATTAGATTGGATCTACTTAACTTGTATGGGCCCATAGCCCTATACAGTTTTAGATTTTTGTTGTTATGTTTTCTATTAGGCTTATTACGGGCACTGGTAGTCACGTGCTTTTCTTGTGTCTTAGTGCTTGTCACGTGCCCTCGGATTCGGGGCGTGGCAATAGTAACCTTAATTAAAATAATGAAATTAGGCATAAAGAAAATTCTAAATTCACTACTTTTAATTTAATATTATTTTTATATTTAATTCTTAATTTTCATAATAACTCTGGTACCCATTTACAGTTGTTGCAGTTCTTCTTCTTCCTGGGGACTGTGGAAATATGCTAAGCTAACAATGTTACTATGCCTTGAACCGCCAATCATCCTCACCCACCCATGAACCTTCCTTTTCCACCTCATTTTCTTACTCTCTTCACCACCATCACATCATTGTCGTCCATCTCCATCTTATAAGTGGTCTCCACTTAATCCTTCACAAATAACTAGGTTGAGGATTTTATTAAAGAGAAGTACTAAATACATTATTTTATTTCTTCTCTATTTTTATTATGACACATAAGCTAAATTTGTAAATAATAAATATTTATAAAATTTAATACAACTTATGAATTATATTGAGAATGGATAAGACAATAAAAGAAAGTGAAAAAAAGGAAGTATTTAGCACTTATCTTTAACAAATTATCTACGTTACGAAAATCTTTGCGCCCTTCAAACACCACCATTTTTTTGACCTCTTTAAACTCGTTGCGGTAGTAATACCCTCCAATTTGAGGATGGGACCCACTTTTTTTTATTTTTATTTTTATAACTTCTCCGTGAATCATGCTATTTTTTTTATATACTTATATAAATATAGGGGAAATGCTCAATTTAGGGCCTATCCTATGACCAAAAATACAATTAACATCATATACTTCATTTTGATGTAATCAGATCCCTAAACTCTTGATTTTAGTCAATTTAGAACCTCTTCCGTCAATTTAATTAACACCGTTAAACGTATTTAGTGAAGTGAAAAAATAGATTCGTTTTATATTTTTAAATAATAAAAAAATTTTAAAAAATCAAATTTTTAAATAATTAGAAAATATTCAAATAAAAATTTAAAAAATTTCTTCAAAAGCCAAAAAAAAATCAACAAAAAAAAATTAACATTCAATAATCAAACCCAGAAGGCCAAAACCAATTTCAAGGAATGATTGTAGTATGCTAATTGCTACCAAGTTACCCATTTAGTTGAATGCCTGAAATAAATGAAATTTTCTATGTCCAACAAGGAACACAAATGCCCAATACACCCACCAGCCTCATCCAGCTCAAAATACCAAATACCATATTCAAAAAGGAATAAATTACAAAGTTAACAAATTTTCAAGAACCCATAAAAGAAATGAACATTTTAAGACAAACCCACATTAAATTCAAGAATAATCAACATTTTAATCTAATGTAAATTGAGATTGATATCCAATTACCCAAATAGAATAACAATGCTATCTATCTTCAATTCAATAAATGTGAATAATTACATTGAAACAAATGTAGGAATAAAATAGAAAGCTTATAATTAAGAATTTGAATCTAGGTGTTTTTGAGAGACGAAAATGTAGATTTATGCCCTTTGAATCTTTAAAGTTTGTATCCTTTCAAACAGAAACAAATATGAAATTTACAGATTTGTTATATAAGAAATTGGAAAAAGAGAGAGCGCTGCGCACTAATAATTGTAGTAGGTGTAGGGGTGCCACTGGTTTTAATAGTGCTTTGGCTTTGGCAATTTTGTCTTCAGTCTCAGCTAAAGTTCCAATAGAAGCACTGGCGGGAGCTGATTCACCCTTAGGCACAACAATTACAGTGAAAGTAACATCGTAAAAAGTCTTAACGTCCATATTAGCCTTATCAAACAAACAACAACGCTTTCACCTTTACAGAGAATATTGTCCTTTGATTTAATTAAGGAAGTGATTTTGCCCTAGTCGTGGTGGAATTGAGTGCAGGCATAAAGAGATGTAAATTTTGTTTATTTTTTTTTAATTTTGAATATTTTCTAATTATTTAAAAATTTGATTTTTCCACAATTTTTAAAATTTTTTATTACTTAAAAATATAAAATGGATCTCAATTTTTCACTTTACTAAATAAATTTAATTATGTTAATTAAATTGACGGAAGATGCTCTAAATCGACTAAAATTTAGAGTTTAGGAATATGATTGTATTAAAATGAAATATAGGACCTCAATTGCATTTTGGCCATTGCTTAGGCCCCAAATTGAGCATTATCCCATAAATATATCAAAGAACCTTTATCATGTCAATCCCACTTGTGTTAGTATAAAGAATTGATAAATCTATATAAAGAACAAGAAGAAAAAGCTGTTTGAGTCGGTAATTTTTCTTGCTGAAAAATAAAAAAAAAAAAATCTTCCATAAAAGGGGGAAGCTTGAAAACATGTGACGTTTAAATATGATTAGTATATACCTTATAATATGCGAAAATGAATAAAGTGTCGAAGGTTAGATATATAAGATGTTAGGACCACGTGCAGAAATGGATCTGTTTCACAACTACCCACCCACTGTCCGCTACCACTTTATCATGGAATTTAAAAAAATAAAAAATAAAATAGAGAGATAGAAAGACACGTGATCGTGATGCGTTGGATTCAAGCTGCTATGTTCTTCGGCCCAATTCTAGATTGGACCGTCCCCACTTCGAATGGACCGACCGATTATTTAATCCCCTCCTGTTCGGGTATTTGCAGTTTGTCAGCTTCAACGTTTCCAATTCAATTCTCACCAGTCACCACTATTACCGATTTCCCTTTTTTACATCATAATGGGTACATACAATTACTATATTTTATTAAAATAGCGTTAAATATAATTCAAATTTATATTGAAGTCTTTTGAATTGTAATTATGATGTTTGAAATACGTAATGAAATTAAAACTGAAAATTCAACACCAACCCGTCAAATTGAAAATTTATTGAGTGATAATTTAAGAATTATATATTAACTTTTAATCCTTCAATCTATATACATATATAACTATAATATTAATATTTAGATATATCAATTCCATACTAAATACTTAAAATATGCTTAGTATAGTATAATAAAATATAATATAATATAATTAAATATATTTTTAATATAAATATTATACTATAAATAAATTTAATTATATTATATTTAATTATAATTTACCAAACGTAATTTTATGGTGAAATATTATATTTCATTGATTTTACTACCTTATTTTTTACAAATTATTATAAGATAGATTTAAAAGCCTTGGTTCTTGAGTTAATTTTCTATGGATAGATATATCTAATATTTGTCAAATACTAAACTATATTCCCAGCAACGTAACAAAATAGGAAAAGAGAGGAGTATTTGTTAGTCAAGCGTTAAATTATAATTAAAATATAATTTAATATAATATTTATAAATAAATATAAATAAAATTATAATAATACATAAATAATATAAAAAATTAGAAATACAAACTGAGATTGATATCTGTTGTATAAGATACAATAATAATTAAGTAATTTTAAATATCATAAAATTATTTATTCATGAATTAGAATCATGCTAACTTTATCACTAATTAAAAAGAAATTGAATACTTAAAAATTCTCTAAGAATATTTAAAGAGTTTATAAAAGAAAGTTTAAGAACAAAATTATTTTTTAATGTGTTTTAAAGAATAAAAAAGACTTTTTTATATAAAAATCAAAAAAGCTAAAATAAATATAAAAGTATTAAATATTTTATTCATAAATATAAAAATTACAAATATATAAATCTACCATTAAAAAATATGTTAAAAAAAAAATCTAATCAATTTTTCATGCATTTTTCTAACAGTATTAACATTAACGAAGAGTAATATTCGGGTGATGGCAAATTAACGCAATTATTTGGTCCATCCCCAACAAACGTCAGACGCATAACCGTAGGGAAAAGCCGAAGAACCCTAACCGCAAACGTGGCCGAATTTAAAAAAGAAAAGGCCCAAAATGGCCCACACTGATCTTACGTGGCAAGTATTTTCCTCTCAGTCTCAGCTTTGGCATTACGCGACAAACTCACCTACGTGATTAACACAGTCGCTCTTGTTGACAGTTCTAGCAAAACTACCGTATAAACATGCTCATAAAATATTATGAGCTCGCGCTATCTTTTTCAAAACACGAACGAACTGAGGATGATGTACGGCTAAGCACGAATAGATCACAAGGGCTACTAAGAGACCGGTCTTATAGGAGCATAACTTTGGTTGCTGCCATTGTAAAATTTTTACATGTACAGAGAGTGAGCCAGCCACCAGCCCATCATAAGAAACTCCGCTTATATATATATTTAAAAAAATAAAAAAATAAAAAACCAGCTTCTCTTTCTTTCTTTCTCTTTGCTTTTAAAAACAGGAAAAAATATTCATTTCATTTCGCCCTCTGCCTAGTCCTAATAGCCGCACGCAACCAAAAAAGCTGTCTCTTCTACTATTTATTAGGGTTTTTGCGGGAAGAGCTCGGTGTGTGAGTGATTGCAATGGCTTTCTCCAGTCTTCTCAGATCTACAGTTACTGCTCCTCTGATCGAGGCTTCTCGCACCGAGCTCTCTCCCTCATCGTCCGATCGATTTAAGGTTTCATTTTTTTATTGAAACATGTTTTATTTGTTTGGTATTGATTTTTGTTTTTAGTTTTTTAATTTATTTAGACTCTCTCTTGCTTAATTTGTTTGCCGAGAAAAATGGATTATGAGAAACTAAAAATGTAAATACTAGCTTTTTGGTGTGGAAAAAGGAAATTAAAGCTTAGCCTAACTAAGCTGATTCATTAGAAACATTGAAAAAATAATGAACATACGAGCTGATATATTTTCGTTCTGCATTTTTTTTTTAATTTTAAAATTTCAAAGAGCAATATGTTTTATATTGCTTTCCTTTTTTGATTCTTTATTGGATTTGTTTTCCCTTTTGGTTTTCTTCTGGTGGTGCATATATATATATATATATATATATATATATATATATATATATATATATATATATATATATATATATATATATATATATATATATATATATGCGCGCGCGCGCTATGGCCTTCTGTTTGGTTCGGTAAGAAAACAGAGGAAACTAAAAGCGAGTAATACGCAGGTCAGCAAAATAGTAGTCCTAGGGTAACTTAAATGCCTTTCATCTTAACTAATATGAATTTTGCAGTTTCCTCTATTTAATTCTTATTATTTATTTATTTATGCTTAAAACTCGCTGGTTGTTGGTCTTTTTTATGTGGATTTTCTTTAGATTTTCGCTCTTCTTTTAGAAATTTCTCAACCAGATGTGAATTTATGAGTTTTTTTTTTAAATATTTGTAGAAATCAATATACAAATAACTGGGAGGATTATTTAGTGCACCAGGATTACTGGCTGACTTGAGTGTACCATTTATTACATTTTAAAAGATTTATTTTAATACCACTCTCTTGTAATATTCAGGTTTCAAGCGTTAATGTCCACCGTGATTTAAAATCTTCAAAGAGTATTTTTGGCACTTCACTTCCAACTGGGTCTTCTTCCTTGCAGTTGAGTCACCCATACATGCACAATATTATGTATTTGTTGATGTTTATATATTTGTGGATTCTTATTACTCTTTTTTAACTGGGCTGAAACATTTTGCATCATTCAGGAAATGCTGCACACGAAGAATCCAACCCACAAAGTCCATAGCAACTGAAATGCCTCCCACCATTCTGAGTGAGAATTCTTAGTTTTGCAGACAGTGTTGTCTTTTACCAGACTTGGTTGGGACTTGGGATGTGCATTTACTGACAAGCTTTTTTTTTTAATTATTATTTTTTTTTAATTTCTGCTTTGTTTAGAATCACGGAGTGATGGGAAGACAAAGATTGGAATCAATGGTATGTTTCCTGAAAATTAATTGAATCTTTGCTCTGTTTTACTTTTCTATTCAGAAAGGTGACATTAATGAAAAAGGATGAATATCAAAAGAGAATTTATAAAAAAATATATGTTAAAAAACTCATAAAAGAATGGTAGCTGCTATCTGTTTCATTTATCATTTTTTTTTTCGCCTTTGGCTGATTGAGAATATAATGGTGGCTGTGCATAGAAACTAGCTCAAGTTATTGGCACAAGAGGTGGCAAATTAATGCTTTTGTTCTCTAAATGAGTGTGCAAAACATAATTTGGTCTACATTTTACCAGATTTTGCTCTTGTTGCATTTTTAAATGAGGCTTTTTTTTTTTTTTTTTTTTTTTTTTTGTGGTTGACTGTAATAGTAACACATTTTTATGCTGGACTGCCACAGGCTTTGGTCGCATTGGAAGATTGGTGTTGAGAATTGCAACTTTCAGGGATGATATTGATGTGGTGGCAGTCAATGATCCTTTCGTTGATACTAAGTACATGGTAAGGATGTACTACAATAGATTTTATCATTGCAAATGTTGTATATGATTTAATTCATAGTCATGTTTGTGTAGATCATAGCTCTTTTTCTATTCTAACACCAGACCTTGTTGTCAACCTTTTCTGATGGCCATTCTCTCAGAATCTATCCCAGTAGTAGTATGTGTGTGTGAGAGTGAGTGAAGCACTGCATGCTTTTAGGGTCAGTAGGGTGTTCAAAGATTTGATGCCATCGTGCTAGCAAAGCAAAAAGAAAGATGAAAAAGGTTTAAAGATTGCTATATATGCATTTGCACGGTCTGTTTCTATATGTGTAAAATGTCATTATTATTTGTCATTTAAGAGTGGTGTTTTTACCAGTGCTAAACTTGGGATGAGATAGTCTTTTGGAATGACTTAGGTTGGTGTTTTCTTTGCTTGGTTTCCATATTAATGTGGCGTCAAATGTGTCCATGAAGTTATTGTATAGCATCTTTTTTTGTCTACTCTGTAAATTTATATAAACATCCATGGGTTTAATGCATCCAAATGCAATTTTTTTCTGCTCTATGGAAAAAAAAAAAAAGTGGATTATTCAATTTGGAAACGATGGTTGTGATTCACTTTCTTTTGATGCATCTTATCCAGGCTTACATGTTCAAATATGATTCTACTCATGGATGTTTCAAGGGATCCCTCAAGGTTTTGGACGAGTCTACCTTGGAAATCAATGGGAAACAAGTCAAAGTTTCAAGCAAAAGGTAGAAATTTTTTGTCATCCATCTATCTAGGACAAAAGCTTACAGTGGATGTGTTTCTTGGTATCTTGAACCAGATGGCAATAGAAACCTTGTCAGGGCTTTTGTTGCAATATGTGCACTTTAAGCTAACAATCAAACTAATCTCTATTCAGGGACCCAGCAGAGATTCCTTGGGGTGATTATGGGGCAGAGTATGTTGTTGAATCTTCTGGGGTTTTCACTACAATTGATAAGGCTTCAGCTCACAAGAAGGTTTGTATAAACCACTAATGAGTTTTTACCCCCCTACCCCACCCCCTCTTTTCCCTTTCATACACAGTCACACATCAAGATGAGCTTCTCTTTTTTTTTTTTTTTTACCCTCTTCCCTTATACTTTGCTCTGCAGGGTGGTGCCAAGAAAGTTATCATATCAGCTCCCTCTGCTGATGCACCAATGTTTGTGGTTGGAGTGAATGAGAAGACATACAAGCCAAACATGGATGTTGTTTCTAATGCAAGCTGTACCACCAATTGTCTTGCTCCTCTTGCTAAGGTCTGATTACCATCCTGAGATTTGATGACTTGTTGCTCATTGGGTCAGTTTTGTTAGATAATCTATCATTTTTCTTAGTCATTTTGTAAGGGCTTCTCTGGATAGATATGTCTAATTTGTTTATTTATATGATAACTATTAGATCTAATCAGTTAGCCCCTCATCCTCTTTTTGTTTGTCTTTGTTTCTTTTCTTTTTCTTTCCTTATGAGTAATCTTTGTGTTTATATACTGGAGTTGATGGTGGTTGCTCCATCTCTTCATGTATCTCACATTCTATGATTTTATTTTACAGGTGGTTCATGAGGAATTTGGTATTATTGAAGGTTTAATGACAACTGTCCATGCGACTACAGGTCTGTCTTCTCTCTCAATCTCTCCATCTTACATGCATACACATGGCACGCATGCAAATTCATGGGTTGATGAACACATTATGATCAATGAGTGTGTAACATGGTTATGATCTTTGCTGTTCAGCAACACAAAAGACTGTAGATGGCCCATCAATGAAGGATTGGCGTGGTGGCCGTGGAGCAGGACAAAATATCATTCCTAGTACCACTGGTGCTGCAAAGGTATGATCTTATGAGATCGAATTTCTAGGCACGGGAGAAACTCGAGTAACGTGGATTTGTTGTTTGGTAAAGAATTCAGATGATAATTTTATGCTTTGCAATTGTAGGCTGTTGGAAAAGTTCTTCCTGAACTCAATGGAAAACTAACTGGCATGGCCTTCCGTGTCCCAACACCTAATGTTTCTGTTGTCGACTTAACTTGTCGACTTGAGAAGAGAGCATCTTATGAAGATGTCAAAGCAGCTATCAAGTATGTCTTCTGTTTATCATTTATTTCTCTTGTTTATTTTATTTTATTTTTTTTGGGGTGCTGGGCTGCTCTTGACAAGTTTTGGTTCTTCTAATTTTTTCTTTTGAAGCCTACATTTTCAGCAATGACTAATTTACATTCTGATCTTCAAATAAAGGTATGCTTCAGAGGGGCACATGAAAGGCATTCTTGGATATACTGACGAGGATGTTGTCTCTAATGATTTTGTTGGTGACTCAAGGTCTCTCTCTCTCCCCCTCATCTTTTTTGTGTGTGTGTGTGTGTGTGTGTGTTAGGGGTGTGCACTATTCGGTTTAAATTGAAAAACCGAACCGAAATTTATTTTGGTTTTCAGTTTTTATTTTGAAAATTTTAAGAAATTTTGGTTTGGTTCAGTTTTTGTGTGAGAGAAATCGAACCGAACCGAATTATACATATGTATATATACTATGTCATAAAATGTCAATTTTTTTCTTTTAGTTTGGTGGTAAGTAGACCTTTCTTACTTTAAGGTCTCAAGTTCATCACACGGTAATTTAGATTTTTTTAGTTACATGATTAAAAAAAAAAAAAAAAAAAAAAAAGAAAGAAATTGAGCATTATTGAGGAATTGAACCTGAGTCTCCCATATAAATTAACTGTACATCATCCGCCCAGACAGACTTCAATATCATGTTTGAAATTAAAAGCAAAAATTATATATACGGTTACTGATTTACCGAATCGAACCAACCGAACTGAATATTTTCTGTTTGGTTTGATTTCAGTTTTAAAATTTCATTTATTTCGGTCACTGCCCTAGTGTGTGTGTGTACACGTGTGTGGTATGCTGCTGCTTTTCAGACAATAATAAATTATCTGCAATGCATGTGTGTGTGTGTGTGTGTGCATCTGAAGATCATTAGGCAATATATTATGTTTCAAAATTATCTTCTTTCTGGTTTTTTAAGTGAGTTGAGATTGTTTGGTTTGTAGGCTGATTTTGTTGGTTGTATTTTCTTGCTGATGTGGTGAATGTCATATGCAAAACTGTTTCTTTGGCTGGGTAATTTGAGAAACCATGTGGTGTATATATGCTGGTTTGCCTGGAGGGCCACTTGTGTCCTGAGACCTATGCTTTGTCATATCATCAGATTAAAATGATTGATAGGATTTCAAATGGATCTCTATAGTGGTGTTGATCATTTTAATGGACTTGCATCACTCTAGGTCAAGCATATTTGATGCCAAGGCTGGGATAGGGTTGAGCGACTCCTTCATGAAGATGGTGGCTTGGTATGACAATGAGTGGGGATACAGGTATAGCTTGTCTTTGAGTTATTGTGATAATTTATGATGAACTACTGTTATCTCCTGGTTATGTCTGATGACCTGTACTATCTTTTGCACAGCAACCGAGTGCTGGACCTCATAGAGCACATGGCATTGGTGGCAGCACATAACTGAAAAATACTTCATTAGGATTACTGCTGCTATGATGCAGAGATTTTAGCACGTGCTATGAGTTTCCTTGAAATTGTAGTTACAGATTCCATAGTGATTAAGTTTTGCCTGAATGGCTTTTCTTTTTATTTTTATTTTTGATCATGTGAATTTGGACGTCCCATGATGCAACTTCGAAATAATGTGATTCAAATGTGTATTGAGGTCTGTCTATTTATAGACCTCTGTCTTGACTGGTCTGATTGTAGAAAAATTTTCCTTTTATCCGTTTGATTGTATGATGTTTTGATGGATTTGAATTCAGCCGTACGCTATTGCATACATAAATTTTGGTCCATAGTGTACGATACGCATTTCTTGGTTGACTATAATCGCATTAATGATGTTGGGGGCTCCTGGTTATTTGAAAAACTAAGCTCTAATGTTTCAATGTAAGATTATTATCATAGGCTTGGCCGCTTAGGTGAAACTATGTTGATGCTCCTGTCTTCCTTGGTTCTAGATTATTATCATGTTGAGTCCGGGAAACCTAAAAATGGCAAGTCTGTTGCAGGCAGATTTTAAAAAAATTCACGGTGTTCGTGAGAATTACGTGATATGTATGAAAGTTCTGAAAATATTTCTGAATGAAAAACTATATCAAAAAATAATCAAATAGAGAAAGTGAATATATATTTATATATATATATATAGTAATAAATAAAATAAATATTTATGGTATAAAAGTCAATATAATTATAAAAATTTAATTGTGTAATTATAATTTAATATTCTAACCACAAAATATAGTTAATTTTTATTTTGACACAAATTAAGGATTTAATTTGTGTTTGTTTTACTATTTTATCTTGATTGTGACTGCAAATTGCATTAATTATTCTAAAATAATGTGATTGATTATAAATATACTAAATGTTATATTTGAAAATATAATAATAAATTTAACTTAAAAAAGAAAATGAATTATTTATTTTAGATATTGGAAAAAGAAAATGTCGACTATTCTCTTCATTCTATTTCAAGTGTCGTATAAGAACATAGCACACAGATCAACATAATAATAAATAAATGATTATAAATTTTATAAAAAATTTATAGTAATTTATCTAATTTCCTTTTTTTAAGAATGTCAAAAAAGAAAGTAAATTAGTTAAGATCATGAGGATTTAATAAATAAGGACAAATTTAGAATTTTGTTAATTAATACTATTTTGGATTTATAAAAACGATACTTGAAATGAAATATAAATTTTTTTCTAAAACAATACTTGAAGTAGAATAGAAAAATTATATTTATAGACAGAGGGAGTATTTAATATACTAATTGAGATAATACAAAAATTATGATAAATTATATTTATAATTTATATTCAAATGAGTTGAATCTTGAATAATACTAATATCCGTATAATATTCACGTCGTTCGTCCAAGCATATAAAAAATGTCATGATTGGATTGGTCGAGCGTTTCAACTCGTTGTAAGTCGTTGCATGTCTCTGGTTTTGAAGCTGATACGAGTTAAAATTCATAATTTTGCAACACCCTCTCATATATATATATATTAAGGGAAAAAAAAAACTCTTTACAACTCAGTTTGTTTCCTTTTCACTCGGTTTCTGACATGAAATTCACATGACCTTGAAAATGAAAAAAAAAAAAAAAAATCATGGACGTATCGACCAAAATTAGATATGTTCACCGAAGACTGAAAAATGAACAAAAGTCCCAAGTAAGCATATTTCATTTCAATATTCATGGATTCTTAGCTCCCTCAGTTTGAGGAAAATATTAGGTCGAATCTATAAAAATGAAATGTCTTCATATATGATCATGACATAAAATAGAGAATAAAAAATAAAATAGTGTACAACCAGCATTAGGGATTGATAGACGTTAATTGATCAATAAAGAATAAAGCCAGAATCAAAAATATTCCTGACTCACAAATGTCAATGTAAAAAATTAAAAAGGAGTAATTTCTACTTGAGAAGACAATACTGAAATAGCTCACAACATTTTTCTTTCTATTCAGCATATAACCGCAATTTGCTCAAACATGTAAAATTCCCTACAATATCAAAGCCACCCCATTACAAAAGCCTTCATGGCCTACGTAAAAATAAAATAAAATAAAATGGCACGAAACACCAAAACTATACACAAAGTGAAACCGGGGAAAAAAAGAAAAGAAAAGAAAAGAAAACACCACCACCTCAGCATCACAACCATCACTTGCCAATACCACCACCACCACCACATCCATTGCAGCCACCATCAATATTAATAGTGAATAAAAAGAATAAAATAGAACAGTATGGTCAGTCTACAACACATTATTACACTGGTATGACATCATTCTTTGAGGTATCTTCACATCTCAAAACAATACCCTCCAGGCTTGCCGGAAAAATACATTTCGCCCATTGGCACCCTGTTGTAATTGGTTCTGGTGGAGGCACAATCATAAGCACATTATCATTCCTTTGAACAACCCCCATCACACTGACAGTGCTTCCTTCTTTAATATACCTGTGTCAACAACATTTGATGTTTCTACACATTTACAAACTCAAATTGCATTCATATGTAACAGTAACACTATGTGAATAACCGGAAAAAAAATAAAATTAACTTCCAATGCATTTAGTTTTCATCTGAATTGACCATTGTGTAGAGTGTAGGCATGTAATAGGTGATATTTCAGATAGGCTGAAAATAACAAACTTTCAATTTGTTTGTTTGTTTAGGTCACAAATCATAGCAATCTGCTTGAACTTACAAAGGCTAAATTGGATCTGGGTGACAATTTTGTGAGCCTAATTACAAACAAGGCTAAGCCAAAGCCAATCTAATTAAGAGCTGGTCTTATGCATTCAGAAAAATATGTCCCATTGCCACACCTCAAAAGAAGAATTTAGTTAGATTATTGCCAGCTTAAATAAACCCAAAAGTTCAGATAACCACAATATTTAATTTTTTAACTATTGTCATGCCATTTTTCATCTATCGTAACTTTGTTACATTATGTTTGTGTTATGAACTTTGGAAGAATCACACCCCGAAAGCTAGCTCAAGGGGTTGGAGAGCCCAAAGTCCATATAAATCCCATGTTGAAATCTGATACTTTCAATGTGAGATTCACCAAGTCCCATACCTTCGCCAACTAGGATCCTAATAGTTTTCTACTTCATTTCATCAGTCCCTTTTGGTTTGGCTGTAGATTGCCTGGAAAACCTAAGGCTGACACATTCACTTCAAGACAGGTTAAGTGGCTATAACCTCTAATTCTCACAGCTGCAGCACTCAAGCATTGTCCACCCATTATTAATAAAATGGGCCAAAGAAGTTCCAAAAGGGGGAAATTTTTGTATTTTCTGCCATTGACACTCTCTACAAAAAAGGACAAAGGTAAAAAGAAAGAGACTCTTCTTGTAGCATCACTAACAATAATACAGTAGCAACTCTACAAGCAAGAGAGAGTTTTTACCCTTCTTTCATTCGCATTATTCGATCATCTCTAGAAAGATTCCTCTCTCCCAACCACCTTAGGAACTCTGGAGACAACTCTTCAGTGCCTGGATTGACATCAATGACAAGGGAGTCATCAACATAAGGAGTTACCCGCGCTCCATAGCCAGTTTTAACCAATGCTCTCAAACCAGATTGGAAATCAGAGATGTAGAAGTCAACCGCACGCCTCTGTCAAATAAGATTTATAAAATATTCAAACCAAAGGTGTGCAAATCCCAAAACACAAGTAATAGATTCCACTGGCATATAAGACACTTGATAACTGAATATATGGTCATCTTGCATCATGTTGATATTTATGTAAAGCAGCAATGGGAAAAGGATGACAATCAACCTAACTTGGACAGCAGAAAAGAAGCCATTGGCAGTGGCAATACTAGAAGGGCATACAATGTCCAGGTTAGGAAAACTACATCTGCCTGGTAGCCAGCTACTTGTATCAGATTGCAACATCTTCTACGAGTGTCATGGATTATTTATGTGTGTGTGTGTGTGTGTGTGTGCATGTGTGCGTGTAATCAAAAGGCACCCTTACTCTCTGAGAATTTACAATGTACCTAAAAAGATGAAAAATAAAATCGATTGGATTCCCCAGGAAAACTCAGGGATCTGTGAAAACGTATCTACACATGACAAACATCCATATTGAATCGGTATTTCATTTACTCACTTCTAATGATCTGAGTCCCCAAGTGAATCGGCGATGTGTTGGGTTGGCTGCTTTTGAATCCCATCCTCGATACTCGTACAAACTTGTGGATGTATATACACATCTAGGAACTTTTTGGAAGGATGACTCAAGAGGCACATTACCACAGGTAACCACCTTCAAAAACACAATGAAGCATTTCATATAAATTAATTAAGCAGACACCAGTGAGAAATATAGCCAAATCATGTGTAATAAGCAAGTCCTACAGATGTATTGGAAAACATACATGTTATACAAATCAAATCTCCAATTCCATTTAAGCGCTTGAACTTTTTCACCAATTAAATGTCCTTACACATAACTGGTCATTATAGATATTAATCCTCATTCAACCATTCCTTCTCTTTCAATCTACTTTCATGAGTCATATTTTCAGTTTTAATTAATACTGGCATCTCAGCTCTCTTCCAATTATTTCTCCCCCTTAAGGATAGAAGTTCTTCACAAAATAAAAGAATTTCAGTATTTATTTTGACTTTTTCTATAAGGTAAGATTAACTGTGCTTCTCAAATATTGTTGGCTAAGTTGAATACGTACTCTAACACTAACTTTAATCTCAGATGGTGATAACTAACTGTTTTACAAAATTCAGTGATAAAGCCTGCAAAATTAGCAGTGAGATTAGAAATATTAAAAAACACAAACCATCAGGAAAATCAGTAGCAGCTAGAAGAGCATTATATCACACAAATAATGAAGGAGAAGCACATGCATTACCCCAGAGATCTTCACAAATTGCCCATTCTTGGCATTTCGTAGCTCAGCATCTGGATAACGAGAAATGAAACCCATGATAGCCGTTCTCCCAAAAAAGGTATTCCATATGAATAATCCAGCAACAGCACCAAAAAGAACAACAACAACAATGAGGAGAATTGCATTGTGCACTGCTCCGAGAATAAAACCACCAGCAATGAAACCCATGACAAAAAGTAGAATCAGTGACCACAATATTGGCTTTGGGAAGTTCTTTCTGAAAGAAAAGTCATCTTCTTGGCTAAGGACAGTCACAGCTTGATTGTGAACAACAGCAGAGCCAGGAACTTTCATTGATCCCATAGATTCTAAAGGACCAGATACCTTCCGCGGTGCCCCAGATGAGTTTAGTGGACCTGAAGAAATAGGCCCAGATGTAATGAGGCCAGTTGCAGGAAGAACAGGAGGAAGGGGGCCAGAATTTTGGCGCCCAGAAGGAGTTACTCCACCAGATTGGGGGCCAGATGACTTCTTCACAGGATCTCCATGTCTATTTAAGGGTCCAGAATTTGATTTCTTTAACGAAGTTGAACCAGACACACCTCCAGAAGATGCAGCACCTGATGTGGTGTAGGCAGCCCGAGCTGCTGCATTAGGCATGATTGGTCCAGAATGTGAAGCAGCACCTCCAAAAGATCCAGTCCTTGAGGGAGCACCAGTTATAGGTCCAGATTTCCTAGACTTTGAACCATCTACAGGAATATCAAACATTTTACCCAATTCTCCTGACTTCTTGATATCACCACCAGTGTATGGCATGGCCACAGAACTCATTGTTGGAGTCCTTTCCTTAGGCTGCTCAGGCCGGCCTGATACGTAAAGGCCATTGCTGAGCTGATGAGATGGGAATCGAGAACCCATCTAGCTGTTTTAAGAGACTGCAGGAGATTGTATGCAACAAAGCGACTATGTATATTGATGCAGTGGTCAAAGCCCTCCTAAGAACAAAGACACCTTAGTGTCAAGAAAAAGTTTCCACCACTAAACAATATTCACAGCATGTGATTAGGTCGTCTAAAGCCAGGCATTCATAGAAGAATGTTTGAAAAAAAAAAAGAATCTGGCATGCCACAAACATATAACAAATAGAAAGTAAGCTGATGCAGTCATCAATGAGCTAGATAAAAATGAGTGGGTAGCAGAAGTTAGTTTTAACGACATTTGAGAAACATATGGGCCGTGATTATGAAAGCTGTAACCAAAAAAATGAATCAAACTTCAAATAAAGTATGGCTAGCTTACAATCCTTTGTGAAGCAGCAAACTGAAATAACAAAAGAAATTCAACTAAGATACCAAAAGTAATAGATTCAAAACACCCAAAACTGAAAATCGATGGAAATTAGAAAACCAACACTGAACTCTACAACATCGGACCAGCAATAATTGCCTAAAATAATGTTTTCAAATTCGTCATATCTACCTTCACCATGGTCACTGAGTGGGAAGAATTGGAAAAATCGATGTAACTTCTTTTCACAGAGAAGTCAACCATAAAGCAATCAAAGTGAAGAACAAGAATTAAGATCTAGGATTTTGACACAAGGAATCCCAAATGATATAACTACCATTGTGTGGCTTTCATTCTTTTATTTTCCCGAGAATCCAAACAGACGGTAACATAGCATTCCTAAGTGAAGTATCTAAACTTCTATTTGGAAAACACCAGCAGAACCAGATTTCATAGGCCTAACCTAAGGAACAGAGAACACCAATATCGCTATTTTTTTCAAACAAATATGGAAGAAAATTAGCAAGATCTAATGGAACAAGTAGCTAGTCCACAGCATAGGAGCTCAACGAGAGTGAAACGCTACTATAAATATGGAAAAAGAATGGTAAATCTAGGATTCAATAGAATCAAAGGAAATAAAAAATAAAAGCATCCATTACACTGAGAAGGCATCAAAATATACCATTTATAGAAAGATTTGACCAAAACGGAAGAGGGATTCACAGACAAGGAATATCAAAGGAGTAAACTTGGCAGCTCAAATCGAGAAAATAAAGAATACCCAGATTACATTTCGAGCAAAAACCAAGAAAATGGGAGAGATCTAACAAAAGGAGAGCGTTTTGAGAGTAAAATTGTAGCAAAAAGGAGGGTGGAAGAGAAAGAGAGAGAGAAGGGCAAAATGGGAAGAAGAGGACTCATACCTGAAGAAGAAGGAGCAGTTGAAATCTGGAGAAGATGAGGAGGAGACAACACCAACAGCCGCAGCAGCAGCAAGAACAACAACAACAACATGGGTGAATCAAAAGACAACAATGGTAGTAGTAGTAGTACAACCAAAACCAAAACCAAATCTCTCTCTCTCTCTCTCTTTCTCTCTCTAAAGACTCAAACTTTCTCTCACTAAAAAGTAAAAGTCTCTCTCTCTCTCTCTCACTCACTAAAAATCTTTTCTTTTTTGCGAGTGTCACTTGAGGGAGCCGCAACAACTGGTGAGTTGTCTCGTCCGGCAAAAGCCTCCAAACTCAAGTAAAAATGATTATTAAGCAAACCTTTCTTTCCTTTATTTATTATTTATTATATTGTTATTATTATTATAAAAAAAAAAACTCCTTAATTAATTAGTAACATTTTAACAATAACAATTTCCCAACCTCACCAAACAAAACAAACCTCTCTTTCTGCTGTTAGGTCAAGGAAATGACTGATAGGGTCTTCTCCACTGCCTGTATAATGTCTATATTACCCCTCCTCTTTTACCTTTCTGTGGGGTCAACCCTTTTCTTTTTCCTCTTTTTTTTTTTTGACAAACTTGTAACTCCGGTTAGAAGCCAACTACACAATTTGAAAGGCCAATTGGAATTTCTGTGGAAGACAATCATACCCCAAATCTAAACCGAAATTATATTAATTATTATTTTGCTACATTTCATTATATTTATTTATTTTTTGTTTTCGTGCAAATTTAAATTTAAATTTGTTTTCGTTTTACATCAAAAGAAAAATGTTTTCTTTTTTGGAATTCCAATGTATTTATTAGAAAATTGTCAAAAGTTTTAAATTCAAAAAGGTAGGAAATGTATTAATTTTATGTAGTATAGTATAATTTTTCTTTTGGCGTTGTTTGTGAATCTTCTAACGAATTTACGTATGTTTCTTTTCCCATTAGCATGGCTTTCTTTCATACTCTCTTTAACATATGAAAGTTAGAAAAATTATTATTTTTTAATTTATTAAAATTTGATTTTTTAAGACGGTTATGCTAATACTAAAAGGTAATTTCCAGAAACGTAGGACCAATAAAATAAATAAACTTTTATATTCATTTGAAAAATAAAAATTTATCTCGATTAATAAATAAATATTGACTCAATAGTATAATACCCTAAAAACATATATTATATATAATAATTACTGTTTTCTTAGGAATGAAGATTAGACAAAGCAGCTTCCGTAAACTTTCAACCATCAGTAATGGCAAAACTTGTGGATAATATTGACCAACAACTTGCCCTCTTCTTGTTTTGGCGATTAATTAAGTAAATTCAATCATATGCTTCACATTTCAGCCTACAGCCTTGTGTTTGTGTTTCTTTTTTCCATAAAACGTTATCCCAATTTGGCCATTATTAATTATGTGGAGAAATAAACCATCCTTCACGTAAAAGTTTCCATGAGAAATCGAGGACTTTTAACCATCGATATGGAGTAATTGACACAAAAAAACAAATGGAAATAATTTCAAAATTATATATATATGGCATAAATAATTGAATTACTAAAATTACTCGAGTTTTGACTTAGAAAATTATTTAATCCTCGTATTTTGTACATATTTAATCAAAAAATTTTTATTACTATACCGTTAAAAATAAGTGAAATGATCTTTTTAATCTGTTTATTTATATTGTAAAATGTGATATGAAAATTTTATTTTAGGTAAGATAAAATAGATGTATAATATTAAAATTATATAAAATATTAACACATATCAATAACTTTAATTATTGTATGTAAGAAAATAAGGAGAATATATCAATAATCTTTCCTTCCACCTAACTTTGCACATATAATACATTATGATAATTCAAATAAATAATCTTAATAATTAAAAAGTAAAAACACAAAAATAATATGCCTTTCAATTATCATCACTTGAAAAAATTTGTAATATAAAAAATAGACATAACGTTTATGATCATTATTATAGCAAAATTAAATGCATTGCAAATATAATAAGTTACCTATACAAAATTAAAAATATTATTTTTCAATTTTAACAATAAATATCATAAAAGTTTGAGAAATAAATATTATAATAATATTTCTGCTTCTTCCCCTTTAGCTTTTCCCACATCATCCATAAGGAGCGGTGTTTTTGAAATGAAAATGGTTATTAATATCCATTTACATACTGTTGACTAAAATTAAATATAGAACTTGGACATGAATCCTCCTAATGTTCAGTTCAGAGAGATGAAGCTAAAAAGAATGATTGAGATGATAATTTCACCCATTATTTTATCCCAAACAAGTAAAACATTGTCTTTATTATTATTATTTTTTGAGAAAGACTATTTAATATTAAAATAAATAAATAAAAAAAAAAAGGGATAATATCGTATCAAAGATTAGGATATGTTCAATATTCGATTTGATATAATTCCTGTCTGTTGCTGTTAGCAATGGCATTTACGTTTGTTATTTTCATTTTCAAAATTGCATCAAATAAAATTTGTCATTTTGTAAACATTGTCAGCTAATTACGGTAAGAATGACATTTTCATAATATATATATATATATATTTTTTTTTTCCCTTAAAATTGACGTTTTCTTAAGATCGTCTGTCTGGCATCCTTAACTTAAACTTGTCTTAATCATCACCAAATAAATACTAACTTCAACAGCCTCCTCTTTTTATTTCTGACTACATTGCCCGATTTGGTATAATAAAGGTAGCCGCTAAAGATTGCCAGGATGCCCTTCTTTTCTCTATTTTTCTTAGATCCATATATTCGGAGCGCTATCTTTATTGTGTAAGTTGGTTTTAAAGAAGAGACTATCTATATTATGTTCTCTAACAAATTTCTATCGAGTATTTTTCCTCCCAAGCATAAAAAATAAAAATAAAAAAAAAAATGGAGAAAAATCACAACTAATTTATAAAATTTAGATAAAATTTGTAACTTATTTAGAGAAAATCTGTAAGGCATTTTCTGTTATCATTTGAAATTGATTATGTATTATTTCAATTCATAGCACTTGGATGTTAGATCCGACAACGAGTTATCAACTAATAATCTCCAACTCTTTCAAATAAATATTACTATAAAATTTAAATGACCTTCTACTACTAATCTTCAACTAAATATTCTTCCAACTTAAACACAAATTGAAAGGCAATGGTGAAATATCAGTATATATATATGCAGCATAAAAGATACGACCAGATGAAGTGGCTGAGCAACAAGAAGGAATCAATGAAATTCACAATTAAGAAAGATCAATGTAATATTCAACCATCAAGGGGCAGCCAACAATCTAAGAGCAAGTAAAATCAAAAGCTACTCGATAACACAACAATTTTCCAACTTCACAAGCTGCCAGCCGCTCCAACAAAAAATTTCCCGCTTTAAGCCACCCTCATTGTGGAAGGCCGCTCACTCCCAAAAAAAATAAAGAAAAGAAGGACAAGAAATCTCACAAACCTATACATCAAGTTGAACAGGAAAAATGTAGAATAAAACCACCATTTTCATTTTAGACCAGTTCTTAACACTACAATATCTGCCGCTACTGCTGCTGCCACAACCTCTCAATATTAGTCGAGGAAATAGAATGTACTTTCACGTACGATAAGCAAAAGCAAGTTTTTCATCCACATACTGTTAACTACACAGGAATCACATCAACATTTGATGTATCTTCACATCTCAAAACGATACCGTCAAGGCTAACTGGAAAGAGGCATTTAGGCCACTGCCATCCAGTTGCCAATGGCTCAGGCGGCGGAACAATCATTAGTACATGTTCATTTTTCTGAAGAATTCCCATCACACTTACGATGCTGCCTTCTTTGATGTACCTACAAAAAGCAGAGATAAAAAATTTCAAAAAATTGACACAACTACAAAGTATAGCTAAAACTGCTCAAGAGCTTTGGCTTCTCAGGCAATCAAGCATGTGATATAGTTGCAAATTCAGTTAACAAGTATAAATGTTGCAATAAACATTTAGCACGTACTGGCCAAGTCCTCAGTTTAAGGCATGTAGACTCTAAAATTAATATATTTAGGTCATCTTAATTCTTAGCATGAGATAGTCTTACCCTTCTTTCAATTGCATCCTACGATCATCACCTGAAAGATTTTTCTGTCCCAACCACCTGGCAAACTCTGGGGACAAGTCTTTCTTCTCTGGGTTAATATCAATTGTAAAGGAATCATCAACAAATGGAGTTACCCTTGTGCCACTGCCAGTCTTAACCAATGCCCTCATCCCTGATTGGGAATCAGAGATGTAGAAATCAACCACATGCCTCTGTAAAACAAACCAAAGATTACAATTAATTTTGAGATCCTATAGTAGGCCACATCACTCCAGTTTTGAAAATGAGGAAGCTGTAAAAAGTCCTTAATATCGAAGGTATAGAATAGTTTGTTCCATATTGCTTACAGATCAAAAGAGGTAGAATTTGAAATTATTAAGGAAGAAGAGAGAGGAGAGAGAGAGAGTGACAGAGAGGGCTCTTCAAGCCAGCTGCTCACCTCTGATGATCTTAAACCCCAAGTAAAATGATGATGGTTAGGGTTGGCTGGTCTCGAACCCCATCCTCGATACTCAGATAACCTTGTTGATGTATACACACATCTGGAAACTCTTTGAAATGATGATTCCAAAGGTACATTACCACATGTAACCACCTTCAGTAATATACAAGATCAATATCAAATAATGAAGCATAAGAAAAAATTAAACAAGAAAAAAATAAACTATGAACAACTTCCATATGAGAAATACCAGCCACAACCAGGCCCTTAGAAAGAATTCAACACATAGAAACACCACAACCCTGAAAAGAATCCCATATATAAGGCACGCATGAAATGCATACTGTTTCTATGATGGTATTTTTATTAGAAGATGGGAAGAGTGCAAAATTTTGAAAATAAGATTGTAAACTGTCCAAGGAAAAAAAAAAAAATAACAACTAATTAGCTCAACCTCTTTGATTGTTTACAACTAATTAGTTCAACCTCTTTGATTGTTTAACTGTTCATCTCCCTCCAAATGCAACACACAAGCTAGACAGTGGAATAAGATCCCAATTGCCTCCATCACCTTCCTCACCAAAACAATGGGCAAGCAGTAACTCAATTTATTGCTTCCGCCATCACTCAAGACTTCAAACAAAAAAGAATATGTGCCCATGAATCCCAAGCCACAGGATAATGTAATAAAAGACGCCCTCCTGTCCCACCATTTAAATTTACACAGCCAAAACCAGCTTACTAACCAGCTTACTATCATTTAAATTTTCCCCAAATGAGTGAAAATAGCAACTTTAAAAGGTGCTTTAACATTCCATATGATTATCATTGGAAGAGAAACCATGCAGAGGTAGAACCACCACTCAACCCTATATTAGAACTCCACAAAGAGCTTCCTTTTGCTGGATGCTTTCCAACAAATTTTCTGATGACCCACAACACAAACCTTAAAAGAGTCTAAAACCTTAGTCTTCAAAGTTGCAAATAAAATACAATGCCTCCTACCAGAAATTCTTTCCATGAGTACTGCTTTTGATAAATTCATCCCTATTCACAGCAATAAAAAAATAAATCCGAAAAAAAAAAAATTTAAGAGCTATTCACCAGATCAAACATAATACAAGAACTGAATGCTGCTGCCGTCTCCCACGGCAAAAGTAACAAATTTTGAGATCACATCTGCCTCAGTTAATGCTCTTAACCAAGACCTGTACCATAATAAACCACAACCCCTTGAAGGTTTAGAAAATAACTAATATTTCTAATATAACCAGTCAATTGAAAAACATTTCTCCACTCTGCCAGATGATATTCAGAATCTTCCTCTACTTATCCTTACAAAAATTTGCATAACTCCACAATCTATGCTAAAGTACATATAGCAAGGATAACTTGACAAAGTAATCTTGACTAGAGCAGCTCTTACCACTCTTCACAAGTATAATCATCATTTACATAATAAATCACAAAGTTAGCATTTCATAGATGCATAATGCATCTGAAAAGCCAAATGAAGATTATATTTCTTCATTCTGTTCTTCTATGGAATCATATTCGAGTCCTAACAATTAATGTGCATCTGGAACATGTTAAAAAAGTTCAAAAAATACTCGATACTACAAATAATTAAGCACCAAAATTTAAAATTGCGGAGACATCATAAAAGCATTGTGTGTGTTTTGTAAGTATTGAAGAAGTTTTGACACAGCATCATGTACTTAAAGAGTCATTAATATAGGATAAGGTTTTATAGTATAGGTGTCTGAGCCACTTAAACTAACAAAAAACTTCAACAATGCACAACGGCAATGCTAAACAATCACAAAAAGGGGAAAAGAAGATCCCAAACTGCATCTAGTAAAAAATAGCATAAGAATATATACACACACATATATTAGAAGTGCATCTATTGCATACCCCAGAGACTTTCACATATTCCCCATTCTTTGCAGTCCTAAGATCAGCATCAGGATAGCAAGCAATGAATTCTATTGTAGCTCTTTTCCCCCACCACATATTCCAAATAAATAATGCAACAACTGCTCCAAACAGAACCACAACAACAATGAGGAGAATGGCATTGTGGACTGCTCCGAGAATAAAACCACCAGCAAGGAACCCCATAACAAATATCAGAATCACCAACCATAATACTGTCTTTGGGAAATTCCTCCTGAAAGAATAGTCATCATCTTGACTAAGAGTGGTCACTGCTGGGTTGTGAGCAATGGAGAAGCTGTTGATTTTCCCTGACCCCACAGAATCTAAAGGACCAGATACTTTCCGAGGAGCCCCAGAAGAATTTAGCGGCCCTGATGTTATGAGACCAGTTGTGGGGAGAACTGGTGGAATAGGCCCAGAATTTTGTCGCGTTGCTCCACCAGATTGAGGGCCAGAGGACTTCTTTACTGGATCCCCATGTTTGTTCAGTGGTCCAGAACTTGACTTCTTTAATGAACCTGAACCAGGCATGCCTCCAGAGGATAAGGGACCTGATACAGTATAGCCAGCACGGGGGGCAACATTGGGCATCATTGGCCCTGAATGAGTAGAAACCCCAGTAAAAGAGCCAGTTCTTGAAGGAGCACTAGGAACTGACCCAGATTTCCTAGACTTAGAGCCATCCATAGGAATATCAAACATTTTCCCTAGTTCTCCTGACTTCTTAATATCACCACCAGTATATGGCATAGCTGTTGAACTCATTGTTGGTGGTTTTTCTTTTGGCTGCTCCGGCCGGCCTGACACATAAAGGCCATTGCTGAGTTGATGAGATGGGTATCTGGAACCCATCAAGCTTCTTAAAAGAACCCAAAAGAAACCACACTGTGAACTAACAATTTGGTAAAATGATTCTCAAAATCCTGCTGGAAAAAAAAAAAATGGATTACTGAAAATCCTCACACACTTTTTGAAAAAAGAAAAAGGTTATGACAGCTACCACAACCAAGAATTAATAACAAGATATCTGACTTGCAATAGACATTCTATTAGACATTCAAATCAACTGGAAATGGGCAAACTAAAGATGTAGCAAGGATCCACATCACATGGTGAATAAAACACACACACACAAAAAAAAAAAAAAAGAAAAAAAAAAAGAAAGCAGCTCGGTGACGAAAGTGCCAGCTTAAAACAAAGCACTATATGCTACAAAAGGAAGAACTTTCATTATTAAGATTCATATTTTACAATGTAACAGAAGAAAATGAAAACCCTAACCTTTATGAATGCATAAGACCAAAGTAAGGCCACTATCTAAGAAGAAAAGTAGATGGATAAAACGCTTAAAAAAGATCATATAGAAGATAAAAGCAACAAGAAAATAATAACTGATCATTGTATAAAATGTTAGCTTGACTAGCAGTTCGGTGCCACTAGAACCTAAATATTGAACCTAACTATTGAAATAATAAAACATAAAACCTGGAAATTTTATTTCTTCCCCAACATTTATCAGCAGCTAACTGATGAGGTGAAAAAACAATCCAATTACATTACACAATGCTATCGGAATTTTGAGAGTTTTAAAATATATTATCAAGTATCATTCAGTGAAACCAAGATATCCAATAAATAGTCATAGCCTGGATCACAGGAAGTACCCATAACCATTTTAACAATTTGAAGATACTTTGAAACACTTCTGAATATACTTTACCCATAACCCAACTTATCTTACCCATAACCCAACTTATCTGAAGCAAAATTAGTCACATTCACTCACACACATATGCAATTAAGGAAAACATTTTCTTGGGAATTCTAAATGGTGGATCTAAATGTCATAGGAGGTATAAGTTTTTAGCTAATCTGGACAGTAACTGGAAGAATGAAAAATATCAGCCTAACCTTGAAAAAAAATTTCATCCTCATTGTTCAGCTATGCAAAACAGAAACAGAATGTTGATAAAGCTAAATGAAAAGTTCTATTTTCTTAGGAAGGTACTTACAGTTAGTCTATGCAACCATACAAAAGATCATTTTATACAGCCAAAGGTTAGAAATCAAAGCACCATTATCCAAAACGTTTAACAAGAATCAACAAAATGAAAACCAACGGGAAGAATATTCCTTGGCAGAAGTACTAGCATGCCTTCTTGTGCTGAACTCTAAAGAGAATATGGTAGCACACTATGCTCAGTATCAAGGTCCTCACCAGCAGAATTCATGTTAAGGAAATTGAGCCATAGTCATTAGGGACAACATAAAGAGAGTTTAATTCCTAACGAAGAAATTCCTGTTTCTGGGATGGCACTATCCAGAGTTTGCTTGGTAGTCTTTCCCTCCTTGGTGCCTTCATGTATACATAGGATGCAGAACATGTGTTATGGCTCAGGATATAATTAAGTGTTGTATTTTCAGGGCCGAATTGTGTATCATTCTCGATCATCAATCAAATTCTTCCCTGGTTAAACAATCCCCACCAGTCTGCCACCTTAAAACCTCTAACACTAATCCCAAGAAAAAAAAAGGAAGCAAATACTCCAACATTTGAGGAGACGGGATTGTTTCTTATATCTTTCCTAAAATTTTTGAGCTATCTAGCAAAGTGATATGAAAAATTGCCCACATTTCAAAAGGAAAGGAAAAAAAAAGAAAAAAAAAGGTTGAAGTTTCATATTTTTCCACAATGTATGAATGTTTTCCAGAAGCCATAACGAGAACCTCAGATCTTTAAACAATGAGAAACAGAAGGTCAATACTTCTGTCCAACATAATCTTTTGATTCTCACAGAAATCAACAATTCAGAACGTTATTTCTCGTTTGTTTTTTGCCTACACATATGTAAAACCAAAAGAAATCATGAAATCAATAACAACCATCTAAACGTTAGAGGAAAATGAAATTTAATATATAACCTATAGGTGGTTTATAGTTTACAACATACCACAAGACAGAATTGAAACAAACGCAGGAAAAAATAACTCTCTAACAGATATCGACAAAATATAAGTAAATCCTGTTTGGCTGTTTGGTCAAATACCCAAACAAAAAACTCCTACGTTTAACACCAATTTAAACACCTAAAATTTGTTAGAAAGCAAACGAAAACCCTGAAAATTGTTAATTTTTATCAAGGATGTCTCTTCTTTGCGCAAGTTCTGAGACACAGAAATCTAAGATTCGAAATTTAAAATCTCACTTTAGTTACGTTCTCTCAGACTATTAAAGGAAACAAATAAACATTATTATCATCACAAAGTCAAAATTTTTATATATCAATTCACATATACAAATGCATAAATGAAAAAAAATAAATAAACGTAACATTAACACGCATATAGTAGATTAATATTGAATTGCATTCTGCAAATACAAAAGGCCAGCACCCAAATCAGGAAAAGAGAAAATATCCATATCGACATTTTGAACGAGGAAAGAAAATGGCAAAGATCCAGCAAAACTAGCAGAGATAACAAGCAAAGCGAGCTGAATAGACGAGAGAGATAAAATAGAGGGAAAAGGGGGGTAAGGACAAAATGGAAAAAGAAACGAATATGATAGATTGATACCTGAAGAAGAATGAGTAAGAAACGGAATGTGGGTTTCAATCAAAAACGGTAGTTGAAGTAATAGCAGTGGCAGTAGCAACTATAAGCACTGCTAGATAGATCCCATCTCTATCTTTCTCCCTCTTGAAGAAGCCGCCACAGCTGGTGGGTTGTTTATATCTGCAAAAAATAAAAAATAAATAAATCCAACAAATTGAGAGAAAGAGAGAAAAGATTGAGTTTTTAAATTAAAAATAAAAAATTACCTGAAAAAATAAGCTTTCTTTCACCTTCCCTTTCTCCCTCCATCTCTCTGCATTGTTTAGTTTTAGTTAAAATTAATTAAAATTTCTCTCTCACTGTGTCATTCTGTTCTGTGCTGGAATGGAATGGCAAAGAGTGTGCAGCTGATTCATTTTTCCTTAAAATGCCGAAACTACCCCTGGATTTATTGATATTAACATGAGAATTTATTGGCCAATTTATAATCTTGCAGTGCAGACCTTTTTGATTTTAGTTGGACTCTGCAATTTATTAGGTAACAAATTTTTTTTTTATTTTTTATTTTTCTTTCCTTTTCTTTATTTCTCCCCTCAGTTTTTGTTTTTTAAATTTCAAAATTATTATCCCGTATTTATTCATTTATATTTTATATTTTAAAAGAACAAGCATTATCCCTATTCATATTTGATCTCTATCGCTTTCTTTACCCCAATCCTTTCGCTCTTTTTTTTTTTTTTTAACACTAAAAATTTAATTAAGCAAAATGAAATCTCACAACGTGTCTTGAACCTGAACTGTGCAGTAGGTGCTGACTGGAGACGTGTCAAAAGATTAATATCCCCTGAAGCCCACGCCAAGCGAAGCTCCATCAAAATTCAAACTCTCTTATTCATTTCTTCAAACAGGTTAGCTGCAAAAACTAGAAGAGATGAGTAATAAAGTTGGAGGATCTGCTATTTTAATTCTCTGCTTCCTCTCCGTCTTTGTGTTGGCTGTAGAAGAGCAGCAACTACAAAGACCAAATCTTTCGATTCCAGAGCTGTTGAGAAGAACGTTTTCTTTTTCTGCAAACTATTGGGACAGAGCTAAGACCATCATTCATCAAGCTCAGGCCTACTTTTTTCCTCCAAATCTTGAGTATATATAGATATTAATGATATCAATTAATTACCCATTTGAATTTAATTACCTGTTAAAACTCTTTATTTTATTTTATTTTATTTTTTTTTAGTTTCAGAGGCAGTGACAGCGATGGTGCTAGAGAAAAGATGGACACGGGGGAAGCTGGAGAGAAGGTGAAAGAAGCAGTTGCAGATAGTTTGGGGAATATGAAAGCAACAGTGGAGAACTCTGCTAAATCTGCAGCGAAAATAGCCAGTGAAACAGTGCACAAGGCGAAGGAGAAAGTGAAAAAATGTCTATTTGAGAGACAAGAACAATCTGATCACAGGGAGCTCTGATCTTAATTACCAGCAGCTGTAGCTACCCAAGCTTAGCGACTAGTGATCATGAGCTTGCTGTACATGAAGTTAATGTTCATAAAGGAAAACTATAAATCATAATGAATGCTAATTTTGATGACCCCAAATTCCCACTACTTTTTGCTCATGCAAATCAAATTATTTTGACTCCATAAGGAAGAAGATGAAGAATGAATCACTGTGTAGGAAGATAGTCCTCGTATATTCCCTTTATTTCCTTTTTGTTTGAAATTTTGATTATTTGTGTTTTTTTTTATATATATATTTTAATATATTGTATATATGACAAAATAATTTTAAAAGGTTTTGAAAATTATTTTTAGACTTACGATAAAATCATGCTAATTATGTTTTAAAATAATTTGTTACTATTATTTTTTTAGGTGGATTTATAATTATTATTCAAGTCGCATGATAATTTCTTTTTATATTTTATCAAATTTTTAAATATAAAATCTATCTAAATTTTAATAATTTGAATTATTAATCTCTTGGTAGTACAATAAAACAAGCATTCGGATGTTGAATTATCACAATAATAATAATAATAATAAGGTGGTGTGTTGAAAATTTTGAGTGTTAAATTTTAAAAGCTGAATAAATAATATAATTTTTAAATAGTAAAAATATTTTATTTTATTATTAAATAAATTTAATTTTAAATGTTAAATATTATTATCAAATACCACAAAATATGATTTTATCATATTTAGCAACGTTAATGAATTGTTGCAAAATAGCAAATTTACAATTAAATAAATCAAAGTGTCGTTTAGTGTTTGATTTGCACTTATTTGAAAAGTAAATTGTTCAACTTTTTCTACTGTATGATAAACAACTTATTTATGTAATTAATCAAGTTGAATTTTATGAGTTGAGTTCAAATTTAATTTAAATAACTTATTTAAGAAACTAATTAAGTTGAATTTCATGAGTTAGAGTTTAAATCTAATTTATTAAAATGTTCTTAATTTAACTAAATGAAAATTAATTGCAATTGCATAAGTAAAGTAATTATAAGAGTATTATAGTTTTTTACAAAATATTAAAATATTTAAGAAATTAATTAAGTTGAATTTCATGAGTTAGAGTTTAAATTTAATTTATTAAAATATTTTTAATTTAACTAAATGAAAATTAATTGCAATTGCATATGTAAAGTAATTAAAAGAGTATTATAGTCTTTTACAGAGGATATTTTATATGAAAAAGTAATATACGTTAAATAAAAAATTTTAATAAATGTCAAATAAAAAAATTTTTTTTAAGAAGTAAACGTGTAAATAAAATACTTAATAAATTACTCTTCTCAAGAAATGGTTTATTAAGAAATTAGATTATATTTTTTAGAAATATTGTAGCAAATTAATCGATATCTTAAAATAGAAAAAAAATAAAAAATATTATTAAAAAAGATATATTCAATGGTTTTTTGTCTATTTTGGTATTGGTACCGACCTTATAAATAGACATATGAATGTAAATATGAGTTTATTAGGTAATTTTTTGTAAAATATATATATTTTTATATATAAAAAAAAATTAAATAAATAAATTTCAAATTGAAAATTGTTAGTTCAATGTTTGTTTGTTTACATTTATCGATATGTAATGGTATTTAAGATAACAGTAATAAAATGAATAATTACGTGGCCACGATGAGAGAGGAAATAACACCCCACAGCCCCTGGTTTCAGGACTACTGGAAAGTCCAGATCCATCTCTACCCCCCGCACAGTTTACGCACACACTTTCTCTCTCCTTTATCCATTATTAAACAAATCTCTCTCTCTCTCCCTCTCTCTCTCTCTCCCTCCAACGTAGAAGCATCGCGATGGCCCTTTTTCTCTCCAAAACCTACCTAACCAAACCTCAATCTCCGGCTCGATCCATCTCTCGCCTATTTGCCCTCCGCGCTCAATCTAATATTCCTTCCCACCCTAACCTCACCGAGCTGTCCGATGATTCCTCCACCGACCCTTTGCTCCGGAAGCTCGAGGATGCCATCCACCGGATCATCGTTCGCCGTGCTGCTCCTGATTGGCTCCCTTTCCTTCCGGGTTCTTCCTACTGGGTCCCACCTCCTAGATCCACCGCTGGATCCCTCGGGATTGCCCAATTAGTTGAGAAGTTGGCCAATCCGTTGACCGATGAGGAGTCTCTCTCTACCACCACCGTCAGAGGTTGGCCTTCTTCCGATTATTTCATTAAAGGTAACCCTCTCAACTCTCAAGCTATAGATTTGGATGAGTATGTATTTGGGATTTTATGTAAATTACATAAATTGTTGTTGGATTGTGCATGATTTGTTTCAAATTTGACAGTCTCTATATTGGTTTTTGTTTCGGCCATGATCTTTTATTGTCTGGGGTTTTCGTTTGTAAGCTCGGGGTATTTTAAACTAATTATTTGGATATGACGTATTCATGTTTTCCTGATAGACGCATTCTTTGCAATTAATTTTATTCATTAACTTCCCCTGTCTATTGTAGGTGCGCCTTCAAATTCCATAGAGGTGAATGTGACTTCAAATAAAGCAGAGACGGAAACAACCTTCGATAATGTGTCTAAATCTGAAGATGAGGAAGGATAATTCGTGCCTCTTATAAATTGAGCATCTGGAGCATTTGGGTGAGAGAGAGATTTTTCCTTGTTATTGTTATTTATGTTGATATAGCAGCCTGCTACTGTCATGTGATAACAAACGAAACCTGTCATACATTTTTATTTTGAGGATTTGGGGAGGGGAGGCCTGAGTATCATATACGTGTTCTTGTGAGTGCATGTGCATTAAGTAAATACAGGGTTACCTAAATGTATTTGCTACATTACATAATCTAAATGTATTACATGGTTGAGATTGAAAAGCTGGTGATTCTTACATCATCATATATTTGCTTGGAGAGGCTTGAGTTTTATGATAGAATATCGACTTTAGCATAAGTTGAATATTTTTAGAGAAATCATGGATTTCGAGGATGTTTGTTTTATAATCATTGAAATAGGCATTTTTTTATCAGAAAAACAAAATTAGAAACTGGAATTTTGTTCTAAATGGAGGAAGTGCCTTTGGGTAAGGGGAACCTAAATGTTAACACATTCCCTTACAGTTTTCCAACGTCTATAATCTTTAGACTACCAGTTTAACTGGCATATCTGTTTTGCATTGAGCATGTTATCAAAGATGCCAGCATATTCCTCCATTAAAACTTTGCAGCTAAAACCTCTCCTTGATGAGCTTGTCGCAATGAAGACAATTTAAGCCTTCTTATTGTTTCCTTCTACTGACTTTTTGTTATTGCTATGTGCCAGGCTCATCCAGACTTTGTAAATTTATGTAGAAGCGAAGATTCAAAAGAACTCAGAATTTTACCGACTGCATGACAATTTGGTCCATTGGAGGAGCTTGCGTAGATGCAACCTGGTGAGGTGGCAAGTAGTTTACCAATGAAAGCGGCCTTGAAAATGTATTGTTAACGGTTGTTTGTTTAAGTGAAAAAACACTGCTTGCAATCAAGTTGTATTTATCTATTGCCTGCTGGATATTTCCTTTACGATTTGTAGTTCAAAAAGTCTAGCATGCACCTGTACATATGCTTTCAACAATCATAGCAATGGTGTTTTTGCACCCCCTCTCCCACCCCGACAGCAAAGACTCTCTCGTGCTAAAAATATACAGTGAAGGAAAAATAACAAATGGGATTCGCAAAGACGGAACAGCAAAATTTGTGAGAAAGTTTCTTATAGGATGAGGCGTTTGCTAATTGCTCTAGAGTATGCGTTTCATTGGCTGATTAGTTTCGGCCCTGGACTTGCCAAAAGAAGTTTTTTGTGCGGTGTAATGCCCTGAGCTACTCGAAGGTTGTGATTGGTGCACACTTGGGGCTGGAGAGGATGATACTAAAATACCTAGTCTAGTGTTAGGTAATTTTTTAGTATCACAAGTATTGAATAAAAGTTAAATTTTATCTAGTATTATCATTTAATTTGAGTCTCTATCATATAGGGTGGTTAAGTTTGTCTTTCGTTTAATGGGCTTGTAAAATTTATTTTTCTAAAATATTTTAAACTAAATTATATATATATATATATATATATATATATATATATATATTTCATTTTTAGTTTTTTATTTATTAAGCAGATCAATTTTTATTTTTATATTTTATTTCTAATTTCTAATAATTATTTATATTTTATTTAGGAATATTATGTTTGATAATAAATATTAGATTTTTTTTATAATTTAATCTGTTTATTCATTAAATAGTATGTATAAATATTTAATATATTAAAATATTTTGATTTTTAATATTTTTAAATTTTTATTATATTGATTTTTGTTATTAAAAATTTAAATATTTTTATATCCTATTCAGTCTTAGTTTCAACTGTTCCGAACATGTCTTTCCACATGTAAAAAGGCGGACGGATTAGCTTGAATTTTCTCCACAAAATAATTTCTCCGACAGAAAATAAAGAATTTCCACAATTATGAGAAAGCACTCCAGTATATAATGAAACTTCTAACTATAGCAAAAGAAAGACCTAAAGAAAGACAATGAAATTTGCTTCTAACCTAGTGTAAATTTTATTATATTAAAAATATATTTAATTATATTATATTTAATTACAGCTTAACAAATACACTCTAAAATTCCAAACAAAAGGTTAAGAGCAAGAAAAAAAAAAAAAACAAAAGTTTAAGAGCAAACAAAAAAAATAGTCCACAATGGCACACTGCACGGTCATTGTGTAATCTATTTATTATTATTGTTCATTCTGTCTTACATTTTATATCACCAGTTTTAAGGAACATGGGTATGCAGTCTTGAACCAAAAGGTATGGACATTTATCTCGAAAATCAACAAATGTTAACAGCTAGTAGTTTTCTATCGAATATGAAGCTGGTTTCTTAACACACAACAACAATTGAAATACAGGTGCATGAACTGGTTTAAGATAAACCACGTTCCTGGCTCTGCAGTTTGAGATGGGAAGATGCCCACAATCATATTCAGTGAGGCAAGGACAAACTTTCCACTTTCCAACCATGAATTCACAAATATTCAAATTGCCATGTCCAAAATGTCACTAATCACATGAATCCAGGACCTCAGTAAATTATTGAAACCACTGTAGTTACTTTTCTCTATGATGCATAAATTCATTCAAAATGAATCCATCCACAGGAAAGATGCCTGAAAAGAAGAATCACGAAAATAGAATACTGAGAAATTTAAGAATTGCTCCCATGATGCACAAATGAATGTAAAATGTATCTAGGATATCAAAATGGCATAGAATGTCAACATAATTCATCTGATAAGGCGCGTGCATTAGGTGAGAATCTATCACAGGCAAGCCCCCTCTATATGAATGAACAAAAGTCAAGCTAAAATTTCCTCAAATGACCATAAGAGGGCTAGTCTAGAGACTATAAAACATGTCATCACACAACTCTAGGCAAATTAAAAAATGCTAAAATGTTTTTGTGAGCCATTGGAAACTCTTGTATTTCTTAAAACCACAATATATTTGCTTGAAGGGTCATAAATTTTAACTATATTTTCTCATAATCGAACTCACATTAGAAAGAAGTGAATAGACAAACTTGTGAAAAGCAGAATCATGGCACATAAAAGAATGTTATCTATAGCATGAAAGATCGGAATATTGAAAGATGAAGTAACAAGTAGAAAGGTTAAATTCCTCTATGCATCTCTTTTCATCACTCTTGAGGAACTAGAGGCAGTCGTGGAGATATAGAAGATTATACATGCATGAACACAAACAGTGCAAGGTTAAATAAAATCTGATCTTAGACTTTTTATCAAGAGAAAGGAAGAAATGGCCAAAGAATTAGGAAGTGATAAACATAATGTGTACATGGAAGATGAAATTACTCACCCAGGGTACAATAGTGCAGAGAAGTCCAAATTAATAAAGGCCCAACATTCTTAGCTCTGTGACATGACTGGCATCAAGTTCAGGGACATTTTTACTAGCATCTCGGTCTTCTACCACATATTCCTGACATTACCACAGTAAAACAGTGATAATTCTTTGATATCAAAGAGCTAGAACAGTATCAATATGAATCAGTAATACAAAACAGCTAAAAATCTGAAGCCTTTCTTCCATGTCATATAAGCAACTTGAATGGTTCAGGATAGTTTACACTGAAAATGGACACCCCATTGCTAAGATACAACAAACATAACATAAATAAAATTTTTAAAATTGGAGCTTAGAGAGGGAGTTTGTTCTTCTAAAAGTAGACCTGCTGGATAGACTTCTGTTAAAGTGTAGCTATTCCCAACCTTTTCCTGGGTTCAGGATGGCCAAATTGAAAGACAATTAAGATTCCGAACACTAAAGTAAATGATATGTTTACAAGTAACAGAATTTAAGAATTTAAATTATATTTTCAATCAGCTTCACTAGAAATTATTTTAGAAACTCCAATATGCTTTAAGAATAAGATAACAGACCTTTGTTAGTTCTTGTTTGGCAAGAACATGGTAATGGCGTTCATTTATCCTTTGTCCACAAATTATGGCAATAAAGAAACCGTAGAGCAAACCCACCAAAACAATAGCTAAAACTGCATAATTGAAAAATAGCATAGAGTTAGTGGTAATCATAGAGATACCATAAAATTTGCAAAGACATAATGTGATAATTAGATGATGAATGCAAGACATAAGCTTTCATTTAATCCTCAACTTTACATTTATAGATCAGAGAACATAAAAGATTCAAAACAAGAAAAACTCACTAGTTAAGCTTTTAGAAAACCATGGTGCTATAGAACAGAAGCATAAGTAGTGGATAGTTCATGTTTTAAATGATGGCATGTGCCCAGTAACTTCAGGTGAACTCAGGCATGTACCAGTATAGAAAAGAATAAGCTATTATAGTATTAATGGGGCTCATAACAAAAAATCCAAACACATACTTTTTCAGCTATGGTTGCTTATTTTAAAATTATCAATAATGGCAAGAAACTTTAACATTGGTAACCATTATAGCCACTCTCTAATTTCTTTATGTGACATGCTCATATATACGAATTTAACAATTTTTCAGTGGACTAGAATGAACTAAATCTGACCAGGATATTTTAAAAAAGGAGAAAGGAAAAGGAAAATTTAACATTATAATTGGATTGCCGACCTTTCTTATTTTTTATCATTTATTTTTAGTTAAAATTTAATCTTTTAATATTGCAAGTAACTAGAAATCTTAATTAGCAGTAAACTTAAACTAACTCACCACCTATTTAGCTTCCACATAATCATTGATACATTACAAAGAAAAAAAGTTTGTGGTCTCTACTGATAGTTTTAAAGAAATGGCCATAATTTTTTTTTTTTTTTAAATATAGTCCTGCAGTTTTTTTGTCATTAGCACTATTAACAAAGTACAATCCCGATTCACATGGAACACAAACTATTCTTTTGTCCAAGGAAAGGTAAATGAAGTGCCATAAGGATAATACTTGAAAAATGCAATGTCTAGGAAAGTTATTTCAACTAGCATTTATCTCCAAAGAAAGTGAACCAATATGGACTATATTAACAGTTCAAAATTTTTAAACTACAGTGAACAGGAATTATTATCATCTTGAAAATATTACATTGACTAAAGTAATCATTGTTTATAAAAGAAGAGAGGACACATCAAAAAGCAGTGTTGATACATTAATATTATAACTTACCGAACATACAAAAATACATTGTACCCAATATTCAGTACATCACAGTTCCATAATAGAAAAAGTTAGCCAAATCCCTATATTGCCTCTATCCCTCTCACCTGCCTCTCACCTCAACCCCCTTTTCTCCCAAAACAAAAAGAGACTTCTCTCATCCAACCATGCAATTTAACCTGTGTTGCGAAATATTTGAATAGAGAACTCAAAGAAATGTGCCATGTCCCAGATCAATTCCATTACTACTAGACCAGAAAGGAATAGATTATCTGCTATACAGATTCATATGAATTTTTACAAAGATATCACATGTTAACCATGGTAACCCCACCTTTCTGAAGGCCGCCTTTGATCAAAATCCTCTCCCATGCAGCTTCCCAAGATAAGATAACTAGATTTTTTTTCACACTAATCATTGGTACAATCAAACCCTTAACCCATATCCTACCCAAGTGCGGATCTTACCATTGTGGTAAGGCATACTGAAAAAACAGACTTAAATAAGGTTGACTAACAAATAAAACACAGAGATATATAATGACAAGATTGAGAGAGTGTTCAATCGCTAATGTTACAGAGCATACCAGCCATAGTATAAAACCCATAAGGATGTTCTTCATAGCCAAACATTTCCCTGAGCTCCTCCCCATAAAACTTGTACACGAGCATCCCCAAGAATGCAACTATCTGTCAAAGGCATATGTTCAATAATTTACTAAACAAGGAAAAACTCACTCATGGATTAAAAAAAAAATAATAACAAATTGACAATGCAATAAGAACAAGATGCATGCATCAACATCTCTATTGTGGGAAACCAAATGGCTTCAAAAAGAAGTTTCTAAGCACAGAAACCCCACAGAAATAACTTGATACATGCATGATCCTAACTTCCATCATAAGCAGTTTATTTGGTATAGTTAAGTCCTTCAGATTCTATATCTTATCCAAGTAAATAAACAATTGAGAAAATAATTAGTTTCAAGAACATTTCTGCAATGTAGAGAAGTGCTAAAATTTAGAAATTGTACTGCAACTAATATAGGTGTGGTAAGGGTTGTAAATTTTAGAACTGAGGTATGATTCAGCACTGAATTTGATTAAAACTAGGCTAAAATTACAACTGCTCAGGGGCCATATGAATCACCTGAACAGTGCATATATAGATTGTGGATTTGAAGAATTAAGGGTTTAAACCTCATAGATTCACAAAGGTTGAATGGAAGTCTCATTGAGAAGAAGAATTTTCAGGAGCATATAAAGAGTCCTTGAAGACCTCTAATTTCTACATGTCAAAGGGGTCAGTCTCCTCAATCTATCATTTTCCTTCAAAATTTAAAAAAAAAAAAAATCTTAATCAACTAATCCCTTCATTTTATGGATAGCAGAATTCTCCTGGAAATATAATCATTCAATATCCTAGCAGCAGCTCCAACCACCATCAAACTCCGCAAAAAAGGATATGCAAATAACAATATTCAAATGAGCGAACTAGATAAATAACATATACATACAGAAGCATTTCCAACAATGACACTGCTAACAATTAAGGAGAACACAATTTGATGCATGCTAAAACTGGAAGCCCACAATAATCATAACTTGCCCGAACTAGGTAAATCAAATGAACATAAAATTTTTTTTATTATGTAATATAGTTGATTACCATACCAGCTGAACAACTACAAAAATGAATGCGTGGTCCCTAGCAACAAGGAACTGAAATTTCAATCTCAACCACCAGCGGTCAGGTGGGACATTGGCTCGTAATATGAACAACGCCCTGCACTCTGTGCAGTGAGCAAATGCAAAGCCTTCCTGGAAATATTGTGGAAGCATATAAAAAATACCGATCATTCAAACCGATTAATAACCTCAAGTTGTCAAACATGTAAATCCATCATTATCAAATAAACATAATCACAGACACTAAAAGGCTTAAGCATTGTTTAGTTATGGAAAATATTCTCTATTTCTTTTTCTAGTTTTCATTTTCATTTCTCAATTTTCTATATTTATATCTTCCAAATTGAGAATTAGAAAACAAGAATATGGTAAGATTCCTTTCCATTTAAAGTTTTCTCTCTTTCTCCATTTCCATTTTTATTTCTAAGATTTCTTTTTTTGTATTAAATATATGGCTATTATTTTCCATAAATATTTATTTTAAAGGAGAGTGGAAAACATCATAAAGTAATTTTTCATAATATGGTGTAATTTTGAAAAACTTGGAAAATTGTTCTCAAATTTTCCATTTAGAAAATTTCGATAACAAAACGCCAATTTCCAATTTTCTATTTTCTTGGAATAATTTTTCTGAAAAACAGGCTTTGTTATCCACAACTAAACAAGGCCTTAATTTTCCTTAATCTCAGTTCCAGAAGTGGTATTTGGAAAATTTTCCTTAATCTCAGTTCCAGATGTGGTATTTGGAAACATCAATGATCATTTTGCTAGTCAAGCAAAGGGCATGATAGTGAAAAACGAACAATCACCTTAGTTGACCTCCAGTTATCAAGGCACGACCTATGAACATACTTCTGAGTGCCCTTGCAATGGCATGGTGCAATTAAGTCTTCTCCTGAAATAAAATAGCATGTGCTGCATCCTTTTTAGGTTCAAAAATACCAATCTATTGTTACATGTCATCTACAATTTGTGGTCCACATGTTACACAAGGTCCAAAAATATCATCTTAATTTGTCTCAAGAAAATGTACCATGCCAAATGGTGGCAAGAAAATGTAAGACAAAGAAAGGGTAGCACGCATAATAGGTAGTAAATACCTCCATTATCAAGGCAGATACGACATTGTGGTTGGTCTGGATTTACTAGATGGCAAGTTTCATCTATGTGAACACTTTCCAAATCATCACCGTCGCAATCCCGTCCTATGGATGTAATTTCACATGAAGATGATGATTCTTCAGTTTGTTGCAAAATGGTAGACTGGCATAAGATAGGTTCAGTTTCCAAAATATCTTCCCTGTGACTATCATTTGATACTAATTGCATTGCGAACAATATCGAATCAGCATTAAAGTATCAATTTCATTGCAAGATCTACAGCTCCTACCGTACATTTCAATATAAATTAGGCAACCTGAAAAATAGGTAAAAACTGGACTGGTTATGTTTATCAGTAAACAGAACACGCAACAAATGCCAACTCTAATGAGAAGAGACTGCCGAATAGAAAAACTACATTTCTAAGATAAACAAGGAGCTAATGATGGAAGGACAAGTAGTATTCTGCATTAAAAAACCAGAATAGCTAGCTCCTTAACTTCACCCAGACAAAACTGGTGCAAAAGAACTTTATTCAGGATTTCATATATATGCTCATGCTGTAAAGTGAATAGCCCAAAAGCGATTCACATGCTATGAATCATACAAGTGAATCGTATAAATAAAGTTTGAATTTTTACACTGGAGTGAATTTGAGCAACCATCTGCTTCTGCAGTCTGCACATTAAAAGTCAATGATTTCTAGATAACACGTGCATTTACTCAAATGGCATGGATTATTCATTATTCATGGTTGGTTTAAGGGATATCGAGCTGATAATTGAAAGCAAACAAATAACACATTAAGAGGCAAAATGATTGACTGACCTTGAGCTATTACTCAATTATCCTATTATAAGACTACAAATTTCAAACAATTTCAGCGCTTAAGATCCATATAAATTAATCATACCACGTATATGTAAAAGACAGCATGGTTTTTTTCCCTTGATGGGGGGGTCAACGAATGCTCCAATTTCACCAGGTGAAGAAGCATTTCCAAAAACAAGAATCAGGTGATTATTTATTTGTTTTACGGCATCAAAACGGAAGATAATCAACGCATTTTGCATTAACACGAATAACATAAACTGCTTAAAAAAATTTAAAAAAAAAAATGGAATTGCAAGTAGACGAGTATAGAAATGGAATTCAGAGTGAGAAGAAGAAGAAAATGTGAAAGGACTAACCTGATATTTACGAAAAATTGAGGATCTTCATGATATTTTAAGAAACAAATCTGGAAATTATAGGGTTTGAACTTCGAAGTTTCTTTTCACATCAATGCGGAGGACAGAGAAAGATGACCTTAAAACTTTGAATACACCAAAAATTAATCGATAAAGTAATTTAGCTGATGTTGATGATTGAATTGATTAATGCAGATCAGATTTTAATTAAACTCAGTCCACGATTAAGTTACAGCGCTTATTTTGTTTACGTGTTCAATCGTGATTGGGCTGTCATGTACGTATGCGCAACAGATTTGCTTGTTATGTTTTTTTCCAGTAAAACTAATATCGGGATTTTGTAGTGACGTGGCTGTTGTGTATCTATCTGGAACGATATAATCTAATGCAAATTCATCACGAGGAAGTGACCTTCCCTCTTGTAGCATTTATTTATTTTTGTTCAATGACCTGGAGGCTTTGTTTCTGCAATGTCAACCAACTGGCCAACTTAGACTACGAAATGGAGGAATAATATAGGAGAATCCTTTAGGTAAATTTTTAATGATATTATTAATTAATATATTTTATTTTTTTATTAGATTAATTAACTAGTGAACTGTACAATTTAATCTATCTTTAAATTTCTCAGTCTATAAATGAAGTGAATAATAAAAAAAAAGAAAATCATATTCATGAGATAAGATGAGTAATATTTTAACTTTAAAATATTACATTTATATTTTTACACGGATGTCATTACAAAATTGATTTTTTTTTTCTTTTAGTTGACATTTAAATGGATTTTAATAATATCCAATCATATTTCATATGTTGATAACTAGCTACTTTTTTTCTTTTTTATAAATATTTTTGCTTTGTCTTTAATGAATTGTATATTAAAATATGTGGTCTCAATATTAAAATTCATGCATGAGAATGAGACATCAAAAAATTTATAATTTATTTTAGCATGGCCGAGTTGGTCTAAGGCGCCAGATTAAAGGTTCTGCTCCGCAGGGGCGTGGCTGCCGCCAGTCTCCACATGCGAAACCAAATGGTTTTTTGGGTTTTAAATTGAACTTTGGTTCAACTCTTCAGGCAGGGCTTAAGTCTTGAGTCTTAACTAAGAAAATGGCCAACTAACTGACCGGCCCTAGAGTTCAAGACCGTTAGGTTTGTACCAACAATTCAAGCATTTTTTTTTTTTTGGCTCAAAGTACCTACAATTCAAGCATAAACACCCGGCAAACAATTCTCCTAATCCTAATGGCTAATACAAAGTTACAGACGCACCAAACTAAGACTCTGAATTCACATTTTGATTGGAAGAAATGAGGAATGGTGATGCTTCTCCATCTTCATCTCCTCCGACGCCACCGTCACCCCTCCCCATTAGTGTAGGACCTGGCAATCAAAAGTACTCCTTCTCCCCTTCTCCCTCTCCATCACCGCCTTTTTCTCCACTTCCTTCGAGCCACACTTCTGCCGAAAATCTCCCACTTTTGTCTGAAAAGTTGCCTACTCCTGCAAAGGTGCCTTCTGCATTTTCATTGGACCGTCCACAGCCTGATGATTTGGATTCTAAGAGTTCATGCCTTAAAGACCTGTAAGCAATTGGTCTTCCTATACCTTTCCCATGTGACAATATTATACCTTCAATCAACACTAATATGCACTAATTCATCTAAATTAATTTGCTTTTGCTTCATTCATCCACAATTGTTTCGTTTATTGCCATTCATTTTTCTTGATCCGTTTGTTGTTTTCTAATCTTTTGTTATACTTCACAATGAATGTTAAGCTCAAGAATTTTATTTTCTCAAAAGAAATACTCCTATGAGCTTGCTCTGGACCTTTTTGACTGGTAGGTTTTTTTTTTTTTTTAAAAAGTTGGTTTCTGTTGAGCTAGATGGACCAACCAGTCAAAGGCAGCTCCTCTGTGACTAATAGCAACCACCAACTTACAACTTTCTCTCCATTAAGTGCAGGCTAGAATGGTTTATAGAAAAATGCTGCAATTGCTGTTCCAAGTCTCTCTGATTCCTATCATCAAATATCTACAAAGCTGCCTCTTCTCTGCTGTCCCTAATATTTTCAAGCGCTCATTTTCACTAACAAATTTACTGACTCCATTCAAGTCAATCTCATTGCACAGGGAAAACACAGGTACAGAAATCAACCATTGTAACAAATTTTTTGTACCATGCATCGTTCACACTTTTCATCCCTCGCATAAATTATATCAGTCTCAAACCACAATTGTTCCCTTGTTGATCTATGTAACTTTATGTACTAAAAAAAAAAAGTTAAATTCTATCGTTGATCCTTGTAACTTTCTATTTCATTAGTAAATTGTCAATTTTTTTAGTTTTTTCTAGTCTTAGTTTTTTAGTTTTAATTAGTTAGTTTTTTTTTTTTTTTTTTGGTTACATAGAGATTATCTATCATTACAATTTACAATGTATTCTAGCCAAAAATGGGTTAAGATACAATAAATGGCAAGGCAATCTGAAATAATAAATAAAGGATACTATGTACATAGATGGCTAATTTCCAGTTTGCAAGAGAATGAATTACACACAAGCAGAGTGGAAACCTAATGTAAATTTAATGTACATGTTCTTACCTACATTGAGAATAACTACTGTCTTGTCTATCAGTACTAAACGATAATTCCAATACAATAACAGTAATACTTCATTATCACTTGTAACCAAAAAAGGGATAAAAAATGGGGTGATTTTATTCGGGAAGGAAAAAAAAAATATGGAATTTCATAGTTACTGCTGATTTTGTTGCCTCTGTTGTACAAAATTGGGGTGGTTTTGTGATGCGTTTTGAAGTGCTACCATACTTGACTGTAGATTCTGAGCATTTGGTTGCATATTACCAAACGCACCTTGAGAACCAAGCTGCTGCTGTTGCTGTGGCTGTATAGGCATCATGCCAGAAGGATTTGATACTCCCATACTAAACACTGCAAGCAAAAGCACAAACAAAATTTTCAGCCTCATAAACCAACACTCAGAACACCTTATGCATTTGATTGTGATAAATGCCTCTGGCTTTGATGGCATACCCCCATATAAAATTTACAACTAAAAAAAAAAAAGTAGTAGCCATACAGGCCAGTGGGTAGGGAGGTGGTCAGAAGTTGACAAAGGGAAAAAAAATGATTGCTCCATGTGCTAACCTTTTCACAGAGGGGAATGGAGAGTGAAAAAAAATAACAAAACTAGGAACCAAAGAAAGAAAAATAGAAAAGGAAAGAGGAAGATAAAAGAAATGCAAAGTCATAAATCAAATAACATTTCAACCAAAGATAAATCAAATAACATAGAAAGGAAAAAAAAAAATTCAAGGGTGTAGCTCATACTTTGATCATTCAGAATTTGGGATGCATGACTCCTCTGGGGATTGCTACCAGTTAGTCCAAACTGCATGGTCTATTAAGCAAGAGACAGTAAGTTATATTACATCATTAGAACTCTCTAATGTATAATACAGGGGGAAAAAACAGCAAATTTGATCAAAGTGGAAAAGTGGAAATGAAAATGATACACAGAAAATACAATTCAGACCAGCACATCATAAATTAATGCATCAATTAATGCATTAATGCACTATTTATCTGTAATACATTAATGCATTAATGCAACATTTATCTGTGATAGTTGATGTTTCCTCTCCCTTTACAATTAGAAAGAATTAGTAGTACTGTTCCATATATGTCAATCAGATTAAAGCAGCATCAAGTGGCCTCTCTGCTCAGGTACACCATGATGAATAAATAGTGATGAGTATTATTCTGCTTAAGCTGAAAAACTACAGAGAACAGATATGATACAGTTCTGTTATCTTAAAAATTTGGTTACAAGTTATTTAATTTTCAGTTATTTCAGTTTTGCTCGGTTTTTAAATGTGGAAAGCAAATAAACTGAAATAATTGAATTATGTTGTACTAATAAATATTATATGTTGTTACTTTATTATCAAAACTCAACCTCTTTTGTATGTAGCCCTAACCATCACAAACTCTCTTTTGGGATGTCAAGGTCACATTTAACCAAATCCCCCATTGGGTGCTCAGTGCCAGAAAAACTCACCACATTGTTAATTGTTTTCATTTAACCAATATCCACTCATACCTTAACAAACTCCCACTCCCCTCCTCAGCCCTCCCATCCACTTCTCTCTCTCCCCACCCAAAAAAAAAAATAAAAAATAAAAAATAAAAAATAAAAAAGAAGATAAAGGCAGCAAATCACATTACCTGCATGCGGGGCACAAGTGGCTGAGATGATAGTGTAGCTGACATGTTTTGAATCTAGAATAGGCAAACAAATAATCGCAATAAGTCTAAGATGCATCAGAAAGGACATAGGTACTATAATCATGAGAATAGTTTGAAAATAACTTTAGCAAAAAAAAAAAAGCATGCTTAGCAAAGAAATGCATTTATAATTAAACAATAAACCCAATTGAATATAGCACAAAGAGATTTCAATATTTCCAGATTATAGGGGGTAAAAGTCCACTCTACTTATTACTTTTTTGGACCCCAGGTTTGGAAATAGAAAAAGAATGTGTAGCCTTGTAGAAAATCCATGGGCCTTAAGAGTATTGGGCCAAACAATATCAATGGCCATATAAGTGGGGTTGGAACCTCATATTGCACAAAACCAATTGGCTTGTGCTAAGGCCCAATCTACTCCACATATATTCCACTTTATATTATTATACTTTTCCCATGTGGGATTCTATTTTCCAACACTCCCCCTCAAGTGTAACTGGGCCTGGACCAGTTATCACTTGCCAAAGATGGGTATACTCTTGGAGGCCCATCACAAACACGCCTAGGCCAATTCATGGAGACCCTAGGTTAACAAACGGATCTAGACTCTTCTGGCTAGCCCAAACTCCAGGTTTTTAAATTCGAGCCCAAGATCATCTGGCCATTGGGCCATTTTCAGCTCTGATACCATGTAGAAAATCCATGTGCCTTAAGAGTGTTGGGCCAAACGATATCAATGGCCATATAAGTGGGGTTGGAACCTCATATTGCACAAAACAAATTGGCTTGTGCTAAGGCCCAATCTACTCCACATATATTTCACTTTATATTCTTATACTTTTCCCATGTGGGATTATATTTTCCAACAAGCCTCAAACTACATATTCAGTCCCATAGTAAATGCCCTTGACTTAAAGGAAATAATCAATATTTATGACTTCTGTTGAAAAATTGCCTGTAGCAGGGTTAAAAACAAAAGAAAAGAGCCTAATGGTGGTCTAAAGACTTTAACTAACCATAGCAGGAAGGGGTTAGGCAGGACTCTGAGAATCAAGAATTATGGAAATTATAATGAAGAGCCCATGTGGAAGCTGACAAAATAATATAAATGCACCAGCCAGGCAAATGCATCCACAAAAGAAATTTTGTGTTCCCACCAAATCAGAAATTAATCAACTGAAGGGGATGCCCAATGGTTAGAAATCTCGATTCCAATTTGAAGCTTCAATTTTCACATTCATCAAGGTTGGAATAAGAGGTGAGGGAGGGAAACTCCTGTTAATTAGTCCAAGGATCAATTGCCACCAATTGGATAAGTATAAAGGCATTAAAAATATTATTTCAAGTTTGATGGAAGGACTGAATGAAGCTAGAAAACAAATCCCATGGCTCCAGGACATTGATAACATCAGTGATGCCTAAAATTAATGAATACTAGAAGAAGATTACAGCCGACACAAGATGGATCATACAAGACTGGAAGAGTAAATGACTAACTGACCATCTGGGTATTTGGTGTCCCCTGAGCAGCATTAAACAGTGCATTATTTGCAGTACTAGAAAACTGGCTTAGATGGCGATTTAACTGATTTCCTTGGTTGAGTGGACTTTGACCCATGCCATGCTGAACATGTCCAGAGGGCAGTTGCCTACCCTGAAATTGCTGGTGCCCCATTGGCTGAGAAAATTGCATCTGATGTTGTCCATGTAACTGGTGAGAAATCAATTTGAGCCAAGCAATTATTACAAAAATAAAATATGAATAAGAAAGCGACAGGAAGAATACCTACCTTAGAAGGTATTCAAAGAATGCATAAATCAGTTCTCTCATTCTATGCATGAGAAAGTGTGTGTGTGTGTGTGTGTGTGTGTGTGTGTGTGTGTGTACATATATATAATGTACGAATATATAACTAAAAAAAAGATGCATAGAAGATATGCAATAGAACCTTTTTAAGGAAATGCTCAGCATCATTAGTGAAGCACACAAGGAATAGAGATATTACAGGACATTCTGTTATCCTAATTTAACTCTGATTACATCAGAAGCAAACTACAACATTACCGGCTGAAACTTCTGCTGACCCTGTCCCTGCAATTCATGCAGCTGCGGCAGCTGGTTCTGGAAAAAAAATTAATTCGTTTTTGGATGTTAATCAGGAAAAGAAATGAGGTTAATTTGACTTATGATCATGGAACTTATAACAAAATTTAGCATGAGCAAGATCACTCAACTATGTTATGTAAATAAATTCCTAAACTCTGAGAGATATTGATCCCTACTGAAACCAATGCTTACAAAAGAATTTGAAAAACAGACAAATTAATTTGAACTTTTTGCCATGCAACAAGCTGAATGAGTCAATGCCAAATAATGTACTAAAAACATGACTGAAATAACTGTTCCCTGAGTGGGTTAAAATAATGCATTGGCTGGCTTCATAAGCATTTTCAATAACAAAGTTGAAAAACTGGCAAAAAATAACACCTGTCCCAATCCTTGCATTGGAGATTGTCTGAATTGTGGCTGAGCAAGGAGTTGCTGTTGATGCTGAGGTAACATCATCTTTTGCCTTTGCTGTTGCTGCTGCTGCTGCTGTTGCTGCTGGACTTGTTGTTGAGGAGAAGGTGTGTTCATCATGTTTGTACCAGACCTTGGTGAGTTGGCATATGGTAGCGGGGAGGTTGTAGTGTTGTCAAAGGAAGTAACACTTGTAGCAGCAGAGGGAGACGCGGCTGATCTTCCCATAAGCGTTGTTCCTGAACCCTGCTACAAATATGTAAAAATCAAAAGAATTCTCATCAAGGAAGAGGAAGACGTCAAACTCTACCTTCTTCACCACAAAAGATTCAATAGCGGATGACTTGCAATACAGACTGTTCATACTACAAGGTATATCTATTAAATTGTCAGTGTTTGCTCATATGCAAATGGCAATATATAAGTTAATGGCCACTCTTGCATCTTAAGCCTTAGATACTAATGGAAAATATGAAACCCACATTTTAAGTTTGGGAAATTATATGCAATAACCAGGAATTTCATGGTGAAAGTGCCAGAAAAACAAGTGACCTTACTGAATCGGAAGTTACACAAATAAATTCTAACATATATAAATAAAAGATGTATAGGGGCATAATACACAAATAAGCACCACTACACATTAAAAAATAAAATACATAGGGGATTCAGAATGAGCCCTGTTAAGAGGAAATCCATGATCTAACCTGTAGCAAAGGCCCATGATTATTCATGCTATTTGATGACAGAGGTGGAGTATTCTTCATGTACATCCCTGGTAGAGAGTATGTGTGAATCCCCAATAGGATTGTGTTACCTTCAAGTAAAAAATTGCAGGTAATACGCATAGTTGTACAAAACATGCTTGATTATTACCAGAGGAATCAGACAAGGCATGCACCCCATCTCCCGGAGTCAGAACATCTGCCAGATGCATTGGAAGTGGAGATGTAATCTGCCTCTGGTCTCCAGTCACTCGGAGTCCTGTGTCCATATAACACTTAGATTATTGATGATGATAAGCATACTCAGCCAGATTATGTGCACAACTTAAATGCTCCAATAAAAAATAAGGAACCACTGCAACATACATCCAAAAAGGGAATGATCAAGTACAGTCATTTAAGAATAGCACAATTGAATGCAACATGACTTTCCATAATACAACTACAACATTGATACTCTTCTATGTTTTAAATAATGCCTAGAAAAGTGAAATGACAAACTTTTCTCAACTTAGTTCTGAGGAAAAATTTACAACAAAGTTGGAAAACTCAAGTTTGCCATTCATGTAAGGAATGCCCAATATCAAGCAAGGACCAGTTTCTGAATAGGTAATTAACATACTCACCAATAATTAAACGGTAATTACAGATGTTGCAACAATGACCTTTATAGAAGTTACATTTCATACGAGAAAGGATAAATATAAGCACTTGAGATAGCAAAACAAAAGGACCACAAAAGAGCAAATATTGCTGCTACCACTGTGATGTGCAGATGATTAAATTGCTTCAGTGAAATTTCATCTCAGGAGACAATCAATAATATGTAAAGTTATTGCCTATTTGGGAGTTGTGCCTCAATGAACTATTTCTTGATGCATAGGTGATTTCATAAACATGCACATCCCAAATTGCCACAGAGAACCAGAATACAGCTACTATCATGACAAGGGATAGATGCTTCAAAATATTTGAGATTTGATTCCATTCCACACACACTTTTCTCACCATGGAGAAAATATGCTTAAACAAATACTATATGTGTATGGATATTTAACAGTTACAAGCATAACCTTCACCAAAATTTACAGCAGCTCGAAGTAAGTTCTCTTGTTCTTGAATTTTTGCAGCCTGGCTCTTGTCCAAATTTGGAAGAATTGTTGGGCCTTGTCGAGTACCAAATTGATAGGCTTTGCGTGTATCAGCTAATACTTTTTCAGCACTTTCACAGGCTGCTCCAATCATATCAATTCTACTCTGTAGACATAGAAAGTCAAATCCCTGAATGCAAAGAATCCATGGATGATGTACTGAATACTCAATATAATCCAACTGACCTTCAATTTCTCTATTTGAGAGGCTATCGGAAAACTTTGCAACCCCTGAAGCAACTGCTCCCTCTTTGAGTTGTCATCTATTTCCATCTCCGGCAATAGTTTTGAGGAAAGCATAACTGGTAGAACTGCATCCACATAATCCCCAAAAGATGTGATGTCCGCATTAAAATTTTGAGTAATCATTATTTTCTAGCAGGAAAAAAAAAATAAAAAAGTATGATGAGAAAACACAACCCAGTTAAAGAGGATACAGTCCACCAATGAAGACGCATAAACATAAAGAAACTTCAAAGGCATGAAGAAATTTTTTGATGCTACAGAACCTTAACAAGAGTGAGAGACTAAATAAAAACTCGATTGGACTGGCATCATACTACAATGGAGAGAATTTTGGTAGATTATCAACATATGCAACCTAAATTCTAATTTCCCAAAGATATTCAGCTGCACGTGAGAGAAAGATAACCATACTTGTAGCATTTTCCGCATTAACGTTTTTAGGATGTACAACAAAAGCCTTGGAAACCTTCTTAATCTCGTCCACAATGTTGAAGAGCTCAAGGTTCACCATAGAATATTGCCCCAAAATATCTTGCCTGATGCACAACAGGTAAGTTTTATTGTCAATACTATAAATCGTACAATTCCATTTCACTTTCTCATCGACTGAACAAAGCATAGATTTTGGCATTTCAACCTAATAACATTCCTTAAAAAAAAAAAAAAGAAAAGAAAAAGATATGAAATCGATAGATAGAGAGGATGAAACAAAAAAAAAAAAAAAAGAAGAAGAAGAAGGGAGCTACCATTTGGGGGTGGTATTGGACCGAGCGTGGACATCGAATTCTTCAAGGATACGGGAGATGGCTTTGAAGAGGCTGATAGCTCGAGTCTTCACGGACTCCAAATTGAGCTGTTGTTGAACAGCCTGATTCAGCCTCTCGGCCACCACCATCTGCGTTGGTTGCTGCTGCTGTTGATTTTGGAGCTGAGCTTGGTCTTGCATCATTCCCTCCATACCTGCGATTCTTGTGTTCCTTTCTTCAGCACAGGAGAGCGTGGTATTATTTCAGACAGAGAGGTCCGTGTTTACATCCATGTCCATGAGCAATGGCCCATTTGAGTTTGGGTTTCAACACTTTTTTTTTTATTTTTTAAACGGGCCTAGACAGTCCGACCCGGGCACCAATCATCAAATTCTATCGCCCAGCAGGAATAGCAAATGCACTGGCCGAATTAAACAAAGACCAATCGCGTTTTCGGGTTTAAAAAAAAAAAAAAAAAAAAAAAAACAGAAACGTCTTTTTATGAAAATGGATTGAAAAAAAAAAAAAAAAATCTTTTTTATAAAGTCAAGCAAAATCGCCCAAAGTCTGCTTCACACAGTCACGGTGAAGAGTGAAGAGTTTGAGAAAGAGAAAATGGCAGAAACGAAGAAGACTGTACATTCACCGTTGGTCACTTATGTTTCAATGCTTTCACTGCTCGCTTTCTGCCCTCCTTTTGTTATTTTGCTGTAAGAGCTTTCTGTCTTCTTAGCCATTTAAATTTTAAAATTAGACATTGGCTGTTCAGATCTTAATTAATACTTGTTCCTTTAATTTAGATCTTAATAGATTATTTTGAGTAAAGCGATTGAATCCATAGTCCAATCATATTGATAACTCTGCATTAGAAAAAAATATTCTGGAGTAAGGGAATCTAATGAGATTCTAATTTTTTTAACAAAATTTCAAGAAAGATTGATTTGCGATGGATTGAAGAGCAGTTAGTACTTAATCCTGGATTTGGACACGCGAAAAGATAATAGCTAAAATTTATTTGTTTTGCTATTTCAGATGGTACACAATGGTGCATGCTGATGGCTCTGTTCTACAAACTTTTGATTTCTTGAAGCAACATGGGTTTCAGGGATTTATAAACATGTGGCCAAAACCCACTGCTATAGCATGCAAAATAATTGCTTGTTATGCAGCGTTTGAGGCTGCACTTCAGCTTCTTTTGCCTGGAAAAAGGGTTGAGGGTCCAATTTCTCCTCAAGGGAATCGGCCAGTTTACAAGGTTACTATTTATGAAAATGCTTAGCGATTCCTTCTGTTGTTTGATTGTCACTGCCAAAGATTGGAAACAAATTTTAATCAGCTTTCTTCATATCATCTTCAACAATCATATGGTTCAAGCCATTAGCTTATGTTTTATGATTCTTGCAGGCAAATGGTCTGGCAGCATATGCAGTAACACTGCTTACCTATCTGAGCTTTTGGTGGTGAGAACTTTTTTCATTACGATCATCATGTTTGAACACTCCAATACAATTTAAAGCCCTCTTTTAGGAAGGCTTGTAATCAACAAAAGTTTCTTTTAGTTCCTGCAATTATCTGATTCTGTACTCTAGGTTTTTGGAAACTAAAAGAATATACTACTGCTTTGGCTTGCCTGACCAGATTTTAATTGGTGATTGAAGGTATTAAAACTTGAGAAAAAACTGATACAGAATGTGCTTCATTATGTTTTTAAAGGAAATGTATTAGGCACTATTTAATGATTAATCTATATTTAATTTAGAATATCACCTAGCAAACCTGGTTTGACATTTGATTATTAAGTATTATATTTAGACAAATATTATCACCCTAAACCCTATACTAATACTTTTCTGTGTTGTATTCTGCAGGTTTGGAATATTCAACCCCACAATCGTTTATGATCATCTGGGAGAAATATTTTCAGCTCTCATCTTCGGAAGCTTCTTCTTCTGCATTTTCTTGTACATTAAAGTAAGAAATTCTAACTAGACAACTTGTTCAAGTTTTACATAACATTCTCTTAATCTCTTATGCAATTTGTGAATTAAGGGTCATTTGGCACCATCTTCAACTGATTCTGGTTCATGCGGAAACATAATAATGGATTTCTATTGGGTGAGTTCAGATCTCCATGATATCTTCATTGCACTTCAGATCTCCATGATATCTTCTTTGCACTTATCCAATTTTTGTTAGATGAAGATGAGTCACCATTTTATAATAAATCCTATCCAAAGAATGTTTCCTGTGATGTATCAATTTAGTATCGATGCTTCTATCTAATTTTTCTTTTAATTATATCTTATATACATATGCTGTTTTCATCACTTGCTATCTCACATTAAAAAACTGAAACATTGTCTGTATATGAGATATAGGAAAAAGAAATATTGTGGAAAAGAAAACTAGGTAGGATAAGATATGTGCAAAATCACACAGTAATTGAGGTTCAGGGCCTCTAGGCCATGCTCTTATGTAATATCTTATCATGTTTTGGCAGGGTATGGAGCTGTATCCTCGAATTGGAAAGAACTTTGACATCAAAGTTTTCACAAACTGTAGATTTGGAATGATGGCTTGGGCAGTTCTGGCATTGACCTACTGCATTAAGCAGGTAGAAGCTTTTATATATTTCTTTTTGTCAATTACTATGTGTTATGTATAGTGATTGAAAGGTCTCTCACATCCTTCGGGAATAAGGTTAGAATTCCTTGTTTGATTGATTTGCTTTCATCTGTTTTTCATTGACAGGGTCATTCACCTGATTCTTTGATTCTAATTTTGTTTAAAACATTCCTTTTCATGTATCCAAGTCAATGATAAAGGTATCTAGGATTAACATTACTTTTTCTTCTTTGTATTGGTGAGTCTAAAATGCTTTTCTGTTGGAATTCCTTATACACCTTCAATGATGGCACTGCCTGGTTGGTGTAGCAATCAAACAAGCTGCAATCTCTTAGTTACCTTCTTTTTCCTTGTTTGCATGTTGAATCTTGCAACTAGTTGTTAATTCATGAAGAACTTAACTCATGAAAAACTACTTGCTCTCTTTTGGTTCTCAATACAGTGGTAGGAGGGTGGATTTTTTTTTTTTTTCCTTTTTTTCTAAAAAGAATAGAATTTTCTACTTGAAAATTTGTACTGGTAATGAGAGTTGAATTTAGTTTATGGAATGCCATTACCTAGTGTTCATGGGGATTTTTTTTCATTGCTTGTCTTATTCAGTTTTCTGTATATTTCAGTACGAGCAGAATGGAAAAATTGCTGATTCCATGCTTGTAAATACAATATTGATGCTGGTGTATGTTACTAAGTTTTTTTGGTGGGAAGCTGGATATTGGAACACAATGGACATCGCACATGACAGAGGTTCGCTCATGTTCTACTATTACCTGGTTACCTCATTCTTGCTATTACCAATTGTCTTGAGTACTTTTATTGGAAAGCATCAGTACAACCTGGAATGAAAAGCAGACCTTAGTTGCATAGCTACATATTTGAAGGATCTTCTTCAGTTGGAGATGGAAATGGAATTTAATGTGTGATATTGCATCATGGTTCCTGCTATATGTTACTTATTTTTTTCTCGTATGGGAGCATTCCATTTGTTACAGTGTCTTTTTCCACTCTTCATGTCACTGTTGCTTAATTGCATTATGGTTTGCTTTATTTTTTTTGACATTGGCAGCTGGATTTTATATTTGTTGGGGATGCTTGGTATGGGTTCCATCTTTGTATACTTCTCCTGGCATGTACCTAGTCAACCATCCTGTGGACCTTGGAGTTCAGGTAGAGGCATTCTCTGTTCATTTATTTTGGATTTCCATATATGAGACGTGTTTTGTTTGCATACTCTTTGTGATACATTTTAAGATACTTCAAATGATCTGCTCATGGAGTGAATTGGGGTGAAAACTTGCATATGATAATGTAAAATTGAATTATGTTAAGTTGATGGTAAATACAATAATATCTATTGACTTTTGGTTAAAAAATTTTGGTAAATGGATGAATTTTGGCTGAATGGAAATTTCAATAATCTTATGTTGTCAAAAGTCAGTTGTGAGCAAAGAGTCAAATCCTATTGCATGAGCATGACACTTGGTTTTTGCATTCTTGAAGAAATAGTTTTATGTAATTCATTAGACATACTTGATTCTAACCTCCATCATATTTTTCCAGCTTGCTCTGTATATATTAGTGGCAGGCATTCTCTGCATATATATCAACTATGATTGCGACAGGCAAAAGCAAGTATTTCGCAGAACAAATGGCAAATGTTTGGTTTGGGGAAAGGCTCCATCAAAGGTGATTGATCTCGTGGCCTTGTAGTGCTATACTTCATCTATTTAGACATTAATTGTTTCAAACCATGACAAACAGGCATATCTGATCTGATACCTTTTGCAGATTGTAGCTTCATACACTACATCATCTGGGGAAACAAAGAACAGCCTTCTTTTAACCTCAGGATGGTAAGTAGGACCTTTCTTATTTTTTTTTTTATTTATTCATCTTTTTTAAGGTGGTGGGAGTGGGGGTGGGGGTGGAGGGGTTGTGGGAGGAAGAGTATGATGGGTAGGTGGATGGGGAAGATCTTGTAAACTTCGACATCATTTCATTGTGTCATATCTGTGCTGATGAAGACACTTGAACACTGTTGCCTCTTTAATTGACATGATGTAATCCTTTCCAATAATACAGCTAAAATCTAAGCCGGGCTTGTTGCTCTGATGGCAATTATAACTGTGTATGTACTTGCAGGTGGGCCTTATCTCGTCATTTTCATTATGTACCTGAAATATTAGCAGCTTTTTTCTGGACAGTCCCAGCTCTTTTTAATCATGTAAGCATTTGGATTTTAGGAAATAATTTTCACTAGTTCATAACCTATGGCGAACACTGCTCAAATCTTAAATTCCTTTTGCTTTTCTTTTGCAGTTTCTACCCTACTTCTATGTGATATTCCTTACCATCCTTCTTTTTGACCGAGCTAAGAGGGATGATGATCGATGCCGATCCAAGTAAGCATGAACTTCATCTATAATCGAAGACTATCGTTCCTTTTTTAATACAATCATATCTGAAACCTAGCTACTAAGTCATCAAAATTAAATAAAATTTATGACACCATTGTCCTTGCAGGTATGGGAAGTACTGGAAGTTGTATTGCGAGAAGGTTCCCTCTCGAATCATTCCTGGAATATACTGAGACACCATATCTTATATGAGTGAGGTGGAAATTGCAGTGAATCTTTGCCAGCGTATACCTGATGGCTGACCAAGGTTGCCGTGTAATAATATTATTCCCCCTTCTAGCTTTAGACTCTTTGATGCTGTTTTTTTCTTCTTTTTTTTTTTTTTTTTTTTTAAAGTTTTTGACATGAGGGATGTTAGGATTTTTGCTGTATAATGTACAATGCATGTTTTATTTGGGGAATCAGAGGGCGAGATAGGGTCACAATTCTCAACTGGAGATGAAATTTTTTCTTAAACGGAGTATCTTTGAAGTGCCTTTTATATATTTCCCTCAGTGACCAACTGAATTTTTTTTTTTTTTTTTTTTTTCCAATCAAAAAGATTACTTATCAAATAAAATGTTTTCTGATGTGTAAAAACAAATAATAAATTAAAAAACCCAATGGTTGTGCTTATTCCATTAAAAGATTAAATTAAATACAAATTAAAATTAAAAAATATAACTACTTTTCACGACACCAAATTATGGAAGGATGATGAACTCTTAACTAATTTCAACAATGGTAAATAATTCTTCCATCCAACTAATTAGATAATCATCTAAAGAACTGTCTTTTTGTTGATTTATTTTCAATTTTAACACACACACAAAATTGGTGAACAATACATTTAATAATCAAATTAAATAAAAAAATGACTTCAAAACAAGCACTAGAGTTTGAATTTTACAAAATCTAACTGAAATTGATTCATTCTCTACAAATTTTGATTCACAAAACTTATACTCTATTTGGAAAAAATGGGGGTAATGTAATAAAGTAAATGAAGGTAAAATTTTAGAAAGTGAGACAGAGTTCTTAATTTTATTTTATAGGAAAAGAATTGATGATAAATAAAGAATTTAGAATGTAAGATATAATATCTTATTTGATCTGAAAGTACTGAAAATGAGTATAAAGAATATAAAAATCTTATAAAAAAACTTGCTTTCTAATTAGTACAATCTTTCCAAAGAGCAATATAAGGTTTCAAAATTTGATAAAACTCTTAAAAATCTCCAAAAATCTCAATGCAAACGGGGTGTTAACGGAGTGCATCAATTCAAATAAAGTTTTGAATTTGATAATTATTATTATTATTGGACTGGATTTTTTTTTGTTGGGCCCTACAATGGTATTGTCCGGATCCAAAACTTAAATAATGCAATTATCGGCTCGGGAGCACCTCCATTAGAATTTGGAATTAGGTTAGGTCGCGATCTGGCTGAATTTGATTTTCTTTGCGTATGCAGGGAAGAACGATTCGCCTCCCAAGAGAAAGTGGATTTGCAGTCCCAGGTTCGATATGAGGGTTCTCGTTTATCAATTTATTTGTTCCTTTTCCTTGTTTGGTTTTTTATATTCTGGCAGTAATTAGTTGACATTGCTGTTAAAAATAAATCTGTACCAGAGTTGTTATCTTTGTAATTTGTGTTGCAGTTCCTGTTCCTAACCTAGATAGAACAATTGAGTTGTGGGGTTCATAGCGAAATTAGAAATACTGTTCCTTTGTGTACTTACAGACTATGCCCATCCTTGACATAATTGTCTTTGGTCTTTGTAGTCTTTTTTGTTTGGACAAGATGTCAGCTTATGAAAATGTTGTTGGTGGGAAGCTAAAGCTCAAGGGAAAAGCCTTGAATGTGAAGGCTGGTGGAATGAAGAAGAAAAAGAAACATAAGAAACACCACGATCAAGTTTCTCAAGTCATAGAAAATGAGCTTTCTGAAGGTTTGATTTTCTTGTTTACTTGTCGGTTTAAATTCTTTTCTTTTATATTTACACTTTACTCTAAATATCATATGAAACCTGTTTTCTTTTATTATATTACTTAGTCTCAAATGTCAGGGAACCAAACCAATGGCAGAAAGATATCAGCTTTCAATATTGCGTTTGGTGTCATAGAAATCTGTTAAACAGACAGCTGCAAAATAGCAGTTGTATTTCTTAGCAATATTTTGCAAAGCATATATCTTCATGAAGGGAAGTTTCAGAAGAATGCCTCGACTTTTTATAAACAAAAGTAATTTAATTTGATTGGAATTAGTAAGTTCTGACCAAATAGACAGCCAATTTCTAATATTGCTATGAGTAGAGGCCTATGACAACAACTGTTGCTGAATGACCTCAAGATTACTGCATGCGATCTTTGAGGTCAGAGCATTTTTCTGTAACGTAGTTGTAGTCATTGCTATCCACTTTGATAAATGTGGGTCCTGAAAACGTTATGGAAATTAGGAATTTAGGACAAGTGTTTATTTTGGTTTTGTTCAATAAATTACTAGAATTGCCAATAATTGAGCTGACACTTTCATGCTGATGATATTTACTCTCTACAGACTTTTGACTTGTCCTATTTAACATCTATCTAATTATTTTAGAATAATCATTCATTTTGGTAAATGATGCAGACCAAAACACGGAAGAATTAACTGTCACTAGTGAGGGTGTCGTGGATGACAGTGGCAAATTGAGCGAGGAAGGGAAGGCTGCTGCTCATTTTGATGATCATCTCACACCTGCGGAGAGACGATACATGGAGGAGAGAGAGAGAATTGATATCCATAGGATGGCCAAAGAAGCTAATAAATCCCACCGCGACAGGATTCAAGATTTCAATCAGTATTTAGCAAACATGAGTGAGCATTATGACATTCCTAAAGTTGGCCCTGGCTAAAAGATCAACTATCTGCTGCTTAAAACCGGAAGACTAGCTTTCCTACATAAGATCTCCTAACAGCTCAAGGAAGAGCAAGCATGGTTGTTTAGATTTACTCGGTTGTATTTGAAAATTCGTAATTATGTTGTGCAGGATATTTCTTGCTTAAAGTTGGTATCTATCCTCTGTTTTTTTTTTTCCGTGTTGTGTTGCACATGACATAGTTTATTTTTATTCTGGAAATCCACTCGCGCTTGAAATGTTGATTTATACCAACCAAATCTGTCATGTCATGGAAAATAGAGAAACTGATTCATCACATATTGGCTAAATTGCAACTATTATTTCTAATCTTTACCTTATAATGCATTATTGATCTTCAACTTTGATTTGTTGTTTTAAAATTTCTAAATATTAATTTAGTAACAATGATAATCTCTAATTCAATTTTTCACTATCAATTTGCTGGAAGTCATACGGGAAATCTAATCATTATTTTTAATGTTATTTTACGCGAATAAATAATGCTATATTGGATCTTTTTTTTATTTTTTTGTAACTTTTAATTTCTTTCTCCATTGATGCCTCTCCCATTGCAGCCATCAATCTCTCAATATTCACTCCATGGATTTTTTAACTCTCCAACCCAAAGTTTTCACCTCCTCCTCCCCACCTCGCCATATTCAGCTGCATTCTCGTGTGTACTTGACCTCTTTTTTTTCTTTTTCATTCTCAACTCTTTAAAACCCAAACAAATTTTAAACCCACAGTTTTTCTATCTCTCTTCTCACTGCTCCTTTCCTTTTCTACCTCTTTTTTATAGCTCAAAAGACCCATCATTCCTCAAAATTCGCTAAATTCAAATCCTATTTCTTCATTGTACTTATTGATTCGGGTCCTTTTGGGTCTCATGTTTAGATCATCTTGATTCCAACAAGAAAGCCATGAAGATCTATGTCACGACCCAATTTCAAGGCACGTAACCGGCATTGGGACACAAAAAAACTCAAGGCTATCAGTGTTCACAGTCAGCCTGAGTAATTTGACCATCAAAAGGAATAATACACAAATAACATAATTTTAAAATATCTCGAGTCATATTTTATATCACTTCATCTGCCAACAGTATAGTCAATACTCATCATATCACAACAGTAATTTACCATAGAAAAGCCATAATAATTTACAATAATAGTGATAATATCATAAAAACTGTCGGCAAAGAGTTTTACAATAATATAAGCTAATAGTACTAGTAATACCATAATACAAGCCACAATACTGTAATTGCAGAGTTCTAACATATTATTACAATAACGACACATCACATGTACTCTATCGAAAAAGAAGACAGAGACCGACTTAATAAAAATTATAACTGTAGGCTCAACTTATAACCTGAAAAATAATAAGGAGATAGGGGTGAGCGTCTTAACTCAGTGAATGATACTACTAATATGTAGACCTGGCGAACAAAATATAGACATATATGTATGTTATGCAATCATGTCATCCATCAACCAATCATCACAAAACACGTAAGGATAGAGTTCAGTCCACAGAAACCACACTAAAATCAAACTGAGGGAGCCGATCCTCATATAATCGCTCTCTTAATCTAATAATCTGTCTCTTATATCCAAGGGGCCTAACCGTCACTGGTCTGTACCACGTGGCCCTGACCCAACTAATAGCAGTCTTGGCGATGAGCAGGCCCGGCTAGCATCCACCAGTCATAGCTCATCTTCTCAATCTCATCATAATCTCATCATAATCATATTATATCCAAAGTCCTAGGTGATTTCTATATCATTCTGTCTTCCTCCAACATACACAGAGAATGTGCAGCACATAATCAAAATATCAAACACAACCAGCTATTAAGTTAAGCGTGCACATGCATACATTCCATGGCATAGGCATCATTATTTAATTATATTCATAATTATACTCAATGCAATACATGATTAACAGGAAAGTATATTAGAAGTATCACTCACAGTACGGAAGAGCATAATTGGAAATTCAAAGACTATGGCTGGGGGCAGCCGAAAGCGCATTAGAACGATCTATACAGTGAAGTAAAACAAGATTATCAGAATATGAATATAATGATAAGTAAATAATTATTTCCTATCTGAACCGCCTAATCTCCCCCAAAAGATAAGAACTTCCTAATGAACCTCACACTTACTAATTACTAATCAAATAAACTGTACCAACTAAACTTCTCCCATTAATGTCTAATCCTTTAATCTTACTCAAAATGTAATAATATGTCACAAGCTCGCCACGAATCACGATAAACGATGCTCACCGTAAAAGTCGCTGGAAAACGTGAACGTTAACCAATTATCACAAACTTACTACCAACGGACTCGTCTCAAAGCATAGAATCCAAAAATATAATTCGCTTCTTCTGGTTCACCGGACACTCGCCGAAATCTGTGTCGACAGTCTGGTCGATCACCGGATATCAGTCAAATCCAACATTGTCCAAAATTTGCAATTTATATACCAAAATAAAGCTTAGAGGCTGATGGTACAAAAATCACCTTGAACGGACGATGAAATTGGCTAGAATTGAGCTTGGAAATTTTTGCCGGCGGACGATTCGGCGGCGCATGCGGCGGCTGGCGGCGATCTTCGGTGGGCAGCTTGGTCAACACCTTAGGAGTCTTCCTAGATGGCGCGTGTCGACTTCGATGACTGGACGACGATCAGACGGTAGGCAGTAGCTTCTTCTTCTTCTTCTTCTCTCTCTCTCTCTCTCGGCTCCTTTGCAGACCAGCTGCATAACCTTCTATATATAAACTAATAATAATAATAATAATAATAATGATTTACCAAAATAATTTTACTAAAATAATTTACTAAATTTAAATTCAATACCATAATAATTAATTGAAAAATCTGTTATAATATAATAAATATTTCTGTCAACTTCACAATATTTCAAAATTATAAATTATGAAAATTCATGATATTACAATCTAGGTACTGTTCTTAGCTTAACTCCTTCCCTCTGTCTCTTTAGAAGTGTGTGTGAGCGTGCATGTGTGTATATAAGCAAAGAGAATTTTAATGGGTATAAAATTTTAAAATTGATTTGCTATTTTGGGTTGCAGTGCAAAGTGTGTATGCAAACAATGTAGAAGAAGAAGAGGAATATCATCAATTTAGGATAAAATTAACAGCTTTTTATATAACCCATGTCATTGTACACCTCTTATTACTGCTACAAAGAATACCCATTTCATAAATTCTAGATATGAGTTTTTGGTTTTATATTTCACAAAGAATGTTCATTTCTACTTGGATCTCCCTTTTTTGCATTCTAAGTTCTCATCTTTATCTGGAAATTATTACCCATCATTTCTTGAATCTAAAAAATGGATTTTAAAAATAAGGATTGAATATCTAGTGAAAAGAAAACTCAAACTGAAACAATGTTCAAGTCATACAAAAACTAAAACTAATAATAAGAAAAAGAAGTTGAAATAGAAAAAGTTGATATGGAAATAGAAAAAGTGACAAAATTGGAGTTGTAAGGACATATGTCTAAATGAAAAAATTTAGTTTCTTGTTCTATCCTCTTTTTCTTATGATTATTCCTTTTTCTTTAATTTTTTTATTATTATTAGTTGCTTTTTTTTCTTGTTTTCCAATTTTTGTTTGATGGGTTCCACAAAAATTGAGAAATATTATTATTAAAATGGTGAATAAGACTCTGCAGGAGATTTTTGGCAAAATAATGGCCGGAAATATGAACTGAGAATAATCGTTGCAATTAAATTAATATTTAGAGATTTTAAAATAATAAATCGAAATTTAGGAACAATAATACATTATGAGGTAAAATTTAGGGACAATAATTATAATTTAACCCCACATATTCGAAGGTAAGTTGCTAAGGAACAAAGGTTTACACAACTTTCGTTAGATGGAGCTGAGAAATGGATCGCAAGTGAAGCACCAAATAAGCCTGAAACCAATCAAGTCTCAAGCGCTCAGCTGAATGAACATGTAGTGAAGCAAAATTCTCCACGTGTCAATACGTGATCGATGCCATCTCGGACTCGGTGGAAAAAGATTTGTCATGCAGTGGGATGGGTGTCTGTTATGACCAAAGGTTTCGTGGCCGCAGGCGCACAGTGATGATACAATGGAAGCTGGGTTTCGCAAGAACATTAAGAGAGAGGATGTATATGCATAAGCATAGGTAGGTGCAGGTTTGAGATTATGCATATCTCACGTTGGCGAAAAGCCTGCTGCGTCGTCGCCAAGTGCGATTATTTTCCAAATCAAAATTCTAGGGGCACCATGGGATTGGGCGTTTCAAATCTTCTGTATGGCTAATCTCCTGATGCTTTAGCTGGATTGGATTCGAATGGACTTTTCCAATATTAAGAAAACAAGTTGCTTTCTGCAGTGGCAATTTACTTATAAAGCTTGCTTTATCCTATAAAAGTAGAATTAAAACCGTGTGAACAAGCAGAATTAACAGCTCCTTGTGGCCTATGATTCTTAAACCTGTTCTTCTCGCCCGACTTAAATTAACCACATAGTCTAATTTTAAACAGTCTAATTTTAAACACAAAAGGAACAATTTTGCGAAACTTGATTCAAAACAAAAACAATTCACAGGCCTATATTAAATTACACAAGCATTTAGCATCAAACAAATTAAATTTCAAAGAAATCAAATATTTTAAATAATAATAAATTAAATCATATATATTGCCACCAACTGAATAGACACCTTATTGCATAAATACATATGGAATAGTTTTGGTCCCCCTGCTGCGCAGTACCGAAAATGAAATGACACTAGCACATAGTACCTATCACAACCCAACTAAAATTATGGCCAAAGCAAGCACCACAACATGGACCTACCAACACTGCGTCTCCATGGAATAAAACAAATAAAGAAAGCAAAGTGCCGGTATCATACTGCTGCTAGAACTTGTAAACCAAAATTTGAAACTCCTGTAAGTTATCGGGTCTCATCCTCCAAGGCACGGAAACCTGCGGTTAGATCCTCATGCAACTTGCTGAATTTTGCCACAAGGGCTGCTTCTCCCTCTGCTGGATCCTCAAATTTCTGAGACCTGCAACAATGACAGAAGACTATATCATTAACCTAATTCTCTTGTATTGTTGAATAGATTTGCCCTCTCTCTCTCTCTCTCTCTTATCAATTTTTGTGGAGGAGATTCCTGCAAGTAACATCATTTTACTTACACTAATCGGTAGAAGAGATCTCCCAACCGGTGCTTGATGAGGCTGTATGTTATCTTCTGGCCATCCATACCAGCTGCTCTCTCCACAGCCTACAAGTATCAAAAATCCAGAACAATGTTTATCACCCTTACATAGTTGTTCAGATAATTTAAGCTCTTCCCACTATAAGCCTAAAAAGATTCAAACGTTGCCATGTCCAGAAATAATGAAAAGAGCATCTAGCTATTAGTCTTTTGAAAATTATGAAGATCCTGTCAACCAAAATTGCCAAAGGATCCTATCTTCTATCCATATTCTCAAATTCCATATTCATCACTAAGAAAAAACTACATAACCACAGCTGAAATCATCATATGGGTAAAAACTAAACAGTGCAAAGCAACTGAACAAGATACAGAAAGCAATGTTCGAGGCGTTCAAAGCATCTGTTTCTTTTGTTTCCTTGACATCATTCATTCCAGAGGTTCAAAAAAAGAAAAAGGAAAGGGAAAAGGAGAAAGGGGGAAGGAGGAAGGAAGGAAGAAAGAAGGGAGCAAAAAATCAGACAGTGGAAACAGTAAATAGCACAAAATTTTTTTTTTTTTTTTTTTTTGCCCCCATTCTAGACACGAGGAGGATGAGGGAAGATGACGCACTTGATTTGCCAAGTTGAAAAAATGAATAATGTTGCGCATCATCCAAACAGACTTGTAGAAGGGACAGAACTTGTCATATCTGTCACAGCCATTGAAAAGAAACATTCAGAGATGAGCATTAATAAATCATAAACTGAATTGATTGAAACCATTCAGATAGAATTTGTAGAAAGATCAACAGTGAAGCTGAAACTTACGGGGTAAATGCATTCTGAGCAAGATAGTCTTCCCTCAAAAGCTTTGCAGTCTCCAGCGTAATCTTATCCGTTTCAGCTAAAGCATCCTTTCCCACAAGCTGCATTACCCAAATAGCCATTGGTATTCAGCAATCAGCAAAGATTTAAGAAACTAATCTTTCCATCCAAAATTAACTACACACACCACAAGTCTGAGATAGAGACCACATAACAGAGGTGCAACAAGTGTAACGTTCTATTTGATTTCATCAAGAATTAGGTATCAAAGAGGAAAATATCAGGCAAGCCCCACAGTTCTACTGAAGGTTCTCCTCCAGAAGTAAATTGTTCGCACCACCTAGGTTAGAAAGACAGGAGAAGCCAAGCAGCCTTCTGATAAATCTATCGTTCCAAGGAAACAATTGATTACTGAACAGCATACCCATCCTATAGCTTGCAAAAACTCAATTCTAGCATGTCTTCAACAATTTGAGCCAAATCATATGTTCCACTCATTTTGGGCCTCAGGGAACCAAGAATAAAAGAAATATTGGAATAGGAAACCTACTTGGACAATTTCATTCAAGTCATCTTCTCTTTGCAGCACTTCTCGGGCCTTTGTCCTAATGTTGATAAAATCTGGATCAAATTGATCATAGAAAGTCTCCAATGCCTGGCATTGATATCAGAAGTGAAACATTCAAATAAATAATTACAGAAGCATGCATTATAGAATGCAAAGCACAAAATGCCCGGAAACCATAAAATATCAGAATAGGAAGCCAGGTAACTTCAAACAAAAGATTGGTACAGAAATTGCAAACATACCGTTGAGTACTTTGAGTAGGAAATAAGCCAGTTTACAGAAGGAAAATGTTTCCTCTGGGCAAGTTTCTTGTCCAAACCCCAGAAGACCTACAAAAATAAAAAAAAAAAAATGCACAAATTCATTAGCATCGATAACAGAAGACCAAAAGTTGTTCTGCATATGATGGATATCATTATGATAGCGTCAAGATCTCACAAGGAGCAATGCTGCCTAATTTGCAATTACAATATGCACATTACAATTGTCACCTTCAGTAAGCAAAAGAATTACTTAATAGAGGATGTAAATCTACCTGGACAATACTGAGGGTAGCAGATGTAACGGGATCTGAAAAATCTCCACCAGGAGGGGAAACAGCACCGACAATTGTAACGCTACCATTACGTTCTGGTGACCCAAGACATTTTACTTTACCAGCACGTTCATAAAATGAGGCTAGACGTGCTGCCAAATAAGCAGGATATCCACTATCTGCAGGCATTTCTGCCTGCAAGAAAAAATCATCGCAAACAATTAGAGTTGGTTAAAGTTGAATCACATCCTCCTTTTTTTTTATTATTATTATTATAGCATGCATGAAATAGTTAACATAATAGATAATAGGCAATCTATTGCCTTGGCTAAATTCATTCATATGATAAAGATATTACCAACGTAAAAAAAAAACTGCATACTAAAGATTATATGATGGTAAATCCAACATAGAAAGATATAATCCATAAATACAACTTCAATGCCATCGATTGATAATATGGAAGCAATGGTGCACTTCAACGTCAGACTCAATGATGCATTTACAATTGGTTATGTACTTGTTCATCATTATAATTAGATGAATAGCTGTGAAGACACTAAGATGTAGTCACACATTATTATTAACATTATTCTGCTTTTTAATATCTAAACAACGTATCAGTTGTAGTTTATGATCAGTCACAGCAGGTTTAGCTACTAGGCACATAATGTTTTAACAGGCTCAATAAAGCTTCCATGCTAGCTGTTAATGCTTGACTTGGGTGTGAATCTACAGAACTCACAGGTGGTCAGGTACTGGTATAATAGTCCATACACAAGTACCAAGTAGATGAACAACATGACATATTACACCACAGCATCATCAATAGAATAAATCATAAAAAGGTTCAAGATATAATTCAAAATGTCAGGCAAAATATGTCATGCACTATGCTAAATTTGGAAGAAGCTAACCAGCCGCCCAGAAATTTCACGCAATGCTTCTGCCCAACGAGACGTTGAATCTGCCATCATGCTGACGTTGTAACCCATATCTCTGAAGTATTCAGCTATAGTGATTCCTGAGCATAACAAATTCACCCATAAGTTGAAGAACCAAAAAAAGGTAACAAGCAAGATTTTGGCACAAAAGAAGCAAAAAATAGCCACAAAAAATGAATTTAATGCATGTAAGTTCCCACAATCACATCTTTTTATACCATTGCAGAACCTTTTCAAGCAAGATTTTGGTACAAAAGAACAAAAGCGAAACTTAGACTAAATAAAGAAAAGAAGTGGGGGGAGGGGCAAAATTAGATTTGAAATGGCATAAGCTCTTGGTATCCAGTTCCTGACAGCATATGCTCTAATTAGCTTTTAGAAAGATATTATATTTGAAGACAATCACAATTCACAAGGTTAGCAATAACAGATAAACAGGGCAGACATATAATATTCAAAAAATATTAACAGGAAAAAGAGTGGCGCTCATATATGTACTAACAATAAACAATAAGCAAAATATGTAGTTCTGCTTCAGAAAATAACTCTTCATCCGATTATTTAGCATGACAAAGTTTATGTAAAGACTTACCAGTATAAATTGAAGCCTCACGAGCAGCCACAGGCATATTCGAAGTGTTGGCCACAAGTGTTGTTCGCTTCATGACAGATTCTTCACGTCCATCAGGTAATGTCATTGTCAATTGTGGAAAATCCATGAGCACCTGAATAACTGATAACAGTAAGAATCTCCAAGACCATAAAAGAGGCATTAATGACCAAACTGAGAATACTAACCTCTGCCATTTCATTTCCTCTTTCTCCACAACCAACGTAAACAACAGTATCTGAATTAGAGTACTGTGCAAACAAAAAATCATACATAATTAATCACTATAGCATCATCATCATGAATGATCAAAATACGCCAACATGAAATAACAAGTTTCACCTTGGAAAGAGCTTGACTAATGACAGTTTTCCCACAACCAAATGCCCCAGGAATAGCACAAGTTCCACCAAGAACAGAGGGAAAAAGTGCATCAAGAACACGCTGATTTGGACAAAATCATCAGAGTAAGTTTAAAAAATATAATATAAAAGAGCTCCTACATCTAGTAAGCACACAAGTACCTGCCCAGTAAGTAGGGGAGTATCAGCAGCTAGCTTTGATGCAACAGGCCTTGGTGTACGAACTGGCCAAGTCTGCAAATAGAGCAAGACATGCCAGAATATAAATTTCACATTTAAGACAAGTTTATAAAGTCTGTAAGTAAGGCAACAAACATGAATCACAAACCTGCAGCATGGTAAACTGCTTTTTCACACCCTGAAACTCAAGCTCTAGAACAGTGTCCTAAAAAAGTAGGAGAAATCAGTAAGATTTCCACAAGAAAAGTCTGCAACACTATGAAATTAATGCAAGTTTCTCATATATGCATATCTCAGATAAATACAGGAGTTAAATCTATATCTATGAAAACTGCATGTCAATAGCTGGAGCATCAATACCTACAACAGTCACACATCTGATAGATTACATAATCAAAGTCCCACATAAAATAAGCATTAGTTCTAAAGCATTTACAAGCCAAATTTATGCCATTTGTATAGAAGTATATAACAATCCTTGCAGCTAAGATTCTAATTCTTTACTTATTCTCATTTACAAAATCAAACCAAATATTTACAGGTAAGTAACTGGACTGCAAGGGCATATCACAAGCAAACCAAAACAACATGGCGAAGGAGCTACAGAGACAAACCTTCAATGAATATTGACCAGGAGGTGCAATGTAAGTGACTTTTCCCATAGCATCAGGGGGAAGTGCAACATGGTGCTGCATTAGACTGTTCTCAAAGACATTCTGCAATGGAAAACACACAAACAAAAAGTTTTAGATCAAACTCAACACATGTACACTACTGTGCTCCAACTATAATATTTTAGAAGCAATCCAACAAACTAAAGGTTCAGCATTCGTGAACTTACAGCATATAAGTCTCCACCAGTCACAAGATCTCCCTCACCTGTTGCCATCAAACGTATTGAATTAGGGGGATCATATATCAGAAATTCCAGGTACAATCATCATCATATGCTAATAACTCCCAGGTATTACCTATTTTTGTAGGCTGAAATTCCCAGAGTGTATCTTTGTCAAGGGCTGGGACAGAGACACCGCGAGGGATGTAGACATCACCAGATCTTTTTGCAATGGTTTTCAAAGGCCTCTATTTTTATAAAAGTAGAAAAATAAAATCAGGGAAAGGTTACCCACTAACATTGCAGTTGAGAATGCAATGTTTAAACTTAAAGAGGGTAAGTAAGAAAGCCATCACAAAACAAAATTAAATTACTAAACCAGATCAATAACAAAGACACAAAAAGTGTTATCAAACCTGAATTCCATCAAAAATATTCCCCAATATCCCAGGTCCCAACTCCACAGACAGAGGCTGTAAGATCAACATACATTTATAAGCAAACACAGATGATTTGCCATCCAGAAAAGCAGAAAGAGCCAAGGTAATAAAATCACCTTGTGTGTCCGAAGGACAGGGTCATTCACCATCAAACCAGCTGTTTCCTCATAAACTGACATCAAAAACAAAATTCATTTCTGTTAAGACCTCTTGCTTTCTGTATATGTGTTTGTCCGTGTAAAAGAGACCAAACAAAGATATTTTCATTTCCAAGTTCCTAGTTCTTTTCTTGAAAATTAGTTTAGAGAACTGAGGACAGGCACCAGTGTCCATCAGAGAAGAGTCCAACATGGCAATTGCACAACACACAACATCAAGCTAAAACTGTGGCAGGGCTTGCAACTCTTCACTCAGGTTAAGCAGACATAAATACCAATATGAAGAACCAGAAATACAATGCAAGGAAGAGAAAATTCAAGTGAAAATTTGCCAAAAATCAAGTTGTAAATAACCTTGAATTGTAGCAGAATCTCCTTCCAGCCGAATAATTTCACCTATTAGGTTGTCATGGCCAACACGGACCAGTTCATACATAGCAGCACCAGCCATTCCATCGGCAACGACGACTGGTCCAGATACCTGTCAAACCATATTGCATTAAAGCAAGAACAGAAATGAAAATAAGACAAATTCATCAAGCCTGGTAATCTTTATGCAATAGAAATATCAGAGAGGATTTCAATTAAACTTCACATTTAGTGAAGTATTCGAATACATTTGAGGAAAAAAACAAGGACTATTGATCAGCTGCAATTGATGGTAGCTTGAAGGTATTAGCTAACAATCATGCAATCATACACCAATACCGATCTTCAATTTTTCTCATGCTCTATGCTACTACATCGCATAAATGTTAGCCCAAAATAAAATACTCAATTTTATTAGATCGAGTCCAAATACTTGGATGATGATCATAATAATTTCATTTGAATACTTGTAAACAGCTAACAAACCGATGTATTAGTACACTAATTATACAGCAGATCCAGTATTCTTAAAAGAAAAACAGAGATCACATAGCAGATCCAATAGCTCCAAATTCAACTTTGAAACCTTTGTCTAATAAAAAAAAATCCAAAAACTCGATCTAATTTCCCTGAAACCAAGCAATAAATCATTGAACCGATCAAATTACATCAGATTCAACTTGTAATCATAAATTAGATCCAGTTACTCCCAAAAAAATGGAAAAAAATTGAAACTTGCTCAAGGAAATAAGCGAATCGATCTAATTAATTCGAATTTAAGTTAAGAACAACGAAGCACCTTACGAACGTAACCATACTCGCTCTCCTTCTCAGCATCTTCAAATGTTGTCAATCGTGCACCGTACACTGACGGCATTTTATCAGAGACTGTGAGGTATCACGAAACTAATAATCGAAATTCGATCGAATGAATGAGAGCAGATGCTAAAGACCAGAGAGAGTGAGAAAGATAAGACGGTGAAGAAGGGAGAAAGATTATATGATTTATGACTGAGCAACGGGGACACAATTATGTACCAATAGACGAACACACACACGGATTTCCAATGCTGGGTAGCGAGTGATCCAGTGCAACCGGTTGTACTGTAATCCTATGCACTGTCTCGTTGAAATTTTGCCACTGCACTATCCCTCGGATGCCCCTCTGGTTACAGATTTTGGAAAACTGACCTGATCCATCAACTTTGCAGTGAAAATATGATAAATAAAATAATACTCATTTTAAAAAAATAAAATAATATTTTTACTATACAGTTGACAATACAATAAATAAACTTAAATTTACTCTTTTCATGCATTAAATGTATCTTAAATAATACGGGTAAAAAAAAAGATAAAATTAGAATAAAAAATAAAATTACTAGTATAAAGTTAAAAATATGATTATTTTTTTAGACATAAATAATATATTAGCGTACTGAAAAAAATAAAATTATATTAAATATATTCATTTATATAAATTTTAATTGAAATTTATTTTCTAAAAGAATACTTAAAAGAAATTTATGATTAAAAAATATTTATTATTAATTTGAAATTTCTTAATTTTAAATCTTCCATCTAATATTTTTTTAACTAATGTAATCCAAATAAATAAATTATAGTGATCATTCACAAGAAGTCAATAATAGTTAAAAAAATTTAAAAAAAAAAAAGGTGATGTCCAAACATTTGAAATTGCTATTGGCAATAGGAAAAAAGTAAGGGACTTCAATTTATTTATTTTGATTTTCATGATGCGTAGAAACCCTTTTGTATTTGATGATATGAAAATAGACATGAATGGACAGTAGGGTCCAGGGTAGAGCAAAGCATATAATGAGGCACGTCTCAAGGGTACTAATTTGGTAGTTTCCACATTATTATCATTTAATAATTAATTATAAAATTATTATATTATGTGCAGTGCGAGGCCTTTTCATTGGCCAAAAAAAAAAAAAAATAGTGAGAGGCCTTTTCAACAAGTAAAATTATAACACGATCACATATTGCCATGCCACTGAGTTGGCCTGATTAGATAAATGAAAGGGTGAATCACGTGTTAATTAAACCCAGTTTTCCTTAATCTAATTTTACCCTCTTGGCCACCTTTGCTTCCTCTCTCATCACACTGCAAAATATTACCACCAAAAATTTTCTGAAGTAAATGAAAAAATTCCGTAGCTAATTCTATTTAGTATATAGCTATGGAATATTGGCGGAAATATTTCATAAGAAATTTTCATAGATAAAATTAATTTTTCTGCTAATAAATAAAAATATGATTACGGCAAAAATATTTGCAGAATTTTCTATAACCCATTATATTGTTAAATTTATAAGTCATTTCTTAGTGAGTCCGTAGGTAAATTTTAGATTTTTTTTTAAGTTTCGTTTTCATAAATAATTTATTGACAAATAATACGTAAGTAAATTTTGAATTTTGCAAAGTTTCTTAGGTAATTTATTAGTAAATAATTTTGTAGATAATTTTGAAAAGCTAATATCCATCTCACTTTGTTATTTTAAATTAGATCGGGTTTGAATTTCACAAAATTTCCTTTAAATGTTGGATAATTGCTCAATTGGTTTTGGCTCATCGTTGGAAGTGGTCTATTTTTTAAAAAACTTAGATTTTTTTTTTTTTTTTTTGTATATTAAAAATTTTTCAAAAATTTTGGAAAGTGCCTGCTACTCTACTTAGGCTGTCTCCATCGTTACTCCAGAATAAAGGAAAAAACGCCATTTTGCAGTAAATTCAATCGCCATTCTCATTGGTAATTTACGGTGTGTCTGTGGTTATTATTGAAAAAAATTTTTTAGAAATTTTTTTAATTTTATTGATTAATTTTTATTATATTTTATAAACTATTTTTTTAAATGCATTTTAAAAAAGACGTCAATTTATATATTTTTATTTTAAAGTAGTTTTTAGAAAAATAATTTTTTTATTGAAAAATATTTTTTTCAAATATAATACTAAACGAAGTTTTAATGTCTAGTTATAATGCCACGCCAAACTTGGCATCGTATTGTAGCAACTGCATTTCACTTTATTTTTTTTTAATTACACAAAAATACATAATTTCATAATTTAAATACCAAATGATAGAGTACATTATCATTTATGTCCTATATTTGTAATTTCCTTTTTTACTTAAATAAGATATAGTTTTAATAAAAAAAATTCAAATTCAAAATAAAAAATATATATAACTAGTATAAAATGCATATATCATATCATATTCACTACATATTCATATCAATATAAATTAATAGTATTTAATATCAAAAATAAATTAGCAACTAAATATTTAGAAATAATCAAAAGGAATATAAAATGATAGATAAAAGAGAATATAGATGAAAATCTTTGTGGTGTTAAAAATAGAGTTGATGGTTGGAGATAAATTTACCGTGGCAATTACATTTTAATGTAAAAATTACTGTATTTAAGTGTTTATAGTTAGAGATGGTCTTTAATAGGGATGGCAATTTACCCTGCTCCATTGAGTACCTATCTTGCCCCATCCCGTCCTTAATATTACTTGTCTTATTTATTTAATGGGTGGAGAGGGTTTAAAAATTAAAAGCCAAATCACATACAGGGCGGGTTGGGTTATAGTAATATATAATACATATTTTTAAAAATTTTCAATTATTATATATGCATTTGATATATCATTTTCAATTTATAGCTTATTTTTTATGTAAAACATAAATTATATTGTATAAATATGTAGAAAATATATATAAATGAATATGTATATATATGAAAAATTAATATTAAATAAATTTTTAAATAAAAAATAAAAATGAATACACCCTCAAATACTCATCTTATTTTATTACTCACTCCATTTCATTCCATTCCGTAGTGAACCAAATGGCATGGTAAATATAAATAAATATTACCAAAGTGGATATGAGTGATAAAAAATCTGTTCCGTACCTGTGCCACTACCCTCAGTCTTTAGATCCACTGCAGCACATAAAATCATAAAAAATGGAGCAACATGGTGCTTGCATCAACCCAATACCACAAGCTAAAAACTATAAACACAATTTAGACTTCCATACCATTGGAGATAATATACATATATATATATATATATATATATATATATATATATATATATATATATATATATATATATATATATATATATATATATATATTTTGGACAAAATGGGATATGGGGTATAAAGTTTCTTCTGTTAACGTTAGGGTTGTAACTCCGATTGTTAAGGGAAGAACCCGAGACTTAATTTTACCGAAAAAATTTTCACGAACTCAAAAACTAAAAACGCGCACAATCACGAGTTAAGTTCCCTGCAGTTTATTATCACAAGTATTCCTTGGCATGAGTTAAACTTGTTTTAGAAAGCTAATTAAGATACGGGAGAAATAATTTCTTTATTGGCTCTTTGGATAGTAACTGTTCATTTAAAGCTAGAAATCCGACTATTTTAATATGGGAATAGTGCCAAAAAGTAAGTAAAATAGGCCAAAAATCTGGGATCTGGAACACAATTGAGATAGAGTTAGTAGCAGCAGCTTTGTATCAATAAGAAGTATCAAGGAAATTTCCTACAAAACTGGTCCTTCATTTTCAATAAACTTTGCCATATATATGACAAATGAATTGCAACAAAAATAAATAAATTAATTAAAACTATTAATGCATTTTTATTTAATAGTATTGAAATTATTTTCAAAATCGTTATCATTAACATTCCAACTAGAATTTAATTAAAGAAAAAAATCGAAGTGATTATTTAATGAGAAATTGAAGGCCTATGATTGAACTAAGCTACTGATGTCCATTGGATAGGTATCAGTAGGAGATTGATTCTTGAATGATCTATCAGCAAAAATTTTATAGGCAGCCTCTGTTTGATGAAGTTGATCCCACCACATGTGGTCGCTCCTATTCCCACAAGGAAAACTATTGGCAATACAGATCGGGAAATGGATTCCGGTTTTCATCTCTACTTTACAACAAGCTGCATCTGTCACCTTGAAACCTGATATAATTTTCCAAATGACACTACATTATTAAATATATATGACACTAATTAATTAATAATTATAAAAATGGAAGAGTAATTAATTATATACTGGATAATGAAGATCTAGATATCCCATAAGTGTTCACCAGCACAAATTTTGCATCAGTTAGGTTTTTATTTAAACTTTCAACAAGTTCTTTAAGGCCGGTGTTAAAAAGGTTGATCGCATGTGTCCTTTTCTTTGCACATCCAGAGCCGCTTTCGTCGGGTTCTTCTTTAATAGCTTCAGGCGAACAATCAAGCGGAGGTATTCCAAACAGTACAATCTTCCTGGCTCCATCTCCATGAAGAGTCTAATTAAATTAATTAACCAAAAAAAAAAAACCCAAATCATGTATGTATAAATATAGAAAATGATTGAGATGGAGATCGAGTGCTACTAACCATTAATTGTTGAGAGTGATGTTGAATGAGAAAATCGGCATATTGCTCAGGAGTATACTTAGAATCTGAATCATATAAGTTTGGCTTAAAGTAATTATTTATATAGTCGTTATCACCCATCGCAACAGAATATAAACACCTGTGAAGGTGGTTGTCGGCTGAGTTCTTGTCTCCTAATATTTCAGCAATGCGTGAGATTATAGTTTTGTGATTTTGTAATTGCTCATCCATGCCAATTCGAGCACCCTGTCATGACATTTTTAATTAATTATTAACAAACAAACAAATGTTTTACCAGAATTAGAAATATATACCACATGCTTTCCAGTTTCTTTGAGAATTCCGGATGAGCCAGAGGCATAATTGACGCCTTCTTTTATGTCCTGTTTATTCGGATCCCCATTGCCACTAATATCTGCAAAGGATGGAATGTGATGGTCGAATCCAAGATATTCAGCTGCAAACAATATTTTCTTTAGTCCTGTGCAATTCCGAAAAATTAATAAATGAGCAAAAATGGATCTCGACCTAAGAAATCAGCAGTAGTGCGACCATTGGTAAATCTTCCTGTGGTTCCTTGAGGATAATCAATTCCATAGGGAAAATAATTGGCTTTGGCTGTGGTTAAGAGACGGTTATTATTGCCATTATCGTAATATGAAGCTCCAAAAATGAAGTAACATGGCACCTTTGGTTCTCCATTGCCCCAACTTGCCAAGTTCATTAGCGCCAGCAACAACACATGTAATACAAACAGGGTCATGTTAATTTTTTCAATTTTGATGGATGAAATGAAACGAGTAAGGAAGATTCAACGTATTATTATATGGAGAATTCTACCACAAAATTATTGCAGGCCGAGCCAATAGGTTGGCGAAGAAATTGGATTTGCCTTTCTATCGTTAGTCACCCAATTAACGTGATTGTCTCTCTCATCATTGACGAAGTGGTTGTTGCCTGTTGGGCTGTTTGCAATAACATTTACTTGATTTCACATTCACGTTGTAACCCGAGTATTCAAGGCTTAAAATCGAAACTAATATGTAACCCAAAACGAAAACTAATAGTCCTCAGGTTAGCAAATGGATTTTTCTCCAATTTTTTGATAAAAAAAAAAAAAAAGAACTTTTAGTGCTAATTGAATGTGCTTTCTAAATGTACATAATATAAAAATATAATATTATAAACTTATAAATTAATTAAAATAAAAATAATAATGTTTTTTAAGTATCAGGGAATGATGAAATCAAATGAATTTATTACTCAATTGAATATGCAAGTCATTGAAAGGTTATTTCTTACTATTAAAAAAAAAAAAATTGTAATCATGCTTAAATTAAATATGTTATATTGAATTTAAATGCAAGCCGGATAAAAAAGAAATAAAAGACAAAATGAAAACAAAATGTAGTGGCCACTCACTACTGGTTGAATTTTTCAGATTAATTATAAAGAGTTCTATTTTCTTAATTAGGAAATTATATGTTTAAATTATTTACTTTCAGGTTCCGACCATAAAAAATAATGGTACTTAGAATCAATCAGGTACGCATTTAGTTAATTAAGTTTATAGTAATTATTAAATTTTGTCTCGTCTCGTAGTTTCATTTTATCTCCTCTTCTCTTCTCGTCGCTAGGATCAAGTTTCATGCTATGCTCCATGGTTTTCACTTGCTACTACAGATTCCCCAATTTAATATGCTCTTTGGAACCCAAGAAACCACACCCCTCCACCGCCAGACCACATATAATTCCGGCGAGAGATCGAGTAATAGACTTCGGAAAGTACAAGGGGAAGATGCTTGGAGCTCTCCCATCCACCTACCTGAAATGGTTTTCCAAAAACCTCCGTGCCGGCGACTTCGAGCAGTGGGCAAAATTAGCAGACCAAGTGCTTCAAGACCCAGTCTATCAGGACAGACTGGAGTGGGAATTTGCAGAAAGTGTTTTGAATGGAAACAAGGATGGGTCTTTGTCTAGAAATGACAGTGCAGTTTCTCAATTGTTGGAGATAAGTGAGAGATTTGGTTGGGATAATGAAGATAAAGATGGATGGAGTAGAGTGAATTTTGAGCTCTTAGGTACTAGTAAAGGTGGCAGAATTCCAAGAATGGTGATGCCATCTCCTTCTACTTGTAATAGAAATGGTACTGTTAAAGAAATCAAAGATTTGAGAGCGGAGAAGGGAGAGACGGATAAGATTTTATCAGAGAGTGAACGCAGGAGGAAACAGAGAAGAGAGAGAGCCAAGATCAGGTCCAGGGAGGCGGAGATGAACAAGGACAAGTTGGGGATTATAAGAAATGCTAAGGATAGTTTTGTAAATGGGTTGGATGGTGGGGTCAGGAAACAAGAAGATTGGACGGTCGAGATTAATAATCCATTCCCTGGACGTGAAGCCCTCTTAAAAAAGGTTCTCAACGGCAAGCAATTTTTGTAATTTCATTTTTCTTTTGAAAGGCAAGTTTTGTTCCTTCCCATAAATAATATCTATTTTTTTTTAATTGAAGTTCTTCACTCAGTTATCATTTAATTTTCAAATAAATTACTCTCAAATTTTTTTTTTTTTTGGTTTGTTAGATTTGATTGAATTTCAAATTAATAGTTAAATTAATATAAAATTTATTTTAATATCATCAAATCAAAGTTTATCCTAACATGCCTCCTACATGAAAATTTGTAGATTATTCAGAAAAAAAAAAAAAAATCCAAACGACAAACTTAGCATTCAGACAAGTCAAATGTGAGGATAAGGTTCAAAGAATAAATTGAGCGGCTAATTAATACAGTATAGTTAGTCTTATCACATTTTTTAAAAAAATAAGAAATAGAATATTTCATATTTAAATTTTTTAAATTATAAATAATTATTATTTATTTAATGTGAAATATTAAAAAAATTATCTTTTATTATGTTATATATTATATTTTTATAAAATATTTTTTTTAATATTAAAAAAATAAATTAAGCAGCATATATTCAAAAATATTTATTCATTATTATTATATCAAAAGTAAGACAATTTTCTAATTATTTTATATAATTTTTTTTTTATGTAAAATGATGAGCTTAATGTGCTATTACGGTGATTTCAAAAAAAAAAAAAAGCTATTATAGAATTACCGAATTATCCTAAAAAAAAAGGGAATTACAAGAGTTAATCTACCAAATATCAATCCCCACATCAATTTCCCATTTTATTTATTTGTTTGTTTATTCTGGAGGTAACGAAGGCCTCACACGATTACATCAATCCTCAGCTGCCGGCTTCTCTTTCTTCTTGCGTTTTGTGTAAACACATAATTCCAGTTCAAAACTGGAAGAAGGGTCTTCCTTTTCTTTCTACAAAGGTAAATTTTATTTATTTATTTTTTTTTAACTTAAACTTCAATTTAATTCACTTTTTGCTTAATTTTATCACCATTTCTTTCATCCAGTTCACAGTTGAGCGTTCAGCTTTCATTTGTTTTTTCTTAAACTATCTGTGGATTGCAAGGATACTTTACTCTTCTCTTTCCATTTTCATATTTCTTTGTGAATGCTGTAAACTGGAAAATTTACCAAATTTGATCAAATTATTACGTGGGTTTAGTTCTGAATCTCAATATGATTAATATTGATTTTTGAGCTGTGGGTATGTTGGGTGTGAACGAAACAGACTCGGCTTGAATCTTTCTTTCCCGTTTTTTACTTAATAGGAACAGGAATTGCGCCTTTCCTTTGCTGGTTAAGCCATATCCTTTCTGGTTTCGTGAACAAAACATACTCATCTTGAATCAAACTAGTTGTGAATACTCATATCAACTCCTCAATTCGCAACATATTTATTTTCTCAGGACTTGTTTCCCCATATTCTTTCCATCATTTGTAGGTTTTATATGACGTTATTTCTTTTTATTTCTTATTTCTTAAATCAGATTGACTGTTTTGTGCTTCTGATTTTTAAAGTTAATTTTCAATATTTGATTACCTTATATTTATTTTAATGGAGATTCTTGTTTGCATTTACCATTCTGTTTTCATTGCCCCTCGTATGATTGTAATGGGAATAGAGGTGCAGTGGAACCTTATGTCCAATGTTATCTGTAAATATGCAGCGGAGCAAGTGCAGGAAATTCAACTGTCAGAGCTATAACTTCTATAGAGTGGCTCCAGTTGTTCATATTGGTAATATTTTAATTCTTTCACATGCCTTGGAATGCCATGTGAAAATGCAACAAAAGTATGTGCCTTCAATTGAGTAACTGAGTGCAACATTCTCATTGCAATTATGATCTTCCTACCCTGTTTCCTGAGAATAAATTTACTGTTGGATTTCCTCATGACTGTTTTTCACATGACAAGTAGGTTGCCTATTAATCTAATTGGAGGTGCTGCTGATGTGGTTATCATCAAAAGAGCACCTTGTGAAACTTATCTATGGAAATGTATCACTTATAGGGGATGTTTATATTTAATTCATGCTTTCGTTGCCATTCCCTTATTTGGTGATTTATTCTTGTGGGAAAAACTCTATCCTGGCTGTTCAACTGACATAATGTTGTATCCTGTATGAAGTTCCATTTGGATACTAGTATTTTTCTCATCCCAAACTTGTGGAAATTCACCTTCCAATTCATGTAAAGAATTTCCCACTGCATCATTATGTTCTTGTATTTATTGCCTTTTCTTTTGTTTCCTTGAACTCTCTGGATCTGTTTTGTTCTTTGCAGACTTCTAATGACAAATGATACCAAAAATTACACTCTAGTATCAGTTGATAATGCATTTGGGGAACTTCCGGATCATCTCCTGATAGAAATTTTCATTAGGGTTCCCATAGCAGAGTGGGCCCAAATATCATGCGTCAAAAAGCACTGGGCTAATTTATTTCGAGGAGAGTGTTTGTGGCAAGCTGCTCTTAATCGAACCTATCCCTTTGCTAGCCAAGGTAAAAGATGGCCTGGACCTATACCTCAAGGGTTGAGCAGAAGGTGAGATTAATGACCTATTTGCCATTTTTTTCTTCTTCTTTTCCCTATCACCATTAGTTTCTATCTTTATCTTATTTCTTAGTGTTTATGAAGCTATCATTCATTGGAATCTCTGTTGAAACCTTTTATTTTGGCAGACTTATAATGTGGGACTCATGTTTACCCTTGAATTATTTACAATATTTTCACTTAGTTTCTGTTTGACTCACTAAACTAGAACACATTAAGTTTAGATAAATTCAAAACCTACAGTCCATTCTGCAGTGCAATTTAAAAGAACTTCAGCTTGAGTGGCGAGAGCAACTTCCTCTTAGAAACATCAATTAGGATGGGATTGGTTCTAGATCCCTCATCCCAGAAGCCTTTTTGGTAGGACCAAATCTAGGTAATAACTGATTGTCTGATTACCTTTATGCTCATTCTGACTATGACATAAGCTTCTCAGGAGATACGCAGCTTTATATGTTAGCAAGCACATCTTTGCTCTGGATGGTGAGATTGATGAGATTGTGGGCCATACTTATTTGTTTCTCAAAGAGCAACTTGAACTTTCCACAATGCCACCTCCTTCTGGCATTCTTCATGGAACCATAATAGGTGTGCCCTCTGCTTTCACTTTTGTTTTCGTTATGCTTGTAATACTCATGCATTCATTTAAGAAACTGAACTTGATGCTGCTGGATTAGCAGGGCTATATGAAATTATTTAAATCCATGTCATTTTATATTTAGTTTGTGTATCGACCAGAAGCTTTGAATTATAAGTACATCTCTGACTCTGGATGACCTTGCGTTTTAACAGATCAGTTTATTGCTTGTGGGAAATCAAGAGATACTGCCCATGAGCTTGCTTCTCAGATCTGGCTTGCGGTTCTTGATAATTTGGAGGAAAATGAGCACACATTTCTCCTACTTAAACGCCTTGCGCAAGAGGGAGATGTAAGTGCAATTCAGAATTTTCTTGCCATTGTATTACCGCATAATTGGGCAAAATGAATTGCAAATGGTCAATGCATTGTGATAGCGCTTGCTATTATGTTTTTTGTTATGAGTCTGTGTTGTCAGTTGGTATCGTTCGAAAATGTTAATTATCTTTTGGCTGACCTCCATTGTCGACAGGTTTTTCTTCCATATCCATACACAAAATCTATTAAAGTACAATGGAGGGTTTTCGAAAAGCTTTTCACTGATTTCTGCGACTGTTTCGATCATGTAGATTATTATGACATACTGGCTTGTGCAAAGAACAAGTTCCAGCCAATACCCGCAGCTTGGTTGGGTTACTAGTAACTCACTTCTCAAATTCATTTTTAGGACCACACTGTTTATGTAAATAACAAGTCCTATTATTTGTTGTTTTATAGCATGGAAGGAACTGTATATTTCTGCTTTCTTCTTCCTTTCTCTTTTCTAAATGAAATAATAAAATAATATGGATTTGAACACTGAATCTTACTTGGTATGTTAATGTGATGAAGTTCATCAATTTATGGCATATTTCACCTGTGAATCTACTGCAGGATACATTATAATTTATAATGTAGATGAATAGTAGTTTGCAGTCCTGTGCGGGAAATCTATTCCACCCAATAATTTCTCCCTAAAATCTTTTAGGCTTCATTTGGATTGAGTGATTCTTAAATTCATGGATTTAATTAAAATTTATAGATTTTAAGAATTCTACTGCTTGGATTAATTATAAAATCAACGGATTGTTAAGGACACTTGGATTAATTATAAAATCAACGGATTGTTAAGAACAATTTTAGAATAAAAAAAATTATCACAATTTTTCATACATAAAAAAAATGGTGGATTTTAAATTTTCTTATCTAAGAATCTACTGCAGGATACATTATAATTTATAACGTAGATGAATAATAGTTTGCAATCATGTGCAGGAAATCTATTCCACCCAATAATTTCTTCCTAAAATCTTTTAGACTTTATTTGAGTTGAGTGATTTTTAAATTCATAAATTTAATTAAAATATATAGATTTTAAGAATTCTACTGCTTGGATTAATTATAAAATCAACGAATTGTTAAGGACAATCTTAGAATAAAAAAAATTATCACAATTTCTCATACATAAAAAAAAATGGTGGATTTTAAACTTTCTTATCTAGGAAGTGAAAAATTAAAACTTTCAAAATGAAAGATTTTGGAAGGTAAGAAATTTTTTAAAATTTATAAATTTTGACTATCTTTTGGATAGGTGAATTTAACTTAAATTATGAGATTTGTAAAATTTATCATTTGAAATTTCTCATACCAAATGAAACATTGGTCTAAACTATTGTAATTTATTAAAAAAAGATTAAAAAAAAAAGCAAAATAAACGAAACATTTTGGTTTGGTTAGAGAAAAGGTGAGCACAGTTGAAAAGGGAACTTTAGAAAGAACTAAACAGCAGTAGTAGTACTTTTTAAGCAGAGGAGGAAACAAGCTTTGTTAGAGCATCCCAACTCTGTATTTTACTCTTTATTATATTCTTATGTTAACTTATTTTAAAAAAATATACATATTCCAACAACACTCTTTATTTCACTCTCTATTTTATTTTTTTATTAATAAATCTACAATTCTATTTCTTTATACATAAATTTATAATTTCATTTTCTTGACTTTACATAAAATTTTTGTGGGTAAAAAGATATTAAAACAAATTATTATTATTATTATAGCAATATCATTTTTTTTACTATATATAAAATTTTTACTACTAAAAAATATAACTTAATATAAAATATTATAATAAATTATTATTATTATTATACTATAATTTTATTTCAACTTTACATAAAATTTTTACTACTAAAAAAGAATAATCTAATTTAAACTATTATTAAAATAATATTTTAATAATAATAAATTTTTTATTAATGATGATAATAATTTAAAAAATAAAAGAGATGAAACAAGAAGAAAAAAATATTAAAATATTGGTTTATGAATTAAAATATTAGTTTAGGGAGCCAATCTCTCTTCTTAAATTTAAAGAGAGAGAAATAGACTCTTAAAAATGAGGGAATAAAGATAAACAGGAAGCTTATTAGAAGAAAAATAATAACATCTCCAACAATATTCTATATTTTATTCCTTATTATATTATAAATAATTCAACTCCGTATTTTAATTTATTTCAAAAAAAATGCATATTCTATCAATACTTTTATTTCACTCTCTATTTTATTTTTTATTAATAAATATTCAATTCCAATTTCTTTATACATAAATTTATAATTTCATTTTTTTACTCTACATAAAAATTTTGAGGCTAAAAAAAAATCTTTTTAAAAATATTATAAAAATTTATTATTATTATTTTTATTATTATTGCAATATCATTTTTTTTACCCCGTATAAAATTTCTACTACAAAAAAAATAATTTGATTTAAAATATTATAATAAGCTATTATTATTATCATTATACTATAATATTTTCTAATTTACATAAAATTTTCTACTAAATAAGAATAATTTAATTTATAATATTATAAAATAATATTTTAATAATAATATAGTAATTTAAGAATAATTTATTTTTTTTGCTCAAGGGGAGGAAAATGAAAGAAAAAATAAAGAAAAATGAGGGAAAAAAGAAAGAGAGAAAAATGATAAAATATTTTTAAGAGTCATTTTCTTTTTTTTAAATTTAAGGAGGAAGATTATAGTTTCTAAAAAATTTTAGGTGAGAAGTATTGACAGAGAGCTTTTTGGAAACTCAATTTTTTGTTATACTACCAATAATATAGAAGGAGTTTAATTTAACAGCATGTTGAAAATACTCTAATATAATATGACTCTATATTTTGAGTAATAAGATATGTAGAAAGACTTTTGGTGAAGCTCTTGTGGAGGTGACTTTAAAAAGGAAAGACAAAAGTTAATAGCTCTACCCGATGCATTTTCACTCGTTATTACCAATGGAAAATACCAAATGCCCTTTTTTTTTTTTTTTTTGCCAAAATCAAATGCTCAATTTTTGTATTCAATGATACAAATTACTACATATTGTATATATTTACATTTTCAGAAAAAATCTATATTTTTTTATCTGGAAATATATAAAATATCTGTACACGTGCCTCTAATTTTGTGATATTATTATTGAGTTTTTTATTTAGTAAAAATAAATCCTCATAATATATTAGATTAATTGTAAAATACTCTGAGATTTATTTTAATATATATATTTTTGGTCTTTATTATTATAAATTAATAGTTTTAGACCATAATATTTATTAATGATTATATACTTTGATCCATTATAAAATTATGAATTTCACGTCACATTTTTTAATTTTTAAAATTGTAAATATATTATAATTTAATTTTAAAAATAATTATAGCTTCTCAACATTTTAATATAGGAAATAAAATTTTTAATTTTAAAATAACATAATAAAATTTAATTTAATTTTAAAATAACAGAACAAAAGTCAGTTTGCTTTTGTTAGAGGGTAGATACATTGCAGATAACATTTTATTAGCTCAGAAACTTGTGAGAAATTATCACAAGAATCACAAACCAACTAGGTGTGCTATTAAGGTTGACTTGAAAAAGGCTTATGATTCCCTTAGCTGGGACTTTTTGGAAGAAATGGCGTTACGTCTGCAATTCCCTATAATGTTTGTGTAGTGGATTATGGTGTGTGTAAAAACTGCAAGTTTTTCATTAATGATTAATGGAAGACTTAAGGGGTTCCTTTCAAGCAGTAGGGGAACGAGGCAAGGAGACCCCATGTCTCTCTTGCTCTTTGTAATTGCTATGGAGTATCTTTATAGGCTATTACAAGATGTGGACAGAAGGAGATTTAAGTTCCATATAGGATGTGCTAATTTGAAAATAAATCATCTGTGCTTTGCAGATGATTTATTTATTTTTTCTCATGGTGATATTGGGTTTGTGAAAGAGCTTAAAGACAAGTTGTCTACTTTCTTCCTTGCTTCTAAGCTATAAGCAAATGAATTGAAAAGTATAGTTTATTGTTGTGGGATGAATGATAAAGTGAAGTGTGATGTGCTGCAGTGCTTGGATTTTCAGGAAGGAGTCTTACCAGTAAAATATTTAGGTGTGCCTCTTATTTCTATTGGTTTAAAATAAGTTAATTGTTGAGAACTAATTGCAAAAATAACCAAAAGAATTACTGATAGGATGGTTAAGCACCTGTCCTATGCTGGGAGAGTCCAACTAGTTCAATCGGTGCTTTTAAGCATGCACACATATTGGAGTAGTATGTTCATTTTACCAAGTGCTGTGATTAAGGAGTGGAGAGACTGTGTAGAGCTTTCTTATGGAAAGGGCAATCTAATGGCAAAGGGAGTAGTAAGGTGGCTTGGGATATTGTCTGCACACCTAAAAATGAGTGTTAGTTGGATATAAAGAAAATTGATGAGCAGAATAAAGCTGCAATGATGAAACACATTTGGGAATTGCTTGCTATAAAAACTTCCTTGTAGGCTCAGTGGGTCACTACCAATAAGCTTAAAAGGCTAAGCTTCTAGGGCATAACCAAACCCCATGATGCAAGTTGGACTTGGTAGTAATTAGTGAAGCTCAGGCCTCTGGCTAAGCCAATGTTTAAGTATGTTTTAGGGGATGGAAAGACTTTTTCGTATTGGTTTGATCCATGGGACGATGAAGGTGCTTTGGTAGACAGATTTCCCAATGCAAATTTGGAAAATGCAGATGTTCTTAAGACTGCAACAGTTGCTTTAATGTGGAGTGGGAATCATTGGGCTATACCTACTGCTTTATATATAGCTACTGAACAAGTTAAGGATTATGTGATAGCAAACTATAGAGTGTCTGAGGTGGAGGATAAGATTATTTGGAGATTGACTAGGAATAACCAATTCACAGCGGCTAGTGCTTGGCAAAATATAAGGAAGAAGGGTGAAAAGGTAAGGTGGGCAGGTGTGTTATGGGGGGCTATGCATATACCCAAACATAGTTTCATATGTTGGATGGCTATTCATAAGAAACTTTTTACAAAAGCAAAATTGTTTGCTTGGAGGATGACAACATATGACAAATGTGTATTGTGTGATGCTAGAACTAAAGACATTCCTCATTTGTTTTTCCAATGTCAATATAGTCAGAGGATTTGGAACAAGGTTTTGCAAGCTTATGGGATCCGCAAGTCAGCTTTACTTTGGCAGAGGGAAGTTTCGTGGTTTTCTAAGAAAGCAATAGGAAAAAAATCTCAGGGGTAAGGTGAGAAGAATGGCTTTTTGTGCAACAATATACTTCATTTGACAAGCTATAAATAAGTGTATCTTTCAAAACAAGAGCTTAATAATGTAGATGTTTTTAAACAAATCAAATATGTAGTTATGTTGAAGTTTTGTACTTAGGATAGAACAAGTCGGGACAGCATCTTTAGCACATGGTAACTGTATATATTTTGTGCTAAAGCTGGATGCCTGTTGCTTTGTTTTTTTAGAGTTGTCTGTAGTTTTTGGGATTAAACAGTTAACACGATTAGTTTATTTTGACCAAAAAAATTTTAAAAATAATTATAGCTTCTCGACATTTTAATATAGGAAATAACATTTTTAATTTTAAAATAACAGAATAAAATTTATTCATTAAGGTAAATGTTATAGTAATTTTTTATATAATTAATTATACTTTATTTTGTAGCAAAAGAAAATTAAAAAATAATAAAAAAATATTTTCTCTGTCATAAAAACATTGTCTACTTTATTTTCTTACATAATTTAAGAAAATATCATTAATTACTTGTCATGCCCCAATCCCGAGGGCACGTGATTGACACTAGGACACGGGACATGCACGTGGCTACCAGTGCCCGTAGTAAACCTAACCCAAACCACAAGACAATAAGCCCACAACACACAACTGAAAAGCCTCACTGGGAATGGGCTATGGGCCCAAATAAGGTAAGCAGAACCAAAAGAAATCACAACACAATACAATATCAAATTTGCCCAACATCACTTATTCCATATTTTCCAGAAAAATAATGAATTACAGGAAGGTTCTGCTTAATCCAAAGATTACAGCTATTTAGAATACATAACTGAAACAATACACAAAGCTCAATTACAAGTGTAACATTGCGGAGTTCTAGAGTTACAATTACAAATGTACTTCTATTATATACATTTCTGAATACTTAACAATACAAACTACTGCCGAAGAGAGACTGGCAGTCTACTCAATTACAATTCCTTCACCAGCTCATTCCCTGACCTGAAAGCAACAAGATGAACAGGAATGAGCATTCGACTCAGTGAATGATACCAGCTAATATATTAAACTGGTATCCTACATATAGATTTCTAATGCACATGCTATGCACCATGTCATAAAGACAGACAAATCATCCAATCAAACAAGGATGGGATATGGTCCACAGTACCATACTGATACTCAATACTCAATATGAGGAGTCAATCCCCCTACTCTGGCTCTCTGAGTCCAATAATCTGTCTCTCATATCCAAAGGGGCCCGGCCGTCACTGGTCTATACCACGCAGCCCTGACCCGACTGACAGCAGCCCTAGCGATGAGCAGGCCTGGCCGGCATCCATCAGTCATAGCTCATCTTCTGAATCTCATCATAATCCAAATCATATCCATAACAATCCCATAATCCTAGGTGGTACTGTATCCTCCCGACCTCCATCCATCAACCACAATCATAGTATGGCACAAAATATAGAATATCAATTCATCATTCACAGTCAAATGTTACATGCTTATAGATGCAGTAGTAGTGCATAATATACATATATATACACACAGCAATGCATATGAAATGAAAACAGGATAATACATTAGTGAGTATCACTCATCTAACTGTCGACGCTTCCGACCGGCTTTCCTTAGAATAGTAGCCTTGGAACCAGGAAGACGCCAGACACTGACACCTCGCAACAGAGAACGTCAACATGATAAGAATTACACTTAACCCCAAAACAGACTCGACAACCTAACAAATACTCTAAGAACTGCTAAACATAAAATAACTCATATACCAACTGAAATACAAGGGTTCCGGGTTCACCTTCATAAATTTTGAACATACAGACGTCAAGGATCATGCCAGAATGTCGAAACAGAACCACTGGACCTCTCAACGCGCCGGCACCACGCGCCGCCACCGGTGGTGGCGGATCAGGGGAAACTCCGCACCAGCAGGTTCACCTCAACCCCAAGAGTCCAAAAATGATCACCACTCGCCGGCACTCGCCCTCTAGCCACCAGAAAATGCCTCTAAAGTCACGATTTGGTATTTTCTGATCTCCTCCTCCGGTGGTGCTCAGGGGGCAAGGCAGGTACCAAAATGAAGCTCTCATCTCCAGGAGTAAAACGGCACCAAGATCACCGGATTTCGCTGCCGGAATCGACCGAAGAATGGAGTTGAAGTTGCGGTGGCCGGCGGTACTTCTCTCCTCGTGTACGCCGCCGTGCCGCCGCCGATCACCGAGCTGCCACCTCCCTCGAGGTCGCCGGTCCTCCTTCTATCCAGCGGTGGTGGCGGTGCTTGCCACCGCCCGCCGGAACACCTCAAACACCCACTCTCTCTCTCTCGGCCTCTCCCTTTCTCTCTCCTCTCCCTCTGCTTCCCGTTTTGCCCGTTTTTCACTTCCTCAAAACGCACCGTTTGCCTCTAACTGACCAATCACCAGCCTTCCATTCCTTTTCTTCTTTTGTTTAATTTTCTTAACACAAATTTGTTATATATATATATATATATATATATATATATATATATATATATATATATATATATATATATATATATATATATATATATATATATATATATATATATATATATATATATATACTAAACCATGCAATGTACATATAATACTATATACATATATTTATATAAACATAATCCTACACACACACATATATATATATAATAATAATAATAATAATAATAATAATGGTAATAACAATAATAATAATAATAATAATAATAATAAACAATAATTCATAATTTACATATTAATAAAAATTTACAACATATACTCATGAATATATATATATATATATATATATATATATATATATATATATATATATATATATATATATATATATATATATATATATCAATAACATTATTAACGATAATTATAGTAACTATAACGGAAATCCAAATATTCGATAAAATACTATAATCAAACTTATAATATAATTAATACCCTTATTAATACTCAAATATTAAAATATAATCTAAAATACCATTCTCCAAAAATCCACATTAACATAATCATAATAATATAATATTGTAATATTATATCAAAATTGCTATTAATAATACATATTCAAATAATATGAATATTTATAATTTAATAAAATATAATTCTAATTCTTACTTTAATAAGAAAAATAATAAATTAATATATTTCCATACGAAAATAGAATTTTATAAAATAAATGAAAATTTGGGTTGTTTCATTACTTATCAATTTATAAATTTTATTATATTTTTTTACTTATACTATTGTATATATGCATTTATTACTATCTTTATTATTAATTTTGATAATACATATTTTTTAATTATTCTATCCGTCCCAAAAAATTATCTATTATTCTTTTTTAAGATATCTCAAAATATTTGCCTACTCAAAAAATAATTTTAGTTATTTATTTATTTTATGCTTATTAATTAAAAGGTGTGTATTTTCAAAATTAATAGTAAAGGTAGTAATAAATAAATATATGTAATGATATATGTGAAAAAATATAATAAAATTTATGAGTTGATAATAATTAATAATATTTTTTTAAACTGTATGGCGAAAAGAAGTAAATTTTTTTTGAAATAAAAAGAGTAATAAAAACAAAATAGATTGATATTTATATTTATTTTTAAAATGGATAGATATTTTTAGAGATTTAAAAAAAATAATGTACTATTTTTTAAGATTGATAGGGTAAAATTCAAAGGTCAAAATATAAATGATGTTCCTGGACAAGGCAAAAAGACAAAAGGGATATGACGGTGAATTGAAAATTAGAGAAGGACAATAAAGTAAGTTAGGTGAAAGAGAGAGCGAGACACACACACAAATCAAAAAACTGTGTTTTGCGCGGCTTTTCTGTGATGTGCAATGGGAGTTGAGCGCTTTCCCCTGACAATATTCTCTCTACCGTGCCTTATTCACTGTTCCCATTGGGACCCGTGCTCCCTGCACATCTATGCCTTAATCTCTTTTTAATCATCAATATTAATCCTTAGCCTTGTGATCCTTTTTTTAGCTTTGCTTTTTCTTTGGTAGATGCCTTTCTAAAAACCAATCTATTCATAATTGCACATTTGAAAACTGAAGTCATTTTTCTTAGAAGTGGAAATAGTGCAATTTATTGCTCACATTTATGGCGTTTTCTTCTTTCTAATATTTCACTGCTGTCTCTTTTAGTATCGGGTCACTGTTTTTCTCTCTTCTTTACGATACCTGGTTAAGGAAACCTAAAGCTCTGTTTCTGTTTCCAATTCTGAGCTTTCTGTTTTCTAGGGTTTCGTTTCACATTGGTCACGGATGGCTTGATTTTCTCAGATTTTGGCTGAGATTATTGCTCTGCAATCTGGACAAGTATTTTTTAAGAGTGTTATTGATGTAATGCTTAAAGATGCCATTTTTAGGCTGTGAAACTGGTTAATGTATATGTTGTAAATCTGATGTTTTTATTCAGACTTTAGGTGTTGATAGTGATTTTCACTGCGATACTGCTTCAGTGAGCACTGATTTGAAGGGTCATAGGGATACTAATCGTTTCTTCAAAGCAGCGTATTCGTTGATTTACAGCTGACAATTAATTTTATAGTGTTGGTGGATGTGCACTTTGTTGAGATCTGCGTGGATTCTTTCATATCTGATTCTGCATTGACTAGAGGATTTAAGATAAGTCCCTTTTAAGATTTGGGGAAAAGGGGAAACAGAAGAAGAAAATAAAAAGGCAAGTGCTTTCGGATCTAGATTGTTCTTCTATAAGTACCATTTTTTTTTTTGGTTCTGTGATTTGGATCCTGAAGTGTGATTTCAGAGAAAGAATCTACCTTTGAAGATGGATTTCTTCAAAGTAAGGAAGTTCAGAAAAGCCCACAAATCAGACCCTGAGAATCATTTAGAGGATAAGCCTTTACCGCAGCCAGAGGAACCAAACAATGAGAATACCGCTGTCGGTGATAATGTGAGTAACAAGTTTGGTAATGCTGATCCTTTAGCTGAAGTTGAGGATGATGACGATGATTTTATAACAAATGAGGTGAAGAGAAGGTTGAAAGAACTGAGAAGAAACAGTTTCATGGTATTAATTCCTGAAGAAGAGTCTTGCCCTGAAGAGGAGGAAGATGAGGAAGAGAGTGAAGAAGTGACGGGTGCTAGTGAATGGAGGGATGTTGAAGCAGAAGGAAGGAAATGGTGGAGTGGGTTTGATGCTGTGTATGACAAGTACTGTGAGCGTATGCTGTTCTTTGATCGGATGATTGTGCAGCAACTCAAAGAAAATGGTAAATTTTGTTTTGTTTTGGTTTAGTTTCTTGCTTGCTTGCGATGATCATGTTTTTGCCGCGAGTTTTGCCAGACAAATGAGGTTTTTTCTTTCGTTGTTTTCATAGTCTAACTTATTAGTTTAATTACTTATTGTTTAATTTTTTATTTTTTATTATGGTAAGATCTTTCCTTATCTGTCTATACAAAGGCTGGGTGGATTATATGACTTCTAGAGAATATAGCCATCCTTTTCATTAGGAATTTTTATTGCATTATTCAGAATCGACTATATTTTTATTTATATTGCAGAGTACTTTTTTTTTTCCTGAATGGATTAGAACTTTACCAGTTTACTTACAAATATAAGTCTATCCTAGAACAAATCGCTTAGCTTTTTGAGAATGCATCTAGGGTTGTGCAAAATGTCAACGGGAATCGCATTTTGGAACAGTGTAGAAACGACTTTTTGGAAAAAAGTTGGTTTACCCATTTCTTCGATTTCGACTTGGGTACTCATTATCCATCTCAATCGGCATTATGTTAGGGGATTTTTTTAATGTTCCAACAACAGGCACAAAAAAATGATTGCCTAGTTGAAGTTGTTTTGTTGAGATTTTTAAATTTTGCCTGTGAATGTGATTTTGGAAAATATATGTGGATTTCACGTTGTGTAGTGTTCTGTTGCATTGAGAAAAAACTTTGTTATCTTTTCTTGGCAAAATTTTATTGTTAAATGTATGTATATCCCTTCCTTCCTTCTGGAATTAACATATCTTTGCTGAAATGCTACAATCTTTCCCTCTTGGTTGTAGTTCTCCACAGTTAATTTAGTTTTATTTGGTGAAACTTGTCTGACTTATCTGGGAAGATATTCCATCATTGCTGCAGTACTAAATGTTGACTTTTTTTTGGCAAGTTTTCTAAACAACAGAGAAATATACTAGAAATTATATCTCCACTGGGAAAATAGGATCATCTGATCTATATTATTCTGAGTATGGAGAGGTTCCGTTTTGTCATGTGACTTCCAGTTGATGATACATTTTCGCATCTTTACACAATTCATCACTTCTAGAGTGGCAACTTTTTGTTATGTTGGTAGGGAGTTTTTGTGGTTTCATGGGCTCATCTACTTGATTAAAGAATATTAAAAAAAAAAAAAAATCTTTATAGATTAATGAAATGCACGTCCTAGTTTTTATGGGTTGGATTGGCACAAGTTATTGTACCGGCAGATTCCTATTCCTTTGCCCTGGTTAAGAATGTACACAGGAAAAATATCCATGACCCATCCTTACTACTTAAGGCTTTGATGTGTCTTTTGTCTTGTTCTGATGGCAGATAACCTTTATACATAGGATTTAAAAGGCATCTAGCCGTGTCTCTGTAACTTTTCTTCCAAATTTTAAATTTTTGTTTCCAATGTGTTGTCTGAGTGCTATGCAATATGCAATAACCTGTATTGTGTGACAGGCTGCCATACTCCTTTAACTCCATCACCAAAGTCTTCATCGAAGAAGCTATCATCCCCCTTCCGCTGCCTTTCTTTGAAAAAGATTGAAGAACCTGAAGATGAAACTGAGCACCTTCAGCAGCCACAGCATGATCCATATCAAGATCTTGAAACTGCATATGTAGCTCAAATTTGCTTAACTTGGGAGGCGCTTCACTGTCAATACAGTCAACTGAGTCAGAAAATCTTGTGCCAGCCTGAAAGCCCAACATGTTACAACCAGTGTGCTCAGCAGTTCCAGCAATTCCAAGTTTTATTGCAAAGATTTATTGAGAATGAGCCCTTTGAACAGGGTTTTAGAGCAGAAATTTATGGTCGTGCAAGGAATCTTTTACCCAAACTACTCCAGGTTCCAAATGGAAAAGGTATATTCACTGTGGTGAATTCACAGACTTGGAGAAAGAAATGGATTTTATTGTAGTTTTGACTGCTTTATGGTTTCAGTTTTTCTTTCAATGTGCTAATAATAGTACTCAGTTTTACCTGCTCTCTAAGTAAGGAGTCAGGCAATTTTCTGTTTAAATGAATACTAGCATTTTCAAATTCTTGCTTAACTTCATGAATCGCTTCAGGTTCAGATAAAAAAGTGACTGGGGAAATGGAGTCTGATGTACAGGTCCTGGCACCTGATCTTATCAGAATAATGGAGAGCTCAATACTTACTTTCCACCTTTTCCTGAAGATGGATAAGAAAAAATCAGGCAGTGTTCTGCACTTGTTTGGAAATCAGAACCATATTGCGACTCCTCTTCAACTGATTCAATCTTCACTTGAGAAGGTAAAGTTATTTCATGTTATCTTGTATGGATAATTTTTCTATCATACAATTTCATAGGCGTATATTTATTATGAACAAGAACAGAGGGGAGAGCTGTGGTTTGAGTTTGCAGTCTCAAACCTGAGAAAGATTTTGTATCTAATTGAAACATTTGTTCAACATCTCCACAATCACGAACTTGTTGGACAAATCCCTCCCCCATCCCCCACCCCAAGTAATAATAACAACTATAACAAGAAAAGATTGAGGCCTCGGCACTCTTTGAAATCTATGTGAAACCTACATGGATGATTATAAACTCTCTTTGTTTATGTTTATCAGGATATATGTTCATATTGTTCAGTGGAAGTATGATGAGGCACACCCATTATTTCTTGAGAGTACAAGCCTGTTTAGATTTGTTGTTACAGTTAATTATTGGTGGTTGGAATTCTAAATGCCAACAGCTAGAATCCTAGCTTATATCATGCCAACTAAAATCTTGAAACTTCAACCCCCTAAATTGTGAAACATTTTCTAAGCGCCATGGGTACTGAATACCTTAAACTAGCAGGTCAATCTCTGGTTTCTAATCGCTGACTAATCCTTATATTCTCTTTTTGTCAGAAAGTTTATTCATGTGTAATTTAATTGTACATGTCACATTTAATTATGTTCAAGCTATTAGAAAAAGGGAAGAAGAAGAGATAAGAGATCAAAACTAGTGTACGACACAATATCAGTAGAAATTTTTGTATGCTTGATATGTGTAAAGTTTTCATTTGAGATGAATATGGTTAATTATTGCTCTTTCTGACACTGAAAACACTTTGATTCACCAAATGTGCTTATTGTATATTTTCTAATTTCATTCTTGGTTTCTATAGCTGTAGAATAGGGGAAGAGGCAATGCAGGGGATGTCCTTTTTTGGGTGCGAGGAATCCCTGAAAATTGGTTCGATGTTAAATTATGGTTGTGGTATAAATAAAATTTGCTGGAGGGCTCTAGGAGTTCAGAAGTTCCACTTTCATGTAGACATTGGAGATTCATGGAGCTATCTTGAGATTGGTGGTAGAATACATTAGATAGTGAACTCCTATAAGTGCTATTTGTTCTTCTTGACAGCTATGCCTGTATGCAGCACAGTAGCAAGGACCTCAGACACTCAAGTTGGATTACAAAAAAAAAAAAATAATAATAATAATAATAAAAAAAAAAAAAATTAATGTTCAAGATTTTGATGATTACTCGTGGAAACAAGAGGTGGAGTGGATGTCATTATCACATGATTTGGCTTATAACCTTCGGTAATCAAAACTTGCAGGAAAATCATTTGGTAAATGGTAACTGCTAATTGACTGAGCCTGTAGAGAGAGAATGATAATTTGTTGGGCCACGAGATCCACACTTAACAACTTGAGTCATCAGAACTAGTCTTTTATTATCATTATTATTATTCTTTGATTTTTGATAAGTTTTTTAACCATTGACTACTGTTTGATGTCCGTTTTATTTCTTATTTATTTTCAGAAAAGGATGAAGCTGAAGGAGATATGTAAAAAGAGTAAAGGTTGGAAGAAGAAATCATGGCCTCAAATGTACGACGATGTTGAGGTGTTGTTTGGTCTGATAGATATGAAGATCTTATCCAGGGTTATTAGGATGGTGAGGATCAGTAAAGAGCAGTTAATTTGGTGTGAAGAAAAGATGAAAAAACTAGATTTATCCGAGGGGAAATTTCAAAGAGACCCATCTCCTCTTCTGTTCCCTTGTTAATAGGTAGGTTTGAGGAAGGATGGATGAAGCTGGTTTATTAGCTGCAGTGAAGACACCGAAATGTGAAAAAGGGTGGTGGTTTTCCTGTGGCAGATGAATGGATAGTATAAAATCACCTATGGAAATGGTACTGTCTATTAATCTGCTAGAGAGGGCATAGATATCCCTTTTATTAGGGAAACTAAAATCAGTTTTGCATGAAGGGGAGAAGGGGATTTCTGCAGCCTGTGTATGTGTGTACTTAACGAAATTGTTTTTTAAGCTGTATGTATGTTGAGAATGAGAACTTCCATCTCTTCAACCATATTGGTATTGTTTTGTCGCAGATATGCACGTATTGGTGAATTTTTTTTTTTTCTTTTAGATACAAAGAACAAAAAAAATGATGGGCTAGTTTATATATGGTTCTTCTCTGAATGAAGCGAAGGAGTGAGATAGAGACAAACTAAATAGAGAGAGCCGCCAGTGTCCGGTAGGCAGCCATCGCCCCACGAAATCCGAAGAGTTGGGGCCTTGGGCTTTTTGTTTGGCAGCTTCTCTTGTGGTTGCGTGGTTATGAGTGGACCCTTTTGTTAGAATAGGACAACACGTCCCTGATGTGATTCATGTGAATGTGATTATCCCTCCCATGACCATGAGCATGTGCGTGACTGTGACTCATCTCTCTGACCTGAAGACGAAATGAATTACCAACAGTCTTAACTATTAAATATCTTCATTTATTAGGTAAGGGTAAAGCCATGCCCATACATACAATCACAAATTTTTGTAAGGTGCTGCGGTAGAGAGTAGTTGACTAAACGGATCTTCTGATCTGATGGCCTCTATTATCGTCACGTCAGTGTTTTCTTTTTGCTTTATTTTCACGCTTTTGTTAACTTTTCTTACACTGCTTACTAGAATATCCCGACTCATTATTATTATTATTATTATACTTGTTCTTATTTTGCATTTACTAATTTACCCCTGTCTCCTTTGAATCTCTGCTACACGATACGTTTCGTGGGTACTTCAGTCATTCTGTTTTTATTATTCACAATATTCCATTTATTAACTTATCTTGTTTGTTTTGGAGGAAAATGAATGGATGGAGGAGGCAATATGGCTTTTCCTTTCCATTTAGTAGTACTGTCTTATTAGTGTATTATTTTGGATAAATATTTATGGGAAAAAAAATTAATGCAATCTCAATTTTTTAAAATGATTATTTATCCAAAAAAATTCTTTATTATTTGTATATTATAATTATTTTAGAAGAAGGAAAAAAACGAAATTATTAATTTTCTAAACTAAGTTATTATGTTTGTTTTGTTAATGGAAATGATATTTATAATTTATAAATATAAAAAGGTAATAAAGGTTGGCCAATAGATATTTCAAATCTAAAAGTGTTTTGACAGTTTTTGTTGGTCGTTTTCCTTGGTGGAGATTGCCATGCAAAATTCCTCTTAATCAAAATACTTAACCCAAAATGGAAAACCAGATATGTAACAAATCCAAACACGCCCTAACCAGAAAAAGACGTCTGTCTGATGTCAGCGAATAACACTCTTGCCACGTGTCAATTGTTTATTTCTTACAAGATTTATACGAAACGCGTGTCCATGGGTGCCTATCCATGGTCTCATTATAAGACTAAAATACCCTACCTCCACAGCATAAATTTACAAAATAACTGAACTCAGCTGCAGAACCACTCTCAGTGGTATTATCGTCAATTAATAGAACAACATAAGCAAAAATGAAATTGGCTAATTAATATTGAATTGAATTGAAATGAAGTTAATGGAAGGACTTGAACCCTGGGCTAACTGTGAGGGTTTTTTGCGAGCGACATTTGTATTTGACAATACGATACCAAGCAAGGCAAATTCTCTCTCTCTCTAAAGTCTGAACTTTCGACTTCTTACAAAACTCTCCATAAGAATTGGGTTTGGTGGTAAGACTTTCATTGCTCTGTTCTTTCATAGATATACACAAACACACATACATAACTGAAAAAGTCTCTATCTTTACTCTGTATATTTCTCTGATCATTCAATTTGATTGTTGACCAGTTCCTTGTAGAAGGAGTTTAGTGGTTTATGATTAATGGGTTTCTTTGATTTTCCTGAATTTGGCTTCTTTTGGCAGGTTTTATCGCTTTTGCTTGTAATTTTATGGCTGGAAAAGTTGTAGCTTTACTTTTCCTTCTTTTCTAATGCTGTTCTGTGATAACTATTGTTCGAGAGTATGTTTTTTCCGTTTATGAATCTTCAATTCTTTATGGGGTATAATCTTTTCCATGAGTCAGCAGTTGCGTGTGGAGTTAATTAGTTCAAAGAGAGGAATTTGAACATGGCCATTTGAAAAACCAAAGCGCACGAAGAGATTGCACGGATTGTAGTATCAGGATATCGTTTGAAAAATTGGGTATTTAAAGCTCAATATTTGAACGTTGTGGTAGAGAGCATTTGAGATACTGGAATTTTTTCAAAAAATTTATAACTTTTTGAGTGTTCATTCATTAAGAACGATGGAGGAATAAAAAATTACCTAGTTACAGGGAATGGGCTTGTTGAAACAGGATTTTTTTCATTTCATTTGTTCCTTGTAGATATCTGTGTGGTGTGTAAACTTCATCCATTTGGGGTAGTTGGGTTATGCCAGATGATTGACCTAGATGCTTGCTACTTAGAAAGGAAGGTTTGGGGAGCAAGAACTGGAATAATGTGTAGTGATGTAAAAAATTGATGTCTTGTTCATGGTAAGAGGAAATATTAACTTCAAATTCTGAACTGTATTGAGTGGGTTGAAGCTTCTTTTTTGGCATTCGTACTTAAGCTGGTTGTCTTTCCTCTTTTATTCTTATAATTTGTATGCTTGAGAAATTATCTAGCTTTTGATAAGTTTCCTTATTTTTATCGCTTTAATTTTCTTCCTTTTCTTATCAGACCTTTAAATTGCTGAACGCAGCATTTGATCAACTTGGCTCACCTCCAATGGATCAACTAATGTGACTTTCTTTTTTATCCTTAATAAAAAAGGGTTCTGCATAGTCCTAAACAGAATGGCAACTGAGAGCCCTATGAGAATCGTGGAGAGTGGTGGAGCTAGCAAATGGCCTTCTTCTAAGGATGCTGCTGTATTTGGTACGTCCTTAAATAATATGGTTGCAGAAAGCTCGGGATTGCTTGTGAAGGGGCAGAGGTTCCATGAAGAGCAAACAGATATGGTTCCTAGTCGAAGTGGCAGTGCACCACCAAGTATGGAGGGATCATTTGCTGCTATTGGGAATCTTTTAGCTCAACAAAACTTTAGCATGAGTTCTAGCTTGGAAAGTTTAAGCAGTGCTATTGAGAATTGTGAGTCTGAGGAACAACTGCGCTCTGATCCAGCTTATTTTGCATATTACTGTTCTAACATAAACTTGAATCCAAGGCTCCCCCCACCGCTAATGTCACGAGAGAATCGCCGACTTGTACGTCATATCGGTTGCCTTGGTAATAATTTGAGATCTGCTTCCATAGATGACAGTGGCAATAAATCGTTGCAATTGTCTATGCTTTCAACTCATAAAGAAGAGCCAGAGGATGATAAGTCACCCAGAGAAGTGTCAGAAAATATTAGTGCAACTGTGTCTGGACAGAATGCAACTTTTTTGGCAGGTCGGCACAAAAGTTTGGTTGACCTGATACAGGTATACAGCTTTCTATTTTCAACATAGGGTAATAGGAATTTTGTACATTAGCGTGAAAATAGGTCATGAATCAAGGCCTTCTATAACCCAAAAATGATGCTCTTACTTCCTCATTTTCTGAAAATTCTCTTAAACCAGAGTTCTATTCATCTACCTAGGGCACATCCTCACATTTGGATGTCCATATATGTTGATAGGACAGCATGGCATAAAGAAATAATTAAAAGACATCCCACACACAGTTTAACGCTGATATAATACAAATATACATGCATTATATATATATATATATATATATATATATATATATATATATATATATATATAAAATTCTAGTATAGCCCTGGTTTTGATTAAGTTGTCCATAACTTTTGAGCTAACAAGTAATTATTGGTTTCTTTAGTTGAAAACTTTGCTTCACTTCAATTATCATCCTATCCTTCCCCCTTGACCTTTTGATGGATTTGTAGGAAGACTTCCCTCGCACACCATCTCCTGTTTATAGTCAGTCTCGTTCCTCGAGCCATGCAGCAGAGGAAACTGTTGAACTCGATGTCCATGTAACTTCTTCAAATGTTTCCTCTATTAACATTTCAAAAGCATCAGAATCTAATTCAAGTTCTGATGATGTTGGTGTTGATACATATGCCCTGGCGGTAGATGCTATCAGGTTAATATCTGATAATGATCCTACAATTACCTCTCTTCCTAGCTCACCATGTCTGGATGAGAAACCAACACGAAAAAAAGATGAATCAAGCACTAAAGATACTGATTTGGAGGGTCATACCTCAGGTAGAGGTGCCCTTCGGTTAGGTATTGCTAGAGAGCCTAGAATGAGAAACAACAAAGAAGATCAACAATCTTATGGAAGGAATTTGCCGCTAAATTATCCATCTATGCAACAAAGCATTCCACATCAGGCTCAAATGATTTCTCAAGGAATGAATCAACACAATAGTATGGAGAAAAAGTCCCATGACCATCCTAGGTTCTCCTCTATTGAGGCACAGTCACTGTTGCACTCTCCTGTACTTAGCCCTCCTTCTTATGCATCAGCAGCTGCCTATATGACTGGAGGATCTCCATTTTACCCTAACTTTCAGCCATCTGGTTTGTATTCCCCACAGTATGGGATGGGTGGATATGCTTTAGGTTCTGCATTTCTTCCCCCGTTTATGACTGGCTATCCTTCTCATGGCGCCATTCCTGTGCCGTTTGGTGCTTCTGGTCCAAGCTTTGATGGTCAAGCTACTGGTGCTTCAGCTGGGGAAAACATTCCACATGTAGGTGGTCTGCAACATCTAGGCAAATTTTATGGACAGCACGGATTAATGTTTCAACCTTCATATGTGGATCCACTTTATATGCAATACATTCAGCATCCTTTTGGAGATGCATATAGTGCTACTGTTCCGCAGAATCGTTTGGCATCTAGCGGTGCCATAGGTGGCCAGATGGATTCATTTCGTCCACACAAGGAGTCTTCATTTGCTGCTTATAGGAGTGATCATAAACTTCAGCCTCCAACAAATGGAAATCTAAGCGTAGCAAGCCCAGGAAAAGTGGGAATTACTGGCAGTAGTTATTATGGTGGTGGTCCTAGCATGGGAGTCATGACCCAATTCCCAGCTGCATCACTTCCCAGTCCGGTACTGCCGTCATCTCCTATAGGTGGAATCAATCATATTGGTCAGCGAAACGACATGAGGTTTCCCCAAGGTTCAAGTAGAAATATAGGACTATATTCTGGAGGTCCAATACAACAAGTCAACAGCTTTGATGAGCCCAAAAGGCATTATTTTCTTGAAGAACTAAAATCAAGCAGTGCTCGAAAATTTGAACTTTCAGATATAGAAGGGCATATAGTTGAATTTAGGTAGGTTTCTATACTGAGCTTGTTTTGCTTGCATATCTAATATGATTGCTTTACAATCCCCAACATAAAATATAATTTTATTCCATTTTTAACTTCAGTGTTGATCAACATGGGAGTCGTTTTATTCAGCAGAAGCTAGAACATTGCAGCGTTGAGGAAAAGGTGTCCGTATTTAAAGAAGTACTTCCTCATGCTTCAAAATTAATGACAGATGTTTTTGGAAATTATGTTATTCAAAAGGTATGCTTTTATTATTTTTCCTGGCCCCCTCACACACACACAACTGCCAGACAAATAAATAAAATAAAATAATAAAAGCTATGACAGAAAAATAGTGAGTACGAATTATTTTAATAGATTTGGATTCTAGAACTTTGTAAATGACATGTTTCTTACCGTTGAAACTGGTTATTTGCCTTACAGTTTTTTGAGCATGGAAATCTGGAACAGCGAAAGGAGCTTGCAGATAAACTCTCTGGACAGATGTTGCAGCTAAGTTTGCAGATGTATGGTTGCCGTGTGATACAGAAGGTAAGTTAAATACATCGTGCTTTCAGTCTTGCAATCCCATTAAGCATGCCAACATCTTATTGTACTTACTGTTTTTAGTGATTTTGATTTGAGAAGCACATAAATATAATGAGGCTGCGGATTTGAGTAGTATTTTGATTCTAAAGTCATTGGTGTGTCCCTTGCGGGTGTTTGGTGACTTTTTTGGAGAAAAAGAATAACTGTTTTATTGTGGCACATTCTTTTTCTGTTTGATAAGCTCATGGAATTTGTTCATGGTATGGCATGCTTGAAGAGGGGGGATAGGTGGCAGTTCTTATTGTGTTGGAATTGTATTCACTATGCCAAGTATTTTACACTGGTTTGATGGTCTTTTCTTTAAAAATGAGTTGTTAAACGTTCATCTGTTCTGAGGTTCTGTCTCTTGGTTCAGCTTTGTTGGATAGGATCCTCATAGTAGATGAAGTAACCACTGAAGATTAATATTGTTTACTGATATTCCAGGTTCTTGGGTAATGATAAGGTCGTTGGCTAGCTTATTGTCCTTTGATTTATTGGTTTCTGAAGCATGATTGCTTGTATAATCTCCAGTCTTTTGTTGCTTCCTTTTAACACCTTTTCCTGTCACTGAGACCCTCAACTTGTTACAATGGGCCGCTACTTATAGGTCCTCTCTGTTCACGTGGAAAAAATTAAGGTTGGCAAATGTGCAAGCAACTGTTACTCTTCCATTGTATTAGGCATTTAGCAGGGTGGATCCAGATGCCTAATGGTCTGTGACACTTTGTCTTCTGTTGTGGACCTTTAGTCCTTAACAAAACCAAAAGGGTTTGCAAAATATTGGCCATGCCAAGAGTGACTAATCCATAAAAGGAATAAAAGGAAAATACAGAATGCAATTGTCAGAGATGAGAGGCCGCTTTCTTTATATAAAGGAGACGACACTCGACATCTAAAATAACTTTTCCTTTTGTATTTTTTTCTCTGTCCTGATATTAATCATCCTTATGTTGTCTTTGGGTAAATTACCATTTTTTGGGTAACAAATATCTTTTCTTGGATGCCAAAGTTATGTTTAGGGAAACTTTCTATATTTGTTTCAATGACTTCATATGTGGTTCAGATGCTATTGATATAATGACATAATTGCTTGTTCTAGGCCCTTGAAGTGATTGAGCTTGATCAGAAAACTCGACTCGTTCAAGAGCTTGATGGGAATGTTATGAGATGTGTACATGATCAAAATGGAAATCATGTAATACAGAAGTGTATAGAATGTTTGCCTACAAAGAACATTGAATTTATTATTTCTGCTTTCCAAGGCCAGGTTGCTGCACTTGCCACTCACCCTTATGGTTGTCGTGTCATTCAGGTACTTATCCATAGTTTGATGGGTACACAAGCCCCTTTGTCATTTTTGTTGAGCTGCTTTTAAAGTTTAAAATTCTTTTCTTTTCTTTTCAATTTTTTTTTCATAGCGTGTTTTGGAGCATTGCTCAGATGAACTGCAAAGTCAATGTATAATAGATGAAATCTTAGAATCTGCTTTCCATCTTGCTCAAGACCAGTATGGCAACTATGTCACTCAGGTTGGTTTTCTTTTTCTTTCTGCTGCTTAATTCTTTAGTTTCCTTGCTATGTCAATTTTTGCTAATATTTATTTTTCAAAATAATGTGTTTTTCTTCATGATATCACACTTTGGTAATTCATTTTGTTCCTCACCTAGACTACTTTTTCCCCCAACAGTGAGCTTATATTATATGGACCTGTGTGAGCAATTGTCCATGTTCTTTTTGGGTGATTGGTGGGGATTAGCAGGGATGGATTTGAGTTTTCAATATACAATTGAAATATTATTAACTTATTTTTACTTTTTATTTCTTTCTCTTATTTTATAAATCAGTTCATGATGTACAGAAAGTGATGCAGATTGCAAGAAAAGGATCAAAATGTCATAATAGTTAAACACCTGACACAGTAAAACCATTACATGCTAACAAGTAAAATCTTGAAGTAGATAGGGAACCCTGACACAGTCAAAGTTTTCAATCAGAAGTATTTTTTCAGAGCTTGTCGAGAAGAGCGAAATTTTCATTACAGTGAAGAATATAAACTAGAGTAAGATGTCTTGATGCTACAAGCGTACAATAAATATCGCAGCATCAAGTCATGATGTCAGAAATTTTATTTTTATGGGTTTCAACATGGCAATGGTGGATTGTAGTCATGACAAACCCTAATTTCTGTAGGACATATGAGATTCAAGTTCTAACCATTGAGGTTTCCCCTTAGAGGAAGTGATCTTGGGATAATAGGTAAGAATGACCAGATCAGAGAAATAGGCCTTTGGGAATTATGTGCCTTGCAAACAGATTATGTAAAAGCTTATCCATGGGAAGGTTTTCTGGGAGTCAAGTGGTTCCCATCCTTCACAAATTTGAAGGTGAGAGAGATGGAGGTGACCATCTATCATACGACCTTGGCCTCAACCTGCCCCAAGTTTGGATATCTTTATGAAGACCTTTTTTAAACCGAAAGTTCATCATCTCTATTTCTTGAACCATAATATTTGATTTTGTTGCAAGTTTTCTTCAGGGTTTGAATATGTAGATCCTGGTATATATTGCTTCTGTTTGAAGTGGCAATGATCTTTTTTTGTTCAGTCTTTGTTACATATGGGCTTGATCTGTGACCTGAAGCTTAGCTTACTATTTAATGGCTCCTGTGAGCCTAGATGGTGTATTTTTTAATATATTTTTCATGTTAGCCTATTTTATGGTCTGTCTTGATTGCACAACTGATTCACTTGTTGCAGCATGTTTTGGAGAGGGGCAAGGCTCATGAAAGGAGCCAGATTATCAGCAAGATGGCTGGGAAAATTGTACAAATGAGTCAGCATAAGTATGCATCAAATGTCATTGAAAAGTGTTTAGAGCATGGTAATCCTGCTGAACAGGAGCTCTTGATTGAGGAGATTATTGGGCAACCTGAGGAAAACGATCACTTGTTGGTAAGTGAAAGTGACGTTTCTTAATAATTTCATGATAAGTTGAAAGTCAAGGTATGACAAACTATTGATTTTGTTGGTTTGCTTGCAAAGTTTCAAGATGAGCCAGCCTGACTGCCATGTGTCTTGATTTTTATGATTTTCAAAGTAATGAGGGGTTACGTGCTGCTTTTGTTTGTTTATCATGTATTTCATGTCAATTTCAGAATAAACACATGCTTGTCATATTGATGACCCAACTTCCAGTAATATTTTAGTTAGATAAATTATCTTGTGGATTAGGTCAGATAAATTTTTATGGTGAAATTTGAACTGGATATGGAATTTGTCATTGTATTCAAATGAAAACCCTTCTTTTTTTTTTTTTAATTTAAACCAGCCTATCATTTTATTTTATTTTAATTAGTTCTTTTCTTCTCAGTTATAGAGGATATCAGAAATTAAGCATGAACTACACTTTGCCCTAGGCATTACAGAGATAGCCAATCTAATTTGTTCAATTCTATATCAATATTACTAATTCCCTGAATTTTGGGAATTATCAGCTACTGCTTGCTGAATTATGACCCTTTTTTTTTTCTTTTTGGTATTCTAGACAATGATGAAGGATCAGTTTGCAAATTATGTGGTCCAAAAGATCCTTGAAACAAGCAATGATAAACAGCGGGAAATATTACTTGATCGTATAAGAGTTCATCTTCATGCTCTGAAGAAATACACTTATGGGAAGCACATAGTTGCTCGGTTTGAGCAACTATGCGGTGAAGGTGCGCCTATATTCTGTCTCAATAAATATGCATATTTGAATCTGTTTCTTTGTGTGTGCTCGTATTTTGACAAAAATAATTTCTGAAACAGCAGGTCACAATGGGTAAAATGTAGTATTTAAGTATATCAGCATAATAATTGCTTTAACAATGAACCTGCTTCTATTTGCTAGAGATAGATATCATCAGAACTAAAAACTAAAATTGGAAGATAATTATCACAGAAGTTTCCCTTAAACGTTCTTGCCTCCTTGGACTTTTCATGTTAGATGTTTCTCCATGTGAATATGGTTACAAAATATGGAAGCAGCAATGCTTCTATTTATTGATATGCATTTTGAATGGATATCTAGAATTTTGGAACAATGCTAAGTTTCATTATTCTTATACAGAAAGTGAAGCCTCGGAGAGCTAAAATTGTTGAGAAGCAACATGAAATTGCCAGAGAATCCTGCTTCTGGCGGGTAGAGAAAACGCAAGGGAAAAAAAAATTCCTTCTGGCAGATTAAAAAAAGAAAAAAAATTTGTGGAAATGGGCAACTATTCTTTGCAAAAATTTGCCGTTAGGGCATGAGAAATGTAACTAGATGCCGGTTTGATGTAGGGAATTGCAAATTTAGGGTATACATGTATTTATATTATATATTTGTCTTCAACTGTATTTTATGTATCTATATATAGAAATTGCTAATGGTGATTGGTGAAAGGTAATCTTATTGCTTGGGAAATTTGACTACAGAAGTTTTGCCGCTTGTCTTCAAGCTTCATGTTATTCTTCTTCTTCTTCTTCTTTCTCCCTCTCTTGGGGAAACTGTTTGTTCAAGAGAACAGGGGGAGCAAGAGAGATGATGTGCTATGCTAGCGTGTTTGATGGATTTCAATTCCAAGTTTTGAGTAATGCCATATATTTTATTGCAATGAAGCTTCACAATTTTTTGGGTAAATTAATATTTGGTCTTTGATACTTAGCTTAATTAATAAATTTTTTTTTCTCTAAGAAATGAATTAAATATGAATTGAATAATCTATCATATTTATTTTCATTAATAAAATGATCCTTTATGGTTAGCTAAAGTAATTTTTGGTTGTATATTAAAATATTCTTGATTATAAAAAAAAAAAAGGGGAAAAACTCAAATTAATTATTTTTTTTTTCAATTTGTCTAATTAGATCTTGTGAACATATGATAGGATATATATATATTTTTTATAATTTTTAAGTCATTAAAAGTTTGGAACTCAATTTTTGTTTTCAATTTTTTTTTAAAGAATATTTATATATTTTAATAATATAAAGAAATATAGTTTAGGTACGAAAATTATAAATTCATTTCAAACTAATTAAAATGGAATATTATATAATTTTTTTATAGTGTAAAAATGTTTTTTTGATCATTTAAAATGTATAGTATAATTTAAAAAATTAAATAGATATTTAAAAAAATTTGAATATTTAATTTGAGTTTTTTTTTTCAAAAATAGTAATTTACCCTACTTTCATAATTTTATAATTTGGTGGGAAATTTGTTTAAAAAAAATAATTAATAAAAATTAAGGATCGAAATAATAGATAGCAATCATCTTAAATTCTATCAATCAACAATGGCTGCTGTAGTCGCAGGAACATTTTTTAAGTTTTATTGTAATGTAGTTCAAAAGTAGCATTGCAAATGAGTCAAGTCGTTTGTTAATGGTGTTTCATTCGATTTGATAAAAATTCATTTTCATTCTATTTATTTTATAAACGAGTCAAATTTAAATTTTAATTCAACACTCGATTAATAAATGAACTAAATTTGAATAAAATTAAGCTTAACTTAATTAGATTTGTAAATAGTTCAACTATAAGCTTGAGAACAATTTAATTATATGAACATACTCATTGTATTAATATATACATTTATGATTTATATTTTATAATTATGTAATTAATAAAGATATTATTAATATATACAAATATTATTGTCACGCTCCGAACTCGAAAGCACGTGACCGGCAAACGGGAAATGCATGTAGCTACCAGTGCCGGTAGTAAACTTGACAGAAAACTCAACGACAAAAAAACAAAACAGTAAAAGGTTATGAGCCCACATGTTAAGCAGATTCAAACCAGTAACATTTTCAAATAAAACCACACTGAGCAATCAGCTCAAATATCTCATACAACTCAATTTGAACATAGTATTGGATTTCTGCTTAACAAATAATGTCTCAACTCGAAATATACATAATAACTAATAATTACATAAAATACAAATAGTAGAGGTAACATTGCGGAGTTCTAGAATTATGATACAATTATGCATATTATTTACATAACTTAGTACTTATATACAAAATACTGTTGAATGGCACTTGGCAGTTCTACTCAATCACAACCCCTTCACCAGCTCATTTCTTGACCTGAAAAGTATAATTGAACAAGAATGAGCGTTTGACTCAATGAATGATATTAGCTAATATATTAAATTGGTGTCTTACATACAGCACTTTAATGCTCGTGCTATGCACTATGTCACAAAAACAGACAAATCACACAATCAAACAAGGATGAGATACAGTTCACCGTACCACACTAATACTCAATATGGGAAGTCGATCCCCCTATCCTAACTCTCTTAATTTAATAATCTGTTTCTTATATCCAATGGGCCCGGCCGTCACTGGTCTGTATCACACAGCCCTTACTTGACTGATAGCAGTCTTGAAGATGAGCAGGTCCGACCAGTATCTATCAATCATAGCTCATCTTCTCAATATCATCAATATCATAATTATACTCATAGTCATAGTCATATCCATGATTCATAAGTGGTATTGTATCCTCCCGATCTTCATCCGTCGACCACAATCATTATGCAACATAAAATATCAATTCATCAATCACAATCAAATGATAACATGCATCTATGCAAGAATAATGCATATATATGTTAGACGTATCATCACTAGGTGAGTGATACTCCCTAATATGTTATTCTGTCTTCATACGCATTTGCATATATATATATATATATATATATGCAAATGCGTATGAAGACAGAATAACATATTAGGGAGTATCACTTACCTAGTGATGATACGTCTAACCAACTTCTCTCGAAAGTATGACTCTGGAAAATAGAAAGACGCCAGAACCTCGACACTGAACAACAAGAAATATTATCATAATACATACAACTCACATATCAAAGCATAACTAAAAGACTATGGAGATTCTTACCGAGATTTCAGCAGAATCTTTCCTAAACTCGGATATTACTCAAAGTCAATAGAAAATATAGCACTTCTAATAATCTCAATAATCAACATAACCCAAAACACTCCAGAGACCCCTCCTGGGGCTTCCCAACTCATACTTGTCAATAATCAATCAACCTTTACTAATTAGAATATACTAAACATAATCTAAATCAAATAACAACTGAGATATAGGAGTTTCAGGTTTACTCTCACAATTTTCGATTGAACGAACGTTGAAAACTACATTGGAAAGGCAAAACGAAATTGTCAGATCTGCTCCACGCGCCACCACTAAGTGCCGCCGTTGGAGCATCCCCGGCCGGCCATGCGCTGCCGCTGCCGGTGGCTGACAGGGGCGATCTTCACACCACTGGACTCGCCTCGATGCCAAAATCTCAAAAATTGCCACCACTCGCCGCCATCTCGTCGAAAAATGTCTTTAAACATTCGGCCTCAAATACTCCGATCTCCTCTTTCGATGGCCGATCAAAGGCATGGCAGGTATCAAAAGAAAGCTCTCGTCACCAGGAGTCGAACGGGACTGATCTCGTCGAATTCTGCCTCCGGAATCGGCCAAAATCCGTATTTGAAATTTCGGCGCTGGTGGAGCTCTCCTTGGCGCGTTCACCGCCGTTTGCCACCCAACTAAGGTGCTACCGCCTTCCTTGAGATCGCCGGACAATGGGCTAGCCACTGGAGGTGGCAGTGCAGCCCACCGCCGGCCAGACAATGGTCCTCCTGCCACAGCTCTCTCTCTCTCTCTTTCTTTCTCATTTTCTGTTTCTGCTCCCTTTCAACAGGCTGCTAGTTGGTCCACTTAGGACCAATCAGCTCCTGCCTCTCTTTTCCTTCCTTTTCTCATCTTCAATTAAAACATACTTATATATATATACTAAAACATATAAAACATATTTATATACATATACTAAACCTTATGTTAATAATAATAATAATAATAATAATGATAATAAACTTTAGTTTACATAATAAAATTCAATTAATACAACCATTTCATAATAATAATAATTATAGCGAAATTCTAAACTTCCGGTAATTTATATAATTAACAATATAATTTAGATTAATCAAATATAATATTAATTAATATCAATTTTAATATTCAAATATCAAAATATAATTTCTCCAAATACCCACTATAATATTTTCATAAATAATTATAAATACTTCTTCAATTATATATACATATATAATATTTAAATAAAATTATCATTAATAATGCATATTCAAATAGTATGAATATATATATATATATATATATATATATATATATATATATATATATATATATATATATATATATATATATATATATATATATAATTTAATAAAATATAACTCTAATTTTTGTTTTAATAAGAAAAATACTAAAATAATATATTTTCGTAAAAAATAAAATTTTATAAAATAATTGAAAATTTAGGGTATTACAATTATGTCTTATAATTTTATTAAATAGTTAAAAAGTTTAATTTTTAAAAAAATTATGTTAAATAATAATAATAATAATAATTATTATTATTATTATTATTATTATTCACCTCATAATTTTCACAGTCTGAAAAAAATATTTTAATACTCTTATAATAATTAATATTTTAATAATTTATCATGTAATACTCAATTTTATTATTAAATTTTTTTTACTAATTAAATGCTTTTATTTTTATACGAGATTAAACACCATCAAGCTTAAGTAGTGAAAGCGAGCCTCTGGGCTGTAAAAGTTCTAAATTTCATGAACTTCAGACGTCATGTCGTTTGCAATCCCCCTTTTTAGATTTTTCAAGTCACGACACTCTTCTTCTCCTCCTCCTCCTTGATAAAAGAACAGAGAAGAGAAAAAGATTCACCCTTTGAGAGAGAATCACAGAGAGATGGAGGGTACCACTAATAATAATAATAATAAAAAAAAAAGCGAAATCGGGAAGCCGGTGATTGGATTGATATGTGGTACGTTGGTTTACTACCACTGCGCCTATCGGAATGCTAGCCTTCTCTCTTTAGTTTCCGATGTCCTCATCGTCCTTCTCTGCTCCCTCGCCATTCTCGGCCTTCTCTTCCGCCAGATGAACATCTCGTATGTATACTTAGTTATATTTTCTTTTTGTATTCTAGGGTTTCTGGAAATTGGGAATTGGAACCAAACATTCTTACCGAATAGGATATTATTTTTCACAATTACATCGTCTACAACATTTTGGGTTAAATTGTTGTAGGGTACCTGTGGATCCACTTGAGTGGCAGATCTCTCAGGACACTGCTAACAGCATCGTCGCATGGTTTGCTAATACTATAGGGGCGGCTGAGTCTGTCTTGAGGGTTGCAGCAACTGGGCATGACAAGAGGCTATTCCTCAAGGTAAAATTATTTGTTAATGGTCTCTCTGCTCCTGTGCTTTACATGGAATATAATTTTAAAGAATTTTCTATTCTTGTAATGGATTGAACTCTGACTGAGGGAACTGAGCGTTCTGGGGGAGACTGATTTTGTTGTCTATGTACCTTAGAACTCATTTCTCAATCTGATTCAAGGCTTCTTAGAGCCTTATGGGAAGGAATTTTTCCATCCACTTTGCTCAATGCTTTCTTTCATCACCATCTATATGCTTTTCCTTAAAAATTGTAATATTTTGTTTAAAGAGTTGCCATGCACAGCAGAATGTTGATATTATTTATTATTTTCTTCAGGTTGTCATTTGTCTTTATGTTCTATCAGCTTTGGGACGATTAGTATCAGGCTTTACAGTTGCTTATACTGGTATGTATGCTAATACTAATTCACATTTGTTTGCAAGTGACATTCACTACTTGTTTCGTTCTAGTTCAAGTTTAGTGTTCAATCTTCTTTCTATCACATTTATGTGTCTTCGTATAAAAAAAAAAAAAAAAAAAAAAAACCGTTTAGAATATGTTGATAATACATAATCTAGAAGTAAAGCTGGTATCTTCCAAAATTCCTCTCTCTCATCTACTAAGTCCCAACCCCAAAAAGAAAGGACAGTGACAAAATGGTAAATAAATAGAAGGTATTAGAGAAAAGCTGAAGCAAAGAACAATGCAAAACTAAAATTAGAGTGATTACATTATCCACCTGTGGCTGTTTATGTACCGCATAAGCAAATCCAGTTGGTCCTAAAATTGTTGACTGGATAACTTTTAGAGTCATGCTTAAATTCCCCATATATTTAGGTTACTGCCTATGCTTGTTTGTTGGGTACCTTAATTACAAGGCAAGTATTTGATGAGATGTTCTGGGACATAACTAACATAGGCAGCTAGTCAAGATTTGAGCTTTCTTGTTAAGGGAAGAATTCACCTTTTGTATATGAAATTCATTGTTTATATGTTCCATAAACCACTGTTTTGGTTGCTTTTTAAGCGTACAATTATTCCGTGTTGCTGTTATTCTTATATGTTGTAAATAATTAGTATTCATAATTACCCCCTTTTTTTTTTTTTTTTAAAAAATCATATGTACCTGACCTTTTTTATACTTTGATTGCTCTCTCTTCGCAGCACTATGCTTGTTCTGTCTTTACATACTTGCTGAAAACTCGCAATCAAGCAGCACCTCTATTTCTCGGTTTTTAAGGCGTGGCAACAGCGTATCTTTAGAGTTATAGCATTTAGTTTGCAAATCAACATGTTAGCCTATTTCTCAAGCTTCTTAATTTCATCACTAGAATAGCTTAGCTATTTACAATTGCTGTAATACAATTGTTGTATTTTACCCTTCAGTGGGAATTGTGGATGTTTAGCAATACATAAAAAGTTGATTGGCAAGTTTACTGACAATGAAATGAGCTAGTGCTAGCCCACACTTGTAAGTTTTTGTTTTCTCAACAGCGACAACTTTTAACATTGCATCATCGACAGTACGTCAGTAATGATAACCTATTCTTTCGCTTAATTATCTCTGGCCATTTTGGTGATATATTTGCTCCTACACTAGGGAAGACCAAATTATTACACTTCAAGTTGGCAGATAATGCTAACCTAGTTACAAGTCGCCAATAAAGCCAATAGTGTTTGTGTGCAAGATCATCATAAAACAAAATACTAGCGTTTGGTTGAACACGCCTGCCATAACCTTCAAACATGTCAGAAGCTTCTGAAAATGCACCAATGAAACATGCTTGCTACTTTTAAGAAAAATGGTGACATGAAATAATGTATGTAAGACATAGAGGCCCCTAAATAAATCATATATGGGAGACAATTTTGTTAACATAAATTTTTTGGTACATTTCGCACAATTGGGGCACCAAGATTTAAAGCTCAGATAATGGGCATACCATAAAAACCACAGCCCAATCCCAAATAAATTAGCCTTTTTTTTTATTGTATCATGGACAGGCGGGATATCTAATCATGGAGGATCCCTAGTGGCAAGCGGCAACATCCAGAAACTAGCTGGCGCTTCCCACCTTATGTTTATGACTAAATATTCCGGTGTTGGCCCCGAACGGGATTTATGCTGGAATCTCTAGCCATAGTTGTTATAAAAACCGTTTTTCAACAAGCAGTATGTCTTTCCAAGCCTCATAAAACATCCAAGTGATGCCAGAAGAAGGCATGACTTTTAAACAGCTTGCACCCCATCCTCTGTAAAGTCCCATCAAGCCCTCCTCCCGAATGACTTCTGAAAGTGCTGCTCCCATGTGAGGTGGACACTTACCTTGCAAAGCTCCCACCATCAATCGTTTCCTGGCAACTTCTAGTGGAAAGCTGATGGTGCTTGCTGTAAAACCTGCCATACAAAATGGAAAATGTAAACACAATATGATGAGAAGCCAGATACCATAACAGTCATCAGTTAAAATATAGGTCTAATTACTTAGGCTCCACCATCTGCATAATTGCAAAAAATGCACCATATTTCCTACAGATATAAAATTGCCAACAAAAAGCATCATTTATAGCAACATTGCGTGTTATTATCTTTGATTATTAGGTTAAGTTACACAGTAATAGAAAGAAAACAGAGATCATAGTCGAACAAGTAATGACCATAATGATGCATCATATCTCAATAAAAAATTTTCTTATGCCAAAGGGACATATGAAGAGTTACATGTTCTCTCCAATGCCAATTAATATCCTCTGAAGGACTGATGGTTTACAGAAAATACCATTTAGATGAGTATGAGATACAACTGAAGATTACAACAGGGAATCCTATTTTGACGCAGGAGAATTGCATGCTTGCTTTGCATTATATACATCATCCTCTTTTATTATTGTATACAATTTTTGGCTAAGATCATCAGCATGTAAAGATGGAAAAAACAATATTTCTCCTAACATCACTCTGAAAATCAAAAGCAAATTTTAAAAACACAAGCAATCTTAGTCCCTCACCTGCAAGAGCTCCAACCAAGAGCATCTCTGGTCGATTTAATGACCTCTTCTTCTTTGCTTGACAGTAAGATTTCTTCATGGTCTCATACATAAAATAGTAGCATGTACTGTATGGAAGCATGCCAATCAGTGTAGGTGAAATGCCAGCGTAGAAGCCGCCAATTCCTCCGTCCTTATAAATTTTGCTAATTGCTATGCTTAGACTAGGGTATACGTCAGGACTTACGGTCAATCGATCCTGAGGGCAAATAAAATGGAATTGTCAATTTAATATAAAAAGCGACACAAAAAAAAAAAAAAATAAAATCCTATATAATGTCTTGAGTATCCTCAAGACACCGAAATCATAGAAGAAATTCCAGGGCAATTCCAACGGCTAAAACAAATTGTATAGGAAGATCATAGATCATTACACACCAGTGCTCAGGTCAAAGCAGGATCCTAGAGAAAGTATGAAGCAAGATTACAATAACATTATGAAGAACAAGAACTGAAGCAGCAGATATTCACTTTATTTTTCATTAAGGTTGAAAAGGTTGAAAAATAGAACACAAGAAATTGTTCAGCTTGATCATTTTTGGATTGAAGGAAAATAATCCATTAAAAAAAATACCTTCAAAACTTCAAGAGGATGGCATGCAAGCGTGCTAACAATTCCAGCAGCGGCACCAGCTACAGCAACTGGTGAAATCCAGGCAAACGAAAAGTTCAAGCTGACAGGACCAATTTGCACTCTTGGACAGTCAGTCTGATTCCATTTCTCTTGTGCTGATGTCATTGCTCGCTTCACACATTCAAATGTTCCAAGCTCAATTGCCTGAGTAGGGACTATTCGAATCATATTAATTGCATTGCCAGTCCAAAGTCCTTGCCAACCCTGCTGTTCAATGATCTCAAAGAAACTACCAGAAATGTTTCTGGATCCAACACCAACCACCATTCTTGTTCTGCATATTTTACACAGGGAATCAGGCAAATGTTTGATGGGTCAAAACTTAGTGCACAAACAGTAGGTAACAATTATCAACAATTCAATGTCTCTGATGAAGTCTTCAGATATTTAGAAGCCTTTGAACTTCCCAACTTCCTTGCTTGACTTGTCTGGATTCCTGATACTGATTTAGAATAGCTAAGCTGGTATGACATATAATTCTTTTCCAATTAACTTTAGTGAAAACCTCAAAACCTGGCCACAATGCAATAAAGTTTATCAAACAGGAAAGTTCCATTATCATAATAAACCCTCAACAAAACTCCTGCCAATTTTAAAAACTTCCTTCCATCTAAGTTAGATTTCTGTAACAAATTGAACCCCATCCTGATGTCCAAGTAAACCAATAGGATTTGAATACAGTGTAACCATTCAAACTCCTTAGCTGTAGTTTCAAGCTGTTATTCAAAATCTAACAAGAATAGTATAACTAAATAGAGCTTAGCTTTTTTATGTTATTTTGTCTTCTAATATTGGAAGTTTTGTTATGTCTTTTCATGTTCGAAGTTGTTTTTTCTTATGAGTCTGATAGTATGTTTGTGCACTGTTGCGTTTTAGATGCCCGCAAAGAAGACAATGATTAATAAAATTTAAAAACCAACTATATGGCAGTTGGATGTTCTATTGAACATTTGCGATATGCGAATTGTTAGGGTAGTTGATTCTGTGTCAGGTATTTTTCTATTAAAATTTATATTCCGCCATTAATTATTAATAAAATTTAAATTTATTTCAAGAAAAAAAAAGTAGAGCTTAGCTTAATTGGACATTGTAGAAAATTAATGTGTATTTGGTTAAATTAGTAAAACTATTAGAAATTATAATTAACATCTACCCCATTCAATAACGTTTTGCCATAAATACTATATGGAAAGATAATTATGCAAATGGCATGGACACGAACAAGTACTTAAAAAAAAATGAGTAAGAAGAAGAAAACAAGCAAGACAAACCTGATGGTCTCTAAAGGAGCAAGTACAGCCTTGGTCATAGCCCCAGCCAAAGCACCGCTGAGAAACTCACCAACTTCTCTAGTCCTAACAAAATCCTGGCGTTACATAAACATAGAGTTTTGAGTTAGTGAAACATAAAACAAACAAGGGAAGATATTCACTGAAAAACAGCAAAACATATGGTAAAAAATAAGATATATAACCGAAAGTTGCAATCAGAGGTAGCAAAATAAATAGAAATTGAGTGACGCGAAACCTAATTCATGCGTTTCCCATGGCCTAATAATAAAATTATCAATTTGGATCTCAATTCTCTTAGCCACCAAATAGATAGATAAGTACAACAACTAAGAACAATAAAAATAGCTCGTAGATTCAACTCTTTGTTCATTTAAAATATTCAGAACAGGTAAAATTGATGAAAACAGCTTTTCTGTCTCTCTTTTTTTTTTCTTATTTTTTTTTTATTTTCTTTTCAACATTTTCTGAAGAATCAAAATACAGTAACCATTTAATTTATATTTATAATTATATATAAACAAATGAGGTTTTTCTTAATTAACAATTCAGAATATTCCCCTTGCATTTGTACATTGTCCCTTTCCTCCGTTTCCTCAGCATCTACACTGACAACAAGCCTGTAATTCGGATAAATTTAAAAAAATAAATAAATAAATAGCATAAAATGAAGCGAATGAAAGAAAGCACTTACCCTGACAACGAGCCTGAGATCAGGGACTTGAAATCGGGGCTGAAAAGCACAAGTAGGAGGAGGATCCATCTTATGGAGGTCAAGATCTTTGGGAATGGGAAGCATCATAGTGATACCGTGCGCATCGCCAAAAACCCCAGCTCCGTACTTCTTCTTCTGCGATTCCGTTTCAAAATCCATATTTTTTCTTTTTTATCAGTAAATTAACAACTCTATATTTTTAAAAATATTAATATATATATAAATATATATATATATATATATAATAGTTATAGAGTCTCTCTTTTGAAAGACTTCTTTTAAGAACTGAATACAGCTTTATGATAGAAATGGCGAAAAGAAGAGAGATTGACGTGCCTGAGAATGGGATTTTTGGGACATGCACTGATATGAGAAGATATTTTGTAGTATAAATGTGAAGAAATTATTTTTAGGGTTTTTTTTTTTTTTGAAGTGCTCAATTTGAGCGCTTGTTTTTGGGGGTCTGCTTCTGCGTCTTTCTATGTCAGTATGTGGGACCAACTCAAGACTGAAAAAGGGGTCAATAAAGTGACCTAAAACGGTTGGACCTCAAATTCTAACATTCGCTGCAGTCAACTTTGGGCTTTGTTTTTTTTTTTTTTCCCCGGCATTCTACTTTGGCCCGAATATAAACATTTTATTTATATTAAAATCATATTTTCGTGATTTTGTCTAGTGATCAATTTTGAGTAATAATGAAAGAAAATGCTTATTTATTAATTAAATCATTCATGCAGTGAAATTGCAATTCAGTATGAGATTATCAATTAAGAAAACTTCTAGAAAAGGTTTAATTTGACATGAAAAATTAAACTTTAGAAATATTACAAACAATTTTATCATTTTCAGATTATTATAGATTTCAAAACAATGATGTTATCACCACGTCTTGTCATAAATTTAAAATTAGTTGAGCTAACCCATGCACAATTGGGATATGGTACCAATAAAATGTAAATTCATTTTTATTCTTTAATTTTTTGGGTGAGGACATAATTTCCCTTCAAGATTAATTAGATGACATATGCAATAAAAAAAAATCATTTTCTAAATCTAAAAATAAAATAATATGATTCTACCACACCACTTATGATTGTAATTTGATTTAATGCTAAAATCATAATATCATATTCACCATGAAAATTTTTTCAAAATCACTGTGACTATGTTTGGTTCGCTAAATAAAATGCACAAATAATAAGATAAGTATTCTTAATAAATACAACATGATAGAAATAGAATAATTATTTTAATTTTATAATTTAGTTCATAGTATAGAATAATTATTCTATTAACATAAATGACTATAATATCTTTATAAATTAATTTCACTATTAATAATAAATTAAATATAATTTTACTAAATTTTATTTAAGAAATAATTTAAATGCATAATAAATAAGACTTAAATTTTAAAAAATAAAAAATGAAAATGAAAATCTAAAAAAAAAATAAAGCAATAGTAGCGAACCAATTTTTTAATTTTTTGTAAAATATATATTTTATAAAAACTGTGGAATTATTATTTCATGGAATTAATATTATTTTCTAAAATTTGAATCAAAATTTATAATAATTATTTTATATCGAATAATTATTTTATTTCTTAGTTATTCCATGAAATAAATATAGCCTATATTTTAAGTTTTAATGCAATTTTTATTTTTAACACCATATTGAAGGAAACGAAAAAGAAAAGTTAAAGTTTGGGGTCACTAACTTGAAATTCTGAATGAGTTGAGATATGAGGTGGGAAAGTTTACGAAATTAGTTAAAACAATTCATAATTGTAGGGTATTAGGTGGAACTAATAGCTGATTTGTACTCAAATTCATTTGATAAAAACGAAAAGTCTAGGTAACTGCTGATTCAAAAAGTTTGAAAACTTTTTATCAAGTAGTTGTTTTAAATTTAAACCATAATTTTATATAGCCATAATAATATAATAATAGTAATAAATAATTGTCAAAATATAATAAATGATTTTGCAAAATATAAACAGTCATGTTTAAATAAAAAACTAAATATATATAAATTAATTATTTATGATTTTTCAATTACTAATTTATTATTCCTATTTATTTCACACACAAAAGAAATAACAAAGATAAGTAATAATATATTAAAAATAAATTATATTATTACTCGTCATTTAATATTTAAATAACAATAGCTAACAAAATTTTACTAAATAATTATATTTTTTAACAATCAATTATCAACTATCAAGTATTTGTTATTAGTAACAATTAAATCAAATAAATTTGGTGTGTTTTTGCGGATTAATGAATTTTTTCATTAATTTTTTCCTCAAAATATTTATTTGTGTAATAATGGATATTAAATTTGAAAACACAATATCCAAAATTCCCCCCTCTCTCTTTCTTTAAGTCGACTGATTCATGGAATAAATAAAATAAATAAATAAATTTATTGACTACATATAAATCTAAAAGGAAGGGATATTTTTAGTTTGGAATAAATTGTTTAAAAAATAAAATGGATGAAAAGGAAGGAAAACCAAAAGCACAACAAGAGAATCTAGAGCTCATGTCTTATTCACAGGCAAAGAGCCATGTGGTGCCCCTTTTCTTTTTGTTGTGCTCGCATATACGACCAATGGACCGTTTCAAAGAAGCTTTTAGATAAGCCATGGGGATGAAAGCTCAATTTCATCCAATGCAGTTGCAGCCATCATCATCGAAAAGTTGGTTGCCTCGCCACTTGTGTAATTTGACCTTGGCTTTATTATTTTAGTTTGAATCGACCTTGCGCACAAATTCTGTATGGATTTTAGTTGAGAGAACTATATGAATTTGCAATGGGTGTGACAAAAATTAACATTAGTTTAAGAAAAATTAAGCCGTGAGATCTTGAGTAAAATGAACTTGAATTCGAATTGATACAGATCATCCTAAAGACACTCACCCCATGCGAGCTATAGTTCGCCCTTTTTTTCTGAATAAGGCTGAACCTTTCTCCTAGATGTTCTAATTCTCAAAGTTGACGGGCAAACCTGTACCCATCATGGTGATCCATTGGCACAAAACCTCATCTCCACTGCTACGACTTCCACTCCCAGAATTATAGAGCATACGTTCTCCACTCCCCACGACTTGACTGGCCTAAATTTTAGGGATTTGTTCCTCAAGTCTCTTGCTATAAATACTCTTTGATAAGAAGGGTAAGGTACGCTTTTCACAAAAATAACTCATACACTTTTCCTCCATCAAATTATATACTGACTTAAACATTGGAGTGTCTGTCCAGGTAGATCGTCTGGATATTCATTTTACTCTCTCGCTGGTCCAGCTAGTTCGACCTCCACCGAACTGTGGTTCGAATTCCACATAACTCACATCATTTGGTGCGGTGAGTGTGGAACATCTACCTTCACATCTCCAGTTACGCCTCCCAAGACTTTCCTCATGAATCATCTAGACCCAACCAATGATAGCCTGGACCTTGGGCTGAATCTTTTCCCTATACACCCTAAAGCCTAAGGTCACCCACACAATCTGGTTCCACTGGCCATCCCTAACCTTAATGCTCCTCCTCCTAATACATAAAATCTCGCCTTAACCCAAACACTAATCACTGCCTTCACTGAATTCATATCCCAATTGAAAGAACCTAAACAACTTATAGCCCACCAAACGCCTACCCCAACACCGCCACAACCAACTCCTCCAGTAGGGTCAAAAACTTTAGATAAAGGCAAACAGATAGTTACCATTGATGATAACAACCACACTCCTGCAAACCATAACTCAGAAAGTTTGCTACAAGATACTCAGGGAGAACAATGGTCGGATGGGGAACCTGACACCAATGACAGCCTCGCCTATTTGGAAAGAAAGGTTCAGGAAGTCATATTGAAAATTAGAATTAAAGTTAATAAGATGGATTTCGCCTTGAGGACAGACTCTCCCCTCTTTGACAGTATAGTAATGTCCACTTACCCGCCTAAGTTTCGAATCGCTTCCCATTTAGAATCTTATGATGGGTCCACTTGCCCAAAAAGCCATATACAGAAATACTGAACCTTAATTAATGCCCAAACACACCAAGACTCAGTGCTATGCAAGGTCTTTTCCACTACTTTAAAAGGCTTAGCTTAAGACTGGTACCAAACATTACCACCAAAGTCCATCACATCGTTTTCCCAATTATCCAACCTTTTTCAAGCAAGGTTCATTGCTTCCATAACTCCTAAGAAAATCTCCATTGACCTCCTTGCTGTTGTTCAGAGGGAGGGAGAAAGTTTGCCGCGATGCATTGAACGCTTCAACAAGGAGGCGATCTATATTGAAGAGTTGAATAGAGATATCGTCTACACGGTCATGCTGAATGGTACCGCCAATTCAGACTTGCGGAAAGAATTGCTCTCCAACCCTCCACAATCCATCTCTGCATTAATGGCCGTGGCACAGGCCCATATCCGCATTGATGATGGAATGCGGGATTTCTCCCAAAGACAAAAGGCAAAAGAAGGAAGTTCAGTCCGGACCCGCATAGATCGCCAAGGCCATTAAAGGAATAATTATGATGGTCATATCAGTAGAAGAACATATGGATTGGACATGAAGGCTCAACATTTTACCCCATTGGTAGCCGCCAGGAGCCATATGTTAATGTGAATTAAAGAGTCTAGTGAGAAGGTTCAGTGGCCTAGGAAAATGAGTAGTACCTTTGCTGGATGACGAGATAACAACCAGTATTATCAATTTCATAGGGACAAAGGCCATGACACTGACGAATGTTGGCATCAGAAGGAAGAAATTGAAAAGCTAATCCAGAAGGGTGTACCAGGGATTTGCCGATTCTTACACTTTGAAGCAGATGGAAGATTAAAGGATGATACTTCGGACAGAGCTACACTCCTGGAGCCCGAACAAAAAAAGCAAAAGAGAGATTGTGCGGGTGAAATCCATATGATATTTAGAGGAAGTTTGGGAGGGGATAGTTCTACCAGTAGAAAGAGGGCCATATCGGATGTGTATTTGGGCAATATAGTAGCCACGGTGAAAAAATATTTAGCTTGATAACTTTTTTGGAGAGTGATAGGGGACCAATCATCATGCCACATAATGATGCTTTAGTAATATCCGGACATCTAAACAATTATCTAGTTCGGCGGATGTTGATAGAAGACGGCAGTGCAATCAACATGATCACCTTATCAGTGTTCAAAATGACGGGTTTGATAGAAAAAAACTTAAACCAGTATCCACACCTTTGGTGGGGCCAGGTGGCAAATCAGTACTGGTAGAAGGATCGGTGGTTTTGAAGGTTAAATTGGGTGATGATGACATCTCCAAGGAGTTCAGGGCTGAATTCATGATGGCCGATCTACCCTTTGCATACAATGCTATCAGTGGGTGCCCAATCCTGTACGCAACCGGTGCTGCTACGAGCATCAGATACTTAATGATGAAGATACCAACTCCTAAGGGGGTAGTAGTGGCCAGGGGTGTCAAGAGACAGTGAGAAAAGCCTATTATACAGCTTTGAAAGGTGCATTTCCTGTTATATAGGTAGAGACGGCAGACAGTTCGATTGAAAAAGAGAAAGCAGAGCCATGGGGACAGGTTGTGAATATAGAGATCAAGCAGGGAAAGATGATCCAAATAGGAGCCTCGTTAGAAAATGGGGTTCGGCAAGAATTGATAGAGGTGTTAAAAAGAAACCAATTGTCCTTTGCTTGGGATACTAGAGACCTAGTGGGGATGAGTGATGAAGTCATCACCCACCATCTAAGTATTGATCTGCCAGATAAGCTAGTCATCTAGAAGAAAAGGAAACATGCACTTGAAAAGCAGATCGCTATAGCAGGAGAGGTGCATAAATTATTAGATGTTGGGGTCATAAGGGAGGTACATTACCCGGAATGGTTAGCTAATATGGTGTTGGTGAAAAAACCTAATGGCTCATTTAGAATGTGTGTTGATTTCATAGATATGAATCGTGCTTGTCCTAAAGATAATTACCCCCCATCGAGCATCGACCAGTTAGTAGATTCTACTACTGAACATGAGATCTACTCGTTTTTGGATGCCAAAGCTGGTTACCACCAAATTCGAATGCACAAGTCGGATGAAGAAAAGACATCATTGATAACAGACCAGGGAATATTCTATTTTTGCATGATGCCATTTGGATTGAAGAACACTAGTGCCACTTACCAGAGGCTGGTAAATCAGATGTTCAGATAACAAATTGGGAAAACTATAGAGGTATATGTGGATGACATGATCATCAAGAGCAAGAGAACCGACGATCATCCCAAAGACATAGAGGCGATCTTGGCGATCATGCAGACTTATAACCTGAAGTTGAACCCTGAGAAGTGTGTGTTCGGTGTCCCGGCAGGTAAATTCCTGGGTTATATGGTATCTCAAAGAGGTATTAAAGCAAACCCGGACAAGATTAAGGCAATCCTGGACATGAACCTGTGAGGTTTCACCCAATCACCTGTCTAATCCGCCGAGAAATCTAAATGCTCTGTGGGAGAAACTCCACGATTGAAACTCGCTGTGAGTTTAGAAAATTGATTTTTGTAATTTGGAAATTGTGAAAGTGAGTCGCCACTTTAATTTACTTGTTTTAATTGGGAAAATTAAAGAAAACCCAACATGATTGACTCTACAAAATATTTGGTTTATCCCAATAGAAAATACACTAACTCGCGAGTGACCAAAGAGGGCTCAGGGATCAGGTTTTAGTAATTACATAATTGAGAAAATATGATTTTCTTTAGTTTGGCTAAAAAGTGCAAAATAACTTTTAAAAAAAGGAATTTTCATGTATGCATGAACAAGAATATCATGATGTATGAAACAAATATATATGATTAGATGAAATGACAATTATAAATAAATAAGCAAAAGTAAATTATACTTAATTATTACAATATCAAAATAAATAAAATACGAGGATCTTTCCTCTAGTCTTTATGGGTACTAGGAAAAGCACACATTCCTCAACTAAATTAACACATAATCAGAAATAAAAGATTAATACAAATAAATCAAAGTAAAAGGGAAAAAAAATGTTAACAAAAAGATTTTGGAATTGATGTCTTTTCATAATGGCAGCCTGCGTATCCTATTGAATAGGAAACAAACCCCACGCAGTTCTTTCTTCTTGCGAAGGAGGGGTTCTCAAAAAAGTATTGGTTTATTTATTAATTTAATTTTGATTCTTAAATTAATAAATTTTAAATCTTTTCTATTTTAGACCTAAAGAGAATTTTAGATCTGAATTTAGAATTTTGAGAATGGAAAGGATATTATACCTTTACTTTTCTTATCTTTCAGACGAACAGAACAAGCTTAGCTCTGGATCTCAAATTCACCTTGGACTTGAAACCCTTGGAAATCTTGGAATATGTGTTAAATGAGCTCAAAGGAGGCTCTATTTATAGAGCTGCTGAGGAGGGCACTGGCGGTATGGACAACAACATCGGTAGGTCACTAGCAGCACAGGCGGCACTGATGACACGACAGACATCTAGGCGGCACGTTGGGCATGCCGCCGGCACACATTTCATGCCGCCTATGCGGCGGCGTGCCTCTTGCGTGCTTGTCAGCTGGTTCAATCTGTTTTCTGCTTTTTCATCTGTTTCGGGTTCGTTTCAATTCTGATTTGAGTTCGGTTTGATTTTATGAGTTCGTGACTAAAAAGCAGTCGACTGAAGGTAAAAGATCCAGGAAATTTATTTTTTAATAGGGCACTGTCTCCTTGACTCTTGCTCGCTAACCAGCTAGCGGGACCGCCGTATGCGTAGCACACTATTCTTAGTAGGTGTTAAGCTGCAGTCAGATCATAAGGGTGCAAATTTAAAGGTTCACATAACCCTCCTGCTAGTATCAAAGAAGTGCAAAAATTGAATGGCTAACTCACTGCTCTTGGGCGATTCATCTCTTGCTCTGCCAGGAAATGTCAGCCGTTCTTCAAAACATTGAAAAATCTGAAGAAGTTTAAATGGACTACTGAATGCCAGCAATATTTTAAAGAGCTCAAAACATTCTTGACATCTCCTTCGCTCCTTAGTCGCCCGGTGCCAGGAGAAGATCTGTACATGTACCTGGCCATAACGGTAGAAACCATAGCGGCTGTTCTAATCAGATAGGAGGTTGGCAAGCAACGACCAATCTATTATGTGAGTAGAGTCCTTCAAGATACTGAACTTCAGTATCCGACTTTGGAAAAGCATGCTCTGGCATTATTCATGGCAACACAGAAGCTGAGGCATTATTGTGAAGCCCATCAGGTAATTATCTGAACCGATCTACCATTAAGAAAAATTTTGCAGAAACTAAAAGCATCGGGACAAATATTCAAATAGGCAATGCAGAAACCAAAAGCATCAGGACAAATATTCGAATAGGCAATACAGATAGGAAGCTTTGGCATAAAGTATGAACCAAAGCATGCCATGAAAGGATAGATCCTTGCGGATTTTATAGCAGAACTCACACCCTCTGACAAAGAATCCAATGAATTAACACAGCCATGGTAGATGTATGTGGACGGGGCAGTAAGTTCAGAGGGATAAGGAGTAGGGGTGGTGATAATAGGCCCTCATATGGTCATCATTGATTATGCTGTGAAGTTGGATTTTCCAATCTCTAATAATGCCGCAGAGTATGAAGCCTTGTTAACAGGTCTCTCCATAGCTCGGGAAATAAAAATGGACCACCTTGTGATTCATAGTGACTCCTAGCTAGTAGTCAACCAGACAATTGGTAACTATATAACAAAGAAATCCCAATTAAAAAGATACATGGAGATTACCCGAATGGCTTTAAAGGAAGGCAATCAGTTAGGAGGTAGTTGGGAGTTAAGGCAAATTTCAAGAGAGCACAGATGAGATCGCCAAGTCCGTAGCTATAGGAAGAACGAGCTCTGCCAAGAATGTTCCTCTGGCAGTGCAAAGATTGCCTACTACAGAAGTTCTACCATTGTTCATAGTAGAATGGCAGGGTACATGGATGGAATCCATAGTTCGGTACCTAACTGAGGGACATTTGCCGAAAGATGAAAAGGAGACTAGGCGGATAGTAAGGAAGTCTAAATAGTACAGTTGGTACAAAGGTGATCTCCTTAGACGTTCCAAAACCCACCCCTAGTTGAGATGCATCTCCGCAGAGGAAGGAAACTATGTCTTAAGGAAAATTGATGAAAGTATTTACGGAGCTCATAAAGCTAGCTCCAGCCTAACCAGGAAGGTTCTATCGCAGGGCTATTTTTGGCCTACCATAAAGAAAGATGTGGTGGAGTTGGTGAACCAATGCAAACAATGCCAAGAACATTTGTCGGTCCCTAGACAGCCTTCTACGGAACTTTCTCCCATAGGATGTGCCTGGCCCTTTCAACAATGGGGCATAGATATTTTGGAGCCTTTCCCTTAAGCAGTTCGCCAATTGAAGTTTTTGGTTGTCGCCATAGACCACTTTACTAAATGGATAGAAGAAGAGCCATTGGCAAGGATCACTCATCAAAATATCACCAATTTTTTCTTTAGATCCATCATTTGCAGGTTCGGCATTCTTGAGGTCATAATCTCATACAATGGCAAACAGTTTGACTTTGCCAAATTCAGATCATTTTGCAAAGATCTTCACATCAATCTAAAATTCACTTTGGTCACCCACCCCTAATCTAATGGGCAGACCGAAGTCACAAACCATATTATTCTGTAAGGACTCAAGAAAAGGTTGAAAGATAATAAGGGCAGATGGGCAGATGAGCTTTACAATGTATTATGAAGCTACCGAACTAAACCTAGAGAGTCGACTAGCGAGACACCATCCTCCCTTACCTATGGTTGGGAAGCCATTGTACCAGTAAAGATCGGGCTTCCCAGTTACAGAACCGAGCATTTACAAGAGGTCGACTAGGACAAAGAACTTCGGATGAATCTACATCTTTTGGAGGAGAAACGAGACCTAGCCACTCAAAGGGTTGCGGCATACAAACAATGGGTAGCCCAATATCATAATCATCGAGTGAAAAAATAGAGTTTTGAAGAAGGCAACCTAGTGTTATGGAAAATAGAGGTAGTCAAAGGAAACGCTGGAGTAAGCAAATTACAACCCAATTGGGAAGGTCCTTACAAGATTGCTAAGGTCATTGGTTTAAGGGCTTACAAGTTACAAGACCGCCAAGAAAGAGTTTTATGAAGATCTTGGAATTCAGACAACCTCAGGTTCTATTTTCAATGATATATATGTACCGGCCTGTCTTTTAAATTTTTACATGTTTCCTTATTGTACTCAATTTTGACAGTTCGCCATATAAAAATTTCTCCTAGTGCAATTGGTTAAATCAGACAAATTATTTATTCATAAAAAGATCACTGTTTTTAAGCTAAGTGAGTCGCCATATGAAAGTTCCTCATTGGAGGTCGACGTATAAAAAGAAAAAAAAGGGAGAATGAAGTTCAAAGAAACAAATTTATTGATTATTATGCTCGGTTACATTGTCAACGCCATAATCGACTACAGACAAGGGAAAAACATCACCCCCGACCCCAATAGGAGATGTGCCATGCTCGAGCATTACTTTGGGTTGCCCACTAGGTACATCCCCTTATCTCCTTCATCTGGGTAGATCTACTCGATGAAGTCGAAGTCCAGGTTCGGATACTTCTTCCGTATCTCGCTCAGCACTTTGTCTTGGTAATCGATGAGCTTGCTGGCGACCATTTCAGCATCTCGACTTCTGTCTTCTTTCTCCTGCTGCAGATCCTTAAGGAGATTCGCATTGTTCTCCTTCAGGTCTTTCATCTCTTTTTCTTTCTCTTCAAGTTCAGCTCAAGTCGTCAATAGTTTGCCCTTTAGTTCGGCTTCGGCAACTGCGAACTTCGCCCTCTCCTCCACTAGGGCCTTCTTGTGGCCATCTTTGGCCTTCGCCAACTGCTCCGCGAGCTTTTTCTCCAACTCCACCTTGTGATAGATCTAGCTCGCCTTCATGTATTCTTTTTGGATCTTCATTCTTTGGCAAAGCTCATATATGCACCGAGCAGTCTACATCATAGTTGAAAGTTAAAAAAAAAATTTGAAAATGAAGAAGGGTGATCTACATACCTGAAAGATATGGCCATACACCATTCCTGCTATCTGGGCATTAGACAGCCCAGTCACTAGTTCATCATCTGTAAGAAGCAAAGTCGCCTTCATCACATCAATAGCGACATCTGAGTTGCATACGGAGGCTCCTGTGCCGTGCTTTTGCTCTACTGCCTCGTAGAACTTTATGAGTTCACACATTAAAGGTTCATCTGCAGATGATCAGGCCCTTTTTGCAGAAGGTTCAGAAGAACCCTCCGAGGCACTCCTTTTTGCCGACTCGCCCATGCTGGGCTCCCTATTTGTGTCTTGAGGCTCAGAGACCCCAATTTCCTGAGCCTCGAAAACTTGAGGAGCTGTTTCTTTGGTTGATCGTTGACTAGCCAATCCTCTGGCAGACTTGTTCGCTTGTAGCTCCTTTGCCCTCCTTTCTTTCTCCCATTTCTCCTTCATCAGTTGAGCCATAGACTTCATTGCTGTAACAGGTAACAAATATAATGAGGCCACAATTAGGACAAAAGTTAAGAAACCTAAGAAACATAGTAATCAATGAGACAGTATGCCTAAGGTCTGGTCAGTGAGGTCACGGCTCACCTTAGGAAGCCTCGCCGCTACTCGCCTTACGAGGTCGACGGTGAAGTACTCCTCAAGGAGTTGCGAACTTGACATTAGTCCCAACCTGCCCAGAAACTTAATCATTTATGCTTCCTGGGGAGATAAGGAGGGAAGTCGATAGGCTAGAAGGATGGTAGGGTTGTCCACCCAAGAATTCGGCAGATCACCCCAGCCATCTTTATGGTGAACAATGAAGAACTTTTTCTTCCAGTTCTTCAGCGAAGATGATAAGGTAAAGATCATTCTCTCACTTTGAAAACTAAAGTGGTCGAACCCCTTCCTTGCCACTAAGGGGTATAACTCTCTGACCACTCTAGCACTTAGATTATAACCCTACCTCTCGACCAATATCTTAAGTCCCACTAACACTTTCCAGGAGTTAGGATGCAGTTGGCACATCGGGAGATGGTACTCCCTCAGTACGGAGGAATACAGGTCATAAAGGGGGAACTGTAGGCCCGACTCTAGGTCCTCCTGGTAGACCATCCTATCTTTATCCCCTAAAGGTTGGTTGGAGAATGTTTCAGGTTCCGGTAGCCTTAGGGTATACTGGGCAGGAATTTTAAACCTAATCCTAACCGCTTCTAGTTGTATCATTGCTAAAGAGCAGGTGAACCCTTTTACCCCTCTTCTCGGTTCGGGCTCCTTACCCTTTTTTGGGAGATCGGACGCTTTAGATTTTTGTTTGGGTTCACCCGTAAGAGCCTTGGCTACTTGTTTACCCTTTCGGCAATCTATGTTTGCCTTAGTAGATTGGGTGGAGGAGGCCTCAATTCGCAGAGGAGGTACAGACTTATACACATATACCCTATCTAGAGAAGGGGTACGGGATCGGTCTGACACACTTGTGCCTTCATTAGTTGAAGGCATGGACACATTCTGGGAATCCTCAAGGTCACTCACGATGGAAGAAAATAATTCAAACAAAAACGCAGAAGGTGGGAAGAGAAAGAAAAGAAAGATTTACTGTGATTTGACGGTAAAGATGAAAGAAATCACCGGAGATTGGAACAGAAATGGTAGAAGGCACTAGTAATTGAAAAAATCTAGAAAAATATTAGGTAATAGAGTAATGCAAAAGTGAAACTCAGGTAACGGTTGGACCTATTTATAGCAACAAGGGGACCAGTCGAAAAGTCTCTGGATCCTTCCATGATCAACACGTGTCAGTTTGGGAGCAAGAGACTCTGCAATTGCCATCATTTCAAAATTTAAAAAGCAATGCTCCCCACCTAAAACTCTGGATCAAAGTTGTCCGCCAAGTTACAAAACTCAACACTGATGGGGGGACATGTGATACAGATCATCCTAAAGACACCCACCCAAGCTCGCCCTTTTTTTCTGAATAAGGCTGAACCTTTCTCATAGATGTTCTAATTCCTAAAGTTGACAGGCAAACCTCGACCCATCATGGCGATCCATTGGCACGAAACCTCATCTCCATTACCACGACCTCCACTCCCCACGACTTGATTGGCTCGAATTTCAGGGACTTGTTCTCTAAGTCTCCTGCTATAAATACCCTTAGACAAGAAGGGTAAGTTACGCTTTTCACATAAATAACTTATATACTTTTCCTCTATCAGATTATATACTGACTTAAGTATCGAAGTGTCTGTCCAGGTAGATCACCTGAATATTCATTTTACTCTCTCGTAGGTCAAGTTAGTTCGACCTCCACCGAGCTGTGATTCGGATTTCACATAACTCACATCACGAATTATCTAAAAAATTTCATTTAATTTACTCGTATTATATAATATTATTTTTCTAAATTATAATTATTGTCACAATCTTTAACAATTAATTTAGACTTTAACGGTCCTAGGATTTTTATATTGTATGACATCAGGTCGATTTTTTTTTTTTATTTTTCTTTGAGGGGATATTTTATCTTTGAAAATCACACGGAAAAATTTGTATAATTGAAATTGAATTAGGCGCGTGGACTAGATATTAAATTTTGTGGCAGCTAAGCACAAGCCTAGGCCCCGAATAAGAAGGGATGGGCGTCAAACCCAAACCACTTTCGATGTGAGATATGAAATATACTCTCCCCAGTGACAGTCCACATTCAATTTTGCAGAACCCTTTATACATGTAACGCTATTTCGGAGGCTGATCAGAGCATGATAAAAAGGCCCGAAGGAATTATCTCTTGTTCGCTGTCGTTTCAGGAAGCGCAGGTTTGTTGGCGCGCTACTCAACTTTAGTCACTGACTCGCCTCCTAGTTCTAGGTTCTAAAGCCAGTTGATACGGTGGCGTTTTAACGTCTCCCTTCTCTTTCTGGTCTTAGCGCTTTTCCTGTACAAATACAGCAGCAATTCCATTTTTCCCTCCGTATGCATGTCTGTAAAAAATTTCTTTTTTTCTCTCCGGAAAAACCCTAGAAATCAGACGATCGTTCATTTTTTTTTCCTTTTTGTTTTTTGAAATAAATAAATAAATAAAACAAGGAATGGCGAAGATTGCGTCCAGGAGAGAGCTGTTAGATAGATGGAGAGGCATTGAAGAAGAGGAAGAGCGAAACGACGACGACGATCCATTAAAGCGACGCCGCTTTCACCAGCTCAAAGAACAGTGGTCTGCTCTCTCTTTTATCACTTCAATTTACTAGATTATGCTTCTGTATTAATCTGTCAAGTAGTTTCTATATAATTCATTGTTTCAGGTTTGCAGATACGTTTAATTTTTTGATCAGTTTGCCCAAAGAACACCATATATGGTGTAGCTCTTGGGATTTAATGGGACCTCTTTTGGAGACTTTCTACAATTATTTCAAAGATGACCGCCCCGATTCTCCTCTCCGGGTTCTGTGGAACAGGATTTCTCAGGAAATACGCCACTGCATCCAGTGCATTTCTCAGCACCACCAGGCTCAAGACATGTATAATATGGAGTACGAGTCAAGTTCAATAGGCCCCCTTCTCGATGTGTTGCGAACTCTGGACGAGGAAAGGGTCACTCAACACTTGCGAGAGATTAATGATATACTGAAGAGGGAAGAGTATGATCCTCTGCGGGATAATGCCCAAGTCGTCAGTCTCATGTATGAGGTATAAAATAATGTTGTTAACTGACTGCTGCCATAATAATAAGCGAGTGTATTCTCGTGTCTTAGGAGATTATGATTTTAGTTGCTTTGAGTTTAGTGTTGTTTGCAAACTTAGATGTTAGAGACATGTCTGCAGTGCTTCTACTATGGATGCTTTGTTAATTGTCTCAAGTAGTGCTTGTGTGATGCTCATTTGATGTAGGACAGATTTAGATAATCTGTTCCACTTTGAATTTTTCGGAAATTAAATGGTTAAAATTGAAAATTCTAGGGCTGATTTTATAAAAATCAGATCTGGACAAGGATTGAGAAAAAGAAAAGGAGAAAAAACTTCTAAGAGTCACACTTAGAAGGTCTAGGAGTCACACCTAGGGTTGAATTGAGTCACACGATTCTTAGCAATAATGCAGGATTTATTTTATTGAATCTGAAAGTTGTCTAATAATGGTTACAAGCCTAAGTATTTATAGAGTTGAAACTAATCCAAAGCATGTTTGGATTAAGAATCCTACACTAGTTTTCCAACTAGAAAAACAAATTAATACTAACTAGGAAATACTAAACCCATACTAAATCCACTAAAACTCCTAAATAAAGACTGCAAAATAACAATAATAAAAAACCCTACTGTTCCAGCAATTCTGGAAATTACAAAAATACCCTTAATACCTAAAGTAATGAACCAGCAGCTGTATTATATAAATATACCCATTATAATTCTAAAAAGGCTGAAATTACTTTATAATTTCTCCAATAAATCCCATATTAAATCTAACACATAATTCTATGCTTGAATCCTTGAATTTGAAGTTTCTTGTCTTTCTATTCTCCATCATCATTTGAGATTGTTTTGGTTATGTCCAATAGAAACATAACCTAACTTCACTGGCAGTATTCATTACTGGCCTGACTTTCAATAGATTTGCTGCCAGCCATGAGATGAATAGGATCTCAGCAGTGTAGTTATGGAAACGTTCCCTTGTTATTTCCTAGCAATATTATTTAAAAAAAAAAAAAAGCTATTCCCTTTTTGTCTATAAAACATGAGGTCATTATAGAGGTCTGACTATTGTATGCGTGCTCTTCTCAGCAGTCTACATTTCCTTTAAGGAAGTTGAAGAATTTGCATTATTATTATTTTTTAACATTCACCGGCAGGACAATCCAATTTTAATTAGCGTAGGAAGAAGTTTTTTCTCATGTTTTATGTTTTCTCTGTGCTGTGTATGGCCAACCGAATTGATCTAATTCAATCCAAACCAAAAATCATGGTTCAAGTTTTTTCATGGTTGGTTATGGTTTTAAAAATTTTATAAACTGAATTTTTGATTTGGTTTTGGTTTAAAGAAATGAAATCCAGTTAAATTGAACTGAACTGATAATGTGCAAATTATGCTTTAAATTTTCTAGAAGCTAAAGATATCCGCTGAATTTCTTTATTTTGTGAGAATTTTTATGCTGTTATTTTGATCCCAACTAATTTCTTGAGAGATATTTCATTCTAATTTTATTATTATTATGTTGTAGAGTTTCAAGTACACAACTTGAAATTTATTATTTTTTTATAGTATTGATAAGGTTGATTGTTATATAGTAATATGATTATATTTTAATGTTTGTTAAATTTCTATGATCTCTTCAATTATTTTATTTTATTTTATTTATTATTTTTGTCAAACCGACCAAACGGATTATCCAAACTGAGTCCAAATAGCTTTGGTTGGATTTTTTTAGTATTACTTGGTTTGATTAAGAGTTGAAGTATTTAAAAACCGATTTTATTGGTTTGGTTAGAAATATTTGCTCTAAACTGACCAAACCAAACAATGAACACCCCTACTTGCAATGAGTTTCATGTTGCTCATACCAAATATGGTACATGTAGTGACCTACTTGCTAGCTGACTTTTCTGTTTCTTTGTTTTGTTCGTCTATGGTGGTCGGTGACTGCTCCCTGGTGTGTTCTTGGTGCTAACTAAATCACAGGTCTTGATGTTTCCTGTCCTGCTCGACGATCAGTCCTTGATCACTGAATTTGAGTCATTTATTGAAGCAGTTGATAATATGCATGAGCTGGCTTTGGCAGGACATCAACAGTTTCCGGTATTTTGTTGGCAAGTTGTGTGCAAAAAAACACACAAATCTTCTTCAGCATTTCTTACCTTTTTTCATGCTTATCTTTCTTCTTTTTCTTGTCACCACCTTATAGATTTTGCCTAATTTGTCAGGGTGTTTATGCGTTGCTTTTTTTCAATAGGAGAGTACGTACTGTTGGTTGGCGTTTAGCTCGATCTATGGAAAAATTGAGGTAATTTTCTCATGTACTTACTAATGCTAGATTTTAAAACGTTTGGAGGTTTAAATGTCACATGATATCCCAGTGGCTGTCTCTCTGGGCAATGGTAGGGCTTTTGGGTTGACAGTTTGTATTTTTGGTTTATGTTGTTCAAAAGAAGAAAATTTTTCTTTCATATTCGTGGGGAACTCTCTCATGGATTGATCAGATTAACTACTACATAGAGGAAATGCTTTCGTCCCTAGTGCATCTATGGTTACAAACTTTTATGGTCTTTTGTTTGTCATTTTGATTCCAAGTGGTATGTGGGAAATTACTAAAACTTCTCTGGTTGAACTTCAGAAGGATTATTATCATTATTTAATCATATTCAATTACCTAGTATCCACAAATGAAACTGATTTTTCATCCTTGGGGATTGTAGGCATCTTGTCTATGGAAATATAATCCTCTGGTCATTTTAACATCAATTAGATATGCAAGATTCTGTTTTACCTCAATAATTATGTTCTGTTTGTGATAGGAGAGCAACAGATATGGAACCTTTGCAACCTTTGCTGAACAAGTTTATTGGGTTTTTGGAGTCAGAAGCACTTCCATCAGTTTTGAAGACTTCAAGGCCTAGAGCACAGCTGGATCGCTTATCTATATGGCTTGGAATAACATCCTTGTAGGAAACTGCCACTGAAATCTCAATTTTTAGTAACTTCTGTCTTTCTCTCTTCTTGCTAATGGTACATGTGTTCATGTTTTGAAGGCTCGAATTCTTAGAACCTCCTGCTTTTGAAGAAGGGATACTGGAGCGCTATCCCATTTTTTTTGATATTGTGCTGAATCATATCAGTGGTGATTCGGCTGAATTTTCTCATGCAGTAAGCTGTTTGAAAGAACTCTTCAAAATGCTGGGTACATTTTATTTATTCTACTATATGTATTGCATTTATATTTTGTAATGATGGAGTGACCTTTTCCTTACATGGACTTGTTTTAAGGTTGTAAGCTTTGGCTGAGGTCTACATTGTCCCCGAGCGTGATGCGAAACACATTACTGGGGCAGTGTTTCCATACTCGAAATGAGAAGACCCATAAAGATATTTTTGATCTTTTCCCTCCTTTTCTTCAGGCATGTCTGCGAACCATTGCTGAGCTCTTTGTTAATACTTCTTTCACCCTGTTGCCATTTATTTAAGTTATTTTACATGGTACAAGGTACTTTGTTTACATTACTGATGTGCACAAGTTTTCCATGTCCAGTCACTTGAGGCTTTGCAAGATGGGGAACATGAAAAGCAGCGTAGACATTTTCTCTATTTTCTTCTACATCAAGTTCCTGTGAGCAGCAACTTCAATGTGCTAACTAGAAAATTGGCATGCAAGGTTTTTCACTTCTTCTAGATTATCAAATAAACTCAATATTATTATATGCAATTATGTGCCTTTTGTTCTTATGAAGACAGTCCTGTTGTTTTGGCTCATTACTGTATTTATTGCAAGATTGTAATTTCAGATAGCCATTGTTATCATACATCGAGGCTACAAGATGAATCCGCCATGCCCCCCAGTTGAATGTGTGCATATGTGGTATGTAGCATTATATCCGCATTTATTTATCGTGATTATATATTAGAAGCTCATATATGTTATTGATAATTCATGGGAATAGTCTTTTCATTAATTTTGTGGTCATGGAATAGTCTTTTCATTAATTTTGTGGTCATGAAACTATCATTGAATTTTTAGCTGTTAATTTCAATTTGTTGATTGTAACCATAAGAAAACCTTTTGCATGTTTAAATTTAACAATTAGATTGGTATTGAAATCTAAGTAATGATGAGTTGGTGTCAATGTTGGAAGTATAAAGTAAAGCTGAGTGATTTTCATACGACAAATTGAAGTCTAGTGATTGGCACTGAAATTTACTGAAATTAAGCCAAAAATTTTGCTGGAACTAACTTCCAAGGAATTAGGGATTTTGAAGAAATGAGGAAGATTTTGACCATGGTGGAGACTGCTAAGGCTTGGCCTTCTGGTTTGTCTGTGCCTTTCATTAACAGTCATTGTTCCATTCTCTGAGAAAACGAGGAAAAGTCATAATATTTTTCGAATTCTTTCTTTCATAGATTCCTGCTCCTAGAAAGTTTGGAAGCTATTTTGTAGTTTTGTGTAAAGTTTGGAAAAACACACACAAACATCTGCACAGATGATTTTATTCATTCTCACATGTATGCTTGACATCAATTATTTTACAAGGATTTTCTACTTATAAGCAATTTTATTTGGCAGGGGTCCTTCACTCGTGTCATCTTTGAAGGATTCTTTGCTTCATAATTCTCTTCGGCAACCTGCTTTTGATCTTATACAAACGATTGTGGTGTCTGATGCTGCTGCCTTAGTGACTGCACTGTGGAATAACAATATGCCTCTGGATGTTGGTAGAAACATTTCAGTTGAGTTGAATGATGATGACGATGGGCTTGCATTTTCCTCAGATCTTGAAGAAAAGGATAATAGTTGTTGGAGTGAATTCAGTGCTCAGAGCAAGATTACTTCTCCAGAGTACAGTGGGTGGATGTGTGTTCCCATGTTATGGATAGATGTTCTAGTTGATATTGATCCATCAACCCTTCCAGTGTCATTTTCTAAGGCTGTTTTTTGGGCCCGATCTCGTTTAACCATGGTAGAACCTGAAACCAGTGCAGAAATGGTACTTGCTGTTAGAACTTGGCTTTCCTCTTCAGCCACAGAACTATCCACTTCATTTCGATGGAAGGTCCCAACTGGTTCTGATGATGGCGGAGGTGGGAAGGAGTCAAAAAACTCAATCAGGGTGTCAATGATGCTTCTTCCTTTAATAAGAATGTTTAACAGGTTTTCAGCATTTTGTTTTCAAAGTTTCATCTTCATGTTATAGAAATGAAATTACTGGTTTTTTTTTTAGTTGATTTTTGTGACATAATTCATTGGTTATAATGCATGCTTTAAATTAGGTTAATATGCTTAATGCTCCTTGGTGATCTTCAGTAAATTCTCTGGACGTCTTTGCAGGTTAACTGCACATTTTGTAGTTCAGGTGGGGCAAAGTGAACTTCAGAAGCAGTGGACATGGGAACCAAGGATGTCAGAGAGTTTGATCCTTGTACTTTTGGATCCTAATGATGTAAGCATGTCAAATGTTAATTCTTAAGAATGGGGCCATTTCACCATTTGGAAATGATGAATTTCTCTCTTTTCCTCACACAGAAATGTGTGCACAGACATTTGATTGACCCAATAAATGATTGGTCACAGTCTTTCATTGCTTGATGCAGAGTGTGAGGCAAGTTGGTAAGTGTCTCTTGGAGCAAGTTTCCAACACACGGGGTCTGGCATGTGGATTGAAATTCCTTTGCTCTAGCGGTTATTCTGTGTTGGCTCTTTTTTTGGGGTTGAGACATGCTGTGAAAGTGGTAAGTGGACACTTCTTTCCTTATAACTTTGAAAATTAATGCATGGTTGACATTTAGTTTCTTTCTACCAGACACTTTAATGTTCTTATATAGTAGGAAGGAGACTAAACATTTAGTCTAGTTTCAGGATAAAAGATATAGTCAGATGAACTGATACATGCTTTTTAAGCTTCTAAATGGTCTGGATTGGTTCCTCTAGCTTAGTTGAGTCCTTTTCATTCATTCTTATTGAGTTGCAGTCTGTTGACTGTGTTTTCTTTAAGTAATTGTCTTGAAAAGACTGCTAATAGTGTCACAGGATATTTAGGATGAAAGGGACACAATTCCCTGCTAAAAGTGTTTGAATGTAAGCTTATATACCTTATTGTATGGAGCAGAGAATGTCTAAAAAGTTAAATATTTTCTCTTTTTTAATGGAAGTACTTCAAGCAAACTCCCTTTAATGTCCTTTGTGGTTTTGCTGTTTTTTTAATTTTCTTTGTCCTTTTACAGGTTCAGTTGGATTCTGTCATATCAAAATTTCAGACTTTACAGCATTTTTTCTTTATTCTCCGGAAAGTAATTAAAGAAGGGGACTTACCCAATCCAAACATTTCTGAAAATTCACCGGATAATTCAAATATAAAAAAGTATTCTTCCCAAGGTGGATTTTTGACACAGCCAGTCTTTGATTCTTTGTCTGTAAATGTCGATGGGCATTCATCAAATGTTGACTTAAAATCACAGGAGAATTTTCGTTGCTTACTATCAGAAACTGCTTGGCCATCAATTCGGAAGTGCTTGGTAGAAGGAAAAGCATTTATTGATTATAGTCTTTGCCAGGTATTTTAACTGGCGTTTTCAATAAATTACTCATTAGCTCTTTCCCCTGGCTCATGCACCTGGTACAGTGTGCACATTGCTTTTGTGGAATTAATTTCCTGATTTCTAACTGATGGAATTACAATTATTTTTCGTCAAGTTTTTCATGTTATTGTCCTTGTTTCAGATGACTTGTGTACGTGTACTTGAAATCCTCCCTGATGTTTTTGAGAGGCTTTATCCACCTCCCACTAAACTTCTTAGAGATCCTGTAAAAATAGTGGAAAATGTATTGGACTTCGCATGGCTACATGATCTGATTGATTGGGGAAAATCATCGCTTAAAGTTGTTGTTGTCTATTGGAAAAGAACATTAACTTCTCTGCTGAATGTACTCAAAGGGTCTTGCAGTAATACTTCTGCATCAACTTTTAAAGCTATCGAGAATCTTATTTCATGTGGTGAGTTATTTTATATATTCTCCAAAATATTTATATTAGTAGAAGTTTATTGTTGGTCATCTGTAATTTGATTGTTTTTTTTGGCCGCACTTTTTTAACATGTGTTTTTTCTTGATATAGAGTGTGTTAATGTTGATCAATTGACGGAACAAGTTTCGCGCCTTCGTGTTTCATTATCTAAGGAAGTTTCTTGTGATAGTGGGATGGCCACATTAAGACCAAAAGCTGTATTTTCTGAAGATTTGTCTTCTGTGAGAAGGTATATGGCTTCTGACATGCAGGCTTATCCTGTAAAGGGTGCCAGTATTCAGACCCTGGTCTCGATGACAGATAATAGAATGGACAAAAGTAATGTTATTATGCTTTCAGATGATGAAGCAGAAAGACAAATTTCACCTGCTAAGGTCATTCTACCTGATAATGATTCAGGTCATGGCCAATTAGGTAGCCAGAGACTCGCTCCTACAGCTGATAAAAGCAGTCCATTAATGGACACTATAAAGGAGGAGGGTTCTATCACTGAGACTTCAAGGGATCTATTGGATGCCTTTGAACAAAAAGATGCTTTAGATAGATCTGATATCACTGTTCAGAAGGATTTTGATAAATTAGGCGGCAAATCACCTGCTTCCCTCAAAAAAGTTGCAAATGTTAAGAGCAAAGAAGTCAAGTTGAAAGTCCATGTTAATGATTCTTTGTCGTCTCAATGTAAAACTAATTTGAAGAATTCCTGTGATGAGATTGTGAATGCTAAAAGTGCAAATCAAACTTTCCACAATAAAGTTTCTGAAACAAGAGATTCGATATTGAAAGAGATTGTGTGTGGTACTAATAATGATCTATCTGATTCTGCATTCAAATCTGTGAGACAACAATCCTCATTTCTTGCAAAGTTAAGTGCTTCTGGTCCAAAAAGGCAGGTTATCCAACTTAAAACGCCTGTTGAAAATAGATTTGGAGGTTTACACAGACTGGAGGCTGGAGTTAAAAGGTTCAAGCCTCCAAGGCTTGATGCCTGGTATAGACCCATTTTGGAAATAAATTACTTTGAAACAGTGGGGTTAACATCTGCAAGTGAAAATGAGAATCAGACTGTTAGTAAATTGAAAGAGGTTCCTGTGTGTTTTCAATCACCAGAACAGTATGTCGATATTTTTCGTCCATTAGTTTTAGAGGAGTTTAAAGCACAGTTGCATAGTTCCTTTCTAGAAATGTCTTCATGGGATGAGATGTATTATGGCAGTCTATCTGTGATGTCAGTTGAGAGGATTGATGACTTTCATCTTGTTCGTTTTGTCCATGATGACAACAACTCTACATCAGCGAAAAGCTTTTCAGAAAATGACCTTGTATTGCTAACAAAAGAGGCTCCGCACAAGGCTTACCGTGATGTTCATATGGTTGGAAAGGTACTCTGGTGCCCTAATCTGAATTTCAAAGTATGAATTTTCCTGAATTTCTAAGTATGAATTTCCCTTATTCCTTTTTTGCATACTATAAGATTTATGCCTTATTTAAAATTTGTTCTAAGTTCTTGACTGCTGCATATTGTTTAGAGATGCTATTAGGCTCTAGTGACAGATGGTTAAATGTAATTTGTGATTCTATTAGGTCTAGTTTGTTTGGCTAATTTTGAAATATTAATTTTAGATACAGTTTCAGTGATAGAGGGCTAAATAATACATTTAAATTATCATCATTACAGAATACAAAATTTTTGTTATTGCTATTGTGATTCCTATATTACTTCAGGCTGTGCTGAAGTCACCTGCCTGTTTCTCAGGTGGAGAGACGTGAGAGAGACAATAAAAGAAGGGCAAGTATACTTCTAATCAGGTTCTATTTTCTAAATGGATCTTCACGTTTAAATCAAGCTAGGAAGCAACTTCTTGAACGCAGCAAATGGCATGCAAGTCGTATCATGAGCATTACGCCTCAACTTCGAGAATTTCAGGTGCTATCATCAATAAACGATATCCCCATTCTTTCAGCTATTCTAAAGCCTGTTAATAATTCTCTGGGTCATAATGAATCGAGAGAGCTAGCTTTGGGTAAGCTTTCCCAGCCCTTGCAGCAAGTATTGAAGTTGTCTTTTAATGACAGCCAGTTGCAGGCTATCAGTGTTGCAATCGGATTGCCTAATTCAAAGAAAGATTTTGAATTGTCTCTTATTCAGGGTCCTCCAGGTAAGCCTTTTAGACATGGTCCAATCTACAGTGGATCTGAAATTTACCATATTCGTAATGTCTCTTCTATTTTAATAGGGACTGGGAAGACCCGAACTATAGTAGCCATTGTCAGCGGATTGCTTGCTTCAGTACGAGGAGCAAATGATGCAAATAATCACCTGAATGTACATTCAAGACAAGTTAACAGTTTATGCATGAACACAAGGCCAAAAGCTAGCCAGTCTGTTGCAATCGCAAGGGCATGGCAGGATGCTGCCTTGGCGAGACAGTTAAATGAGGATGTGGAAAGAAATGAAAAGTCAGTGCAAAATTCTGTGAGGAGAAGGGTGCTCCTTTGTGCTCAATCAAATGCTGCAGTTGATGAGTTGGTGTCAAGAATTTCCAGTGGAGGCCTTCATGGCAGAGACGGTAAGACGTACAAGCCATATATAGTAAGAGTTGGTAATGCTAAAACAGTTCATCCAAATTCACTGCCCTTCTTTATCGATACGTTGGTTGAACATCGTCTAGCTGAAGAGAGGATGCAGTTGAATGATGCTAAGAATGACTCAAGTATAGACTCTTCTACAGCATTGCGTTCTAATCTTGAGAAGTTAGCGGACCAGATTAGGTTCTATGAGGCTAAGCGTGCTAATTTACAGGACGGGAATTCAGACCTCACAAATTCTTTAGATGATGAAACACTAAAGGGGGATGAAGTAAAAGAAATGTCAGGTGCTGAATTAGAGGTAAAGCTACGGAAGTTATATGAACAGAAGAAACAAATTTTTAAAGATCTTAGTGCTGCTCAGGCACGGGAGAAGAAATATTATGAAGAAATTAAGACTCTGAAATATAAGTTGCGGAAGTCAATACTAAAGGAAGCTGAAATAGTAGTGACTACTTTAAGTGGGTGTGGTGGCGATCTCTATGGAGTTTGCTCTGAATCTATGTCAAGTTATAAATTTGGAAATCCATCTGAGCATAACCTTTTTGATGCGGTTGTGATTGATGAAGCAGCTCAAGTAAACTTCCTTCAACTCTAGTTGTTTGGTTTCTCAAGCTTCTTCATGTTTCAGCACAAGCTCTTTTTTTTTTTTTTTTTTCATTTTGAGCTTTGCTTTTCTATATCTGCAGGCTCTGGAACCTGCTACTTTGATTCCTCTTCAGCTTTTAAAGTCATATGGGACAAAGTGTATCATGGTAAGGATTAAGGAATACATTAATATTATGTTTAAAGCATTGATTGTAGATTTGATGGATACTGAAGTTTACGTTTGTTGTCATAGGTTGGTGATCCTAAGCAACTTCCTGCGACAGTCCTCTCTAATGTTGCAAGCAAATTTCTCTATGAATGTAGCATGTTTGAGCGTTTACAAAGGGCTGGTCATCCAGTTACCATGCTTACCAAACAGGTGAATAATTTCTTTGAACTATTCTGAACTGCTTAGATCATCTTTGGGTTTTCAAAATAACTAGATAATGAAAACAGTGATTTTATCTTTTAGGGATTCTTTTTTGAGTTGGGTTGGGGTGCTATGTATAAAAAGACCTTGGTTTGTGTAAATGTCAATTTACAAATGTTAATGGATGTAGCCATAGGAGATAGTGCAAGAGAATCAGTATTTACATAAAAGTGATACAAGAGTACTAGTACAGTGCAAGAGAACCAGTATTTACGTAAAACTAATACAAGAGTACTGGTATTTATATAAAACATAGTACATGTACAAACTATTTTAAATATGGTACATTTACAAACTATTTACTGTCACAGTATAGGATGCACCCAGAGATTTGCCGGTTTCCCTCCTTACATTTTTATGATGGTAATCTGCTGAATGGAGAGACAATGTCAAGCAAATCAGCATCATTTCATGAGAGTAAGGGTCTCAGGCCTTATGTATTCTATGACATTGTTGACGGTCAGGAACTTCGTGGTAAGAATTCTGGTGCATTTTCCCTTTATAATGAGCATGAGGCTGAAGCTGCTGTTGAACTACTAAGATTTTTCAAAAAAAGGTAGTGTTACTTTTTCAACTTTAGGGAAAACATAAGTGTTTTGCTCTTTTATAACTATGCCTTAGTTAATTGTATTATTAATTTTGTTCTATGCATATGTTATGCAGTTACCCATCTGATTTTGATGCTAGAAGAATTGGCATCATAACTCCATACAAGTGTCAACTTTCACTTTTGCGTTCTCGTTTTTCTAGTGCATTTGGGTCTTCCATTATAGCTGATATGGAGTTCAACACTGTTGATGGTTTTCAGGGCCGGGAAGTTGATATATTGATATTTTCTACTGTTAGAGCAGCTGAGTCATATTCTCATGCAAATGGAATCAACTCTAGCAATATTGGTTTTGTTGCTGATGTGAGGCGGATGAATGTTGCTTTGACAAGAGCCAAACTCTCCCTTTGGGTTTTTGGTAATGCAAGGACCTTGCAGACAAACCATAATTGGGCTGCCTTAGTAAAAGATGCTAAAGAGCGAAACTTGGTTATCTCGGTTAAAAGGCCATATGAGTCCTTAAAAGCAGCTTTAAGGGATGATGGTACTCCTGAAAATTCTATTAGTCATTCAAGACAGTTGAAGCATGTTGAAAATGCTCGAGATCCTAGCAAGCCTAACAAAAGAGTTGAGCGGAAGATGCAGGCATCCTGTCACAGGAATACAGAACGTGTCAATTCTGCAGCTCAATGTAATAGGACAGATGCAGGGGCTGACAATAATTTTTTAGCCAATGAGGAAGTAATCCAAGATAGCAAAAGAAGAGCTAGAGATGAGAACAGAATGTCAAAGAATGTAAAATCTGCAGTTTCAAGAGAATATATTAGGGATAGTGAAAGGAAGTGCAATGGCAGAAGTGAGAAGAAACAAAATTCTGAGCATCCTCACAAGGGTAAGAAGAAAGATAAATGCATGAATTTAGAGAGTAATAGGAAATTGGAAATTTCATCTTCGTCTGCTGGAGGCAGTATTAAAGGGAGGGAGATTAATGATAGTAGGGCTCCTAATCAATTAGGTGCGTCTGAAGATTTGATCACAAAAAGGAAACAGCAACGTGAGGCTGTTGATGCTATTCTATTCTCATCTCTCATTTCTTCCAAGAAGTCAGAACCATCGGTGAAACCTGCCAAAAGGCCTCTTTCTCCTCCTTCAATTGTAAGTAGTGGTATCAGACCACCCAAGACAAGAAAAGGTAAACTTCTATAAATTATTTTCATATGAGCGTTGAAAAACCTGTTGAACCTTTTTGCTCTGCAGTGTAATTTTCATGTGTTGTATGGGTCTACAGATTTCTATGAAAATATGTAGCCCTAAACCAGGTAGAACTAAAAAAAAAAAAAAAAAAAAAAAACGAAGAAGAAGAAGATTCATGTAGCAATCCCAACAAGATTGGAATCAAGGCTATTGACTTTACCGTATTGATATATAGCATTGTAGTTCTGCATGCCAAAAAGTTCTTTATATAATTCTTCTTATTTTCTTGTTTGGATTTTGGTGCTTTATGGATGTGATGTTTATCATTTTTCGATGGTCCTAGCATAGCATCTCTCTGAGATTCTCCTTTGTGTGCAACTGAGGTGCAGTGTGCGTCTCTGCACAATTGTGCATGTGTACATGTACGGTATTATATTACAGTGTTTGTGTGTACATATGTGACAGTTTACATTGAAGGGATCTGGTTTGAAATACTGATCTGATCATGAACCAGAAGTTGGTAGTCAAATGTCTACTGGTTGCTGGTTCAACATTTCGTAATTTATACATGTAAAAGTTTACTTGCTGTTTTATTGATTGCTTGTGTTGTTACAAAAGCATGCGTGTCCACTAACATTATATTGAACTTCTTAGTGCATTATTTTTCATTTCTTAGATGGTTTATCACCTGTCCTTGTCAAAACTTACGGTGAATTTGTACTGAATAGGTGGGATCAGGGGATCTCTTTGTAATTAAATCATTCAGTTCCAAGTTTGGAACTCTTTTTGTCCCTAGTAATATACTTGACTGTGATGAATACAATGCAATGCCAGTTCACTTTCTTTAGCTTTCCCACCCCCCCAACTTTTGGCAGGTCCATCCATACCCTGAAGACGTGCACTGCAAGACTAGAGCCATCAGCACTGCAGCAAATATTTTTTCCATTTGTCGGGTACAAGGGGATATTATAAAAGAGAAATTCTTTGAGAACTGGGGACTATGAAGTTAGAGTCTGGTCTAAGATCTAAGTGAAGCTTTAAAATGATCTTGCGGCTAGATGAAAGCTGTAAGAAGATGGAGTGCCACTTCGGTTCATGATGTAATCAACTGCAACCCTTCATGTCTTGCATGATCAGAATGCCCAGGTAAATCATGAATAAATTTAGCTTCATTCTTTCTACTGGGAAATTGCATACCTTGGCTTGACCAATCATGGCAGATGAGTTTGGATTTTTTTTTTTTTTTTCAAAATTATCATTTATTGATGTGTTCATGTCCTCATGTTGGGTGCCTTGAGAACCTTGTATATGTTAGTCTTGTAAATGCTAGCAATTTTTGTTGATCCTAAGTCCTAATTGGAAAAGGACATAGCTCTAATAAAATTTCTCCCCAGCATTTTGCCTGTATTCTCAAATTGCATAACTTTCATGTATTTCATTTGTAAACATACAACGGAAGACACGTTTTTTGAAGTGCCCTCTTATTTTGAGAAGCTTCAAAATCCTTGTATAGAAAAAACAATTTCTTTTTGTTTGGTATTTGTTTAATGAGTTTACATATATGTAACTATAGTATTCTTTTTGTTTGGTATTTGTTTAATGAGTTTACATTTGTGTAACTATAGTATTAATTAATAAAATAAAATTGGTTTTCTGTAAATATTTGTACTTTTTATTTTCTAACATAAAAATGTTAACAAGACCATTATAAACAATTTGATAATGTAAGCATTATTTACCACAGGGAAAATTTGTAATCGGCAAAGAAATTTAATAAATTGATGACAGGTATATCAGCCTTTTTTTTTGGGAATAAGTTGTTGAAGTACTTATGACAACCTATTGTTATTAAATTTTCTAATCTATCGCTTATGGTTTCGGTTGCTAGCTACTACTATTAGGAGTAGAATAGCTCATGCATTCTTTCCAAAAAATAATTGAAGTAAACGCTTGTGCTTCTATTCCATTTAGAAATTTCTGAGGTTAACTTGATGCCTGCCTCATGCGGTAGAAGCTATGGATTTAGAATATTCAAAGCAAAGGCAGCATTTGAGCCAGTGAATATAAGGTGCTGGGCCGTGGCAAAATCGCAAACGACAATTAACGGATTTAGTAATTAGTACGTTTAAGGTGTAATAACTATCGGAGAGAGTATAATAATTGCTGTCCGGCAGGCTAGCGGTTTTGTCTTTACGTGTCAGTCATGTTTGTTTTTATTTTTTCCATTTAAAAAAAAATCATTGAAAAAGTAAATTTTATTTATAAATAAATAATTATTTAGTAATATAATAAAAAAAAATATGGTAAAATAGTTAATTTATTTTTTCATTTTTAAGTATAAGAGATATTTTTAAAATATATATTATAATTAATTATTTTTTTTAATAATTTATGATAAAATTATCATTATTTTAAAAATAATAATTTTTAATTATTAATAATTTTTTTCACAATAGATAGAATTATTTTTAAGCTGGCACAAGTACTCCGTGGGTAGCATGTTAATCTTCTAGTTTGTTATTTTTGGAAATGAAATCTTTTACTTTTCTAAGAAAAGGAAATAATGTGATAACATAATAATAATAATAATATAAAAGAGTGATAAAAGAATCAAATCTTACAAATTTCTTTTTGAAACAATCAAATCTTACAATTATTCACATACTATCTCAATCTCCATGATTGTAATCATAAGCTTCACCAACCCCACAAACTGATCTATGGATCATAACATGACACGAAGAGAGAGAGAGTGGTGTACAGTATTCTGTAATAACATGGAAGTCCGTGCTATGCAACATGCAAAATGGGGGTCTCAATAATAAAAATCTAAAATTATGGGGATGGGTAAAAAATTCTCCTATTTTATTAAGCTTATTATAGCACATGAAAGACCCTTGATTACAAAGTAATTAAAGGCGTAATTATTGATTCCAAGAGTTTGTAAAAACCAAAAAAGCATAGCATTGGTCATGTGCAATAATGTAAATGTTTGATTGAGTGAAGGATATATTTAATTATTTTAATTTGATTTTTCTTTTTTTTTTTTTAAAGCAAAGGAATTAAATATATATAAAGGTTTGAACGCTACATTATAAATATTTGATTATTAAGATTTTTTTCTAATATATAGTTTATTTGCAAATATGCAATTTAAATCTCATGTTTGTAGTAAGTGTAATAAGCGAAGATGGAGCCTTTAGAAATAGAGAACTAATCATTAGGGTTGCAAATTTTTTTTTATGTAATAAATGTTTGTTTATTATTAGGTCATAAATATTTGTGCCAAAGTAAATACACAGAACCACCGAAACATGACCATGTGATCTGTTGCAAATAATTCAACCAATTTGGAAATTCCCCCATCTCTACTAAAACCAATTTTATATGCAAATAATTCATGTCTTGAGTTATAATATATATATATTCTCCATTTTGAAATCATTTTACTATAATCTGACCTTTTTTTTTATTTTTATTCAATGAAAGGGGGACTCCGTTAAAATTTTATTTAAATTGAAATAAAATCTGTTACTATAGGATCGTCTTTTTTGATTTGCATATTCTTATATGAATATAAAATCGTTTCTTTTTATTTTTTTACTATTTTTATTTTCTGATGGGTCCATACAAAATTGTTGATTGATTTATTAATGACTAAATCATATCTTTGGAAATGGACATGATTGGTATATTGTGATTAGAGACGAGGTGTCATTATCCCCCTATATATATATATATATAACACACACAACACATATTGAAAGTCACAGAAAAAAGGCAGTAGCACACAGACTTCACAGCCCCCTTTACTAACATTATTTGCCGCAATCGCAATGTATTCATTGAACCATGAATTTAGATTCGGTGCACTGCCTTCTTCTTTACTTGGTTTCGTAACTCTTTTATTATTGCATTCAGTCAATTTCATTAGATGCAGAGCAGAGCTGCTTCTATGTTGTAAGGCCAAATTAATTTAACATCATAAACTCATTAATAGCTGGAAGAAGCATGGTTAATGCATGCTAAACGATATAAGAATGCGAGATTATTTGGTTTTCAAGTGGTCGGTTTTGATAAACGGGTTTAGTATCCGTGTGAAGAGGTCATGCATGGAATAAAGAGCCATTGAAACTGAAATCCTTTAATCAGCCAAGCAGTATGAAGACTTCACGACCCTCAAATCATTCGATTCCTATTTTTTATTTTATTTTATTTTAAAATTTGGTTTTTTCAATTGAATTTAAAAATTTTATAATTTTTCATAAATTACGATTTATCTAACATTGTTTGTTTGTAACCTAGTTGATAGTAAAATAAATATTAATGCGTATCAAAAAAAAAAAAAAAAAATTAATTTAGTTTGATCCAATTAAGTGTACGATTTGTCCATTTGCTTTGACCATTGACTAAATAAAATAAGTAATTGGTTCCATCAAATTAATTTTATTTACATGTTGCTGCGTCTTAATAATAATGAATTGAGACACATATTCTATTACTATATATTGCGTAATTACAAGAAGGGTAAAGATCGCTTAAGATCCATTCAGGTTCCGAAAATAAACTTTTTTAATATTATGTGATCACATGAGGATATAATTTTAATGCTATTCAGTGTTATCTTTCATTAATTCTAATGCTATATATTAATTTATGCAATTTGCTAAAAGTATTTTAATTTGACCTCAATATAATACACTACATCTAAGAGTAATTAATTAACATCATCACAATTACAATCCCCTTTGGCCTATGCAGTCAATACTAAATAAATAATTAGGGCTATAAAATAAGATGTCAAGTTGTGGGCTTTTAATTAATAGTTAATACTATAAAAATATATGTATCCTGCATAAAATAATGAGCAATCCACATGAAATTTGTACAGCGCCATCTTCAACGATATCTTCAAAGCATTTTTAAATTAAACAAGGCAGCGATAATAATAATAATAATAAACCAATCCAGGGAGTTTAGTGGTTTTGACTGTTACTGTTGTGAGGCAGTTGCATCAGAGAGATAGTTAACTTGGAGCAAATTATACAGATTATCTATTTAAAAATGGAACCCAAATTATTAATTGGCAAAAGAGAAAAAAAAAAAAAAATGATGAAAAGTCAGTCTCTGAAAGAGAGAGAGAATAGCAAAATATGGAAACTAATGATCATCTATTTATGGATTAAATAATAGATAGGTTTTGATTCTTGCGTTTATATAAATGTATATAGCTTGGCAGTTGCACCAGCAACCGACGTACCCACCCTAACTTCAATGATTTACAATAATTATAAATATTTATGTGATCACATGGTCATGGGGAATTAGTTTAATTAATTAATCAATTCCAGTACTAAATCAGTACTATTCCAACTTCTTTAAATCTCACTCTCACCCACTATTGTGTGATTCATTACAAGGCTATAGTGATCAAAATACTTTCCATATATGAAATGGATTCAAAGAAGTCTAACAAGATCACTGACATTGTTAGGCTTCAACAGATCCTCAAGAAGTGGAAAAAAGCAGCAAATGCACCAAAGAACAGTAGCAGCAACTCCTCCTCCACTACCACCAGCACCATCAAGTTCATAAAGAGAACACTTTCTTTTTCTGATGTTTCCGCTGCAACTCCATCCAATAATCACGATGTTGTCCCGAAAGGATCTCTTGCTGTTTGTGTTGGGAAAGAGTTGAAGAGATATGTGATTCCAACCGAATATTTGGGTCACCAAGCTTTTGGGATGCTATTGCGAGAAGCAGAAGAGGAGTTTGGGTTTCAACAAGAGGGTGTGTTAAAGATTCCATGTGAGGTGTCTTTATTTGAAAAGATCTTGAAACTCGTTCAAGACAAGAGAGATCATGTCTGCTGCAATAATTTACATGATCATGAGTTATTATTAGGGCTTAATAGTAGTAGTAATAATAATAATAATGTAGAGAAGGAGATAATGATGAGTAATTGTTGGTCATCACCTGATAGTGACCACCTAACTGTAACGCCCTCTCATCATCCTCAACTCTGTAGGTAAAGTCCTTTTTCTTTTCTTTTACTGCTTCTGCAAGGAAACCCACATTTTTATTAACTGTTTTAGTTTTTTTACCCTTCTTTGAGGAGGTTGGTGCATATGCCATGTTCACTTTTTTTTTTTTTTTGCTTGATAATGAGAAGGTCTTCAGTTCACACTGAGATCAGAAGAGGATTTCTCTACAATTCAATAATACTGGTAGAAGATTAATTATGTCTTTTATTTATTTATTTTTTTGAGAAAAAATAAATAAATAAAAGACATAATTATTAGCTGCTACTACTAGTTGGACATCTATTAATAATACAATTGATGGATCCAATTGATCATGTTGTACTGTATCTACCATCAGATTAGTATACCACAATTATCTTCTAATTAGAGTTTTCATTTCTTAAAATATATTTTTCACTTAATAAAAGAACAACTAATTATTTTATATGATATTAATTAGATAATTTTGGTTTGTTAGATCTGATTCCATCCAGTATACGTACATATAGTATATAAATGAATATTAAAGATTAATAAATAATAATAATTAAAAGAGACACTTGCACGCCCAAACTGTAGCCGTAGGAGCTTAATATTATGGATATGCATCAATCATTCCAAAGTGGTGATCAAACTGGCAATGGCAGCTCTATTAATGTTTTACCAATATTTTTAAGTATGGCTATATAATGCCATTAATGTCATTTCGCATGCATATATATTGTGTGTGACATACATATATACATGCATGCAGAATGAATGAATGAAATAAAAAATTTTGTCATGTAATTTGAAAAAAATAGAACGAAAGCCTGACTGATACACCTTATTAATTTTGTATTAAACTAATTAAATTTGAAATCAGAAATCAATCCATATACATACACCTACCTTGAAAAAATTTAGGATAGGGCATTAAGGCCATAATCACCATCGTCTTCCAACCTACCATATAAGACATTCTGACCCATGCATGCCATGCTACTCATTAATGATCATACGTACTTATATTGTATAGCGATACATTATTAAACATATGGCATATATACCTTGGTTAATTACTTGAAATTAAAATCTATATATTTGTTATTATAATTATTATTATTCTTGGACATTCTCAAGCACCTAAACAATATCTCCTCAAAGTCTTCTTCTTCAATGGGGATATGAAGGCCACCTTCTTGCTCAAATCCAAATTCCTCAGCTGCTCTATCCATTAAAACTCTAAATTCAGGCATTGACAAATAGGTCATGGGGATGACGAACCTCTGTTTTTCTGCTCCTACATACACTGCCAAGAACCCTTTTGGAACTCCCGAATCACTACTCAGCAATGGTTCTCCTTCCTCAACATCCCAATAATATCCCTTAACTTTTTTTCTTCCTTTACAATATTTTGGATTCCTCCTCCATATGGCTTTTGGCCGGTTGGCTTCAGGGTTTACTGCAAAATGCATCCCCTTCATACTTCTTATATATCCAAGACAATGAAGACAACAAAATCAAATTAATATGATGTGCCGCAAATTAAGAGAAGTGCTTTATATAATAATAATAATAACAGTAACAATAAATATTATTCACATATACATACTGTATTGTGATGTGAATAATATTATAAGTTTTGTATGTGATGGTAAGTGATCAAGAAGATGATCATCATATTAAAACAGTGTTAATTAATGTGAAACTGGAAACTGGATTGAATTGTCAAGGAAATAGAGCAGCACCATTTCCTTGACAATGGTCAATGGCAGTCACATTTCTTGATTTGGTTTGCGTAAAACCTTTTTTTTCAAAATAAATAAAAATACTAATACTCATACACTTGACAAAACAAGCTTGATCATAGCTATAAACGGCTTTAATTGAGATTAAAGACAATTAAAGTCAGGGAGAGATTAATTAGAGAGAGAACACGTAATTTCCACCATTGGCTTAGGTCAAGGAATGCGGATGTTCCCTTCCCCGGTGGTGCCCGCGACTTTCTAGGTGAGATTATTAATATATATAGCACTCAGCTAGAAATCAAAGGAGAAATAATAACCGCCTACTTCGTAGACTCTAATCCCTTTTCCTATAATTTCTTTCTTTGTGATCATTTGAACTTAATTACATAACTCGGCGAACTTCCGATAGTCCAACACCACCAATACTCTTAAGGAAAAAATTCGGTACTTATAAACATGAATCTTATAATTCCAATAATATGCAATATGAAAAGATTCTGAGAAAAGGAAATTGAACTCATATTTTTGTGTCGTTTTGTCTAATAAATTCTTGGTCATATCAATTGAACTATTCAACCTCTTTGCACAGGCAAGAAGTTTTCATACGTTTAAACCAAGAAGCGCATTGCCCACGATTAATTTGGACTTTGGATCCAGTCTGCTTATTGCCTTTTTCTCCTTTCCATTGATGGGAACAACGTGAAACTACAAATGATGCTTTTATATCAGCAAATACGCAGGCAGTAAAGTTATCATTTTCTTGCATAACGATCCACAAGTGCCTTGGCCTTCTCTGGTGCAAAAAACCGAGCCTGCACACAATCACAGATGGTCTTAGGCTCTTAGTCAACGTTATTTCAAAAGTACGCACAAGTATACATTTTGAAAAATGTTGTGCATCAAGTTTCAATAAATGCAATTACATATGAAAGAAATAGCTATACAACTATTTCATAAGCTTACAATGTTACCAATGTCCGATGGCATATGCTCAAATTGTTTTGCTATATCAGTTTACCTGAAACTTGGAGGGATATATATATATATATATATATATGCCTGAGGCTGTATGAGTGTTTGTGCACATATGAAGCAACGCAAGTAGATACTCACTTGTATAAACATCCTTTCTGCATCCCCGACATTACCATTTTCTTTCAATATAATTCCCTGCAGAAGCATCAGAAAAATAACATTTACATGAAAGCATTCATCATGACTTGGGACGAGATATAAAGCATCTCCATGTCTCTTTCCCCCACCCCACTCGGCCCCACCCCACCCAACCCCCAAAGAGAAAACAAAAGCTACCCACTGCTTAGTATATTCTGTTGTCTCTTGGGGGAAGAGTATGAAGATGTTTATAGGCTGCAAAGCACACATACATAATTTTTTTTTTTTTTGGTCAAAGGCAAAGCACACATACTAGTCAGTTAATTTGTAGAGATCTCCAGGAGCTGAGAATTATATTTATATGCATGACTGTATTTAGTCCCAGCTACAATAGTCTGGACATGCTGAGAAACAAAACTTCTAGTTATTAGATCTCCATTATATTATCTGCATATCACAGTAATTGGTTTCCTACAAGTGTCCAAATGTTATGGGTTTTTTGGTATATGTGGGAGATTTGGGTCAATATATTTCCCAATTATCATATTCCATTAGTGCAGATAGCTAGTTGTACATTAAAATAACATGTACACATATTCAAGTTATCTGGAGCTTTTTTCTTTCAAATCCACCATTTTCCAGCCCATACCAATTATCAATTAGTTAATTATATGCATTGGTCCCCAACCTAACTGAAACTATAATTATTAAATGGGAGGGAAAATCTAACCTTTGCTAGGTAACCTCGAAAGTCGTTAGGGTGACTAGAGATGAGCTGATCATAAACAGATACAGCATCACTCACATGTCCCCAATCTGAATACGCCTTTCCAAGAAGCAAGTCAACCTGAAAATTCTTTTCAAGTGAAAATGATGCAAAGAAAAATATTTTTGACAGAAATATTACAAAGAAGGCAACTCACTTGAATAGGGTCCACCATCTCTGTATCAGCTTTAACATCAACACTAGATTTTTCAGAATTCAGCCGTTCACGGGTAGCAAGAAGGACCTGAACAGCCTTCATAAGAGAAAAAGAAAAAGGGTTACAAATCATATAGGATATTAATCTTTACAATCCACTAACATAAGACTGGAGGGTTAGAGCTCCCATGAAAACCCGCCTAAGAGCAGGAAACCTATGAAATGCAAGTTTCTATAGCTTTACAACATAAGAGAAACTGCAAGCAAGCCATGTACATAAAGGACTTGCATACACATAGAAATCACCTCAATTTCTGGCTCCTTAGCACATCCATCAACTAAGAAGGCAGTTGTTCTGCCTATACATTGCAAAGTGATCCTATAATGTCAAGAAACTGAGATTGGTAATGATTCAAAGCAACCAAAGTTGGCCCCATAGATCCAACATCTGGGACAAGTTCATGTTGCAGCACGAGAAATTCCAGGCAAAGCCATCTTATACATTCAATAATATATACTTAAAATTTACATAAAGATACATGAAAGTGCATCAGGTTTTAATTTTCTTTTTTAACATAATCCATTGGAGTGTATTAGTAGCAGATTTCAAATACTGCAGCATCTAGAGAACAACCAAAGACACAAGCAAATCCATTCAGAATCCCATCTACGAGCCTGATGCCATACCTCATCTGGTTTCTTAGCAGCAAGCAAAGCATTGATAAGACCACGAAGAACTTCAAAATTGACATTTTTAGATACCTATCATGTAATAATGAGAAAGCATGAGTGAACATGGTACAACAAAGACAGGTAAACATCAAGAAAGAAAAGTGCATTATAATGTTCCAACATTAAGTTGTTATACTCCTGTACGTTGCCATTTGGTCTACACATTGTACACTCATCAGTTTACAAATACATAGGGGGTAGAACTTCTAACTTATGAATTCATGGCAGTGCATCCATGTGATACACAGAACGAGAATAGTATATTATGTAGATACTATGTAGGCATAGGAGATTGGAGTTGCACTATGTAGTGAAGAAAAAGAGTGATGCAGCTGAAGCGGCCTATGTTTCAGGAGTCATCCATTCAAATAAGCAGTTATGTTAGTACCCTGAATTTTCAGGAATTATAAATATAAATGGATATTGTTACCAGTTTTTTATTATCTTGTTATCAATTCACTACAATATAATACAATCAGCGTAATCAGTCAAGCTTTCCTCACCCACCCAGACTCACACTCACTTGTGAGCCTGCCAGTGCCCAGCCATATTCACAAGATAAGTTAAATGACACATTTAGAGATATTATTTATACTTTATATTCTGCTAACATCTTCACATCATTTCTACTGTAGAGAATTAACAATCTGAAACTGCTATCAGTAGAAGGTAATGTGTCACAAGCCTCTATGAACACTGACCGTCGAAGAACTCCTGTATGCATCAGCACTTCCCTCATAATCTTTGAGTTCATATTTAACTTCTCCAAGCAATCGGAAAACATCAGGGTCAGTGGGTTTGTCCTGCAAGATTCAATTGAAATGAATGAATCAGTTAACTTTCTAAAGAACAAAAGTTGAGCAAAATGAGGCATGTGCCACATAAAATGTTAGAGACTGTAAACCTTTGCCAAGTCTTGAAGCAAAGAGGCAGCCCGAGGATACTCTCCCAATTCTGCTAAGGTTACTGAAGCTCCCTGCAAGACCTCTTGAATGAATTTCAAGTGTCTAAGCACCAAAGAACAGAGAACAAACAAGAGAACTGTTTCTGTTCGTCTTGTTTATTTGTATATAAAATAGGGAATTTGACAGAAGGGGCAGACAACAATAAGATGTGTCAAATCAACCATATATAAGAAACAAGGACGCTAAGTAATTGCTAAGAGTAATTTAATTCAATGACGGGCAATAATGCTCAAACACACATAACCATGCACACACATACACATATGAGAACTATTATTATTGCTTTATGACTCACTTCAAGTGCAACAGGATCTTTAGGAGAGACAGCCAATGTTGCTTCATATTGTTTCAACTGAGTCTGAAAAAAGAAAGAAAGTAAAGGCGTTAAAAAATCCCAGACATCCTACAGAAACACAAGGCAGAGACAATAATACAACTGGTTGACAACAAACAAACAATCAATGTGGTTAGCAGATGGACCACCGCTGGGTTGGCATGGATTAGCAAAATTGTAGAAAATCTCGTCTCCTAGTAGAAAATGTTATGTGCATATAATCTAATCCTCCTTTCATTGATAAAAATAAATTTCTGCATACAAGAAATCAGCAAAGGAAACTCAAAAATAAATAAACTAGATAAAATAACTTTCATTACTAGTGTTACTTGTACAAACCAGAGAAGGGATGTGATGTATTAGGGGAAAAAGGTAATATATGAAAGTAATGGCAAAGCAGAACTTCTATCAGCATCTGCCAAATAGATTCTATTTAAATATTTTCCATCAATAATCCATCTGAAGCTTTCCACCAATACCTGAAGGATAGCTTTCTCTTCTTTTGATAACTTTTTCTCAACTACTGCAGCTTCTTCAGGGGGACTATCACTGATATGCAAAAAGGTGAAAACATGTTTTACAGAAAAGAACTACCAAATTATTATCATACAAAGAAAACATTACGACAGAACTCATAAATCAAGCAATCTTGGCCAGAAAAACACAAAAAGAATGAAATATTATGAAGAGGCACAGAGAAGGAAAATTTTTTAAGCACTATAACATACCTTCCAAATGGAAGAAAGTCTCCAAGAGCAAAAACCAGACCGAAGACCAGAACAGCTACTCCTAGTCCAATCTATTCTATATCATAGGTTTGAATTAGTGATACATTGTAGATGAAGAAGAAGCTGTATATGCATTTGTGCAGAAATGCACAGAAAATGACATGCGCCTTTACCTTAGTGCCAAGTCCAATTGTCTTCTTATCAGATTCAACTGGTGCATCATAGTCAATTGGCCCAAATTCTTTAATTTCATCTGCCTTTTTTTGTTCAAGTGCTGACCTGAGTAGTTACAGAAGGAGTGATCCTCAGGGAAAAGAACTGCAAAAATTATGAAAGCAAGCAAACCTCACCAATCAACTGTTGTCAGTTAATTGAAAAAAAAAAAAAAAAAGTAACTTGAAGTGCTCAAGAATATGGAATGCTTTGAAATGCACCTTCTAACTGCTTCCAACCGTTCCTCAAACTCAATGTCCATGGATTTAGGCTTTCCATCAAAACGAGAAGTAAAACCAGGTGCCTCTACAAGGAAAATTCATGTAATAAAAAAAAAGTGACAATTCTTAAAGAAATATAAGAGCTCCTACTACATCAAATAGAAAATTTAGAAGTGGAATTGAGACCTAACCGTTCAATTTCAATGCACGATGTTCTAAAGATTACCCATCTATTTTCAATTCCACATGATACACAATTCATTACCCCTCCAAGTCTAATCAGGACGGTGATCAATGAAATGAAACATTTGTTTGTTTGAAAAAAGAAGAAAAGTAGATACTTACGAGTAGGGAAAGGGCCGAATTGTTTAGTGGTGGATTTCCTGCACCATGAAAGAATAGTGATATAATGACTAACAAAAGCAGGAAAACAATTCCAATTGAATTGCCAAAGGCCATACCTTTGTTGCTCCTCCCTTGAGGTAGTAACCTTCTTCGTCTGAGTATTTGAAAATCATAATCAAGCAGTGACTGACTGCCGCGAACATGCAGAATAATATCAGGTAAAAAAGAATACCTTATTGTTGCTGGGGTCGTTTTTGGCGCCAAATCCACGCCTTGGCTTGGAGTCAGAGCATTCAACTCCAAATCTGATAAAGCTACTGCTTGTTATAGATGCCATCCACATTTGCTTCAAAGTTTTGATCTTTTTTTTATTTTTTTCCCAGTGTTTGATTCAATTGTTCAACGTTACAAAAAGAGGGATAAGGTTCACGCTTTATCGTTTAGTTAGTGCTGGATGAGTAAAGGGTCCTGGCCTCCTGGGTCGGTCTCTCAGGATCCAAATAATTACCAACAGACCTCAAAATTCTAATATTCTTCCCTAATTATTTGTTGATATTTTGCTTCAAAGTTTTGATTTTTTTTTTCCTAAATTTTGATTAAATTTCTCTTTTTAAAATATATCTGTTCAAAATTTGGACATATATATTAACAAATCTATAAAATAAAAATATTAGAATTTTTTTTTGTTTTAATATGAAAAAAATAATTAATGTAAATATTTAATAGAAAAATAAAAGGAGTAAAGTTGAAAAAAAAAATCTTTTTTAAAATACTAAAACCATAACAAATATATATATATATATATATATATATATATATGCTCTATCCATTCTGAAAAAAGTGGTCATTTAGCAACCCAATAAAAAAAAAAGATAAAATAGCTAATTTATCATTTTATTTTCTTAAGTATGAGAAATGTTTTCTTAATTTATACTGTAATTAATACGGATTTTTTTGACAATTTATGATAAAATTATTATTACCTTAAAATATATATATATATAAATATATATATATATATATAACTCATAATAAATATTTTGAAAAGAATGAAGTAATTCTAAACCTAATTGTGCTCATGGAAATAGCCGATCAGTATTTATTTTGAAATGCAAGATTGGTTGACACAAAATAAATTTAATTGGTCAATGATATCACCAAATGAAAATTAAAAAAAGAATAATTAAGATGGACGAAAATCAAATATAGCAAAGAGTGTTGACATATGGATAGACTTCCTCCCACGACTACCATAATCCCAAATTCTTGTCCACGCACTTCACTTGGCATGAAAAACTGGATCTTCCAAGCTGCATAAAGTCTCTCCCATGCAGGAATATGCAGCACCATGGAAGACTCGTCTTCTTCATCTCCTCCTTGACCTTGCTGTTTTTGATCAATTACTCGCAGCACACAGAACATGTGACGATGAATATGCTTGCACATTATCCCTTGCCAGTTACCATTGAAGGGAATTGAAATGCTATTCTTCCAAGATCAACTCTATACTTCACAAACAAACCTTATAATTAATGCTCACTCTCCGTCTCCATCACATCAAGGCTTGTACTAGGAATGTCATCCACCTCAATTAGATATAGACGTGGTTCCACCACTTGCGCACACACTTAGATCTTAACAAAGACTTTTAAGGGTAGCCGAACATGTATATCAATCACTTCAAAATCATTGATGCTTGTCTTTTCCTAGAAAAGAAGGCCTGATTATTCATCTAATGCTTCTGCATTAACTACCTCTGTGAATACGAGTGCTTATGTAAATAAACGAGGTTGCTACTTGCATGAACTACAAATGAATGCAATTCTTCAGATTCTATGTAAACAACGCAAGAGATTGATGCTTTTTGTCGTTGTCCTCGACGACTTAACGTGGAGGAGACTAGTCTTTTGGTTCTATAAACAATCTTGCCGGTTATTTCAGGGTAACTACCAGAAATTTCCTAAGCAGACTATTATACGCCTTAACGGCATCAAAAACAAAAGAAATGTATGTTCTTCATTGGCTTGAAATAACCTAGCCCCTCAATGAAGCATATGGCAATATGCAATGGAATATTTCTGTTGGCTAATTCAAACGAATCAAGCAAAGCACAAACGGACCCAAATGATCTAGTAGGAACAAAACTGGCAAATCTGCATCAACCCCAACTTATTTCACTCGTATTCACCAAACAACTTACAGAATTTCAGATGAAGTTCAAATCTTTGTTCACAACATTTAAAAAACAAAAAATGGGGCCTATGAGGAATCCCATATAAATAAATATATAATTTTTTTATTCTTCAACTTCACCCTCGTGAATTCAAATATCAACGCAAAGAAATTTCCCATTTGGCAAAGATTCGACTCACATTCAACAATTGTGCATGTTAGTCACCCAAAGTTAGTAAAATCGAATTTGATTGTTCCCAACATGTGCAATTCTGAAAAAGAAAATTCTATATCCTAGGCAAAGCATTCTCACCATCATAATTTACAAACTAATACTTTAAACGCGTCTCAAAATAAGCATCAAGAAAAATTCAGAATCACCTGATTCCAAATTTCTCTCAGAAAAAGAGAAGGCCATAAAGTAGCATATCATATTATTCAAATCAAAGATTCAAGAAGAATGAGGAGGTTTAGTGACACTCCTAACAGCACCCCATATCTGGCCAAAACCCCCAAGAACTTGAGGCCAAAGACTTTCAATCCCTCTCAAAGCAGCCCCAGAAGCAACCCCAATAGCGAAAGTCTCAACATACCCAGGCTTTGAATCGAGCTTCATATCAAGGACAGCAACTCTGTTGTTAACCACATCAACCTTTCTTGATGTCTCAGCCATGAACTTGTCCTTCTTGTTCTTATTGTTAGCAGAAATAACCCTAAACAGCACATTCTGGAGATCTTCAATGACCTTGACGGACGCTTCTTGAGAATCTAGTCCTTGAGATTGGTAGTGGGATATGAGTTCTTGTGGGGTTGGGGGCTTCTTCTTTGTGGGTTTGTTGCTGCTGTTGTCCTTTGATGGGGTAGCATTTGGGATTGACGGTTGTTCCATTTGAGGTCTAACGCAAACAAAGAGCGGAGTGTGGGTTTTTGTAGGCTTTGAGAATTAAGAATATGCAGGAATACCCTAAATGGCTAATTCTGGCATCCTGCTAATCTATATTTTTTTCTTATTTCTTTTTTCTTCTTTTGGAGAGGGTCAGATAAGGAGAAAAGAGTAGGGTTTGTGTTTGATATGGGGCGTTTGGGCCTTTGCATATCTTGGGCTTGTACCCAAAATCCATAAACATACATCAATCATCCAAATGTTTTCTGGTCGGTTGTCAGGGTTTAATCTAGCATGGGAGAAAGAATATCGCAATATATCATTTTAGAAATCGATTCCCTAGAGGCTCTTATGCTTATTCAATCTAATGTTTCTTCTCTACATGTTCATCGTAATCTGATTGTTGATATTAAAAATCAGTGAGCCGTGATTGGAGCCGGAGTACATCAAGAGGATTCTTTGCTTGAATGGGGTTCTCCTCCGGTTAATTTGCTCATATAACTTCAACTATCTGAAAAATTATGAAAATAATAATAATAACCATCCTAAAAATAAATTCCTTGGTTTTAAATTCAGAAAAGTACAAGTAGCATAAACCGCTGAAGACGAAAATTTTTACTTTTATTATAAAAAAATGTGCCTGCGATTTACATGCATAAAACAAAATTATCATTTTCCGTCACTCGAACTTGACATTGCAAATTGACTCGTTTCCGGTTGACAGCTCGTCCGAACATACCATTAGCGAAATTACAAACAAGCAAATTCCATTAGCTACTGGCTCCTACAAGGAATTATCATAATTTACAAGTCTTATCAATTTCTTCTAGTTAATGAGCCTATTAAGTTTTGAAACTTTTCAGTAGACACGACAGTAAAAATGGTTCGGCTATTTATTTTCCGTGGAGACGAGATTAATCCTGCTTGCTACAGATCAAGGCAATTATCGATCGAACAAAAAAAAATGAGGAGAGTAAATTAAACAAGGAAACCCCTTCTGCACATTCTATCAGTTGCGTCAACAATGGTCGCATGTAAGTACACTAGTCAAAAATAAATCGCATATAAACTGAGCAGTCGTCTACTAACTTCTCTTATTTGGCTTCAAAACAGGCAAATTCAGTATCATTAGCAGTCGGGCACCCTTGATGTACATCAAATACCTATCTGTTTATCTGCATTCTGCAAATTAAAAATTCTAGAAGTCGGAAAATTATGGGTGCTGTATACTCTCATTGAACCGCAGTAGATATAAACAACTCTTCACAGAAAGACAGGAGCCATGACCAGCGTGATTGTTGCCAACATTTTTATCAGGACATGAAGTGAAGGTCCAGCTGTATCTTTGAATGGGTCTCCTACCCTGCACACACCACCACAATATTCAGAAATTAATCAACAATGAGACAAACTATTAACTAACTTGCCACTTTCAAAAGTGACTGAAAATGGCAAATACGATATAGTACAAATTACTATTTTGAGAGCTTGCTTCACAATGTTAAATTAGATGATTAGGTTAAAAGGAGTACTGCAGAAATCCTGTAGATTCCCCCTACTTTTAAACAAAAGAACATCATTTGAGAAGACAGAAATACAGTAACTAATTAGATATAGAACATCTGACAATATTATAAAAAGAAAGAATTCATCTGACACGTATGAGGGTCTCTACTTGGCAGCTTTTTCTTCATTAACTGATCACACAACTCATGCATAGGAGCAGGAAGGAAAGGCTTCAGGTCCCCAATCACTCTAGTCCTTTGTCAAAACCAGACTAAAGAATCATCCATTTCACCTAGAGGCAGAGGCTCTCCTAACTCTAAATCCTTTTTCTAATCTCATAATTCTATTAGTGCCAGTACAATTACTTCCAGAGTGCTCAAGCCTTCAAGGACCAAAAGGAGTACTGCAAATGTTAAAACACCACAAGATAATGACAATACTTACGTATCTCCAGTAACTGCTGCTTTATGGCAATCACTCCCCTTGCCTCCAAGAGCTCCTGTCTCAATATATTTCTTTGCATTATCCCATGCACCACCTGCGGTGTTTAGGAAAAGAGCCATAAGAATGCCAGAAACTGTTCCAAACATCAGCATGGCAGCCACAACTTTAGCCCCAAGTAGAGGATGTCCTGTATAATAACCCAAAATCCGGAAAAGAAAACCTGCAAGCAATAGAGAGAAAATTCACCAAATGCTCACATAGGCATGAGAAGGACAATATATGCAAGGAACAAAGGATGAAAAAATGAACATAAATAAGTTCCTCAAGTTGCAAGTTATGCATAAACAGAATTGGCAGGCAAGATCATACACAAAAAATAACTGGCAGTGATAGAACAATAGAATAGGCTTGAGAAAAGGATCAAATGTCACAATGAGATTATAATCCCTGTACTATCTGCGGAAATAAATTATTTTAAAAAAAAGAAAGGTTTTCCATGCATTGTTGCATTAAACTTAACTGATTTTTCCATGCATTGTTGCATGAAACTTGACTGATTCATACATACAATTTACTTTACATGATGAAGAAACTATTATTCCCTGTGTTAAAATATAGGCCACTTAAACTTTCCACAGCTTTTCAATAATTATTTCCCAATAATAATAGTAATTAGAAGGCAAATAAACTAGGTAACGATAGAAGAAAAATTGAAGGATTAAACAGAAAAAAATGAAATTAAAAGCACATGATTGACCCACCAACCACTATAGGTGATATAATAGCCAAAGCACCAGGTTTTATCATCTCCCTCAACGATGCAGATGCCACAATTGCAACACAGCGACCATAATCTGGTTTCTCCTTGTAGTCCTGACAGTATTTCAAAAAAGTGCATTGACCCAGAGCATCAGTGCGAAAAGAAAACACCATCGGAACAGGGCAAATTCTACAGGACACCTGGTGTCCAAGAAAATAGCGCACCCACCCCACCTCTCAGTCATTTGTGGAGTTCACATGATTGTGGAATGAGAGCACACTATTTTCAATTTCATTGGGAATATTGAATAATTCCTCTAGCAACAGATACTCACCATGATACCTGGCCGCTCGATAAACTGCCTTCTTACTTCATTAACAACCTCCTGAGCAGTTCGGCCAACTGCTGAGCAGGCCCAGGCACTGAATAAGAAAATAAGCATTGAACCCAACAATCCACCAATAAAAACTTCTGGGATGGCTATGTCAACCTGGAAATGAATTGAAAATGTGAAAGTAAGATGAAAGTGTGCTGAAGCATTGAGAACAAGAAATAATTAGGTGAAGGACAATGAAATTTACCTGCTTGAAAGGTTCATGGGCAAATGTAGCGACCTCATCCATATAAGCACTAAAAAGAAGGAAAGATGCGAGTGCAGCAGATCCAATGGCAAACCCTTTAGTTGTAGCTTTTGTGGTGTTTCCAACCGCATCAAGAACATCAGTAATCTCCCGAACACTTTCTGGCTGTATGGATACATTTATAGAACATAAATCAAATAAAAATGAGGATGACCTACTTGCTTACAAAGAAAATGACAACGAATTATTACCTGCTGACTCATCTCCACAATTCCACCAGCATTGTCAGCAATAGGGCCAAACATATCCATCGTAAGAACATAGGCAGCAGTGCTGAGCATTCCCATTGTTGCCACTGCTGTACCAAACAACCCACCCGTTGGCTTTCCAGCTTCATCCATCAGACCTGAGGTCTGCCCCAGCCAATAAGCCGAAACAATAGATATACTGATAACAAGAACAGGAAGGGCCGTTGCTTCCAGGCCCAAACTCACGCCAGCAATTATGTTAGTCCCATGACCAGTGGAGCTAGCAAGAGCTAATGTGCGTACGGGCTCATGCTTGTAGTCAGTATAGTATTTTGTGATCCAGACAAAAACATATGCTGTGATGATACCAACCAATCCACACAAGGCGAAGCTAAACCATGCTGAAGGTGCTTGTTCTGTATGAAGCATCCAACGGGTAGACTGCAAAATAATACGCACAATACAAGCAAAAACATATGTTAGTACCAAACCAAATCAAAAACAGAAAAGTCCAGGCTTTTCATACTTGATCAAGTTTGGACAAAAGGCTCAACAATAATACTGTTAAAAGAAAGAATAATTACAAATAAAAAAACAAAACTGCAAAAGCAGTTATGAGTTGAAGAGAACATGCAGATGTTTCAATTCTAGAAGACCCTACCGCACCAAATGTGAGAACTGCCAAAACTATTGTAACAGAGTATCCTTTCTGAAGGATTGCCATTGGATCTTCCACAGGAGACTTCACACTAGAATCACGAGTACTCCTAATTGAAAGTATTCCAATTGAAGATATAACCAGGTCAAAAGAATGAATTACAAGAGGAAACAAGATGAAGCCAGAAGGATCTGCAAGAAAAGGACAAAAGTGAACCCACTAAAGAAGACAAATGGTCTTGTTGGGACAAAAATGCAACCGATTTAGGGGTAGGTAAAAGCATCACAAATTGCAGATAATTGAGCATGTCAATTACAGAAAAGGCTTTGTTACACGCTGCTGCTCCTAGTTCATTACAATACTGACATAAAAAATGATAAGCTGACCATATGACAACTCTCAAGAGTCATTTAATCATAGCAAGCACCATGTAAGGGATGTTATGCTCTTCCAAATTGCCATCAGCCTGATGGAAAGATGGCACAATAATAAGTATAAATACTTGCCCTCAATTTTACAACGTTGAGCCATTGTTCCCCCCAGTATCATAGCACTGATTATTTCAGCAGCAATACTTTCAAAAAGATCAGCACCTCGAGCAGCACAATCACCCACATTGTCTCCAACCTTTTTAATGTAAGAATTAGTTAGTTCAATATTGAAAATAAACAATATATATATATATATATATATATATATATATATATATATATATATATATAATTTCTTTAAACCATAAATTTTCAACTGCGATAAATGCACCATTAGTACAAGTCCACCAAATCAGTAACAAAAGAGGGATAAATACCAAATCTGCAATCACTGCAGGATTTCTGGGATCATCTTCAGGTATTCCCTGTTCTACTTTCCCAACTAGGTCCGCCCCAACATCAGCTGCTTTTGTGTATATTCCACCACCCAACTGAGCAAACAGGGCAACAAAGGAAGCTCCAAAGCCATATCCCACAAGGAGAAGAGGCACTGGAAGAGAAAAACATGAAAAGCAGCCAAATTATCAGATGCAACTAACAAAACAAAAGGTTAAAAATGCTGAAAACATCCATCCAAGATGGTCAAAATATAAAAAACGTGCACAGTTACAAAAAAGGGAAGCTGTAACATACAATCAGTAACCTTCATTGAACCTGGAGTATCCACTCCCAACCAAACATAAAATGCAGCGTAAAGGATCGCTATACCAATTACAGCCATACCAACAACCACCATGGCAGAGAAACCACCAGCACGTACAGCAATCTGCACATTATATTTTCAAGTTAAAAAACAAATTCTCCAACTGTTAAGAAATCAATGGACCATATAAGGGACAACCTGCAATGCCTCTCTAGCTGACCGTCTTGCAGCACTAGAAACTCTAACATTTGCACGAACAGACACCCACATCCCAACATAACCTGCTATACCTGAACATAAAGCCCCCAAAAGAAATGCAGCAACAGTGATATATGCAGATGTCGACCTGCATGAACAAAATAAAAAATAATTGCCATCACAAACTAAAGCATGTGTTTTATACCACTGCAAATTTTGACGTAAGTAATCACCTCCCAAGGCCAGAGGATTCTTGATGAGGAGTTGTGCTGCGGAACAAATATATGCAGAGTATCACCAGGGCTAGCAACATTGCCATTTTTGAGATAGTCCCATATTGGGTCCTGAAGAAACCTTCAGCTCCATCACGGATTGCATCTGATATCTAGAAAGTAAGATGAGAAGCTCAGTTGCTCCCCCTAGTTTATTCATTTTCTTGTAGGCTAAGAACCATTTACAAAATGGGGTATGGCTCAAATATCATAAGGAGAACAAAACCATTCAGATACTTGCCTAAAACTCAAGAAAGTTGAGGACTAAAATGGACTGCATAGTACATTCATATACATACTGTGTCTGATCCTAGAGGTTTCAACACAACTTGTTTTGAAGCAGTCAAACACCATGTCAAAACTATGAAAACACAAAGATCCAGAAATTCTATCTGAATTCGCTTCCAAGCAAGAATTAATACCTAAAAACCTATAAAGTAGCATTCATTCAATCTAGAATCATTAATTAAATAAAAGCTTTCATAAAGAAAAATGGAATTGATATATTATGGCAAGCACATTAGAGATTATGCCAAGTACATTAGAGATCATGTACCTGAGCCATTTCAGGAGGCCCCTCATCCTTTGACAGTACCCACTTAGTAAGATATATCGCTAAAAGGAAGCTGATGATACAGACTGTAAAGACAAAAACAATAATTGGAGAAGTACATGCTCCAATGTAAAAGATGGCTCCTAAACCCAAAAGCAAAAGTATAAAAAGCACACGGACATTAATTCCCATGAGAACCCGAATAACCTGCACAAAAGGAAAATTGATTTAGTCAGAAAAAGGACGAGCCAAAAATCATAATGGCAATAGAAAAAGTTCAAGAAAATGAAAAGGTTTCTGCTTATTTTTCATTAACAGAATTATATTTCTCATCTTTCAGGCCTCTCTTTTTTTTTTTTTTTTTTTTTTTTTTTTACCACTGCCATTGGCAGACTGGCAGTTTCAAAGATGCTATAACTACACAAGGTTACATAGATACAGGCACAAACCATGACTATCATTTCAGATCAAAGTACAACCATTCACCAAAAGCAACAAAACTACTGTTGCAGTTAATACCATGAAACCATTCATGGTGGCAAAATGGAGGAACAGCTAACAAGCTAGCATGGTAAAGAAATTTCGTTTAGCAACGTCCATGGAAGAGAGAAATAAAGATGGTACAGAAATAGCTGTATTGAAAACTCAAATAATTTTATTCTTTTGAAGGAACATTTATTTATGTGTCTCCATCACAAAAATCCAGACCTACACAAAGTTTACAGGATTAAATCAGCCGGACAAAAAGAAACTGAAACAACTCCAGCAGAAAAGCTAAGATTTAATGCATGGTTCACCAAGATCTTACTTCTCATAAAATATTTTAATCAAGGATCAATTATGCAGTGCAACGAGAAGATAATAGAAAACTACAATTACAAAATGAAAAGGCAGCACACACCCATGGCCCCATAAATGTTTGTAATCAGACAATCTAAAGAAGAAAGGTGAGCATTAGTTACTCACAAATGGAGTATAAGATTTACTGCGCATGTTGGGAAAAATTCTTGGCCTCTCTTGGTAAGGCCCCAAATTACCACCCTCAACGTCATCATCTATCATCATTGTATGGGAGGAATTCACCCTTCGGGCCACAGGAAAAGGGCTGTAATCGTTGCCTTGGGGCAGGTCGCCCCCTGAACTGGGTCGCTGAATTTTGAATGTTATAAGTTGTCCAATGAGACTAACAGTTCAGTTCGTAAGAGATAAGAAACCACCAAATTTCTTCTGATAAGTTGCAGACCCAGATGCGGAGCAAATGTAGACGTTCTGACTTCAACAGCAATTGAGACGCCTAAAAAAAATAATAAAACCAATAAATATAGACAATACCATGCAGTTTCCAGTATCTGCACATGTCACATGTCATTTAAAAGAGCATAGCAGGTTGCAAGAACAAAATTAGAATCATGCTTTCACAGCTTGCTAAGATTTTTGGATTAACAAACTTAAGGTTGGCTCGTAGAAACAACATAGTTTATTAGCTTTTTTCAGAAATAAGTCATTTTAAAGAATTAATTTAAGACGTGAAATAACTGCAGCACGTTTTGTTGAATAGATGTTAATCGACATAAATTAGTAATTTTATCAAACGAAAAATATAAATATGAATATAAGATAAGAATGGTTTGCAAGTGTAAACATTAAAATTTCTCTTATTAGTGTTACTGCTGGGTGCTGAGTTAACCTCCGGCTCCGCTTCTACCTACGGTTTGTATGATGGTACACTAGACCTAAGTAGTCTTCGGTCTAACTTAAAGAATGCGCACATCCATGTTATGAATAAGCGAAAACTTTTGTTTTATCACATCAATGATCCGTTACGTTGCCGGTAAAACCGAACTTTTCCTGTAAAAGCCCACCACAAAGTAGAACTGTGCTCTCCATTTCCGCATTTTATGAGCAACCAAACAGAACATAAATGCCAAAAGAAAAAATGAAACACAAAATACGAAAAAAAAAAATCAAAAGTGGATTTTAAAACCCTAAGATCTAAACAAACAGACATTAGATTCAAACGCCTATAGCATCAAAAGTTATCGAAGAAATGATAAAAATCTAAAAAACAAAAAAAAAAGAAAACATAAATATTCACAAATGTATACTTCGATCTCAGTCAGAGAGAAGGAGAATAAAAGGAAGATCTATATAAAAAAAAGGAGCGGGCAAAACGCGTAAATGAGTAGAGAGATAGAGAGAGTACGTTTCAGTGAATTGTGAGAAGTTGTGTAACTGCCATTTACAAGAGCATGTTGTGTCCTGTATCTCTTCCTCTTATTGCTCTCTCTCTGTTTCGTCTCTGCAAATTTGCAGACTTTAGAGAGAGAAAATAACAAAACAGTTAGAAATTTCAATTTTTATTTATTTATTTGATTGATTTTGCTAGAAAGCGAGAAAAGTGTAATTTAGAGAAATGCTGATTCCAGCTGCCATTGCGCATGTCAGTTTTGCCAATAGGATTTTGCCACGTAATCAATCTGTGCTGTTGTTGTTTTTTTAACTTAAAAAATAATTTGTAATAAATCACTAAATCTTATTAGTAAAAATTGATACTGTTTTTACTTTTTAGAACTCTTTCAATAATAATCACAATCGGAAATAAACTTCAGACAGTTTAATAAAAAAAATTATAATCACCAAATTTTGAAAGGCAATAAAATATTTTATAAAAATTACTTAATTCACTTATAAACAGTTTCAAAATGTAAATTATCAGTGAATTAATATATTATTGATCTTGGAATTTTGACTTTGACTGATATAAATATATCTATATAATGTGAATGGATAAAATAAATAAATGGGCATCGTGTGAGAATAAATAATGAAAAATAAAGTTTAGAAATATAAATAATTATTTTGTAATTAACAGAAACATTATTCCCCTAAAAATCAAAAGTATTATTTATCACTTATATTAATTGTAAATCATGTCATATATATAAATTAAAACATCTAATTAGGCTAAACTTTATTAGAAATGATATATCAAAATATTTGATTTAATTTTAAGGTGGCCATAATTGACACTCTACTCGCTGATTTTATTACTTTAATTCACAGTGCAATCCTTATTAATTATACTATAAAAACTTTTACAGAGTCATATTTATAGATTATTGACTACCCTTAAAGAAATAAATAAATAGCAATTTTTTGGAAACTAACTGACTAACTAATTTATTATATTTTCATATTTGAAAATATCTATCTACCATAATATTTTTTTTTATTTTTTAAATAATAATGCTACCTTCTAAAGCTAAATATTCACAATTTGAAAAAATTAAGTCCCTGTATAATTTCTAAGTTTAAATATGTCAATAATATGAAATAAAATTTAATTATATTAGCAAAATTAAAATTTCAATTTTCATTAAAAAAATACTAATAACTAAAAATATTCCAAGGTGAGAATACTAATATTCATTAATTGTTATTAGATATGATTATGGATTGTAAGAGGATGATAGTTATTACTTGGTTTAATTCTTGTAATTTAATATATATATATATATGTGGTTTTAATGATTACTATAATATTTACCCATGTATGATTACTATTCTTTTAACCGTTAAATTAAAATTTAATGGTTTTTATTTATTTTGAGTTTTTCAACAACATTTATGACTATCATTTATTGGCTTGGAAAATTTCAATTTTATTTAAGGTGTTAATTAAGTTTTTTTTTTTTGAGGGTAATATTTATTCTAAAATATACAATCATTTAATACTTGCACCAAGTTTTATAATGATTACTATGAAACTGTAACTATTAAAAACTTTTCCATATATATATATATATATATAAAGTTATAATTTTAATATATTTAAATTGCTTATATTGAGGTGGGGCATAGATAATACAAAATTTAAATTATTCTAAGATAAAAACAAAATAAAAGTTTTATTGTGGTGAATAAATAAATTTTAAATATCAAAAGATTATTAATTAATTGCGTTTCTAAATTTTAAATTAAAAAATTAAACAAAAACTTAAAACAATAAATTAAAATATTTAATTTATAATATAATAAATAGTAAGTTTTAAAATTTTTTTACCACATAAAAAATTACATCACATGTATTATCATACACTTAACGTTTAATAGTTAAAATTTTGGCATATAATTTATTCTATTTTATTATTATTATTATTATTGTTATTATTTTGACAAAGAAAAGAAATTTATTAATGAATCAAATCTGAAACCAATAGAACTCTAATGAACATAGAAGCTTCTTGTTAAGTTATGATACTAGCATGGAAATGAGCTGCAAAAGCAATAACGAATGCAACTTCATTCACCTATCGCCGAACAAAAGAGACAATTACATCCTGTAAATTGTGCATTTCAGATCTACAAGCAACTAACAAAACACCATATTCAAAATAATCTTCATGGAGACTATCAACATCCCCTTTTGCACCAAACTCAACCTGCACATTATTATACCCAAGGACCACCAACTGATTTAAAGCCACCAACAGAGCCAAAACCTCAGCTTTCTTGGGATTGAAAACACCTGAGTAGCACTTGGAAAAACCATACATGAAAACACCGTGAGCATTGCGAATCACTAAGCCAATACCAATAGAATTCTCATAGGATGTGTTTGGAATTATTATTAGAGGCTAAAAAAGTGTATTTAGAATTTTTTTAATTTAATTAATTGATTTTTTTTATAAATTATTTTTTATTAATTTGCTTTTCAATAAAAATTATTTTATCTGTTTTTACTTAAAAATAAATTTAAAAAACAGTTTTATACTTTTAAGAAATACAATCATCCATATATCATCACCGAGACATTAACATTACACTTCACAAAGGAAAGACACGACACGTTCATTTGGAGCAGCCAGCCTCTTGTTCAGATGCTACACCGCCCCTCACGTTAGCTGGCTGAGACAACATGCATGGAGAACAAACCTATTTATTCCATAGCCAAGAATTACGTTGTGACCAGATTTCCTGAACCACCATACACCATCTAGCACATAAGTCACTGTCCTCTTCATTCATCACCTTTAGCTAGCCGATAAAAGATGGACTTTGCATGACCATATGAAACCATCTTTCCAACATGAAAAGACTTTGCATGAATTCAATTAATTATTTGGCAAAAAAAAGAATTCAATTAATTTAATAAATAATATTATTAAAAATTTAAAATACTTTTATTTAAATTGAACATTCTTTTTATATAAGAGTAAAATCAGAGCCTAACTACATTAATAGAATTTAAATGAATTTTACCATTTTCAAATATATCAACATCAATTAAATTGAATTCTATTTTTAGATTGAATTAAATTGAATTTCTGCACGAAATAAGGCTGCCATAAAGAATTAAAGATTTTGTGAAATGTTTTTTCACAAATAAATAAGTAATTTTGCCGCGCGATCCTTATTATAGATTAGACTAGATTAGTACTCAAGTTTTATGCACATGGAAATGGAAATACTTTTGAAAGTGTGATGGTCATTCTAGTTCTCTCTCTGCCTCTGCTTTCATTGCTCTCCAGCGTTTAAGGTACGGACTCCGTACATTATTTGCATTTTCTGTCCCGTTTGGTTACCTAGAAAATTGAGTTAATAGAAAAGAGTTATTAGGTTTTGAAATTTTATTGTATTTTCTTTTATTAAAGTCGTCCAATTCTCCCAAAAAAGAAGAAAGAAAGAAAACCCTCTTTTAAATTCTTCAAACCTTCAGTCTTGATGATTTTTGTAAGTCCGCGCTCTTTTTATTCCCACTCTATCTATTTACGGTCTAAGCCCCATAGTCTATGGGAAATTGCGTACTTCACATGCTGTTCTTCCAAGTACAATAGTTTCCTTTCAGTATCTTGAAACCCTAATTATTTATTTATTTTTTTAATTAAATGATATAATGCGCATGTTAAGGAGAATAACGACATTACTATCTTGGCAATTGAGTTTATTGTATTGACTTACCTTTGCGTAATTCATCTTATGTAGAATGCTTGTTTTGATGGATTAATAGTTCTGCCATGAAAAGTTCTCTGTGTTTGAACCATTTTGATTAGCAGATTTCATGGCTGACACTTGTAGCTCGGATTTTAGTGTTGCGTGGCTAAAAGTCATTGAGTACCTAGCCACCTTCCACCAAATAGAACCCTCAATTCTACATGGTACGCCTACTCTCCCAATCTGTTTCGTATTTCATGGTGAAGCTTTAGATGTTTTGGTTATTTTTTCTCAGATTTTATCGAATACGGTCCAAAGTTACCTGATGATTTGAGTAAAAACACGAGAGAAATGGTTGCTTTGAGGTGCTTGGACCACTTGTTCGGTCCTAAAAATAATGCTGCCACTGATGTTCCCTCTACACTGGAGCCAAAAGGTACATTCAGCTTCTCAGAGAGCTGTGAACACGCACTTCAATCCATATTGCGAAAGGTAATTTTTTTTTTCATTTATAAACAGTTTGGTTGGATAAAAGGAAATTATAAGACATGCATTTCTGATAAAATCCTAATGTTGAACTGGATACTATTATAATCTCGAGTCATGGATTTCAACATTGTCAGACATCAATATTAGATTTGAAAATGGTTGGCCCAGATCTGTTGAAATGGGATGCTCTGCCTTTCATTGCCCATAAAAGGGCTTCCATGCCTGCTTGTTCTTTGGAACAGGTAATTGAGAATTTCTCTGTTCTATTTGTTCTCTTTTGCAAAGAAGGTGTAAAGAATTACGGATCCTCATTTATCCCTTGTGATTGTGCTTCTTTGGTGCTTACAAACAGCTGAAAGATGCAATTCTAAATGGTACCCATTCACATGCAGCTTATCTGTTTGTACATAGTGGGCTGGTACATACAAATGATCAGTGTGCCAGATTCCCTATGGATTATAATTCTTCTAATGCTCCACTGGCAGGGGACTCCATTTCTTTGCCAGTTGAAAATAAGAACAGAATGGTAGGAGGTGATTCATGTATCAGAAATTTATTACCTTTTAAGAGGAATGGCAGTGATTTGATTGACAAAAGTTCAGCTGGAGACTACCAGGAAGACCAAGGTTGTATTCATGATGGTCATCCCCACATAAATGCCAAGAGGTCTAAGAAGGATGCTTCTTGTACTGATCTGCCTGAGGAACAAATTTCTGTTCCTCCACAAAGTAATGAGTTGGCCAAAAATTCCTCTGAGAGGATGTTTGCAGTTACTGAGAAAGAAAGTCACCATGTGGAAAAAGAATCCCAAGTGGGAGCATTGGACAAATGTAGGTCTTTAAAAGATGGTCATGCCAATTTTGTTTCCGTAAGTATACTTGGGCAGGGTGCTGCTGATGCTGATGTTAGTAATGAATTCCAGCATAATCAATGTGAGAATGCTTATATTTCTGACATAATGCTGCAAGATACATCTGGAGATGGACCCTGCCAATACGTCCTGGTGGATGAAACTGATGATGAGGATGAACCTAGAGCATCAAATAAGGCACCTGCACCCTCCTTGAGAATCCAGCAAAATGTTTCCATTGATGAATCCAAAGATGACAGTAAAGGGCAACAATATACTCAACGAAAAATTGTAAATACTGCATCCTTGAATGGATCTCACTGGAAGATTTATGCTGATAAAGTGGAAGTTGGCTTGGAGAATCGTTGTGGAGAAGGCACAAGTGATATCAACCAGTATTATCACTATGTTGCCACAAAGAAGAGTCAGTTCCTTGGCGCTCGGTGCACAATAAGACAAGATTCCCTGGCAGCAGTTGACTGGAGAGAGCAAAATCTTTGTGTAATATGTGGCAAAGATGCTCAGGTGTTGGCTTGTAGTGCTGTTGGTTGCCCATTGGTGTTTCATGAGGAGTGCTTGGGTTCCTCATACAGATTTGACGAGAAGGGGGACTTTTACTGCCCATTTTGTGCACATTCTCGTGATGCCGCATGGTATGTTGAAGCAAAGAAAAAGTCCTCTTTGGCAAGAAAGGAGCTAACAGCATTTATTCATCATTCAAATGAATGTACTAAGTGATCAGAACGCAAAAAATAGAGGACAGCCATGTAAAGTCAACAAGCAACTAGTATAAAGCCTGCGGCATCATGTGTCATGAAAATTTACCGAGTTGAAGAGCCTGACATAAATGGTGCATGTTTATACTTTAACTAAGGAAAGATATTGGCGAGGATAATGAAGAAAACAGTTCCAGGCTCAAGCAAAAGGTAAAATGTGAATGGTAGGAAAACTCTTCCTTCTTTTTGTTTTTGTTTTTCCACCACGCTTGACATATATGCCTTTGTTCTTTTTGTAAATGCAGCATCATGTTAATGGCTGATCAATGTTAAGAGTAATACACACATCTATGTATCTCTCTTATCTTTTGGGCTTGAGTTATAGCAATTTGAGATGTGTGGGTTTTTTTATTTATTTTAGCAGTAATAACTAGGCTTCAGAGGGATAATTTGTGGATGTAGTTTAAGTTTCTTAACACATTAGATGTAAAATAAAAATGAAACCAAATAAAAACTCCCTATACTGATTTGCAACAAATTTGACTGCTAAGTTATCGATATCTTAAAGAAGAAGTCAAATCAATTATGCTTCTTTGCTTTTATTCATATTACTATATGATGAATCGATGATGATGATCAGGATGGTTATAATTCATTTTGGACATAGCTGTTTGCAAAATTAAGAGCATTGATATTATCCAGAAAGCAAGCTTGAGTTGATGCCTGCATCATTTGCTGTACATTTACACCAGCATTGCACATGTTAGCAATAGCTCGTGTATACTTCTTCCCATACCCTGACAAGTGTCCACGCTCTTTCTCCTAAGCCTTCACCTGTAAAAGTGGATCTTGCCATAATTTTAGACCTTCAAATAATTCTGTCTCTTAAATAATTACATAGCAAATAATTTAACTTGCAAGCATTTTTAGGCAGTTCCAATGATCAACAAGAGCTTGTCCTGAAGGTCTAACCAGTTTCAATACCTCTGACGCCTTCTGTTCACCAAACAAAATTGTTGCATTTCTAATTTATACCACGATCAGCATGCCTTGTACGAGAAATTATACTGTGTAGCTTCGTTCTTGCTTGAGCCTTCTCATCAGACCCTTGAGGGGCTTTTTCATACTGTTGATGATGAGGTAAAGAATTATATTATATATATATATTTTATTTCATTTCATTCCAAGTAATTAAGAAATTAACCTTATGCCAAAAATGAAGAAGACTAGCATCACGTTGATTAACAAGTCTTGAGATTGAAGACGAAGAAGAAACATATTGAATGAGTGTAGTTTTCATTATCAGCGTTTGTACCCATGTAAACAAACACTGGACCCTCGCTCAGCTTCATGTCTCCATATTGCATTGCATGAGAGCTATCCAAGTTTATAAACTGCTGTCCTTCTTTGAACCTCTTACTTAAATGCTGATCAGCAAACAAATTAGTAATATATATAGAGAGAGAGAGTGATAATTTGTAAACCCCACCCTCATAAAAAAAAAAAAAAAAAAAGGGGAGTGAGAGATATCACATTTAGTACCACTTGCACTTGATATTGCTTTTGCAGAGTTTCCTTGCTCAAATCATGCAAGTCACTATATATATTATTAAAAGAAAGAATGGATTAACCTGTCCTCCATCCAAGAAATACTAAATAAATCTCCCAAGCATCGCATTGGGAGGGAGGAGAGGGATCATGGCCAGGACAATATGTTCCCCAGTTATTCCCAATGTATTTGCAGCAGTAACTTGCATATATCCTTAAATTTCTTTCAAGTAGTCTCTCAAAAATATTTCCAGACTCGCAAGCTTTTAAGGTAGAATACCTGCACACAGCGTGTCTGTATATATATATATATATATATATATATTTGTTACTAGTATACATATATTAATACTCCATAAGTACCAACTTAAAATAAAAATAATAGAAATTCATGACGATGATGCTTTTATATGTTTTAGAATCATGCTTGTTTTATAAGGTCTTCGGCATAAAGGTCCTCACCAAAAGGCATACCCGCATGTAGACATTAATAATTTTAATAAAAATTATCTACTTACCAACTACACCTTCACCACCATGGTCAGCGTAATATATGAAAATATGGTTATCAGCAGAACTATCCACAACTTTGCCACCACCTCCAGTGAGAGTGAGAGCAGTTTAAAATTAATTAATTTGCATAATTGATAAATAATAAATCAGCTACCTGATGCCTATAATTATGGCAACCATCGTTTTCCAATTCCATGGATGAACTCTGTAATTTTTGATACGTCTCTGATAATCAATTTCTACTTTGGACAATATTTATTATTGCAACTTAAGAATGCCACAATTATAAGGAAAAGCCATTCTCATAGCTAGCACATTAATTATTCTTATTTAGCTCCAACTAAGTATATATCATATCATTATCATCATTCATCAATATGTATAGGCAGAAGAAGAACGATTAATTAAAATTAATTGGGAAGAAATATATCATCATTCATGTGATGTGTGGGGCTTATTGTTAATTAGGATTATTATTAATTAAGATGGACCACCCACCAACCCACCGTATCCTCGCAAAACGTTTGAGAAAACAAACACAAAAAACTTGCCCAGTGACTGTAACGTCCAACCAGCAAAACAAGCTTATTATTAATTTTATCAACAATGCTATACAACCTAATATTTTTATCCCAACTAATGTGACATCATTGCATTGGAAGATGTTTTATATAATACATTTTTGAAAAAGAAATTTGACAAATAAGATAATAACATATCAATTGGTATAAGAAGTTGGAATAAAAATATTGAATTGTATAGCATTTTTCTTAATATTAACGTTATTATGCTAAAATGTACGGTTTGGATCGTATCTTCGTCATTATGAAAAAGAAGTAAATACTCATCACTACCATTTATGTGGAAAATAATGGGAGTATAATAATTGTTATTGTTAATTATCATATATAGTCAAATAGTGAAATCTTGTCATTTCTATTTCTAGTGAAACCTTCGTTATGATAATGCAATGAGAGCAATTACAAATAATAATAATAAAAAAAAAAAAAAAAGAAATACTTGTTATATGATTATGATAGTATTTCAGCGTTAAAGGTAACAAAAATGAACCCCTCACCCACATGGGGCAGACACATGAATCTTTTCAATTTTGCCCATAATTAATTATCCAAATTTGACATTAATGACTATAAACGGTGATTACCTCAAACCCTCCCAATCAATACTAACAAAAGACAGTGGCTCAAACCCTCCCAACCAGTAGGTAGACAGTGGCTCAAGCATTGTGGGACAATAACCAAAGTCCGTAAGAAGTTCCTAAAGAAAATCTGAGTACCTAGAAATGAATTTATTTAGCTTAATCTCATTAGCTCGAAGCTTCAGTCAGTACATTTGATAATTAAATATATTTAAATAATTTTAAACACGAAAGCATGAAAATTTTTTTTCAGGACGTATGATTGTTACAAGATGGTATCTGTTTTGGCAGGCAACCTCCTAAGAAAATTATGTGGCAGGGAAGGAACAGGTGCACGCATCTTTGGAGGCCTCATCACATAAATTCCCATAAGAATGGCCAAATACCTCAAACTACACAAATAAACCACACACCCACTTATCACACACAATGCCATAAACATAAAGGTTGCTCTTGGATCCCTCCAGCTCACTAAAGAATGTACCCTCTCCATTTGAGTTGCCAAGTCTCCTATCATTATCATCATCCTCCCTGCTATGCTTCTCAATCTGTCATACCTTTTCTTTACAACTTCACTTTGCTTTGTCGACGATGGAAATGTATCGAATTCTTCCTCTAATTCATCACTATCTACACTTTCAGCATGAGATAGTTTTGTGTCCATGTAGGGGGGATGTCTAGGCCTCTTTGGGTAGCACCAAACTCCAATCATAAACATACACAAAAATAATGCAGGTAGTACTAGTCCTGGGAAGATAACCATCACAAAGTAAAGTATGTAAATTGCTATTGTTGCCACTGGATTCTTCCAGTGGCATATTCTATCAAACCATTTCCAAACTCCGACAACACCGCTCAAGCACGCCATAACTCTCTCACAGTTTGCTTTTCCTCTTCTCACGCTCCACATGTTTGCACCTGTGTCTAGCATATACTCCACAACCTCTTTCCTTAGAGGCGGATCAGCACGCCCCAGCCTTGAACAGGCAAGATAAGTGGCTTGGTGCCTTAAACTATCAAGCTGATAGACAGATAGTGGGCTAATGTAATGCATTCTGGGAAGCAAAGGCTGTGTGTATGTACAAAACAGATTAACAAAAGAGGTACAGCTAAATTTCACTGCCAAGTGAAGTTCCCCCATTTTCTTCAACCCATTTGGCTGCAGGATTATAAGTGGGTAAGAATGTGTGTAAATCTTCTCAGTTTCAAGGGTAGATAGCCGAATCCTTACCTTGCCAATTCTTGGATCTTTCGTCCCTCCAATATTCTTGTCCCCTACTCTTAAATGACAGTTATCAAAAACACCAATTGTAATAACTGTATAGGGATCATATACATCCCAATAGTATTGCTCATTCCATTTTGGGGCTAGACTGTCAACTATTGTACTAGTCTGAACCCACTTCTGGCCGTATTTGGCTACGCAATAAGCATCAGTGGTTCCCCGACCATCCTTGGATTTCATAGGAAGCAATCCTTCAGCTTTCAAGATCCCCAGCTCCAATATCCCAATTTTACCTGGCCATAACTTGGGTGATGTTGCCCTGAGATCACTACAGTAGTATGTAGGTTCATCAAACACATGGTATACACCATCCAAATACACCCTCAAATGAACCCTACTAGCAAACTTCACTTCCCTTTTATGATCATCATCTCCATCCACTACATTATTATCATGTCTCTCAAGATTAATCCACTTATCGCCCATAATCCACTTATCCCGCATAGCTGGAGGCAGCAGCCGCTTATCCACATTCTGCAGAGCAATCACACACCTTCCTAAACATTCCTCCTTATTAGCACTCACCTTATCTTGCACACTCAGAATTAAAGGATCATCAAATGGCTCTGCTGCAACAAACACCAATTCCTCATTCCAACTAGGATTCACATTCTTATCCGGGGAAACTCTACTCCTTAAAGCCATGCTCCCAAGAATAGCCTTTACATAAACTTCTGGTTTTCTGTTCTTATCTGTAGGCACCAAATCCTGTGCTCCAATCACGTTGATTCTAAGATACCAGAGTCTTGGGGAAAGATATATCTTAGACCGTGTGTTGGATACAGCTTCGCCAGTAACAGAAGCAGCATCAGAATGCCAAGCAACTGAAAATGCATCGTCTGCTTGATTCCCTATCCAAACAGCCAACATCAACTCTGCCACAATCTTCACCCCATTTGGATCCTGTAATCTGTACCATTGTGGTGCTAATGGACTATCTGGTGGAAACCGAGTGGGGATGTCTGCTGTATCAAAGGAAATGCACCCGATAATCTCATCAGTACTGACGAATTCCTTATCTCTTACTGCGATTTCTATTACCCTGCCCTGAAGCTGATCCTTTGTGAAAGCAAAAACTTGGTTCCATTCTGGGTAGGAGGTGTTGTCAAGATGTGTTGTCGTTCCCTTATGGTTTCCAATCCTCATCTCAACAAAAGGGCAACAACTACCGGTAACATTATTGAGTGGGGGAAGATCCTTTGCTCTCACAATTCTAACATACAGAAACTGTCTTTGTTCAACTAGTGTGAGCTGATCATTACCTGCTTTGGTATTCCCTCGGCCAATGTTAGGTGTTGTCTCCTTGAGGGAGAAATCCTCTTTTGCTTTCTCCTTTGGCGGCATTGATCAAACAAACAAACTACAAAAATTGTTCTAAAAAAAAAAAAAAAAAAGACTTCAGATTCCCATAAAAAATAGAAATGGAGAGTGAAATGATTGAAGCGGCATAATAAATTGCATGGTTAAGTAAAAAAAAAAGAAAAATCGTCATATTACAGGCCCTGAGATTAGTTAGTCGTCAACAAAAATAAACCCAGTATGTAGCTATATGTAAAAATAAATATAGAGTAAAGGGAAAGGTACAAACCTTTGAAAAATTTGCAGCTGTGAAAATCTGAGAGTTAAAATATAAAGAAGTGAAGGGGATGATATGAATGTATAGAAAAGAGAGGAGTAAAGATTTTGGGTTGAAGCAAAGGTTTTTGGCTGTGGATTTTCTTTGACAAGGGAAGATACATATATAATACGAAATAATAAATGCACTTTGCTGTCTCGGCCGTTTCCTATTTGATTAGAAGATTGAATTTTTGAATAAATAATAATAAAGCAATGAAATCCAAATTCTAGAAACAGAAAACCAAACCGTATCTTTTTATTTATGCACGTCCTAATTACAAACACAGATACTGACAAGTAAATGCATAGGATATAGGATCCTGAATTTCTTGATGATCCCAAGCACAAAAAGATATTAAATTCTTGTACAGAATTGACAAATACATAATAGTTATACTGTTTTTGTAATCTGTATTACATTTCATAGGCTTGGCAATTGCCATCCATCCCATCACCTGAGTCGTCTCCGCTTGTAAATTCGAACATATCTCCGGTGATTATTTTTCAGTTTAATTAATTGCCTCTGAGATCCACCCTTAACATGAGCAGAGGTTTCTCGTCTCTTCAACCTCACACCACGCAATTGAACTTTTCTTCCTTCCCTTGCAGACTTGCGCTTTCTACCAACAATTAGATGATGATTATAATTATCTGATGAATGGTCACTTTCAGAGGTTGAGGTTGAGGTTGAAGTGTAGCGGCCTCCTCTTTCAATGTCTGGAAAACGCCTGCGACCACGACGCCGCACACGCTTTGTGTTTTTTAATTTATGCCATAGAAAACAGGTGATATATTGTAATGAAGACCAGTACGTATGACATGCAGCCCAACACATTTTACAAAGGCTTCTTCCTATGCATTGGCAAATTCCCACTTGGAACAATAGGTATAAGAACATCAAAGCTGCCACAATTTTTTATAAGCCTCTAATTAATGAAATGATTTGATTTGATGGAAATAAAAAAAATATAAAAAATTGAGATTACTTATGTAGCAGAGGCCCAAGATCATGAACAACTTGATCAGACTGGAGACGCATAAGTGCTCAATAAAACAGATAACATCCCATGGCCCTGAACAAATATCCCTGCACATACTTTATATACTTTGTTATCGTTCGTTAGCATTATAGTCGTCATAAGACTCTGTACTTACGTAACTTACTCGCATGTTTCTCCAAGAATAGTCTTGAAAGGAGATGCAATCACATTTCCAACCACACTTCCAATGCCATTTGCAGCTTTACTTATCGTACTCCCCATTTCTAAACATAAGTTTTTCTTTACTTACGCTCATCAACAGCACAACAAATTAGGCATTCACCCACATATAATTTCATTGCCTTGCCTGAAATCCATCCGATAAGCGTCGAAAGAGAGGCGTTTTTGTTAACGGTAAACCAATTTGAAACTGCAACTTTGCCCTCATCCTTAAAAAGTCGCCCATATCCAGCCCAACTCACGGCCCACAATCGTTGAAGGTCAAATTTATCCATGATTTTTTCCAATGTCTAATCAGACTCAAAATTAATTTTAGGGTTAAATTAATTAATAATTAGTCCTTAAAAATTAGTCCAATCTCACTCCTACCGTAAATTTTTTTTTTTTTTAATAAAAATATATGTCGTAGACGTAATTTCAAAATTTTTAACAAATATTTTTTCAGGTCACAGTTGATGTTCATGTTGAAATTTACAGATGAAATTTAACACAGCAAAAGCATTAGCCATTAACTGTCTTTTTGTTTTTGTTGGTTTAGGATGAGAGAAGCTCTGCTTAACTACAATAATAAACAACCCTGCACCAAAACTAAACTAGCATTTGATTAACGAGGACTGTTCAAACTTGTAGAAGCAAATCTTGGGTAAACCTATTTTTAATTCCAATAAATTAACTCTTTCTAAATGTACCCATTTCATTTCAGTATTCATACTAATGCCCTTTCCTTAACAACTACGGTATTTCTATTTACAGGAAGACCGCTACTATGCTACAGTGGTACACCACTATACAGATCATTGATGAGAAGATGGAAAACCAAGCATCTCTCCAGCATCCATAAACTTGGCAGCAAATTCCTCATCATTTTTATCCAGCATATCTTTTAAGCTGCATTCGACATTCCTTGCCTTTAGCACCCAGAATCTGGGCTTTATCTTCTTTTCCAGTGAATAGCTAAAATACCGGGGATAACCCACTACGTCCTTCACTGGCTTTTCCATGGTATTCACCAGGAATTCATACTTTGGTCTCAATACCTTGTTTATGCTGTAACCCAGTAAAGGAGAGAACCTGCCGACCATGAATGCAATATCCTTCCTTGAGAGTCCTACCTCCCTCAAGTATTTCGTCCTGCCATCATACGTTACATTAACAACATAAATCAAATCATCACTCAATGATGAGAGAAAGGTTAAAATTAAACATTTCATTCCTTCAGAATAAGTGAGGCTCTGATCACAAGTCAACCATATTTAGTTTGGCCCTTAAGATAAAGAGAACTGATGAAGCAAATATATTAGACACACACACTCTAAAAAAAAAATAAAGAATTACCTAGGAAGTAATGTTCTGTTGATGTCAGACACTAGAAGCTCTGGATATTTTTTAATAATGCGAGGGAGATGGTCTTCAGAAACTCCAATAGAAATGAGGAATTCAACTTTTCTCTGCAGTGTTTTCTCGATGTTTGTAGCAAAAATTTCAGGACAGCGAACAAGTATCTTTCCCACAGTTTCCTGATCAAATCCTAGACCTTTCAAAAACGAAACCACCTGCACATTGCAGCAATAGCATCTTAAATTATACTTGAGAAACATTATGTAAATCAAGGTTTTAATTCCACTGGTGAATTAGAGAATTTCTAGAGGATCCTATAGCACATTGGAAAGTTTTGGAAGGTAAGATGTGGTGAGCTAAATATCTAACAAGAAATCAAGAACCAGATCCTCTAGAAATAACTACAATATTGCATAAAATATGCATCTATTATCTGCACAAAATTAATTTGCTCAAAAACTAATAACTATGTACCTGGAGAAACTCTTCAGGTTTCCTCAGCAGTAATTGAGGACTTTTAGCAATAACCTGTCCCAACTTCTTGTTTTTAACACCTAAAGCTCCAAACTGTTCCATCATCACCTTCAGCTTACTAGTTGAACAACCCAATAAATGAGGCCAGCTTCTTATAGCTTTGTCAATGCTCATTTTTGCTACCTGATAGAAAACATAATGGCCTAATTGATGTAATAAACAGATAATAAAAAAAGTAGAGTGATGTGTGAAGCACTACTACATTCATAAAGTAAGAAGCAATTACAACAGAGCTAAAATCTCAATGAAATGAGTTTCATGCATCAAGAGTGAGATTTCTGGCAAATCAATCACCAACCATTATTGTACTCTCAAAATTATGCTGAACAAAAATTAAAACGTAAAAAATCAGTTTACTATTTGTTAACTGTTTCTTTCATTTACCTTAGAAGGAGGTAACAATATATTGAGTGTGTGCACGTGTTATCTTCATTCATTCTTCACAAAGTAAGCCATAGTTTTAACATAAGGCACAAACTGAATCCCACCTAATGAATATGCCCCAGTAATGTTGTTAGGTATGAGCTGACTTATGGAATAACATACCTTCTCCATATCACACAAAGCAATAATCTCCTTGTAATTATCTTGAATGCCTGTTGAGAGAACCCACGGATACTTTTGTAGAATTTTACCAAAATCTTCATCAACTGCACCAACCTGAAAAATGATGGAAAACAAAATAATGCTTATATCACAGGTAGTCAAGATATAAACATAAAAACATAGAATCCATCCAACAGAGCTCCTTACCATATAACCTAATAAATTAAAAAAAAAAAAAAAAAAAAAAAAACAGATAAAGAGCAATTGTTTCATATTTAAAAATTTACCTTCTCAAGAGCCAGAACTCTTTTTTTAATGTGCTTAACGTCACATAAGATGATAGGTGGGAACAACAGAAATATGCTACCCATATGTTCCTTGGGGACGCCAATACTTTCAAGAAATTCCACTGTACGCTTCAAGTATAAGTGTAATGGTAAAACAAGAATATGTGGAAATGATTCAACTAAATATTGAAAAGAGGCATCCGAGGAACCAAGCATATCTAAACCTCCACGCCTTGCTTCAATCTACACAACAAAAGCAGGAGCTCATCTTACAATTTGACAAAAGATATCCAATGACACAAATTGGATAAAGACAAAGGCATACTCAACCTTTTCAAACAGGGACAAGGTTTTTTGCAAATCCTCATCAACAGGTATAGATAAGTGAATCATCATTCGTCGGGCATTTTTTCCAACGAGGCCTTTATCATCACTGCCAGAAAAGAACATTTCCTTCATATACTTAACCTAAAAGCCAAACGTAAACAAGTCCAGATAATAAATATGAAGACTAAATACCATTGAGACGAAGTACTAAATGCGAGCTACTTGAGCACATCATAAATGATTTATATTTTTCAATAACTTGAAGATTATAAATATGATTGGATACAACTATCCAACACCAAATCATATTCTAATCCTTCTTCTACATACTTTTCAGTGAAACTCTTTTTGAATTAGCGTAATCTATGAAATGCAACAAGAAGATGCCAAAGTATAATAATAAGAGAACAACTAAAGTTGGGAAATCTAGTCGCACAGCATGAGAGTTACCAACAAGATAGTGTGTTAACCCAATCAACCATAATTTACAATGAGATTGTTTTAATAAGAAAAGAATTCTATTGGATTTAATTCCAATATGGTGGTTGGAGAGGGTGTGGAATTGTTAAGGGAAAGTTGAGTCGAAGTAAGTTTGCCATTCGAGTCAATAGTCATACAGTGAAGACAGAAGACAATAAAGTTAAGATTTTCACATTACGTAATGGTTTGTTCACTAATTCCGCAATTACAGATATATAAAACATAAAATTGTAAAAGAATGTGGTTCGTAATGCATAAATGCTCATGGCTCAAATTCACTACCAGCGAATTCAAAAAAATGAAGTTAAATGGAAAAAAAAAAACAATACATCAAAAGTTTGAAGGCTAACCTTGTAAATGAGATCCGGAAGCGACTCGCCAGAAAGGTATCGAGCAACATTCATAGCCGAAGACAAATTCAATCCAAGACTCTCTAGAAAAGCAACCTTACCATTATCACCTTTCTCCTTGGCCATATAAACCACCTTCTCCTTAAACCCCAAATCACCAAATTCCTTTCCATCACCAGTAGCACTTTTCCATGCATTCCACTCCTCCAAATCTTTCACACTATCAATAAGCATCTTAGCATATTTGGAGCAATTTGAAGCAATGGAAATGGAATCCTCGGTGGAGATTCCACATTCTTGGAGGAAGTGAGAAATAGCTTCTTGGGTATCCTTGAGTTGGTCTGGGGGTTGATTTTGGACGGTGGATGGTGGTGGGTTGCTGGGGTTTTGGCATTTAGGAAACTGGTTTATGAGTAATTGCGTTCTTTGGTGTAGCAGAAAGGAAAAAGATTTGTGAGGGAAAAATAGTTGAGAGTGGAATTGGGGAAGAAAGCGAGTGTTTAGGTATGGGAATGACAAAGTTGTGGGAATTGAGAGGGATTTTGTAGTCATCGTTGAGAAATAATGTGGTGCATACTAAAACCCTACTTCTAGACTTTTTGCTGTCTAAAACCCTGCCACTGACGGATTAGAAGATGAACTCTGTTGTAGTTTCGGGCTTTTACAATGCTGAAAACGATATGGTTTAAACCAAAAAAATCATTTTGTTTTGAATTCGTCAACATATATATATATATATATATATATATATATATGATTTTTTGAATTCGTCAATATATATATATATATATATAGTTAATTCAAATATGAAAAACAATATTAATTATTTTATGTAAAAAGGCTTGACTTATGAATTATGATGTGCATATTATAATTAGAAACTGTTGACGGCAAGTCTGGCTTAAAATTTTATTACAATATAATAATCATAATTTATATAAAATATATAATAATTTTTATGTTTATATACTTTTTTAAAATAACATTTATATATTCTTATTCACTACAAGAAACTAGATAATTATCCATAAACAGTAAATTATCGGTAATTACTGTCGGACTACTGATGAAAAGCTGAGAAAAAATAAATTCATTTACCGATAAAACTTTATTGGTATTTACAACAAAAAATGATAGTAAAAAATATGTGAGGAGAAAAAGTGATGCAATCTTTCACCAATAGTATAGTGACCATTTTTCAGTGAAAATTTTGTGTCGACAAAATGTGTCCATCAATAAATATCCAAAAATACTAGTGTGATAATTTAGCACTAATTAATTTACTTACTAATGGAATGTTACGTGACACAAATAATTCCATCAATAAGTGATACACGAGAATTTAGAGAATTTTATATAGAGACGAATGTTGCGCGATTTTTGCAAGTGCACAGGTCGTGAACAAGTAATATAGTAGTGAAATAAGTGTCGATCCCACGAGAAAGGGTTGACAAATACCAAAACTATTGAATATTCTATTATTTAGAAAATCAATTATGAGAAGTTGTATTTTAAGCTAAATTAAAGTTCAAGTAAATAAATGATGATAATATGAAATAAGATTAAAGGCCTAGGATTTAGAATTCATCAATTGATTACCTATGATTACTTTATATTTTTTTTTAGATTTGATTATTTTTGTTGGAATTAATGATTAGATTTCTCTAAATTATATGATATGCTCTCTCAAGATACAACATATGTGCTCATATTAACCTTATGTCTACTCTCGTGATTATAAACAATTAACACAAACCCATTAAGTTTTATGGAAATCCTTTAATAATCACAAAGGAGTATTTTTATCTCTAAGCAATACATTCCCTAGGTCAATTATTCTAATGAAATAATATTGTGTTTCCACTCTCGCTACTTCACACAATATCTTAAATCATGCAATTAATGGCCAGTTAATTACAAGCATTAAGTTCTAAGATAAAAGATTAATTCCAACAATCAACCCAATCAATTAAATATAAATAATCATATGCAAATCAAAAGATTACATCTAAATCCTAGAAAAATAAATTTAGCTATTCATAATTAAAAGAGAAGAAACAATTAAATTAACAATAAAAATAATAAACATAATAATAACTTATAATTAAATTCAAAAATAGAGTTTAGAGAGAACTTGTTTTGGGATACAATATTTGATGAACTCAAGTTTCCAAAAACTCCTCCTCTTGATCAAAATAAAAAATAAAACTAATATACTCTAAGAAAACATGTGAAAATCTATCTACATATTTTTTTATGGATTTTCTTTGATGCCATTTTCCTTTGCCAAGCATGGTATTTATAAACATGTTTGGTGGAAGAATTCAAGTTCCATTAAAATTCTTATATCAAAAATTCAACATTGATAGTTAGGTTGGCCACCAATCATTGAATTCCTTCATCAATATTCAAAAATGGTTAGGTTGGTTACCAATTATTGAATTTTGGCCACCAACCATTAAATTTATTTCTCATAGATTGAAAACTTGAATCATTGCTTGCATCATTATTTTTACTGCATCATTTTGATCTGCAAAAAATAAAATAAAAATACTTAAAATATGTTATAATTTATTTATAAATTGTAGAACTATTTATTTCTAAAAATAAGTAATAATATTATTGCATTCTCGAGAATTAAGCTAAAATTTAAGTTTAAACAATTAAAATAACTCTAAAAATATAGAGTTATCACACCCCCAAACTTAAATTTTTGCTTGTCCTCAAGCAAAAGAAAATTCAAAATCTAAACTAGTCTACTTTCGTAGGAAATTACGATTGCATTTAACGTATGCAATAAGCTTTTAAACCCCTAGGTGTCCCGTAGAGGACGAGTTATAGTCTCGTGAGGACTTCCAATGGTGATACCCACAAACACCTTTAAAACTCTAATTTTTCAACTATTTATTTCAAAGATAAATAAAATATCACAAAAAATAAATTTAATCCTCGCGTGCTTATGTTGAAATTTTTTTTTTTAAAGGTCTCAAGAAATTAATATTTACAAACAACATATCAATAATATTGCAAGTCAAGCTTCTATCTCAGGTTCAAAATAATCCTCATCTTAATCATGCCTTGAATAACTATACATTAAATCAATTGTAAAGAAATTGTTGCACTTCATATAGGCATATACACACTGATATCTTTAAATGCCTCTATCAAAAGATATAAAATAGATGTGCAAATCTCATAAGCATGTTAATGCAAACATCTCCACTAATGGAATTCACAAATCAAGAGAGATCAATAGGTCTTAACAAGACTTGTAATGGGGCTAACACAAGGTCTTTTGGCTGAACAAAGAAAAGGCTAAATGAACAAAAGTAAGATAATTATATCAAGTTTACAAAAGAAAATCAATAGCTCAAATAAAGGGATTATGTTAATGAAGGATCCCTTCCATCTTAAGTATCATTCTTCTTCAATGTTTTCTTCTTTTAAGCCCCCTTCTTCTTCTTCTATTTTTTTTCTTTTTTTTTTATTTTTTTATTTTTTTGCCAACAACATTATTCTAAAGATAAGCAATAATACTAACTTTTATTTTATTCAATTTTCTTGCTTTCCTCCAAACTTATTTTAAGCAGAAGAAGATCTTTTACAATGAATAATACTCTCAGTTATTAGCAATCCTTATTTTCTTTTAAAACTTCAATAATTCCCTTTTCTTTATTAGAATGTAAACTTGACAAAATTATCTCACAAATAGGGTGAAAGATAACAATTAAGGTTACTTAACAAAGAAATAAAGCTAAAATTAACAAGGCACAAAGGGGTAAACTAAGGAAAAAAAATTAAAATAAGGGTGGATATAAGTAATAGGCTAAACAAACAATGCCTAAATCATATCTCTCTTTCAAAATGAATTCAAAATTTCGCCTCAAAAGTTTGCAAAAACATGTTCTAAGATAGGTGAGACAAATGAAGATAAAAAATGTGTAAAAGCCCTCTCTAAGTAACATACACAAATTCAATGCAATCAATATAATGTAAAGCAAAGCAAAACATAATCTTAATAAAAGTTAATTTCTTACCCAAAATAGTTGCTCAACCTGAAATACTTTAATAAATTATCCATAAATATCAATTATAATCTATCATTGGCCTTTCATCAAATTATTTAATATAAGCATATTTTATCCCAAAAAAAAATTTTAGATTTATTCATCAAAACACAAAAGAAATGACAGAAAATAAAAAAAAAAAAACTAAACCTCCTCCAAACTTGCAATGGACATTGTCCTCAATGTCAAATAAACAAACCAAAAGAAAGAAAATACTCCCTCTTGTAAAAAAGTGGATTCCAAATTATAAGCAGGATATGCATTTCACTTCCTTGCTTCCTGTAAAACATCTTGAAATAACACTAAAAGCAAGCATGAAAAACTAATCACACAAAAAAGAAAACATCAATTTTTTTTTATTTATTATTTTTTTAATTTTTTTTATTTTGGAAACTAGAAAAAGAAATAAAAGAAAAGAAAAAAAATACAGATGCGTATCAAGAGCACAAAAAGTACTCTTTACTCAGCCATCTTGTATGAATAACTCTTGAGTTAGTTAGTTAGTTTTTTTTTTTTTTTGAAAAAGAAAAATCACATAAATTTAGGATGCGTATCAAGAGTACAAAAGTAACTCTTTACTCAGCCATCTTACATTTAGTGAATCGAACCTAAAACTTCGCTTGATCAGGTGCAACAAAAAAAACACACACACAAAACAAAAAAAATGCGATAGAAAAAAAAACTAAAAGAGTTAGGGAAGTTATAACCGGAGATTCAGATCTAGTCCTCGCTTTTTATTGCTACTGGCTCTGGGGTGCCAAACTACCTGTGCCATCAATGGATCAAGTTCGAATTTAAAGTTTTGCAGTTGATCAATCAATTGATCAATAGTTGAAGCAGAGAATAAGATGCGTCGACTCCCTGGTGTCATAAAACCCTGTTCCACAGCATGATCAAGAAAAGATAACAAACCATTATAAAAACCATTAACATTAAGTAATCCCAATGGCTTCTGAAGAACAGTTAATTATGTCCAAGATGCAATGGTGAAAATATCTTCAAATGTTTCTAAACCACCAGGTAATGCGATAAAAGCATCAGCATTGAGATTCATGTATGTTATTCGTTCGTACATGCTATTGACCTGTAACTCATTACCTATAGTTCCACCAGTGATTTATTTATTTCGAGCCAAAGCCTTTAGAACTACTCCTAAGACTTTACTACCTCTAATATATGCAGAACTTGCGGCACAACCCCTTAACCCTAAACTACCTCCCTCAAACACCAAATCAATTTTTCGTTCAACTAAAATCCTACCAAGTTCATTAGTTGCTATCAAGTACTCTCTTTTCTTGCCAGAGTTTGGACTACAAAAGACACAAATAGTTTTGAATTTGCGTGTTGAGGATTCTGTCATTTTCTCTCACAGATCTCTCGAAATGATCGTGTGCATATTGACAATAATGAATGTGCATATAAAAAAACTAGAAGAGTAAAAGAACAGTTCAATGGGATAAAATAATTATTGACAGAAAAAGTATAAAAACAAAAATAATAATAAAAACAAAAATAATCAATGCTGTGTGTACAAATGTCAAAAGAAATATTTGAAAAACTAAAAAGAAACAGACATTGAAAGACTAAAAAGCTAACGAAAGTAGAAAAATCTGCAGCATATATACAAAAGTCAAAAAGAAAATATTGAAAAGCTAAAAGTAGATATTGAAAGACTAAAAAGTTATCGATAGTAAAAAAATCTGCAGGAAAATAAAATCTAGATGCTAAAAAGTCAAAAAGTACTGCAAGATGTAGAAAAAAAATAATGCAGTGAAAAATAAAAAAGTTAGTGATACACCTGATTATAAACAGTAGTTGTGATTTTGGCTCACATCTTCCTCTGGTTTTACGTCCAGTAACGGCTTACACGCCTTCTATGAGTCGAGGATAGGCTTCCCATCCAGTTTTTTTATTAACTGACAAACAGGGTCTTTTATTGTCAGATTCCCTATACTGTAACGCTGCTTCTCTTCTTTGAATAGTTCCCATAAATCTAAAAGAGTGCGTTGAACTTGTCCACAAGGATGCGTCTCAAGAGTCTGAAGGATATTATCCATAGACTCCTTACTCAGTCCATCCTTTATGAATTTAATTTTATCTTCTCGATTTATAGATGCAAATCCAATATTTCTACAGCGTGTGTTGCAATTCCATCTTGCACACTTGTAGCAGACCCCCATTCTTTTAGCTCTCCTCTTCTTTGAGTAAGAACTTCTCCCCGTACCTGGCAAATATTTAATAAATGAGTCATCAATCTCACTTGCCAATCGTACTTTGGCTTCTATGATCCAGCGAATATCCTCAGGAAGATTCAGACGTCTAAATGCTTTCATTCTTTCTAGTCTGCGTTCATCAATTTTTCTGAGCACATCTTGGGGAAAAGTTGAAAATCTGTTTTTTAGTGCTGCAAGAGATGCTTCCATGTCTAATTAACTTTGTTAAGAAAATGGAAGAGAAAATTTACAACGAAACAACTAAATAGAAATAAAAGAAACCTAATAAAGATAAAACTTGGGTTTCCTCCTAATAAGCTATTTAATAACTCACAAACAACACTAAAGCAAAATTAAAATAAAATGAAACAAACAAAGGAACAAAAGAAATTAAAAAGTAGTAAACAAGTTAGAAATTTGGGTTGCCTCCCAAAAGCGCTTTATTTATAGTCTTTAGCTTGACTATAGCTAGATTTTCATCATGAAGGATAATACACAAAGTATATCATCTCGATAATTGTGGAAAGATAGACTTTTGCCAATTTTAATGAGTCAAGCCAGCTTGATTTGAGTCTGCATGGAAAAAATTAAGACAGAAATTATTTAATATTTTATAATTAAGCTCATAATTTTTAAAAACTTTCCAACGAGCTCTTTTTCTTGCTCTAAATTTTCTTTAGAAATTGAGATAGGAAGGTAGTGGAGTTGAATCAAAGAGTCGGTGAGTGCTCAGTTGATGGTGGTGAATGCTTCTTCTTTTCTTCCAAGTCATCAAATTGATATTCTTTATGGTCTGACATATATGATGTTGTATTCACCAAACAAACTGAAAAAGTTTCCTTTGAGTGCTCTTGTTCAAATCCTTTTTCAATTTCCCCATCAATTTCAACCACTCCGCAGATATTATCCATAAGAGAATAATATTTCTTGGGCAAATTAGGCTCAACTTTTTTCTTTTTTTCTTGCTTGCTTGAAGTATCTCCTTGATCAATCGTCTCTTCCTTATCATCACTCAAAGAAATTGCCAAGCATTGTTCTCTAGAATGTTTTTCAATTTGGCTTGTCAGGTTTTCATGGCTTTGAGTATCTAATGGGCTAGTGAATTGTTCCATTTGTACATCATCATTTGTATTGTGGCTAGCCCATTGATCCATCCTATCTTTCAATCTTTCACATCGTTCATGAGTAGCATTTATGAATTTTTCCAATGCTACTTCATAAGATGGTCTGTGCTCCTCAAATGGTGCATGATCTTGAAAATCATATTGATAAGGATACCATGAATTGTTATCTTGATCGCATTGGTTTTCTTATGAAAAGCTTGAATAGTCACTCCATCCTGACTTGTTTATGTTAGAATATGGATAATTTTCATTCCTATTATAATTTAGAAAAAATTGTACTTGCTCTGCATATTGGCATTCAAAATTCAAGTGACTACCTCCACATAAATTACAACTCAAACATGAATTAAATAAAGTTTTAGCATCAAGTTTATCAATTAAGTTAGCCAATGTATCGATTTTAGCGTTTAACTTACTAAAACCATTCTCATCATATATGTTTGCTACTCTATTTAGTATCATTCCTCCATCACACCATTAAAAGTTGTGGAAAGCCTTCTCTTTTTTTTTTTTTTTTTTTTTTTTTTTTTTTTTTTAAAGTCCTGCAAAATAATAAAAAAATAGAAAAGAAAAATAAAATCTAAAGTAATAGAGTATATCAATCTATTGATATTGTCAAAAATTGCCTTCCCCGGCAACGGCGCCAAAAACTTGTTGTGCGATTTCTGCAAGTGCACAGGTCGTGAACAAGTAATATAGTAGTGAAATAAGTGTCGATCCCACGAGAAAGAGTTGACAAGTACCAAAACTATTGAATATTCTATTATTTAGAAAATCAATTATGAGAAGTCGTATTTTAAGTTAAAGTAAAGTTCAAGTAAATAAATGATGATAATATGAAATAAGATTAAAAGTCTAGAATTTAGAATTCATCAATTGATTACCTATGATTACTTTATATTTTTTTTTAGATTGAATTATTTTTGTTGGAATTAATGATTAGATTTCTCTAAATTATATGATATTCTCTCTCAAGATACAACATATGTGCTCATATTAACCTTATGTCTACTCTCGTGATCATAAGCAATTAACACCAACCCATTAAGTTTTATGGAAATCCTTTAACAATCACAAAGAAGTATTCTTATCTCTAACCAATACATTCCCTAGGTCAATTATCCTAATGAAATAATATTGTGTTTTCACTCTCGCTACTTCACACAATATCTTAAATCATGCAATTAATGGCCAATTAATTACAAGCATTAAGTTCTAAGATAAAAAATTAATTCCAACAATCAACCCAATCAATTAAATATAAATAATCATATGCAAATCAAAAGATTACATCTAAATCCTAGAAAAATAAATTTAGCTATTCATAATTAAAAGAGAAGAAACAATTAAATTAACAATAAAAATAATAAACATAATAATAACTTATAATTAAATTCAAGAATAGAGTTTAGAGAGAACTTGTTTTGGAATACAATATTTGATGAACTCAAGTTTTCAAAAACTCCTCATCTTGATCAAAATAAAAAATAAAACTAATCTACTTTAAGAAAATATATGAAAATCTCTCTACATATTTTTTTATGGATTTTCTTTGATGCCATTTCTCTTTGCCAAGCATGGTATTTATAGACATGCTTGGTGGAAGAATTCAAGTTCCATTAAAATTTTTACATCAAAAATTTAACATTGATGGTTAAGTTGGCCACCAACCATTGAATTCCTTCATCAATATTCAAAAATGGTTAGGTTGGCTACCAACCATTAAATTTTTGCTACCAACCATTGAATTTATTTCTCATAGATTGAAAACTTGAATCATTGCTTGCATCATTATTTTTACTGCATCATTTTGATCTGCAAAAAATAAAATAAAAATACTTAAAATATGTTATAATTTATTTATAAATTGTAGAACTATTTATTTCTAAAAATAAGTAATAATATTATTGCATTCTCGAAAATTGAGTTAAAATTTAAGTTTAAACAATTAAAATAACTCTAAAAATATAGAGTTATCAACGAAATTACTTATGTCACATGATATTATATTAGTAAACTTATTTGATATAACACCCGCCTATTTTCTTCCTTTTTCCTTCTTTTTCTATTTTATTTCTCTCTCCCTCTACAACTGTAGTCTGTTTGCTAGACGATTTTGCCCGTTCATTCATCATCTGTCCGCCTTTATCAGCCATTGCTCAGGTATATATTCCTTTTTTTTTTCAATTTTGTTTTTTTTCCTTTGAGTGAATTTTTGGTTTTAATTTTTTTTAATTAGCTTTGTTTCGACATCCTTCAACAAGTAGGTTTTTTTTTTTTTTCAAATTTGTTTAATATAATTGAATGTTAAATATTGGGTATTTTGCTATTTTTTAATATATGTAAGTTTAATATATTTGTAAATTTGAATTTTTTTTGTGTGTGTATTTGATAATTTTTTTGTTAATTTTCGTATTTTAGTATTTTTTCTAAATTTTTTGTTGTACTTTTTATTTTTTTGTATTTTTTTAATTTTCTACATTTTTTAATTTTTGTTATCTTATTTTTGTAGTATTTTCTGTATTTTTGTTAATTGAATGTGGGCTTTTTATTGTTAATTTTCTATATTTTTTTTCATTTCCTGTATTGTTTCTAATATGATAATTTGTTAGTTTTGATTTTTTTTAATTGACTAATAATTTTATTTTAGCTTCTTTTGATTTATTTCTTTGTTGTGTCATTTAAATTTCTACACTATAATAATTTTTTGTATGAAATTAGTGAATTATATATATATATATATATATATATATATATATATATATATATATATATATATATATATATATATATATATATATATATATATATATATATATATATATATATATATATATATATATATATATATATATATATATGTATATATTGCATGTATTTTAGTATATGGTGTTATATATTTTGAGTATTTTTATATTGCCCAACATTATTTTTTATATTTATATATATTTTAGCGAAATGGATAATTTGCAAGCAAGTTAGTTAATAGCTAAAATTAGAAAGAAAAAGAAAAGAAAATAAGAATAAAAATGAAAGTACAAATAAATTAAGAGTAATAATGGAATAAAAATATAAATTAAAAAAGAAAAATAAAAGCAAGTATAATATAAAATTCCATATTTCAAAAAAATTAAGTAGTTAATAACCAAAATTCAAAAGAAATAAAAATAAAAATGAAAGTAAAAATAAATTAAAAGTGATAATAGAATAAAAAAATAAAAAAAATAAAATCAAGCATGCTAAAGAAAAAACCAAGTTAAAAAAATATTCAAAATCATAAAAAAAAAAGATTCAAAATAAGGAGAAAATGAAATAAAAAATAAATTAAAAAGAATCTTAAAAGACAAACATGTCATAAAATTGCTTGTAAAGAAAAAACTAAGTTAAAAATATTTAAAATTTTTATAACAAATAATAATAATAATAATAATAATGAAAGTAAAAAAATAAATTAATAGTAATAATATAATAGAAATAATAATTAAAAAATAACCTTGATAAGGAAGTTAGTTAATATCCAACAGTATAAAAGAAAATAAAATAATACTTAAAATGAAAGTAAAAATAAATTAATAGTAATAATAGAATAAAAATTAAAATTAAAAAATAACTTTAAAAACCAAGTTATTTAATATCCAGCAGTGTAAAAAATAAAAAAAAAATTAAAAATGAAAGTAAAAATAAAATAAGATTAAAAATAAAAAAAATAATTTTAAGAGTAACAATAAAACTAATAGTAAAAATTAAAATTCAAAAATAACCTTAATGATTAACCATTTCATAAAAAAAAAAAACAAAAAAATTAATTAATTTCAAAAATAAAAAAAAATAGATTAAGTAGGCGTTAGAAATTTAGTAAGTGAATTTATTATTATAAGTGGTGAATTTATGTTGTTATTTTATGAAATGCGGTAAATTCATATTATGAATTTATTATATTGTGAGTTTATCAGCATATTATCAAATTGTTAATACATGTTTTTATTTATTTTTAGTTGTATGTTTGGACTTTGTAAAATCAAAAGTCAAAAAATACAGTTAATTATAGAAATTTCAAAATAATACATTGAAAATTACTAATATATATATGTTCAACCATAAATGATAACTTAGTGTTTTTCTCAGTAAATGATAAAAAGACACTGAATTATCTAAAGTAGACAGTTTAGAAATTTCATTGTCTAATATAACTTGCTGTATACATTCTATTTCATACAATTATTTGAAATTTTGACTATGATCTCCCATGTGTTCTCTACTGCATATTGAAAAATATTATAATTTTTTTTACATTTTTCAATCGGTGTACTAGGAGAACTATAGAGATGTCAAAACGTGTTTGGAGATGATAGTGGTGATGGTGGTTGTCATAGTTGTGGATCAGTCTGGAGACCTTCAGGCATGCAACCACCGGCATTGATTCTTACAAACCAACGACTTGCAGCCAGGGTATTAAATAACGACCGATACGTTACGTATCGGTTATTTCGTAGGAGGTTTTGAGGAGTTCGATGCGTTATTTATCAGTTATAATATTATTAATAGAAATTAGCACTGAATCGGTACTGAATCACTCAATACACATTGGTACGACCATTATTTAGTGATATAAGAGTGACATATCAATAAAAAAATATTATTATTATATTTTTTATTTTATTAATGTAAATTATAAATATATTATTTAAAAGACATTATTTTATATTTGTTCTATTTTATTAATATAAATTATTGGGATATTATTTTTTACATTATTTATATTTCAATATATTTAGAATATTATTGATAATTTTTTACAAAATTCATTTTTTGTACAAATTTTTTATTTGCGGTTGTAAACTATTGATTGAATTTTACAATTTGACTATGTTTTATCTTTATATATTTATTTTAAAAAAATTTAAATAATGATTTTGTATAAATTCTAAATGAGTTTAATACAAGACAATTCAGATTCTTCCCAACACTCTTTTTGTTGGTGATTAATTAATATTATGGTATATTTATTTTTTAATTTTATTTTATTTACTTAAAATAGGGAGTTTTTTTTATCACCTTATTCATCTTGAATAGAGTGATTTTTTTCTCTAATGACTTAATAAAATAAGATTGATTTATTATTTTTAGTTATGTAATTTGAATTTAATTTATTGTTATTATTTATGTAAATTAAATTTTTTTAGGCACAATTATATTTATTTAAGTGTTAATTAATTTAATATATTACATTTTGGATGTTACATTTCATTTCTTATTAAATTATATTAATTTGCTAATCATTTTTAAAAATTCATTATAGTAACAGCCGATTCAGATCGACTCAATCTGATTCCATTATACCGATTTTGATATCGATATGATACGTAAATTCATTATTTAATATCCTACCTGGAGCACTGATGTCTACAAGCGTGCGACCTCTAACACTGCCGGATATCCCTACCACCTTCTTAGCATCATATTCTTGCCTTATTTAGCTTTGATTCTTTCCCGTGTCTACTTCCTTTACTTCTGCAACTTCATTTATTTACGTAATTCAGATTCTACACCTCTCTCTAATTCTGCACCTCCTTCTACTTCTGTATCATCATTTCAAATTGTTGTTGCACCTGATGATAAGCCATATACTATTCCTCCTCATTTGTTGAGATCTACTGTTGCTATGGTGCGTGGCAAGTATGTTATAGTCACCTCATAATATTATTCCTAACTATATATAGAGTATATAATTTTATTAGTTGTCGCATTAAAATATGTAATAAAGTATATAATTTTATAAATAATGGTTAATGCATTATTGTTAAATTTGGTATCTCATAATACTTATTTGCTACTATTTAATGATTAATGAAGAATTTAATCTAAATAGCGAAATAAATTTTATTTAAAATATAATAATAATAATTTACATCAAAATTACTTTTACTATAAAAATTATTATTTTATAAAATTTATTATATTCTTACGTACAAAAAAATCGATAATAAAATAAAAAATAAACCGGGCTTTACATTTAGTTACAGAAATCACATGAAAGCTTGCATGATGTTTAATTATAAATTGCGAGATGTTAAAAAAATATTAAAATCAGTTTTAATAAAATGTTATTAAAATTAAAATTAATTTTCAGAGACATAATTTTTTAATTATATAAAAAAATTATATTGATAAATCACTTAAAAAAAATTACATTTGAAATAATTGGATTTAATTTATTTATTAAAATAATATTTAATCAAGATTATATTAATTTAAATTGAATTCAATGTTCAATTTTGATGAAAGTGGGTAGAACAACATATTACATATAATATTAGGGAATGAGATAGGAAGTATAAACGAATAAAATAACAAATGGTTATTTTTTTTAATTAAATAAAATTGAAAGCAATTAATAATATAGTGCCGAGTGAGATTTTTTTTTTTTTTTTAACTACAGAATCTTAAAAAAAAGAAAAAAAATTAAAATTTCACTTTGAAATTTAAACATAAAAAATGTAATTGAAATACAATGAGTGAATGTTATAAAACAAAAAGAAAAGGAATAATTAATTTAATTTAACATTATATTTCATTCAAGAACATTTAATCTATCAAACTACGTTGAAGAATTTAAATAAATAAAATACGAAGCATTTTATAAAAAATATGACTCCCTTTGCTATAACTTTTACATTGATTTTTCTTTATTGGCAAAAGGAAAGCAAAGGAAAATGAATAAATAAATAATACAAAAAAAGAAAAATATAATAAATAATTTGAATTATTGCGCTTTAACAGGGTAACGGACTGAGAGCTGTGAAATGTTTCAGGGTTACTAGAATTTGGGGTGAGTTTGGTATTTTAGATCATGTTGGGCAGTGGCGCTTTTTATTTTTTAAAAATATTGTCATACTAGGAGTCATTATGGTTTTTAATAGTAGTTTTGCTGAATTTTAATACCATTTTCAATATGTAAAAAAAATAAAAATTTGAAGAATTGATATAGACAAATAAACTTTTAAAATAAAAAGAGTGGAAAGAAAATAAAGGAAAATGAATAAAATAAAAAAATAATAATAAATGTTTAAAAAAATTAAAATGGAAAATAAATCAAGAAAAATAATAATAATAAATAATTGCGCCGTCTGTGGGAATCGAACCCACGACCACATGGTTAAAAGCCATGCGCTCTACCGGCTGAGCTAAGACGGCCACACATTCTCTTCTTACAAATTTATAAAAAAACTAAAACAATAATAGTATGCAAACCCTATCATATTATTATTACTGGCTTTACAAAGTCAGTGAACTCTGCCTTTAGCCCTTGTGCCTAGCCTTTATACAGCCACAGCTCCTACTTCAAAACCATTAATTTTACACACACACACACACAGAGGCAAAAGGCTAGTCAAAACACATTAACATTCAAACCCAAGTGCCTTGAAAGAGGGCAGCAACACTAGTGCTAGTGTCTCCAAAAGTCTTGATTAAATCAGAACAGGACGGATCTGCTTCACAATCCGTCTTGAGCTCCAATCCCAATTCCTCTTCTATATCGTCCGAGGCTGATATCAGCAACAGCTCACATCCTTCGTAGTTCAACAAGTCGGGTGGATCAGCAGGACAGAAGCGTCTGTGGCCAAATTGGCCTTGTAAGTGGGCAGGAAACACGGCCTTGCGCTTGTTTTGAAGTCCACTGAATTGGGTCGGTTGCTCTGGGTTCTTTATCTGGATAAGAAACGAGGCTTGGCGTTCAATGTTGAGAGAATGTTGGGGCTCGTTTTGCTCATCTTCTGCTGGGAATTCAAGCTTGTACACCAAATGAGTGTGCATTCTCTTGCTTGCTGCTTGGTTGTGCCTCAGTATGCGATAAATGCCTTCTCCCACCGGTCTTGCTGGATACTTGTGTCGATGTCTTCTTGTGGAGGTATCATATTCCTCTGGATAATTCATTCATAAATTCATTATGATACATATCAATTAATAAAATTCAACTAATAATTAAATATAGATACCTTCTCCAAGCGCATTCTTGATATCATCTATGTTGGTGGTGACCATCACTACAAAACCCCAATAAGGTTGGCTTCTCTTACTTGGGTCTGGAAGACTTTTCCGTCCCATCACAATGAATCGCAATAATGGATCCTTTTCGATGTTCGCCTCCTAATAATTAATTAATCACGATATTTAATTACATATATATGTGCATTAGAAGAAGAAGAATAATATTTAATTTTAAGATTACCTGGGTACCATGGCCACCTTCCGTCCCAGTCTTAGAAGAAGAAGAAGACGAAGAGGTGGTTTTAGCACCTTCCTTGCCAGAGTAAGGGTCTTGCTTCTCCTCAATCTCTCTCTCTCCAGATTGTGGCCTTAGAACGAGGTACAAGCGCTGAACATCGTCAGCACTATGGGCTTCTTGTCTGCCTACTTTTGGCCTATAGAAGAAGAATATTTCTCCTCTCTCCTATGCAATATTAATAATTAAATTAAATTAATTTGCTTTAATCATTGTAATAACGATACAGGGACAGAACGCACCTGAATCTCAACCTGAGGTTCTCTTCGAGTCTTGACTTCTTGACCTTGTCCCATTTCTTCTTGCTACCTGAAACTGAAACAGGAAACAGAGAAAAAGCAAAAAGTGGACACGTCGCAGAATCACAAAACTTATGGACTAGACACGTTTCGTTTGCGTAAGACCTCATGAATCGAGTGTTGCCTCTAATGCCTGCCACCTATAACTCATTGGGCTTAATCAAACAGTCCAAGTTCAGCCCAGTATGCTGTGTAAGGGTGATAAATGTTCAACTTTGAATTGGGTAATTTGTTAATATAAAAGGTGTCTAATCTCTCTAATTTCTTTGAATCCAAATTAATCGACATAAATATGTTCATTTGGGTGAATTAAATTGAAATCATATTAACCAAAAGTAGCAAAGAGTATAAGTTTGTGGGAGTACACTAACTAAAGCCAATATAATTCACAGTCATTAATATATATATATATATATATATGTACAGCTAAGCCAAAACTTTGCTCAACCCATTACCCAATTACTATATCTATTTCCTTTTTCAGATTTTGGGATCTTTTTATATTCCTTCTGCTTGTGATGATGTACTTGACTGGCTCCTTGTGCTTTCTGAATGTCCAGCTAAAGGATCACTCATCACTTCCTGCACAAACTATTTTATGTTACTATCAATTATCAACCCAACAGCCAAAAAGATTCTTACATATAAAACAATCCACGTCGAACTAACCGGTGCCGTGGAAATGTAGCTGTGCTGTGGTGATGGGCCTGTACTTGCTGTCAAAAGAATTTCGTTCATATTCTCTTGGGCAAATCCTCTCAATTTCTGTAGCTCTGGCATCACTACCTTACCAAGATCTGGCCTGTCTTTCCGTCTCAGTTCTGCACATTTGAGTGCTAGATTTGCAAATGTCAGAGTCTCTTCCATTGGCCATTCACTTACTGCTGGGTCTAGAACCTCTTTGAATGTCCCCTTCTCAATGGCTTGCTCAACAATGTGAGTCAAACCCATTGGTGGCTTCGCCGTTATTAGTTGCAGCAGCATGATTCCTAGTGAATATACATCAGATTTTACCCCTAGCATTCCAGTTTGTTGGTACTCTGGATCAATATAGCAGAATGTTCCAGCTGTTGATGTCATGTGATACTGGGTCACATTCTCCGCTACTGCTGGGACAAGCCTTGCCAATCCTACGTCACTTATCTTACACACGTAGTTGTGGTCTAGCAATATGTTCGCTGGCTTCAGGTCACGGTGCACTAGCGGCTCTGGCTTTGTCTGATGGAGAAACAGAAGACCTGTTGCGATTTCTGATGCAATTCTGAACCTCAGTTGCCAAGGAAGAACTGGTGTGTCCCCTCTCCTAAACAGACAATCTTCCAAGCTTCCATTTGCCATGTATTCATACACTAAAACGCCATACTCTGGGCAGGCCCCTAGAAGGAGTACCATGTTGGGATGCCGTATTAAGCTAAGGACTTCCACCTGCAATTTTATACAGGTCACCTCAGTTACTTTGATTCACCTCTATCAATGGTGTGCTAAAAGCTTAATTATTATTGCTTGACTGGTGTACGTATCTTTTAAATGTTATCCCATCCATGACTAAAACATTGTTTTACCACTCTTTGTTCAGAATTCAGGTGAAAAGTGCTGTCTGCTATCTTTTGTTTTAGCTAGTTGGCTAATTGAACTCTCATTACTTACTAACCAATTTTGGTTTGTTCCTTACCTCTCGCTGAAATTGCGACCTGCCTTGTGCTGCATCTGGACGTAATACCTTAACTGCAACTGAAGTATGATCAAGATAACACCTGTAAACTGGGCCATAACCTCCTTCTCCAATCTTCCTCGACTCTGAAAAGAGTTCTGTTGCCTCTTCAATTTCCTCAATACTGTATCTCCTGTATCTGACATCTTGTTTTGCTAGAGCTTCCATTACTTTCTTCATTTCCTCTGCTTCTCTGAGGGCTTTCAGTTCAACATTTAGTCTTTTTTGTGCTTCCAATTCTGCTAGCTTCTTAGCTGCTTCAGCTGCTTCCATCGCTGCCTTGCACCTGATTTTCTCTTTCTCTGCAGCTGAGATTGCAGCTTCCTCAGCAATTTTAGCCTCTTCTATTCTTCGCTCTTCCTCCACTCTCCAGCGGTGCAGCTCCATTGCCTATATAAGCATAACATTACGACTTATAACCTGCTTCTTCTACTTCAAAAATGCACGTGACAAAGACACAACTTGTCAGTACAATACCTTTTGTTTTGCTGTGAGAGCTTCTTTGCATGCAGTACTGTACATGTCCATTGTTTGCTTCAGCTCTAGTTTGAGTCTCCTCATCTCAGCTTCCATATCATCCTGGGCATTTAACATACATATAAGAAGAAGACATTTGCCTTATGAATTACTCTGAAAATATCTGAATAGGATGCTTAGACTTCATCAAGTTCCATGCATGTGAATCTAGAAAATTTGAAGTCTTGTTGACAAGTGAGAGAGAGAGAGAGAGATTTGTAAATCGAAGTTCAAACTGGAAATTTCTTTGATCCACAATCCTCATTCTATAATATTAATTTTCATTAAATGACGCCTATATATTTCTTGTATATAAATGGTTATTCATGCTTATTGTTAGGTGTGCTATATATTGTCAAAGTGATCGAGTCCCTTCGCCTTACCATGGTTTGTGATGAACCTGAAAATGACGTTCTTCCGCTATCTTGTGAAAATGTTGAGAACTCATGCAGAGAAGCAAGATCATTGAACTTTGGTCCTGAACGTAATGATCCAAAGCTTGTGTCAGAGCTAGTTGAAAGGCGTGATGTTAGGCATGAGTCTATGAAATCTAAAGCAACAGAAGATGTTCGATCAGTGCTTGGCCTGCCGGAGCTGACAAATGATATATCAGTTTCTGACTCCATGAATTCCGCAAATGATTTGACATTGAAAGCCCGTCCTCCTCTTTCAAAAGGTGACCTGTTTTCCATAATCGTAGTCGAGGTGAGCCATTTAATAATTACATGGTCCAAGTTTAAGTTCAATCGGAAAGCTGAATGAGTTTGTATTTCATGACTTACCTAAAGGATTCATCAACTGACATGCGAGGCTTGATTGGTGTCCTTTCTGTTGGAAAAGACCATAGGTTGGGTGGTGGGTTAATGCTAAAAAATAAAATGTAAAATGGACAAGGACCTAATTATAATTGAGAGAAACACACCTCGCAGGCTTCCACTGTGCATGGATTGTGTTTCAGAAATAGTATCAATTGGCTTATTTAGAGCTTGTATTTGATCTTGTAGTGGGGATGTAAATGGGGCGGCACGAGAAGCATGGCGCACTGAAGATACCTTTCCTTTCGATATGACATATACATTGCAGAAATCTGGTGCCCCTTTCGACACACTGCTCGGTATATCTGCCTTGAATTTCCTGTTAGACACAATTCACTTGCACATGATTGCTATTGCTATTGTTGTTAAAATTTTTCAAGATGAAACAGTGGAAAGGGAGGCAACAAATACCTGATAAATCCATGTCGCGACGCACCAATGACCAAATTCTCAATTGCAGCATAGGAAACATATTCAGTGATTCCTTTTACTACATCGTGATCCTCAAGTACAATATGAAGGCAATGTACCTGATGACAAGAAAAGAAAAGAAAAAAAGAAAAAACTCGTGTTAAAATATTGCACAATTCAACAAGGAAGAAAAGAGAGGATGGAGATAGTGCTTCATAACCTACATCTTTACGGGTACAATAGCAACGAAATGGAAGGAAAAGATCTTCTGTCATCTTGTCAAGCTGCTGCTTTCCCGTTGAACCGAAATCACTAGAATGTCCGTTGGCTGCAATTGAGAAAAGAAAACAAGAAAGAGGAGGATAAATATATGGTGAGCAGCTCTGCTTTCAATTAATGAATAAACAAGGAGAGAGGAAGAGAGATTTTTACCACTGCCATGCGATGATACCCTGTGAAGAACATGGATTAAAATAACAGTTTGACCTCTGGACGTCAAATTCTCAAGTGCCCATTTCAAAGCATTTTGGCTTCCTTTGTCTTTGTCTATCGCAACTGCAACCATACCATTTCCTCCCTTTTTAGATGCATTTGACTTTGGAAGCCACATTTCTCGTAACTTCCCTTTTATCGATTAAGAGAATAGGAAAAAATTATAAAAATAATAATGAAAAAAAGGGAAAACCTTTCGATTCAGAGAATGCTAAGGTAAATATTTGAGAAAGAAGCAAAAGAGAGGCCGAAGACCTCTCACCCTGAGAAATAACAAAATTGATAAAAGTTTCGTAAATGCTAATAATCTATTTGAATAAAACAAATTATATTTTCCCATTTTAGTAGTTTAAATAAAAAAGCCTTAATATTTAGAGGAAAGAGACTCCGCACCGCACTCTCTCTATATTTAGAAAATGGCCCTAAATTTAGTCAATCATGGTCAACATATTCATTTTTGGCCAATCATTTTTTTTTTTTTTTGGGAACGCCCTTATAAAAGATTTTTGCATTTAAGAAATAAATAAAATAATTTTTTTTTTCATATGAAACTATAGAGCAAAGTCTAGTAAACGCACCAAGACATCTCTCGCTCACTCATGCTGACACCCTTATAAAATAATTATAAAGTTGACAATACCTTTTTTTAACAAACCAATACAAATATTTAACCAGTAAACTGTATGTTATTAGAGACTGAAATATCATATATTAATGGAAAGGATTCTCTTGTTAATTCAGGGCAACAGGTTCGAATGGTTGACCAATTTTACAATTACAAATATCAAATTCAAAGGATAGTTGTCACCCCATTTTGTAAGTAATTTTTCCTTAATTTTGAGAGACCTCAATTACAAGTGAAGTCCTGAATCTTTTTATATTTAATACATCTCATCGTTAATCCAACAAATTCCTTCACAACATTTATTTTTATCATTTCCACAAATTAGCCAACTGGTTTGCTTTTAAATATCGAGTGGAAGAGAAAGACTTAATACAAAATACAAAGATGAATGATAATACCAATTTCAAATGGGGAAAAAACTTGGTTCGGTAGGTTTCTATCATCGATCCCTTCCAATTACTCCGTAACCTTAATATATATTAAATCTACATTATACAGTTCCTAGCTATCTGGCATTACTCTTGACTTTCTTACTACATTTTACCATATACATTTTTGTATATCTTGGTGAGAAAAATTGAGATGTCAATTCTTAAAGAACATAAACGAAATGAAATGGCAGCTAATTCATTTCGCATCTCAATTTATTGGCTGCTTTCTGTACTTCTGCTGATTACCTAATTCATTTCTCATCTCAATTGAGAGTTTGTTGCTAGCTTATTATTATACAGTTATATTATATATCATATATTCCAAATGCCAATGAGCTCATGCATCAATTTTACTTTATCAGGTGCCTTTTACAAGTGATTGGTTATAGTTTTGCATGTACAGTTGCACTGTTACATATTTTAACCGCGTATAGTTATTGATAAATACTTTTCCAATTGGAAGATTAGAGTTTTCTTAGCTAGGCAATAGGCAATATTAATTAACATGAAGCCTGTAATTTGAAAAAAAAAAAAAAAAACCAGATATTTGTACATGAGCTGCTATCAACAATTTCATTTAACAAACAATGGCAGAATGCCAATCTTCAATTACATTTGAAGTTCAATGATGAGAAATGACTGTAAATTTCGAATCTAAAATGAACATGAACAGGCTAGAGCAGCCAGAAAAGAGAGAAATTAATTGGTATTTTCTAACATCAATCCACAAGTTAAAAGAAAAATATGTACATTCTGCTCATTTGACTAGAGGTATATAAACCAAAGTTTTGTCATTTGCCTTCTTCAATGCCAAAATTGTTGAAACACCGAACTCTGTCAGCTTCCTCCTCCACTGGGCTTTTAATCAGGCCATCCCCCCCATAACAATCTTATATCATTCTAATTTAAAAGGGGAAGCCTGCTGGGAAACCTGCTATCCCTACGACAATATATATACTTAGCATATGTTTCCTTTGATTCTTTTCTTGGCAGCTGTCATCATCATCGATCCACAGCGAAGGAAAAATCATCCGCACTTCCTCTAACGTTAGTGCCATAATATTCTTCATCGCTGTCTCCTTCTTTCAATTGCTCAATCTTTTCTACAACTTCTTTGATGTCCAATCTTCTCTCTACATCCTCTTCACAACATCTCAATCCAATCTTCAAAAGATTTATCATCTCACCTTTGTTATCTTTAGCTCCAGTCATATCTTTGTCAAACACTTCACTCGTTCGTTTTTCCTTGACCATTTTATTAACCCAAGTAGCTAAGTCGGAGCTACTATCATAGCCTGACTTTAGATAGTTCTCTGGGAATTTTCCTGTCAATATCTCCAATATGAGTATGCCAAAGCTCCATATATCAGTCTTGTTTGATGTACGACCATTTTGTGCATACTCAGGCGATTTATAGGCAATCATAAGATTGTGGGCCTGTTGGGGGTTGATCACTGGTCTTAAAGCATAATCTGCCAACAGAGGCTCCAACGAGGGATCTAGAAGCACATTTGAAGATTTCAGGTGTCCATGGGGAACTAGTATAGGGAGCTCACCGTAGAGATAACCCAAGCCCTTGGCCACGCCTTTCACAATCCTCAATCGGGTTTGCCAATCAAGCCCTTGCCCTTCCAGGGAGAGGTTGCCTAATGATTAAAACAGAACAGAACAGAGAAATTAATTAATTGCATATGGCAAATTGGCAATGATAATAATAACAGATAAATAAGGAAGACAGAACATAACGGAATAGAATAAGATGGCAATGGGAAGGTAGTAAGAAAGTTACCATGAATGTGACTGGCCAAGCTACCATTCTCCACAAACTCATAAATCAAAAGCTTTTCTTCCCTGCGATAGTAGTAGGCGGTAAGAGGCAACAAATTAGGATGCTTCAACCTGCCCAGCCTTCTCATATGCTCATGAAACTCTTCTCTGCCGACATTATTCATATGCCTATACCTCTTCACAACAATTGGCTGGCCGTTCACTATGGCAGCTTTGTATGAAGCCCCAAATGTCCCGCTTCCCAGAACTTCTGCTGACGCTCTCAGCAAGTCGCTCAAATCGAACTTTTCAACATCGTCCCTTACGAATGACAATTTGTCAGCCCTCCTCGAGTGCGCGCTATTCTCCTGCGGCATTTCAGATTGTTCTTGGTCTCCTACGTAGGAAGGTGCAATTTTGTTGGAATTCATAGATAAATTTGATTTCTCCTCCACTTGTCTGGCATTCATTTTCCGGCGGAGAAAAGCCAAAACCAGTACGATGGCCGCAAGTAATATCAGGATCAGTATTACAATGAGTACGATTTTGCCAGCGTTTTTCTTAATGGCATGTGTGGTTGAGTCGCATAATTCAAGGGGAAGCCCGCAGAGGTCTTTGTTGCCTGTAATCAATCGCTTAATCCATTATCTTTAACAACAACATTCATTTCAATATTCACAGTAATTGATATATATAAAATTACCCGAAAAAGAATCAGGATTCAACTTGCTGAGGGCTGCCGGAATCTGACCTTCCAATAAATTGCTTGCTAAATTGACAGTCTTCAAATAGGTTTGTTGAAAATCAGGAATATGGCCACCGAATTGATTGCCTTCGAGTCTCAACTCGGTAAGCCTAGGCAAAGTAGCAAGGGATTGAGGAATGGTGCCTGTAAACTCATTATTAGCCATAAAAAGTCTCTTCAAGGAACCCATTCCCTCAAATGCATCGTCAGGAATGTGTCCAGAGAACCTATTATTAGAAATGTACAAGGCTTTCAATCTGCCCAGTTTCTTGACATCAGGCAGTGGACCGCCTAATTGATTGTTCATCAGGCTTAATGTGCGAAAGTTAGGCAAGGGAACAAGCGCATCTATATCAATGTTGCCCGTCAATCCCATATGTTCAAGTTTGAGACCCCAAATGGTTCCGTTCCAACAGAGCACCCCCATCCAATTCGAGTGATCCAAATTACATGGAGTCACTGACAAATTCCAATTCAGAACAGGCTTCCCATTCCCTAGTGATTCCTTGAACTTTAAGAGGGCAGAAGAATCTGTGGCCTCATCACCAAATGCCACTACCACTAACCATGATATCCATACAATGGCCACCATTGATGTTCCAGCCGGACTCCTTTTGCGCGCTGCCTGCGCGCCCACTACCATTTGGATATTATTAAACGAGAGAACAATGCAAAAGAAATGATTTGATTCGAGGAAGTTGCAATTTTTTTTTGGACAAAAGCCAAATCAGAAGTTCCCAGGGATACACAGGCTAAGAATTAAGCCAAAATGTCTTTGGACGTAAAAAATAAAATTGAAATTGAAATGAGAATTAGAATTAGGGTGTGTGTGAGAGTGGAGAAGGGGTTTGTGTTTTAGAGGTGGAGCAGAGCGCGGGAGAGATGCAAGGCAGGCCGTTGAATTTCTTGTAATTGTTAGTTGTCAATTAACAATTAGCTTGGTTAATTTGGGTTGTGTAGCTATGCAAAATTTGCAAATTGCATGCCAATTATAGCTCATGAGTTATGCCTAATGTTGCAAATTGCAATTAATGTTCTGTCTTTATAGCTTGTTTGTTTGTTAATTTGTTGATGCCGAAGCTAATTAACTGCCACCATATGTCACTGCCAGTGAAAATAACCAGTAAAACTATAACTAGAGGACCAATACAAGTCAATCACTAAATGTGAACACAACTCATTTTGTTTCTTAGTTAATTTTGTTAAACGCCATTAATTTCTTCATCAACCTGTAATCCTATTACTATATATTCCTGATTTAGGAGGATACTACTTAACTTAATTTGTGACAATTAATTCACTCAATAAATGGGTAACATATATTCTCTCCATTATGAAAAAAGTGACCATTAATAAAAAATCATTATTTTTAAAGTAATAATAACTTTATCATAAGTTGTCAAAAAAATCCCTATTAATTGCAGTATAAATTAGGAAAATATTTCTTATACTTGGGAAATTGAAGAGTAAATTAGCCATTTTGTCATTTTTTTTATTAGGTTGTTAAATAGTCACTTATTTATGAATAAAACTAATTTTTTTAATGGCCACTTTTTTTAGAACGGATGGAGTAAATCGATTTGAAAAAGCCTTGGCCACTTCACAAACAAAAGAAGTTGATCCATAATAATATATTTATTATATATCTTCAATCCAACTTATATATATATATACATATTTTTTTAATTCAAATGATATACTTAATACTACATAACCTGAAAAATGCATACATATGTCACATATGCGTATATTACTCCCGAGAAGACTTTATTACAAACAGCCAAATTAAGGCAATCATTCAGATAGTTGATCCAAACTTCTTGGTAGTGTTCAATAAACTCATCAGTTATTAATTATTAATTTATTTGTTGGTATTAGAATGGTTTTTAAGAGTGGAAGGGAATAAGCAGTGTTTGCGGTATTCTACCAGAGCCCACAACGGAAAACAATCCTTATATATCGGATAATGTAACATGTTGTTATTCTTGAACGCTCCCAATATTTCCTAAAACAAAAACAAACAAATACAAAGTATAATTAATGCTTAATTAATTAAATACTTAGTTATCATCCTATCAGCAACAGCAACAATAATACCTGCTGAGGGAAGCTACCATCTTCCAATTGAGAATTAATCAACAACTTTGCACCCCGATGAAGAGGAGTAGAATCTCTCTCCGCCTAATAAATATTAAGTACTACTTAATTAAGAAAAACAACAAAGTTTTGGACTATATATTTAAGTTGTTAATCAAGTCAATCATGCATCATCACAAAAGAAAAGGTAATAAAATAAAATCAGCTGACCTGCCCAGCATGCATTAAACCCATCATAGCCCAAGCAGTGTGAGCCAAATTGGACCGCCGTCCTTCAAGAGGTGTGTATATCTGAATCGCCATGCAGATAATAATAATAATAATCAATCTCAGTCTCAATATATATAAATATTTCAATAAAACGGGGAAACTGGGGAGATTTATAATCAGTTGGTTACCTTGTTTGGGCAAGAAAGGAAGCTCTCGCCCCAACCACCATCATCGCACTGGTTCTGGAGTAGAAAATCAACACCCCTACGCACAGCTGGACAATTATCGTAAGTTTTTCCTGCAGCTGATAGTCCAACAAGTGCAAACCATGTCCCATAAATGAAGCAAATTCCCCAATTTCCATACCAAGATCCATCCGCTGTTTGAATCTCTTGCAGGTATCCAACAGCTTTTGCTATGAACTTTTCAATTTCTTTAGTCCTATGATCTGGGTGCATCTTTTTAAACATCACCAATCCGTCAATTGCAGATGATGTGCACTCAACGTACCTGTTAATTTAATATATATCACAATTTCCCATATAAATTAATTCAGACCAACTTATTATTATTATTTTTTTATATATTATATGTATGATAATTAAAGCATAAAATATATTCCGCTCTTACTCATGCTCAATCACAATGTTCTCCAAAAATTCCATGGGATTGAGTTTCTACATGGAAAAAAAAGAAACACGCATGAGATTATTACTTACAATTGGCTAGAAGCCTAGAACTAGAAGAGGGTAGAAGTAGAACGGAAAATTTTTGCCTACGTTGGATGTATAGACTTATTTTATACACCAAATCAATAAATGATAAGAAATTTTACTAAATATAATTTTTTTGTATATTTTTTACCCTGTGAAAAAAATATCAGTACTATTTTTTACTCTATATATTATTATCTTATTAGATTGGTGTATACACCCAGTGCAGACAAGAATTATCTAAAGTGGAACTTACCTCTAACCACATTGCACCTCGTACGGGCTCCCAGGGTGGTAAACCACCGTTTTTACTCTGCAATTCAATTAATGTGAACATTCACATACATTATTATATAATTAAGTGATATATACATTTGTATATCAAACAAATATAAGTCTTATTTAAATATATAAATATATCCTTGTGAGTGTTGTGACCTGCAGGGAAAGTATGACGTTGACCGCATCATATAAGCGCTGAGGCTCTGCTTTCTGACCAATGAATTCACTAGGCAATTGTGAAGCATATAGAAGACACTGTACCATAGAGTTTTATTAAGATTAATTGTACATACATTTATTAATTATGAGTTCTTAAGATAGACAAATATATTTTTATATTTAATTAATTAATGAACTACCTACCTTCAAGCCTTCTGCAGTACAGTCAGAAACTTGCCAGCCATGATCTTGATCAGAGAAAGGCCATGCTCCTTTCGAAATGTGACGAAACATCCCCCGAAAGTTTCCTGCAGGGTTGTCCTTGATCTTTTTTTTTCCCCCAAATTGTGATCAATTAATTAGTACACGACGTACAATAAAGTTATATAAATTAATATCTCAAATTAACTAATTAATTATATGTAGATAGATGGATTTGGTAGGTAATTTAAGAGTAGTTACTTGAGTTTTCTTAATGAAGTCATGCGCTTTGGCAAGCGCAGGCATAATTTCATCACCGAGGTCAGTGAGAAACAAAGCTTGGAAGGTAAAATTAGCGTCCCAGGCTTGACTGCCGAAGCCCTGCAGGACATATGTGTGGATGATTATATATATATATATATATATATATGGATTGATTGATATGGTGCAATATATATAGCTATATAAAGAGTATGATTACCGAAACTTTCAAGCCGTCCTCAGCAAGCCAAAAGTAATCTGGAACTCTAGCGAGATGCTTCTTGAAACAAATACCGTCAGGGTCTTCCACCCAACAAGCAAGCATGCATAAGGCCTTTTCTACACATCCAATTGTAATATATCTACTATTCTCATCTTCATAATGGATGTGATTCATTGTTGCTTCAATAGCCTTTTCTCTTATTAGCTTTTTCAAGGGCCACCGTGTTAGAATTGGCTCTGACGTTATATACAAAGTATCCCACATTAAATTTTGAATTTGAGAATGGGGATAATACAGATCCTCTTTTGCACATAAATGCGGCACACTCCTCCAATGAATGGTATGATATGGTTGAGTGAAGATCTCCTGTCTCAGTTGTAAAATGAGAGGAGTAATTGGCCCAACAAACCTTTTTCCGTATAAGTATGACATGGGCATGTAAACCATTCGACAATAGCACCACATTTTTGCTGGATGCACTGGAACAAATGATGGAAGTACCCAAAATTCTGGAGGCATAGGGTTGCATCCAGACCAGTCAAATAGACCAAGAATCTTCATATAATACATGCAGACACACCAAATTATTTTATGTACATTTATATATAGGATATATATTTATAGAAATTAATATAAGTACAGACCGCAAGCCAAGTTTTTCCCCAAGATGAAATACAGGTGGCACCACCATGGTCAAGGATCCACTTTCGCGCTCTGCTGCAAGCATTGTCTTGACCACCATCAGGTCCTTCACCTAACATTCGCATGCAAATATAGCTAAGAACTGTGCAGAACATGCAACTGTGGCTTTCTATGTCTATTCCCCACCCGCCGTCTTCATTCTGCATGCCATAATAGATAAATGATAATATCCACCATTTAATAATTATGTAATTAAGCAAATCATATATATAAAACTTTAAATTAAATTAAAAATAAAAAAAAATATATGACTACCTGATGATTGTACAAGTAACGGAGTATTTCTCTGCGATACTCGGGATGTAAATAAGTATTCAGATGGCCAGTTATGTACAAACAGAACACCTACAATTAATTACCCGCGCGTAAGTAATTGACCAACTCTCAAAAACACTGAAAATGAAGTAAAATAAAATAAAAAGTAGGCTTACAAAGGGTGGAGTAAAATAAAGTACGCCGGCATTTTCAGCGGGCCAATGGCCATCGCTGGCTTGTAGAGCTGATAAGAAGTGCGCTGACCTCTTGATTGCTGCGGTGGTCTTTTCATTTGTTATTTGCTCACCATTCTCAATTTTGACCCTTGGTATCCTTTGTTTGAAATTATTCTCCCTTAAAGCCTGTACATTTATTTCTTCACACCTTACTAGTTAATTAATTTGCCACCCAACATTTATCTGTTACTGTAGCTAACTCTACATATATGATCGATGGACTCATTAAGTGCATCTTCAAAACACGCTATTCTTTATCTTAAAAAGTATTTTTTTATATAATAAAAAATATTTTAATTAATTTTTAAATATAAAAAGTTTATTTTTTTTTCAAAGTCTGATGGTACTTTTTAAAATTTTAATTTTTCATTTTATTTTTTTATAAATGATTAAGTGAGAAAAATAAATAGTAAAATATAAAGTAGAAAGTGAAATTGGTTTTTTAGTTATTAATTCAATTCTTTTTTTTTTTTGTATGGATTCTTTATTATAAAGAGTTTGGAGCATATAAAAAATCTCTTAGAAATGTTTTAATTTCATCGCTATTTTATAAAATTGAGATACTCTTTTGTAATATTAAAAATAAAATTGAAAACCATTCAAATTTTTATTTAATATTACTCAGGTTTAAAGATCTTGAATTAAATCCTAATTGTATAGCCAAAAAAACAAAAATGGAATTAAAACTATATATAAAATAAGCTAGCAAGCTATTTTATTATCCATGTATATAAACAAGCAAAGTTATTTTATTAAAAAGACAAGAAATCTATTCAAGTCTATATACACATACACGCAGGTTCACGATTACTTAAGTGTTAGATTTATAATCTATAACATATAGATAGTGTTAGAATCTATTTGCAAAATAATCAATTGACTTGTGTTAGATCCAACATTCATTCACTTATAAGATATTTATATATTTTATTTTAATTACATATTTGTCTAACAAGAGAGTAACTGATTTAAACAGTGAAGGAAAATTTTTTCAAAGGCATGCAACAGAAAATTTGAATATTTCATAGCGAAAGATTTAAATGAAAAATACTTATATTCTAAAATGATTAGAAATTCCTTTTATATACAGGGATAAGGAGGTAAAATTCTTGAAAACTTGAGGCATACGCTAAAGTTAAATAACTCGTATAATTTATTTGCTAGCTATATGCTAAGGAATTTCATGGAGTTATGGCCCAACGCACTCCATCATTAGATTTAAAGGAAAATCAACACATGACTGATAGTTAAAAATAATATTAATGCAAATGAAAATTAATTGTTTTAATTTGGTTTTTGGAGGACCTGAAATTGCCAAAGGAGATTGGAGCAGCACTTGACTTGAAAGCGGTTTTGATAGAAATGAAGGCGAGCTTCTTCAACCTTGGCTCGTTCTTCAGGGGTCCCACTTTCACTCTCGTCATATTCCCACGTTTGCCTTCCTGTGAAGTTGTTTGTACTGAATAAGTATGGCTCTCCGCTACCTTCAGCAATCTTTAGCCTCCACATTTTTATATATAAATTCCTTTAATTTTCTTCTTCTTCTTCTTCTTCTTGCTGTTTGTGTTAATTATTAATACATATATATATGCATATCACTCCATTATCATACAAGACCATGCACAACTTAAAATGTTTTTAATCAATAATTATTACCTTTGAAATCGAAGAAAAAACTTGCAATAAACAACTAGCAGATATTACAAAATTAAGCCTTCACCACTCAATGTGTTGATTAGCTACATATGTATGTGTTGTTCTTATATACACAAATCATGTGCACTACGTCAATGACTTGCAAACATTTTCATAAATATTTTATTTTTAATTAATACATAATAATCTTATTTCTGCATGTTGACAATGTCTTCTCTCGCTGGACAAGCCATATCTCGACAGCATAATATTAAATTCTCTCTTTTCTTTAATTTGTTCATTAATTTTAACTCGGATTGATACAATAATTTAACTAATTAAGCTGCTAGTTAATTTTTTGTAAATATGAATACACATTTTATATGTCTCTTTGACTATTTCTTTTAATATATCAGAAATTTATTAAAGGCGGACAAGGATTTTTTAAATTCAAATCCTGATCTTTTATATTATGATTTATACACTCGACTATTGAACTATTAATCTACGACGACTGTTACTCAATTTTTAGACACCATGCATATTTTTTTAACCCATCATAAATAGGCTATTCATGCTGAAATGAAAAATCACAAAAGAATTAATTGGGTTAAATATACAATAAAACATTTATAAATTAATAATATCGGGATCATACAAATTTTATTAATTAATTATTAGTTTATCGATAGTATATTTATGATTTTAAGTAATCCTCATTAAATCAATTAAAAATTTATTTTATTTTATAAAAATATAAATTATTCTATTAATAAAAAGAAGCTAAAAATCTAAAGAATATAAATCAATCCATATCTACTTGAATTGCAAGTATAATTTAATTACATTGTTAATGTTTTTAATATAACTGATATTTTAAAAAAATAAAAATAAACTCATATTTTAAAAAAATATGATATAAAATCTTAGTGAATTATTAATTTATAATATGGATGGGACCAAGAAATTATACAATATTTTTAAAACAAATAATTATATTATTATTTAATCGAAATTATTAATTTAACTCTTTAACTCAAATCGGAATCAGAAAAATTATTATTTAATGGATATTATTAATTTATATAAGTTTTACTGAATATTGATAAAAATTACATTATTTATTTAAGCTCATATGATAAACCTTGCACTCAAGTCATGACACTTACCCACCTCAATATAAATAATAATAATAATAATAATAATCTTTTAAGTCAAGATCGAAAATATATAGATGCAATCTCTTTTAATTTGTTTGTATTGTAAAATTTCATCCCGTAAGTCAACTAAAATCAATTTACCCTCTAATTACGTTAACATATTTATATAAATATATCTGTACTTGAGATAGATATATATATACATTACAATATTGTTTTACTTATTGACCATTTCTTCAGGAAAAAAAAAACATTATTACTACCTAATTAATATTTACAATTAATTAGTTGGTTTACACCGATGAATAATTTTATTGTTGGATTGCCTTACTATACTTCACTTAATTTCAATTTCTTGAGTGACCATTTCACATGCAGTACTTGATAAACGTTGAAAACTCATTAAAATATATATATATATATATAGATATGTATCTTCTTATACTTGGGGTCATAACTCATAGGAGTTGCAACGATTTTAACTCTAAGAAAATCATTAATGCGTATATCAAAAAATTATATTTCAAATATATATAGTAGGCGGTAGCTAAAATGGATTATCCTAATCACAAGCATTGATAGTAATGTCAACGAAAATGATTATTAATTTGGAATTTTGAAAAAATCAGTTGCTTATAAACCCGCGTTGTCACGGATGCAAAGCTAATTTTATCGGAGTCAAAATGATAAGCAGGTCAATCTTTACCCGTGAAGGGTATATATATATATATATATATATATATATATATATATATATATATATGCACACACAAAATTACTTCAGCTCATTAATTATGTTATTTATATATTTTGTTAATTCTACATTTGATGGGAGAAAATTAGTGATACTGGTAAAAAAAGTTTGTTCATTTCTTTATTGATGACGATTTGTTTTTGGAATTAATTTTTAGACAGTAATTCTTGAATATATAAATCGAGTGTGAAGAATAATTTTTTAAAATTACCTTAAATAAAGGACTTAGTCCTAATTAACATGCAAATTGATCCGAAAATATTTCTGAGTGACTGGAAAGATAATATTTCTATAAAGTGTGTGTGTGAGAGAGAGAGAAAAATTGGTTTAAGCAATCTAAGTATTATATTGTGTAATTTTTTTATGGGTTAAAATTAAATGGGCTAATAGTTATAAAAGACATTAAAAAAAATGCAACCAAGAATTTTATATAATTATTTAGCTTATGTAATTTTTCAATAAATGCTATTATTTTAACAATACATTTTTGCTGATTAAAAAAAAAACACATTTTTGCAATAAGATTATTATCATATATTATTTTTTCAAGGAAAATTAGATGATATAATTGTAAGAGTTACAGAAGTTATTATAAAAATTATATAGGAAATTATGAAATTTATATATAAATTTAGATTGTATAATTTTTCAAAAGCTCTCAACCCATTTTGCAATTTAACATTCATTACACCACTCGCTGGTGCGGATCTGAGATGGGGGTCAAACAAAGGAAGAACGAAGGTACCAAAGATGATGGATCTAATTTCTCTCATTAGTTACCATTATCTTATCTAATAACTCTTACAATTATTACATCATCATCATGTAATTTTTTTTCTTGAAAAAATAATATTTCATAATAGTCTTTATTGCAAAAATATATTACAAGAATAATAAAATTTATTGAAAAATTACATAAACTAAATAATTAATATAAAATTTTTTTATTGCCTATTTCTTTAATATCAATTATTATTTTGTATTATTGGCCTATTTAATTTATTCATGAAAAATTACATAATATGACATTTAGATTATAAAATAGAAGATGAAATTATTAGGGCCTAATTATTTTAAAAAATTACGTAATCTAAATTTGTATATGCATTTTATATTTGCTTATATAATTTTTCATATTTTTTTCTAATTCTTATATTGGCTCTTGTGACTTTTATTTAAAAAAAAATAATTAAAGTAATAAACAAATTGCAAAGTTAATTTAGAGAGTTATAAAATTCATTGTAAAATTAAATAACTATAATAACAAATTTAATTTTATTAGTTATTCTATAACACTCATTATTGGATAATGTAATTTGAAAGTATTTCTTGTTGAAGCAATTAACAAGGGATATTGGGCAACGGTAACTAAAATGATTATAATTACTTATTTGGATATTTAATCATCAGCACATATAAGTCTTGAACATTTTTCATCCATTTTGTTGTGGGACTTTCTCTGACACATTCATCAAGAATTACAACCAAGTTGCAAGGAACATGCAAATAGAAAAATAGTTTTCTTTCTTTTAAGTCATTTGTTCATTTTAAAAATTGAAACGTATGAATATAAATGATATTGACGTTTACCAAACTCTGATGTTCTCTTTCTTTCCAAAAATTCTAAGAAATTTTACCAAAAAGAAAAAAGTCCATTCGAATCTATTTATTGTGTTTCGAAAAAAATAAAAAACAAAGAGTCTATTTATTGTGGGAAGCATATTACCGGAGGCTATTAATTAAGTGTAGATTGGATTAAAAATTACTCACGGACAAGTTGAAAAGTGAAAACCAAGTTGCTTTATATTTAATCACACACCTGGTCAAATTTTGGCAAAAATTCAAGACTATTATACTATATCTATGTTAATGTAAATCTTTGAAAGTTAATGTTAGGTATAAGTTGTCTGTAAGCTATCTGTATAATTTCAAACTTCTAGCTCTACTTCATATGTATAACCCACAAATCATGCCATAGATTATGCCATTAATAATGTATTAATAGCCATAAATACCTCTATAAATGAAGGGATTGAACATCAATAAATATTCTGATATAATTTTTGCTGAAATATTCTCTCATTTAACATGGTATCAGAGCCATTCTGTGATATCTTATCCAATTATTTTGTATTTATTCTGTCTCTCATTTTAAAACCACTGTCCTACTGAAATCATTTCATGCACATATCAAAATCTTATTTTCATCACACCAAAAGAAAGAACTAGTCACCAGAAAAATTTAAAAACCAACCGGAGCTCCAGAAAGTCATCCACGCGCCCTCACGTGCTGATCAAAGAAACAGACCTGTATTTCACACGTTCTATGTGCTCCACGTGCAGCCAGAGGTTGAAGATGACCACGTCATCGCCACCTAATACACACATCAACACCTGTCAGATTATGTGTCCACCACATGGCAAGCCACGTCATCTCCATGTGTCAGTCTAGTCAGCGCCATGTCATATCCACATCAGCAATTGTCAGTCCACGTGTGCGCCATGTGTCAGCGCCACATCATCACTACTCGCATCCTGCCCGACTCGGATCCACGCTCTGTCCGATCCGAATCCGTGTTTTGCCTGACCCGATCTGTGTTTTGTACTGTTCAGAATCGCCTGTTGACCGAACCATTCCAAAAAACTTTGACTGACCGGTTTGAACCTTTTTGAACCAGTTCTTGGAAAAATCAGACCAGTTCCTGAAGTTTTTTGACCTTCTGAATCCAAATTGGCCTCTGTTTTATCAAATTTCAGCTCTGTCATCCATTTTTTCTTTGTATTCCTTAAAATGGATAAATTAGACGTTGCAAAACCAATTACAATAATTTTGACTGGATCCAACTATAATGTTTGGGTTCAAGGAATGAAAAGTTTCTTGATTGGGTGCAAACTCTGGCGTATAGTTACCGGAGATATCATTAAACCTACAAAAGAGCAAGACGAACCAGATACCAAATTTGAAGATCATCTTGAAGATTGAGACAGCAAAAATTATCAAGTCATCACTTAGTTCTGCAACACATCGATTCCATCTATCCACATTCAATTTGCTGAGTTTGATACGACAAAAGCAATATGGGATTTCTTGGCAAATCGGTATCAAATGATTGGTCTTGCCCACTATTTTCAGCTATTGACTACTTTGCACAATCTCAAGCAAGAATCTGGTGAATCTGTCAATGATTTTCTGGCACAAGTTCAGCCAATTTGGATTTAATTATCTCAAACAAAGATTAGTGAAGATCATCTTCACCTAATCCAAGTTCTTATGGCTCTTCGACCAGAATATGAAGCTGTGCGTGCCTCTTTGCTACATCGACATCATTTCCCAACTTTGAACACGACTATCCAAGAGCTTATCTTTGAGGAAACATGTTGAGCAAATTCTGCAAGTGCATAGATCGTTTACAAGTAATAAAGTGATGAGTGAGTATCGTTCCCATAAGGAAGGGTTCGTCAAGTACCAATTTTAAGATTCCTCTATTATTTAGAAAATTAATTATGAGAATTTATATTTTAAGCTAAAGTAAAATTCAAGTACATAAATGATGATAAATATGAAAATAAAATTAAAGGTCTAGGATTTAGAATTCATCAATTGATCACATATGATTTCTTTATAATTTTTAGATGGATTATTTTTGCTGGAATTAATGATTAGGTTTTCCTAAATTATATGGTGTTCTCTCTCAAGATACAATATGTGTATTCATATTAACCTTACGTCTACTCTCGTGATCATAAGCAATTAATACAAACCCATTAAGTTTTATGGAAATCCCTTTTAAAAATCACAAAGGAGTATTCTTATCTCTAAGCAATACATTCCCTAGGTCAATTATCCTAATGAACTAATATTGTGCTTCCACTCTCGCTACTTCACACAGTATCTTAAATAATGCAATTAATGGCCAGTTAATTACAAGCATTAAGTTCTAAGATAAAATATTAATTCCAACAATCAAATCCAATCAATTAAATATAAATAATCATATGCAAATCAAAAGATTACATCTAAATCCTAGAAAAATAAATTTAGCTATTCATAATTAAAAGAGAAGAAACAATTAAATTAACAATAAAAATAATAAACATAATAATAACTTATAATTAAATTCAAGAATAGAGTTTAGAGAGAACTTGTTTTGGGATACAATCTTTGATGAACTCAAGCTTCCAAAAACTCCTCCTCTTGATCAAAATAAAAAATAAAACTAATCTACTCTAAGAAAACATATGAAAATCTCTCTACATATTTTTTTTATGGATTTTCTTTGATGCCATTTCCTTTTGCCAAGTATGGTATTTATAAACATATTTGGTGGAAGAATTCAAGTTCCATTAAAATTCTTACATCAAAAATTCAACATTGATGGTTAGGTTGGCCACCAACCATTGAATTCCTTCATCAATATTCAAAAATGGTTAGGTTGGCTACCAACCATTGAATTTTGGCCACCAACCATTGAATTCCTTCATCAATATTCAAAAATGGTTAGGTTGGCTACCAACCATTGAATTTTAGCCACCAACCATTGAATTTATTTCTCATGGATTGAAAACTTGAATCATTGCTTGCATCATTTTTTTTACTGCATCATTTTGATCTGCAAAAATAAAATAAAAATACTTAAAATATGTTATAATTTATTTATAAATTGTAGAACTATTTATTTCTAAAAATATGTAATAATATTATTGCATTTTCGAAAACTGAGCTAAAATTTAAGTTTAAACAAATAAAATAACTCTAAAAATATAGAGTTATCAAAACACAACTTGGTCTTGGCAGGCAATCAAATTTTGAATTAGCTCTTACAACTACACGATCTTCAAATATGAGATATAGCAATCAACTATGTAAGAATTATAATAAACCTGGTCATAATTTTGCTAATTGCCCTACTATAGAATGCAGATACTACCATGATCATGGTCACATTCTTGAGCATTGTCCAACTTGCCCACCATGACCACATAGTGGATATTCTAAAACCAAGACTTTCTCCAAAACTGGCTCAACCTCAGTCAGTGCTGCTACCACAGAAACCTCTACTGCCATCACAATGAGTGATCTTGAGGCCTTACTCAAACAGGTTATGTGAGATCCCACATCAATTGGAGAGGAGAATGAAGCACGCCTTATAAGGGTGTGGATACCTCTCCCTAGCAATGCGTTTTAAAGCCGTGAGGGTCGTGAAGGTCTAGTCCCAAGCCCAAAGCGGACAATATTGCTAGCAAGTGGTCAGGGATGTTACAAATGGTATCAGAGCTGGTTCTCGGATCGGTGTGCCAGCGAGGACGCTGGGCCCTAAGGGGGGTGGATTGTGAGATCCCACATTGGTTAGAGAGGAGAACGAAGCACGCCTTGTAAGGGTGTGGATACCTCTCCCTAGCAACGCGTTTTAAAGCCGTGAGGGTCGTGGAGGTCTAGTCCCAGGCCCAAAGCGGACAATATTGCTAGCGAGTGGTCAGGGACATTACAGGTTATCTCTTCCAACTCCTCTGCCGCCATGTCTGTCATTTCAAGTAATTCAAATTGGCTTTTTGACTCTGCCTGTTGTAACCATATGACCACTGATCCACACCTGCTTCTTTCTTATCCCCAATACAAATAGTAAATGGAACTAAAATGCATATCACACATACTGGTCATGCCTCTACCTCTAATCTTAGCCTTTCAGATACTCACTATATTCCAAACCTGTCACTAAATCTTATCTCGGTTGGTCAATTATGCGAAAAATGACTAAATGTAAATTTTTCTCATTCTGGTTGTCAAGTACAAGATCTGCAGACGGGGCAGATTCTTGGGGAGGGTCGCAGGGTGGGGTGGTTATTTGAACTCATATTTCTTCATTTTCCTTAAAGATCTGTTTCTGCCACTACTGCTACCACTTCTCCTATTTTTCAATGGCATCTTCGCCTTGGTCATGCTTCTGCTAATAAAATTCAGTCTTTAATTTCTCGTGGATTGTTGGGTTCCATAAAATTTGAGTCATTTCAGTATTTAGAGTGTCAACTTGCCAAACAATATGCATTATCTTTAATCATAATAATTCAATTTCTACCAATATGTTTGACTTAATTCATTCTGACATTTGGGGATCTTCTCCTATTTCTTTCGTCAATGGCTTTCGTTATTTTGTGTTATTTATTGATGATTATTCTCGTTTTACTTGGATATATTTCTTGAAAAATCGTTCAGAATTACCACATATTTATGTTACATTTGCAAATATGATTAAAACTCAATTTTCCTTAACAATTAAAATTCTTCACACAGATAATGCCATGGAATATCAGGAATCATCTTTGCTTCATTATCTTCAATAACAAGGCACAATCATTCAACGTTCTTGTCCTCACACTTCACAACAAAATAGCCGAGCTGAACCAAAACATCGTCATATTTTAGACTCTGTTCGTGCTCTTCTCCTCTCCGGTTCCTGTCCAGAAAAATTTTGGGGGGAAGCAGTACTCACTTCTGTATATAATATTAATCGGGTACCTACCTTAGTACTCCAAAATCTATCTCCTTTTGAAAAATTGTATGGCAAAAATCCAAACTATAAAATCCTTAAGACTTTTGGTTGTGCATGTTTTATTCTTTTACAACCTCATAAACATACCAAATTAGAACCTCGTGCTTGTCTGTGTTGTTTTTTAGGTTATGGGATTGAACACAAAGGTTACCGATATTGGGATCCTATCTCTAATCGACTTCGCATTTCTAGACATGTTACCTTTTGGGAAAACACCATGTTCTCCTCTCTCTCTAAGTTTCATACTTCAGTTACTACTGACTCATTATTTTTTACAGATCCTTCTGTCGAGTTATTTCCTAACTCTGTTACAGGTGATTCTGCTACAATTGAGCCTAATACCTCCCCACCTGATCCACCTGAACCAGCTCCAACTGTTGATTTTGCACCTGCCCATGACTCCGAATCTTCAACTGCTCCTAACACCAATCTTTGTCGTTCAACCTGGGTAAGAGAAACTCTTAGTTACCTTCAACATTTTCATTGTTACTCTGCCATTGCAACTCTCCACGAGCCTCATTCTTATCGTGAGGCTAGTATTGACCCTCTTTGGCAGCAAGCTATGACTGAGAAAATTGAAGCATTAGAGAAAACTCACACTTGGGATCTAGTTGATCTTCCTCCAAACAAAATCCCAATTGGTTGTAAATGGATCTACAAAATCAAAACTTGCTCTAATAGGTTTGTAGAACGTTACAAAGCCCGTTTAGTAGCCAAGGGATACACTCAAGAATATGGCATCGACTATGAAGAAACCTTTGCTCCAGTTGCCCGACTGACATCTGTTCGTAGTCTATTAGCCATTGCTGCCGTTCATAAATGGAAACTTTTCCAGATGGATGTTAGAAATGCTTTTCTAAATGATGACTTATCTGAAGAAGTTTACATGAAACCGCCTCCTAGATATCACTCTTCTCATAAAATCTGTAAGCTTCGCAAAGCTCTGTATGGACTTAAGCAAGCTCCTCGAGCATGGTTTGCCAAATTTAGTTCAACTTTTACTCAATTTGGTTTTGTCTCCAGCAATTATGATTCAGCATTATCTGTTCGCCACATTGATCATGGAATTATACTGCTGTTGCTTTATGTTGATGATATGATCATTACAGATAGTGACAAATCTGGTATTTCTGAAGTCCAAACTTATCTCAGCCAACATTTTGAAATGAAGGATCTTGGCACTCTTAGCTATTTTTTGGGTCTTGAGGTTTCTCATAATTCTCAAGGCTACTATTTGACTCAAGCAAAATATGCATCTGATCTACTTTCTAGAGTAGGTCTTAATGACAACAAAACTGTTTTAACTCCTTTGGAACTCAATTGTAAACTTACTCCTCTAGATGGCACTCCTCTTGATGATCCTACTTTGTACCATCAACTCGTTGGAAGTCTTGTTTATCTCACTGTTACTAGACTAAATATAGCATATGTTGTTCATCTGGTAAGCCAATTCATGTCTGCTCCTCAAACGTCTCATTTTGCTGCCGCCCTTAGGATCCTTCGTTATATCAAATGAACTATTTTTCATGGATTACATTTTAATGCCAAAACTCCCTTGGTATTATTTGGCTACTCAGATGCTGACTAGGCTGGTGATCCAACTGATTGTTGGTCAACCACTGGTTATTATTTTTTTTTGGAGATTCTCTTATCTCTTGGAAAAGCAAGAAACAAACTGTCGTTGCTCGCTCAAGTACCGAATCTGAATATCGTGCTCTTGCTGACACTATATCAGAATTACTTTGGTTGAGATGGTTACTCTCTGATATGGATATCCACCATCACTCTGCCACTATACTTCATTGTGATAATCGCAGTGCAATCCAGATCTCTCATAATGATGTATTTCATGCGCGAACAAAACACATTGAGATTGATTGTCATTTTATCCGTCATCATATTCTTCAAGGTACCTTTATCTTACAATCAGTCCCATCACTTCATCAAATGGTAGATATCTTCACCAAAACACATCTTCCAACTCGGTTTCAGGATCTTTTAAACAAACTCAAGCTGGCATCCACTGTACCACCTTGAGTTTGAGAGGGGGTGTTAATGTAAATCTTTGAAAGTCAATGTTAGGTATAAGTTGTCTGTAGGCTGTCTGTATAGTGTCAAACTTCCAGCTCTACCTTACATGTATAACCCACAAATCATACCATAAATTGTGTCAGTAATCATGTATTAATAGCTATAAATACCTCTGTAAATGAAGGAACTGAACATCAATAAACATTCTGATATAATTCTTGCTGAAATATTCTCTCGTTTAACAATCTACATATAAAAAAACCCTTTATAAGAAAGTTTACCATCAACTTTTATTCTCTGTCCCATTTTATTTGAGATATTTTCTCTTTTAAAATGTCTTAAAAAATATATGTAATTTCTATTTTTAACATCTATTTTACTGTTTATATCTATTTTGTTTTTAAATATTAATTTAATTTTTTTAAAAAATAAAATTTAATTATATTTAATAAAAAGTATAAAAAAAAAAATAACATACTATTTAATATATTTTTAAATTTTGTGAGAAAATGTATCCAAAATAAAATGAAATGGAGGGAGTAACTTATTATCATCAATGTTAATTAATTATTACCTTATCAATGTATATAAATATCTTTAAGAGGGAAATATAAAACCGGGGATAATATTAACGAATTGTTCAATATATAGATCATTTTCTTCTGGTTTTGACTTTATCTAGGGATCATATATATTCAATATGCGTATTGAATATAGAGTTTAGTTACCTGGACCTGACCTGCAGATAATTACAAGCCTACATACATAGTATAAATTAAGGGAAACCCCTCTCAAGATTATCAAAATGAAAATCTACGACTCTTCAACTATATATATATATATATAATTCTTCAAAGAAACTTCTTATGAATAGTGTTGCTACAGCATAATTAATTAATGGAAGAATATATAGTTGCAAATAAGTCAAGCCGTTTGTGAGCAACTTGATGATTGGTTCGATAAAATTCTCGTTCGGTTCATTTTGTAACCAAGCTTGGAATTTAATTCAATACTCAATTAATAAACAAGCCGAGCTTGAACAATATTATAATATACAATTGCATATAGCTTAATTTGTTAGCTGGTATCACAGTACACTTTGCTGTAGCTTACTCAATTAATTAGTTAGTCAATATTGTTAGATTAGTTAAACAGTTAATGCTTAGTCAGCTAAATGTTAATTAGGTAGTTATGCTTTCTATCAGTTTGTTAAGTTTGAACAGCTCATATGGAGTAGGTGTGTATAAACACCTACCGTGTAATTTGCTCAATAGTGAGAATCCATTTCTTTCTTTCTTAGTTCATTTGTTTACTATATGGTATCAGAATAGTAGTTCGGTTCTTTTTTTTTTCTCTCTTAATATGTTCTTTTGCTTTTGGCTCATTTTCTCAGATACCAAACAACAAAGCCCCAATCAATTTCTTACTCTTTTTCAAATCAAACCACACCAGTTTATTTAGTTTTTCCTTGTGAGTTCAATCTAATCCGTTTGTCAAAATTCTTATCTTCTTAAGCAAATTTTACATTTTTGGCTAATTTTTCTTTGTCAAACGAACCCTAATTGAAATTCCATTGTTCTTTAGCATAATCTACTTCATTTCTTTTAGTTTTCTCTTGTGAATTCAAAATTTTAGTTTATTTGTAAAATTTGCTATTCTCTTCTCTTCCAATTTGTGTGTTGCAACTTATTTGCTAGGATCGAGGAGCCCATATAATTGGAAGATTTTCATAATGGGCCTTGATGAGGAATATTCTCATGAGTTTGATACCACACTCCAATCCAAAACTTTAAATCATTGGGTTTATGGGTCTTTCTTACTTATATGTTACTCTTTAATCCCATTTCTTACTAATGTATGATTTCACATAGTTGAAATCCTAACAATCTCCTTCTCAAATGTAAACTTCCACATGGAGCTTGGGCCTCCCTTGAGCGAAGGGCTCTAGCATTTACGGCAAAGAGCCTTAATTCTCCACAGATAAAGGCGGACCGAGAGTCACTATGCTCTTCCATATGGAGAGTGCAACCCATGGACCTGAATGCCGTATAATACTTGTTCTTGTTGAGCCATCACTAATCCCAAATAAATTTTAATTGGGAGTCCGATACCACTTGTTAGGATTGGAGAGAGCACATAATTGAGAGATTTTTATAATAGGCCTTGGTGAGAGATATACTCATGAGTTTGACACTATACTCCAACCTAAAGTCTTAAGGCATTGGATATATGGGTCCTTCCTACTTATTTGTCTCTTCTTAATTCCTTCTCTTTCTAATATGAGATTTCACACACTTGAAATCATCACATTATTAATTTGTCAAAATTCATTTGTATTTAGATATGGAAAATCTTCTTTCCCTCGCCATCTCTCCCAGTCATGCTTTGCCTCTATTTCTCTCAAGATTCAAGAGCAATAAATTTCAATTTGCTCTTTTTGGTTGAGTACCAAATTCATTTCTTCTATCCTTCTTCACCAATACCTGTGCTTCTTCACCAAATTCATTCCCTGTTGCTACTTCTTTCTTGAGTATTTGAAACAACAATATTTCTTTGTATATTGATGTTCTTCCATTGTTTCACCATATATACACTCTTCACTCATAAAATCCTATTCTTTTTGCCTAATTTCTTACTCTATTTTTCTTTGATAATCTTCAATTTCTTCCTGTTTTCTACTTTACATCTACTTGCTAATTGTTTTATAACACCACTTGCTCCTGCTTCCTTTCACAATGCTATTTCCAAACTAGGCATACAGAATGTGTATGCTCTAGTTTGAGGGGGCTATTACAATATACAATTGTATAGAGCTTAATTTGTTAGCTAGTATCACAGTACACTTTGCTGTAGCTTACTCAATTAATTAGTTAGTCAATATTGTTAGATTAGTTAAATAGTTAATGCTTAGTCAGCTAGGTGTTAGTTAGATTGTCATTCTTTCTATCAGTTTGTTAGTTTGTACAGCTCATATGAAGTAGGTGTATATAAATACCTACTGTGTAATTTGCTCAGTAGTGAGAATCCATTTCTTTCTTTCTTAGTTTATTTTTTTAATAAGCAAAGTTAAACTCAGTTTGATTAGACTTTTGAATAGCTCAACTAATAGACTTACGAACAAGCTCATCTATAATGTTTTAAGATATAAATTTATGATTTATGTTTTGTAATTGTGAAATTAATAATGATAGATGCATACAATTAATTTCACAATTTTCAAAAAAAAGGAGAGTTTATGTTACTATTATTATTATTATTATTAATGTGCTCAAAATGAATTTTGATATCAAATACATTGCTAGACGATTTTCAATACCTATAAAGGCAGAAATTAAAAGACCCAAGCGATATACCTGAGAAATTATTCCGATAGTTAATAAAAATAATTTCTCCATGCTCAATCAAAGAAAAGAGACAAAATGGAGTGGAATGTAGTCCCCCATATAATATAATATTTTCTATTTTTCATCTTCCAAATTATTAAATTAAAACTCGGAGTTGGGGTCTGTTTGGAATTGGACGATCAAAAGGTGGAAGCTCAAGATAGGGTCAGAGAGTGTAGATGAGGACGGAAGATGGCTAAGGAGTTTGAACAATCATGCGGGGCGCTAAGTATGGGAGTTCTGTTCAGAGCTTGGGACTACAGAAGAAGAAGAAGAGCTTTTGGATTTGGAAAATGCTCGCCGTCGATTTTGGGAAAAAAGTTCTGACAAAAAGCACAGCTCTGACCTTCTTCTCAGGATGCACGTTAATACTTGTTTGCTTATCTGAAATTGAGTAGTAATTCTGATTACTGATATGAAATGAATTTGCAGTTTGTAGAGGAGAAGCGCTTTTCTAATCCGCCGCAACTAAAACTGCAAGACTGTGAAGAAGATGTGACGGAGGAGGCCGTAACCACTATACCTTACGAAGGGCTATCAATTTTTATTCAACCATCCAAGCAAATGAGAACCAATATAGCAAGGAGCATTAAAATGTTTGTTTTTGTAAATTGCCAGCTGGTTTGTTGAGTTTCTCCTTTTCAGGTACCTTTTGGGCCATCTCTGTAGATTTGTATTGATATTCCTCTATTCGTGGTTTTTTTTTTTTTCCTAGTTTCATCAGTTTTGACTGGGGGAAAATATAGAATTATATGCATAAAAAAATTTCTTTATCCATGAAAGAGACTAATAAGCTAGTTTGATTATGCACACAAAATTAGTTACTCCCCTAGGGACATCCTGTGCCCAGATTGAACATCAGAAGCTCAAATGTCATAGAATGCCTCGGTATAAATCAATATTGGCCTTTGGGATTTGTTGGGTTTACCTCATAAATAGGATGAGTAAAAATGTTGTTAGAAATCCGACGCAAAGATTTCCATCCCAAATTTATGTTTCCGATAGTTAAATAATAGCATAATGGTATATTTAAAGGTGGTTTTGTAAAGAGAGTTGATTATTCCAGAATCCTACGTATTTATACATATATATGTATTTGTTTTAGTGGTAATTTATACACTTGATTGTTAGGAGATCTTGGGAGTTTTCAACAAGAATTGTATGATCAGTTATTCTGCAGACCGGAATATTTTCCCCATTGCCCTGTTACTGCAGGCTCTTTGAATCTGTGTTTGTTACTATTGCTTTCTAGTGTTAATCTCTCTCTCTCTCTCTCTTTATTTTATTTATTTATTTTTGATTTTTATTAAAACTAGTTTATTTACTAATTAGGATTAATAAGTGATAAATTAAGTAGTTGGAGAGCTTTTGATGTGATTAAAATAATAAATAAACAGGCTTTCTTTGTATTTTCGTTCAACATTTCATAGATGGATATATATATATTGAGAGGGAAATGCAAAATAACAAGTGTAAGTTGCATTACAAATTGATGGCCCTGGAGAGGAGAGCGGCATAAAAAATAGCAAATACAAAATGTTGGACAGAGGCTTTTGTTAAGGAGTCTAGAGGCTAGCTACATGATTATGATTATATTGGTGAATCGCCACACCCATCGACCTGAGACAAAAGACATAATCTAATTGCATTTGGAAGGCAATGGAACACGCTTGCGGTATTCTGCTAAAGCCCACAATGGATAGATGTTTCTATATGCTGCATAGTGTAACATACAGTTCTTCATGAACACCCCTGTGATTTCCTGTATGTAAATAAACATGCATTTATTGATTACTTTTGTTTAAAATTAAGATTAATTAACTCTAATACTTAATTTAGTTACCTGTTGAGGAAAATCACCGTCTTCCAATTGAGAATTGATTAGGAGCTTTGCAGCACGGTGAAGAGGTGCAGGGTCTCTATCCATCTGTGTTTTAATATATACATTTGTTGTCATATCCATGACAATTAATAAATTAATTAATTAAATATATGGAATGGAATATTATACAGACCTGCCCTGCACTAATTAGACCCATCAAAGCCCAAGCAGTATGTACCAAATTGGATCTGTTTCCTTCCAGAGCTACGTATTTCTGTATGTATCAGAATTTTTTTTTTTTACCCATCTCATTAGGCTTAATTGCTCTTTGTTTAACGTTTACTTTAATTCAATAAATAAATAAAATTACCTTCTGAGGACATGAAAGATAACTTTCTCCCCAACCTCCATCTTGTTTTTGTATTCTGAGAAGGAAATCCACACCTTTTCGCACAGCTGTGCAATTGCTGTAAGTCTTGCCAGCAGCTGCCAGGCCGCCCAGGGCAAACCAAGTACCATACGTGAAGCAAACTCCCCAATTTCCATACCATCCACCCTCATAAGTTTGTACATTCTCCAGGTATCTTACAGCATTGGAGATGAAATTCTCGATGTCCTTCTTTCTGTGTCCTGGGTACAATTTCTTGAATAATACTAAAGCGTGGATTGCAGATGCTGTACACTCCACGTATTCGTGCTCAATCACAATGTCAGCGAAGAATTCCGTCGGATTTAGAATCTGACCAATTATGTATGGACAATTGACCAAAAAAAAAAAAATTACAATCGTGCTCTGCTCATCATCAGGATGATGATGATGATGATGATGATAATAACAATAAAAATAAAACCCTTACTTCCAGCCATTCTTGAGCCCCAGCAGGCTCCCATGCTGCTAAGCCTCCATTTTTACTCTGGAGAGAAATAAGGATATTGACAGCATCGTACAACTGTTGGGGCTCCATTTTTTCACCGACAATTTCTGGGGGCATCATTGAGAAGAGAAGGCAACATTTCAACCCTTCTGCAGTGCAATCGGAAACTTGCCATCCATGATCTTGGTCAGAGAAAGTCCATGATCCCTTTGAAATATGTCTATGCATGCTCTTGAAGTCACCAGAAGGATTTTCCTTGACCTGAGATTTCTTGATGAAGTCATGGCCTCTCTTGAGCACATCTCCTATTTCATCGGTAAGATTAGAAGCAATCATGGCCTGAATAGCAAAACCGGTGTCCCACTCCTGACTTCCGAAACTCTGCATTTTCATTCCATCTTCAGCTACCCAAATGTAATCTGGAATCCGAGCTAGGTGTTTCTTGAAATAATCTCCGTCTGGATCTTCCACCCAGCAAGCAAGCATGCATAATACCTGTAGTTGTTGCATTGGTGTCATGTTTGTTCATTCAATTTTAATATCAGAGAAAATAAATTAATAAATAGTGTATAATTGCCTTTTCCACACATCCGATGGTAATGTAACGACTGTTTTCATCTTCGTAGTGGATGTGCTTCATTGTGACTTGAAGAGCTCTCTCTCTGATGACTTTGTTGAATGGCCAACGAGTAAGAAATGGCTCTGTGAACATGTATAGAGTGTCCCACATCAAATCTTGAACCAATGGATGGGGATAGTAAAGATCCTCCTGAAATGAATGAAGATTATTTTAATTTTGATTTTTTTCTTAATTTTATAGAACGAATTATATATATGTATATCACTCACAGGAGCACACAAATGACGAGTCTTCTTCCAATTGATTTGATGGTAAGGTTGAGTGTGAAGTTCCTGTCTCAATTCAAGAATGAGAGGAGTAGTAGGCCCTACAAACCTCTTTCCATATAAATAAGACATGGGCATGTAAACCATTCGACAATAGCACCACATTTTTGCTGGATACATTGGGAGAAATGATGGTAGGATCCAAAATTCTGGGGGCATTGGGTTGCTTCCAGACCACTCGTACACCCCAAGTATCTATAAAAAACAAATTAAGCAATGAGAACTGCTAATTTCCTCCTGTCCAAAACAATGAAAACATGAATGGATTAATGACCTACAGAGAGCCATGTCTTCCCCCAGGAAGGTATGTAGGTAACACCACCATGGTCATGAATCCATTTTCTGGCTCTTGAGCAAGCATTATCAAGACCACCATCAGGTCCGACCCCAAGAATTCGCATACATATATAGCTCAGAACTGTGCAGAACATAGTGCTGTGCCCTTCAATGTGTAGGCCCCAACCGCCATCTTCATTCTGATGGTAGTATATGTATCGAAGTATTTCCTTCCGATGCTCACTAGGGAATACACTTTCCAAATGTCCTGTTATGTAAACACACATAACCTGCACCAATAATATTTTAAATGAAATTGACATACAATGTAGCTATGCATGCCACTGCTGGTCCACTTCATCTTCATCTACACTACTCAGTAGTCAGTACTCACCAATGGAGGGAGGAAGAACAAGGGCCCAGCATTTTCTGCTGGCCAATGCCCATCACTAGCCTGCAGGGCTGAAAAGAAATGGACTGCTCTTCTCAATGCTGTTGTGGCCTTGTCGTATGTGATCTCCTGTCCCTCTTCTATTTTGATTTGTGGTAGTGTTTGCTTGAAATTTTTCTCCTTCAGAAACTGCAAAGATTTTTTTTTATTTTTTTTTTCTGTATTATTATTTCTTGAGAAGGCTTATGATCCAAATACTTTTTCCCATTCTTAGGTTAAACGGGTAGCCTTTTTTTTTTAATCTAAATAAAAATAACCAATTAAAATAGATATATTAAAGAGGACAAATTCTTAGGGTAACATTAGAATTTGTTATCAAAGAAAGTGGACCCATTAAGCATGCAAAATTTGTTGGGATGGACAAAATATTATCACTTAATGATATGTATTTTTGCTCGGTTGAGATTGAAAATTAAGTTTACCTAAAGAATTTGTTGTTGAGATGAATAGGAAAAAAAAGAGACTTTAGTTAGGCAGATTTTTCCCATTCACATGTTAAATTAATGTCTTATTTTTTTCGTTTTTTAATTAAAGATTATGGATGTTGCCTAACTCCGTCATCATATTTCTACTTTCTTCTCTCTTTGCCTCGTTTTTTCAGCATTGACTTTTTTTTTTTTTTTTTACAGGAGCATTGACTCCTTTTTTTTTTAAAGATAAGCACGAGACTTCTTCCTTCACCTAGCGCTCTCCCATGAGTCTTCCCTTAATATGAAATATTAAACTCATAAATTTTATAATTTAATATGGGTAAAAAATAAATTTGAACATTCTTTACACGAAGGAGAGGAGAGGACGTCAAATTTAAAATATCACCTTAATATTTAATATTACTTTTTCATAATTAGGAAACTAAATGTGTTAGAATATTGTTAACTTGTTTTGGAAGGAATTTCATAATGTCCAGGCTTTTAGTATTTTCTTTTTTTTCATCTTAATTTATTTGAGGAAACAGATATAACATTCAAACAACAATTAAACTGTTAAAGTTTATTTTATTTTTTAAAATCAAAACATATGAATATTTTTTATTCGGGACAAGTGAATAATTTAATGATTAGTATACTTTAGAAGTGGACGTAAGATTCAAATCTCACCTATATTAAATTCCTCATGCTTGATGCTACCAAAAAAAAATTAATGTTTTTGATATTTTTATTTGTTGTTCTAATAAATTAAAATAAAATTATACTATAAAACTATTAATTCTATTTGAATTTTAAAATAAAGAATAATAATTTTTTTCAAATAATAAAATTTGAGACAATATTATTGAAATATTTTGATAATTACTACCTGAATATAAAGTACAGGCAAATAAACATAATTAAAAAAAAAAAAATAATATAGTTGTCAAAAAATAAAATGTATGCTATGAAAAATAATGAGCCCTCCCAAGGAAAATACTAAAGCTAAACCTTGTACTTAGGACATAAAATTGACACGGCAAAGCGAAAGAAAGAGCGATAAATTTGCAGGCCATTTTCGGATGATCACCAAAACTCAATGGATATTTTTTTATGCCATGAAGAAAGCTTCGCCGCCGCAACTCCACCAACCGAAACTATATATACATTCTTTAATGAACAGAAGATCTTTATATATAAATATGTATAATTAAAACCAAAATCTGTGATGTACTGCAAACTTTTTGGTTTCCTAATCCTTACCTATTTTCCATTAATAAATTTATAAATAAATTAAATTAAATGATTTAAGAATAATAAAAATTATACCTGCATACGCCACAGAAGGTCAGCGCTGGGCTTGACCTGATACCGATTGTTGTAGAAGTTTTGACGAGCCTCTTCAACCTGAGCACGCTCCTCAGGAGTTCCAGCGTCAGGATCGAACTCCCATGTTTGCCTTCCTACGTAGTTGTTGGTACTGTATAAGTATGGGTCATTGCCACCCTCTGCAATCTTTAGCCTCCACATATTCTCCTTCTTAATTCTTTCACCTAATAATTTCCCGAAGACAAACAAATTAAAATGGTTCAAATTTCGATTGAACTTTTAATTTACTGTGTAGAAACAAATAGCTATTTTTAATTAATTTGGTTTTTCAAGAAATAAAGATGGATGATGAAGAAAAAAAAAAGGGAAGGGATGGCGAGAGGGCTGGCTCTGCAGTCTGCACTGCCAAGATCCTTTATATACACAAACAACGCTCACTGTTCCCATTTTTAAACATTATTAAAATTAGAAAAAATTAACACTATTCTTGTAATAATAATAATTCACAGGTATTGAGTGAAGTTACTATTTTTTTTTTGCCCCTCTCCTTTCGACCAAGATAAAAACCCTCAAATATATTTACCAACATTAAAATAAGCACATATATTATAGCCGTAATGAATAATATTCTATTATTTGTAATTACTCTTTTATATATATATATATATATAAGTAGGACCACAACCAACCTTAATAAACATATTTTATCACTAGTTATATATATAGGCTTCATTGGCATGAATAAAGTTAGTTAAAAGTGCATGATTTGTGACACAGATAATATAAAGCACTCTCCCCCATCTTCATTATTTGCTGTCAAATTTAAGGAATAACTTGGGGCCTTGTTTATGCATAGTAAACACTCCTCTTTGACATCGAGATTATTTTTTTTTTTATTTTTAGTAATTAATTTGTAATACCTAAAACATTATTTATAATATAATTATTTATTCTTTATAACCACAGTTTATTATTCATCTAATCACATTTCTATATATCTCTTTGTAATTATTAACTTTTTCTTAAAAAAAAAAAAAACAGTAAGATGATGAAATTACATGGAAATAATGGCAGTAGGAGACAAAAGATAGCATCAATCGAGTCGAGTTGAGTTGAGTGGATGACAAGCCCATATAATTGAAAATTTTAATTCCAATATATATTCTCCACCTTAAACTCTTGCAACTGTCTGTACTTTGACTTGCTGCAATGGTTTTAATCCTATGTTTGGTATTTCAGGTTATGCATGGTTTTAAGATTTTGATATCTTTATTTTTATTCTATGATATGTTTTTAATAAATCAAGTTCAATGAGTTTTTTTTTTATTTTAATTTTAAAGTGAAAATAATATATATATATATATATATATATATATATATATATATATATATATATATATATATATATATATTAATGTGAGAAGTGAATGTTTTATAGTGGGTGCCTGCCTTATAATAAAATCATTTTGGATTCTTCCCTATTTGAAATTACTTAACCTTTTATTGACAACTAGTTTATAGGGCTTTTTACATAATTATGTAAAAAAAAAAAATATTTTCTTATATCAGTTAGGTAAAAAAATATTTTTTCACCTATACTCTTTTATGCCATGTGGCATAAAAAATAGTCAAAATCGCCAATATGACTGACGATTTTGTTATTATAATTTTTGTAAGTGGCGATGTCCCTTTTTTTTTTTTTTTTGCATGGTTGCCACTTGGCAACCATTTTTTTTAATTTTTAATTTTATAATTTATATTTATTTTATAAAAATTTTAACTAAATAAAATTATGAATTTTTATGTATTATATAAATTTAATATTTTTAATTATTAAAAATTAGAAAAAATATTTTTTAATTTTCACAATTATAAAAATTTTTACATAAATATTATTATTAAAATTTTTTTGTTAATTTTTGTACATAAAAATAATTACAAAAAATAATTTTGTATATAAAATTTTTATACATGAAAAACACTTGCTGATCATGTATGCAAATTATTTTTAGCAATTTTTTATTTAATTTTTTAATGTTATTCACTTTTTAATATTTCATAAAAAGGTTAATTTAATTTAGATTTCTTTTAGTATATCAAATTTATTTTTACTATAAAATTCAAAAATTATTTTATTTTGAATTTTTATATATTATATAAATTTAATATTTTCAAATATTAAAAATTATAAAAAATATTTTGATATTTGTGCATAAAAATTATTAACATTAATAATTTGATTATTAACATATCAATAAAACTGTATATTGTATCTTTGCATGTGTTTTGTATTTTTGCATACGCTTTGCATATAGATACCAATTGTATGAAATTTTTTTAATAATTTTATATTCATTATATATTGTTAAATATCAAAAATTAATTTTATAGTAAAAATAAATTTGATATAAAAATAAATTTATTAATATGTTAATAAATTTGATGCAAAGAGCATGCAAAGATACAATATACAATTTTATTAATATGTTAATAAAAAAATTATTAATGTTAAATTTTATTTTGAATTTTTATATATTATATAAATTTAATATTTTCAAATATTTCAATATTATATTTAATTTTGAATTTCTTTTAGTATATCAAATTTATTTTTACTATAAAATTCAAAAATTATTTTATTTTGAATTTTTATATATTATATAAATTTAATATTTTCAAATATTAAAATTATAAAAAATATTTTGATATTTGTACATAAAAGTTATTAACATTAATAATTTGTTTATTAACATATTAATAAAACTGTATATTTTATTTTTGCTTGCGCTTTGCATCAAATTTATTAACAGATTAATAAATTTATTTTTATATCAAATTTATTTTTACTATAAAATTAATCTTTGATATCAAATTCATTTTATATCAAAATTATTTTTACTATAAAATTAATTTTTGATGTTTAACAATATACAATGAATATAAAATTATTAAAAAAACTTGATACAATTGATATATATATGCAAAGCGCATACAAAGATACAAAGCGCATGCAAAGATATAGTATACTGTTTTATTAATATGTTAATAATCAAATTATTAATGTTAATAATTTTTATGCACAAATATCAAAATATTTTTTATAATTTTTAATATTTGAAAATATTAAATTTATATAACATATAAAAATTCAAAATAAAATAATTTTTGAATTTTATAGCAAAAATAAATTTGATATACTAAAAGAAATCTAAATTAAATAAACTTTTTTATGAAATATTAAAAAATGAATAATATTGAAAAATTAAATAAGAAATTGATAAAAATAATTTCTATGTATGATCAGCAAGTGTTTTTCACGTATGAAAATTATATATAAAAATTATTTTTTGTAATTATTTTTATGTACAAAAATTAAGAAAATTTTTTTAATAATAATATTTATGTAAAAATTTTTATAATTATGAAAATTAAAAAATATTTTTTCTAATTTTTAATAATTAAAAATATTAAATTTATATAATATATAAAAATTCTTAATTTTATTTAGTTAAAATTTTTATAAAATAAATATAAATTATAAAATTAAAAATTAAAAAAAATGGTTGCCAAGTGGCAACCATGCAAAAAAAAAAAAAGGACATCACCACTCTAAGTCTCGATGTCCAAACAAAAATTACAATAATAAAATCGCCAGTCATACTTGCTATTTTGACTCTTTTTTTATGCCACATGACATAAAAGAGTATAGATGGGAAAATATTTTCTCACCTAACTCATATAGGCATGTTATGATATATTATAGGATTGATTGATGTCTTTCCATATACATGAATATTTTAGTTTTCATATTAGTATTGCTTGTATTTTCTTTATTGGAAAAGCTTCATATTTCTTCTATTTTCTTTATTGGAAAAGCTTCCTATTTTTTCTCTTCTGTACTATATATAAAGAGCCTAATACTATTAAATGAAAATACTAGAAAAACTATTCTCTTCTTTATATCCTTTGTTCATATTATTCTCTATTTTATTTATAACAAGTTATCAGCATGAATTATTTTACAATATTGTTCATAATTTTGGATAACTTGTGATTTACTACAACCCAGCTAAGGCGAAAAATTTGAATAAATAAAATTCAAGATTTATGGTAAATAATTTTTGTCTAATTAATTACTATTATTATTAATATTTATGTATCAAATACATTTTTTTGAGAAAAAAAACTAAATCATTTTTTTTAAGAAATCGTTTGAACATATTGGGCTAATTAATTTGAATAAAGCATTTTTTTTTCTTCTCTCTTACAATCATTTATCTCAAATTGCTTTTTTTTTTTTTAGATTTATAAAGATTTGATATACTATTTAATGATTAATCAATTAAATTCTAGTTCCTAAAAAACTAGCATTATATTTTAAATACTAGTTCCTAAAGAACTAGTATTATTTATAGTTCCTAAAAAACTAATTAAATAAATAACTAAGTTATGAGTTCTTAAAGAACTAGTATTATTTTAAATTCTAGTTCCTGAAGAACTAGTATTATTTATAATTTCTGAAGAACTAATTAAATAAATAATAAGCTATGAGTTCTTGAAAAACTAATAATAATTACAGTTCCTGAAAAACTGGTATTTCCTACAGTTCCTGAAAAACTGATATTCTCTACAGTTCCTAAAGAACTAATATTCTATATAGTTCTTGAAAAACTAATCAAAATAAACAAATATAAATTTATTAAAGAATCATTAAATGTTTCTGAAGAACTAAATGCATTGTCTACAAGTCTTTAAAAGACTTATTTTATTATGATTTTATATTAGACAATGTTAATTGATGTCCCTCGACATCACGAATAAGAATTATTTATACTGGTGTCACTCCTTCAGGTATTGAAATAAATAAAATAGACATCTCTAAAAAATTGATATTTTATGTTCCTGAATAACTAATAAATTTGATTTAAACTATACGCGTTAAATAAATTGGATGTCAATAAAGTATCTGCGTATGGCCATAATATTAAGGTAAACCCTTTTGCTTTGATTTTTATGTTTTGAGTGTTTCATTGTTGTTTATATGTATTGGAATGATGGGTATAGCCTATTTGATTAATCAACCAAATTGCAACTTCTAATTGGTGATCAATTATAACAACACATATTATGCATAGTTTTAAAGTCATTGCTTATAATTTTTTTTTTTGCATGAAATCCAACCCTAAATTATTCACTTATTGATTGATTGACTTGCTTTGTGGGGAAAGGGTGATCTTGCATTCATATTAATAAGTTTACTTGATTCATTAAATTGAGATCGATTATGCTAGTGTATATATTATTACATATCTTTCGGTCTTAGTATTTCAACTTAAAATTTATTTTATGGACAATACATGTCTCATATATATATATATATATATATATATATATATATATATATATATATATATATATATATATATATATATATATATATATATATATATATATATATATATTTGTTAGTTGAATAGCCTACAAGTAAGTTGTGTGTGTTATATATGTTTTGAATTTACTTATGTCAATACGTATTAGATGTGAAAGTAATTAGAGATTTAAATGTGAGATGAGATGAATATAAATTATATGAGTGACATAGTTTTGTTAATTTGTGAATTGATGAATTTATTTATAGATTGCATATATTGTTGGATTTATGTTGGTATAGAGAAGCATAATTAGTAGGATAAATTATGAATTTAATGTTTGTTAAAATTAATATTAATTTATTTTTTGATTGGTCTATTTAGATATATTTTAAATATATGCAAATTAAGTCATTTAAATAAAGTGAAGTATAGTGAATTAAAGTTTGGTTGATAATTTTTATATGCTCGTGAATTCAATGGGAATAATTTTTGATGTGAGTTGTTGATAATGAAATATATTTAGATGCTTAGCAAAAGAAAAATCTATTATCTACTTAAACATCATTTAAGTGAGGATTTAAAAATTGAATATTTCATTATTAATGATTTTTATATTTTCTAAAAGAGTTTTAAAGATAAATATAATCACTTAAAATATGTGGTACTACCACAAGCTCAATACGATTGGCTAAATCTATGCCTACAAGACTTGAAGTCTATTTGAGAACATAATTCAACCATGTTTAAAATTACTTCATAGCTAAAATTGTGCGGTAATAAAGTTACATGCTCCTGTGGTAGCAGTATAAAAAGTGAAAATTTACAAATATTATTTTTTTAGTGGTTGTAAAGAATAATTATTAATAAAAAATCATCAAACAATGCCCACTAGTACAACTGCAATCCCTGAATTGAATGCTATAAATCATTGGGTAGATAATGAGAATTCTGAAAGAATAATTGGTAACGAGAAATCATCAAATAATGCCCACTAGTGCAGCTGTATTCCCTTAAATGAATGTTATAAATTATTTGGTAGATTATGAGATTCTGAAAGAGGAACCGCCCATATAGAGGACACAACTCAAATCAATATTAATGATTTTATGTAAACTCCTTGAAGGAGTAATTTGCAAGGATTTTATAAGTTATGTATTATAATGAGTTATTTTATTACTGTTTTATCCCCACTATACATGCACAATATATTGTGTTGAACCTGCAGTTCAAGCATTGAACTTATAGTTCAATAATTAAACCTTGAATGTTTGATATGAATGCCATTGTGTACATTATATATACTCTCCCTTGAAATTTGTATAAGGACATAAGCCGTAAATTTTTTTTATGCCATAAATATATTAATATCACTATCTCAATGTATCCACAAAATAGACTAAGAATTTATTTTGATGATGCATATTTCTCGACATTCGAGAAAGGAAAAGCACCTGCAGTGCTAAAAAATATCAAAAAATTTATTAGAAGGAAAACCTTTTAAATAATTTTGATCCATATACAAGTTAGAGTGAACTAGAAGTTCACAAAATAATACAGTTGCAACAAATTGCAACTTAACTACCAAATGTATTTATAAGACAAAGTCTCATATTACAACTGCTAATACCCTAACAAGGGTTGTGATTCCAATTGCAAATAGATAATCAATCAATCTCACTATACGCTAGAAGCGTGGATAGTAAATTGGAACTAAAGATAAAAATTTGCGGAAAAGAAAAGTAGCGCCACTCATAAAATCTCCTAAAGAGGAAGATCTCAGTCAAAGAGCTATAGCCAATTATGAGACACAGACTAAGACAACGGAATAAGTAGGTCCTCCAGATATGGCTTTTTAAGTTGATGATCATATAAATGAAAACTATGAGATCTCAAATATTTTTGTGATATAAGAAAGAGTTGATAGAAATTTAATTATAGTCAACGATGAATTTGCCTCAACAGTAGCTCTTGTTGTTACAAGAGAAAATATGGATTCAGAATCTATAAGTATAATTAAATGTTAGCATAAACATTATTGATCATTATGGAATGAGGCAATTAAAGTAGAGCTAGACTCATTCTATTACTGACTATGAGAAAAATAATTCTCTTATTATGAAAATGATTATGTTCCGATACTTAATTAATATGATAGTTAATAAAGCCTTATTGTACACCTTATGAAAAAAATAAAAGTCCCAGAAGGACTAAGTATATTATAAATGAATGCACATTAAATATGTGACATATATTTCATCAAATTGCAAAAATCTATATATGGATTAAAGCAATATGGACATGTGGTATGATTGTTTGAGTAAATTCTTATTAAAAGAAAAATATGTGAATAATACACTATGTCCATTTGTATTCATAAAAGACTATAAAATGGTATATGCTATTATTATTCAGTATAAGTTGATTTAAATATCAATGTAACTCCTAATGAACTCAAATAAATATGTACCTATTTAAAAAGTGAGTTTGAGATGAAAAATTTAAAAGAAATGAAATTTTGTATCGGCTTGCAGACCGATTATTAAGAAATCCTAATACACCAATATACTTATGTGGAAAAGATATTTAAGCAACTTTTGCATGGATAAATCTTCTCTCTCAAACACACCAATAGGTGGTCCACTCACTAGAAGTAAAGAGAGACCCTTTTAGACCTAAAAAAGATAATAAAGAGCTATTTGATATTGAAGTATCATATATAAGTGCTATAGGGCACTCTTGTATCTTGCAAATTGCATTAGGCCTGGTATTGCATTTGCAAGAAAAAAATTTCTAGTTAGGTATAGCTCTGCACCTACAAAGAGATATTAGAGTGGTGTAAAAAGTTATCTTTAATATACTATTAATATTATAATTCATATTTGAAATTGGTCTACATGTGAATATTGGTTATTTGCTTAGTCTCAATGATGGTAGATTTTAGACTGGCTATGTATTTACTTACGGTGATACTGCAATTTTATAAAGATTTTTATGGTTCTGAAGTACCTCACTAAAAGATACTCCCATTGTATTTTAAAAATAATGCAATTTGTATTGCACAAATTAAAGGTGGTTATATTAAGGATAACGAAGTAGACATAAACTTCACCCAAATTCTTGTATATACATAAACTCTAGAAGAGATATCCACCAAATTCGCTTGAGTAACAATTTAACAGACTTATGTACTAAGTCTTTACCTAGTGTGATTTTCACACAATATTGTTTCATCAATTAGTATACACCGTGTTAAAATTTGTCCTCATCAGGGGGAGCGAATTAGTATATAATTGTACTCTTTTTCCTTAGTCAAATTTTTATCCCACATGATTTTCTTGGACAAAAGTTTTAATGAGACAATTTGTGCAATGACAAAATAGCGCATGAAATATACTTTTTTCCTTAGCTATGTTTTTTCCCACTAGATTTTCTAATAAGGTTTTTAATGAGATATATTCATAGCACAAGTAATATCTTAAGAGAGTACTATAAATAAATTATTATATGTGGATATTACTTAAACATCATTAAATATACGGTTTGACAACTTGGCAGATTTATTTACAAAAGCACTACTTATTTGAAAAGTTAGTCAACAAAATTAGTATGCGTCGGCTAAGAGATATTTGAGAGAAATCATATTTTCATGATGGAGAGATTTTAGTGCACTGTACTCTTTTTTCCTTAGTTTAGGTTTTGTCCCATTGGGTTTTTCTAGCAAGGTTTTTAATGAGGCAGTGTTATGGCGCAAATCCCTATAAGAATAATGTATTATTTTTCCTTCATTAAGATTTTTTTCCCACAGGGTTTTTCCTTAATAAGATTTTAACGAGACATATTCTTTGTAAAAGATATCAAGAGGGAGTGTTATGATATATTATAAGATTGATTGATGTCTTTCTATATACATGAATATTCTAGTTTCCATATTAGTATTACTTGTATTTTCCTTATTGGAAAAGTTTCCTATTTATTGTATTTTTCTTATTGGAAAAGCTTCCTATTTTTTCTCTTATATACTCTATATAAAAGGCCTAATACTATTAAATGGAAAGACTAGAAAAATTATTTTCTTCTCTATATTCTTTATTCATATTATTCTCTATTTTATTTATAACAAGAAAAATATTTTTTTTTTTACTTAACTATGTAAAAAGCCCTAGTTTATATAGCATGGTAAATTTAACCCTTGCATTTTCTTCATATTAATTATCAAAAAGTACTATTTAAATTTAATAAAAAAATAAAAGTTTATAAAATGTTTGAAGAGAAAATAATTAAAGTAGAAAAAATGACCAAAATCCTGCCACTAGTTCTATTAATTTTTTTCTAAATTTTTTTTTTACCATACTTGCAATTGCAACTACGACGGTAGCTCCAAAATCACTTTCACGGAGTATCCGCTAACCAATTTCATTGCTCTTTAAGCTCCCATCCTTCCCTGCACTGCCAAAAATAGTAAATTTATCGCCTCTTCAATTTATTCTCGCTTTAATTGCCATTGTCACAATCCCTGTCTTGATTGATACCTTTTTCTTCACCAAATGCCCACCTACCTACTTTAGGAGGCGGCAGAGCCTTAGCCATAGCAATTTTGAGGAATTTTCTACCCCTGGCACCAAGGACTCAATCAAAAACACCGAAGTAGTTTTCATTTCAATGTTAAGTATGAAAGATACTGAAAGCGAGGGTCCAATTTAAGTATCTCGATATTTAGTGTGAAATCAGATTTGGGTTTCAAATGATTGACAAATGGAGATGATAAAACTTGATCTGTTAAGAAACTAAATTGTGTGTGAAAAAGTTTAATTGTATGTGAAAAAATATACTGTTTCTGGATTAAATAGTAGAGTTTATAAGTATTATGTTGTATTCTTATTTTATATTTGTGTATGTCACTAAGAGCTTTAATGCTAGCAAATAATATAATGAATAAAAAGTGCGAGCCTCATGCCAATTAATTTCTTGTAAAATTTGTTATAATCTTTTTCTTTCTATAATAAATAAAAAAAATAAGATATAATAAAATTTTAAAATAATAAGTGATATAAGAAATATATGATCAACTAAATTTTATATTAACATAATATAACATGCGTAACCATATCTCTAGAGATTTTTTATATTCGTCAACTGCACATCTTATCAATATTCAAATATTTTCACATAAAGTTATATAAATATTTTTGTCTCTATTAAATATTTGAAATTTTAATATATATCTATAATATAAAACAACAACAAATAACAATCAATATTTAAGCATATATGTAATAGATCATTATTTATATGAAATATTGTAATAAATTATTATATAATTAATGAGAAAAGTAAATATTTGTTAACATATTTAGCATGATTATTATTACATTTGCTACATCTAAATTTTTCCTTCCAATTCAATAAGATAAACTTTAATTGCATATTTGTACAAGATTCAAATTTAAAAAAATATATATTACTATATAAATATAACAAATTCAAGTATTTATCTATATATACCATTTGATTATTTACCTAAAATATTTTTTTTGTTATTTTTTTTAGACTCACTTTTGGTGTTTGTTTAAATTTTTTTATATTTGATTATAAATACTTTTTATCACCTTTAAATATCATATCATCATAACTGATAATTTCATAAAATATAATTATATTAGTATTTTTATAAATAAACAATGAGTTTTTAAAATTATTAAAAATAAAATTTAAAAATAATATACTCATGAATCTCATAGCTCATGAATTTTTGATATATTTAGATTAATTTGAACAGTAATAATCTTTAATATTGATAGTTGAAACTCGGCTATAGCATAAAAAATTAAAAAAATAAATATTAAATTAAAGTTAAGTGTTTCAATGCTGATCCAAAATTATTAAAAATAAAATTTAGAAATAATATACTCACGAATATCACATCTCATGAATTTCTGATATATTTGGATTAATTTGAACAGTAATAATCTTCAATATTGATAGTTGAAACTCGGTTACAGCATAAAAAATTAAAAAAATATATATTAAATTTAAGTTAAGTATTTCAATGTTAATAATTGAATCTTGGCTATAATATAAAAAATTTTAAATAAATGTCAAATTTAATTGTTATAGAATTGCAAAATATATATATATATATATTAGAGAAGAACATTCCATTATAAATAGAAATTTTGACATTTAATAATGCAATAATAAAGTTTTGCTCATTGTTATTAAATAAACTCTTAATTAATATGCCTTTTTTTTCCGTTGCATTTTCCCATATAATCAAAAATAATTTTTTTGATTTACAATATAATTTTTCAAACATCAAATTAGAATTTTTCTAACTTTTAATATTTAAAAAAATACAAAAAATTATTTTAATTGAATTCTTTTTTATTTAAATGAAATATAATTAATTATATATTAAATAATAATGATTTATTTTTTTCTTATTTTAATTGAATTTATCATTTCTTATTTTAATCATATTATTTAATTAATAAATAATAATATTACTCATTATAAATATATAATTAAAATAAATTTAGTACTTATCCTCCTGCACACACACACATGCATGTATATATATATATATATATATATATATATATATATTTCTTTTCTTAAATCTGTTTAGGTTATCCATATCATTGAAAAAGCGGATTTTGTTATGTGAGGCGGGTATTGATTGACTTTTTATACGTATATTGATTTTGTACTATTTTTTTTCTGCAAAAATGGAAAAAATAATTTTTTTTTTTTATATAAGACAAAATAAATTCAAAACTCAAACTTTCTCAAATTTATCAAAATTTTTCTTCTCTTTCTCTATTTTCAGAATCTATACTAATAATTATTACTCTGTCTGTTCTATAATACTAAATTCACTTTTCTTTTTTATTTGTTTCAAATTACAGCTCATTTTCTTTTAAAGCAATACAATAAAAAGTTTAATTCTATAATTTTAGATTAAGGGTTTAAGCATAACAATGTTGATATTATAGAAAATGATGGAGTAATAATTTATTAATGCTTATTATTGGTACAAGTATGAATGGTGTGCATAAATGATAAAATAATAAAAAATAAAAGGTATTTGTCCTTACAATTTAAAATGAAAGGCTTAAACTAGAGGTTGACATTGGGATTGACCAATTTAGAGTTACATAAATTTAAAAATTGAAGTTTGTCAAATATTTTAGGTGTGTTTGAAATAAAGCTATATATATATATATATATATATATATATATATATATATATATATATATATATATATATATATATATGGGATGAGGTGGCATTGAGTGGGACTTGGAAAATAATAATAATAATAATAATAATAATAATAATAATTTGATTTTGGAGGAGATTAAATATGAACCAGTCATGCATATGCTGTTATATACTGGGATAAATAAAATGATGGATTCGGTATAATTCAATATTACCCTTGTACCATTAACATTAATTATGAGATAATCCATCATAATTTTATATTAATATTCCTCTTTCTCTCATACTATTAAAATTAAAAAATTCCACATTAATAAAAGATTCATTAAGAGTTAATATGATATTTGAATCTCACTATTTAATATCTTTTTTTTATATATTTTAAGTTAGTTAATTGGATTTTGAATGTAATATATATATATTGATGAGGGATAAAAATGACTTATTAATCTAATGGACTTTATAAGTTGAAAGCTTATCTAAACTCTGAGCCCAAACGCATAGCACACGGGCCGAAACCAAAAGCAAAAGTCCAAGTAGAATAAGTATAGATAGCCTATTCACTCTAATCAGAGTCAAAGCCTCCTTATTGCTTCAACCCTAAGTAACTTCCTTAGCAAGCTATGTTTTGTGTGGTTGAGGGTTTTTGGTATAAACATCACATCAATTGTCAAAAGACTTTTCCTAGGCGACTCATCCCTAAATCAAGTCACAATCCTTCATCTAATACGTCCCTAAGAACATAATAGGTGGCTATGCTCCCACTATTCCTGTACCAATTACTCCAAGACATGGCTCGTCAGGAGATATCCTTTCTCCTCTAGAAAGGTGTCAAATTTTATTTCATGCACAACCATACAAAAGGGAGAAATCAACACATAACTCAAGTAGATTAAACTTTACACTCTCTCATCTACTTTCTCTTATTAAGAAGTCGAAGGCCTAGAGTCTAGCCCTCCTGACCGTTTTTTTTTTCTTTGTAAGCTGTATTTTTAAGGCTCATCATAGAAGATCCAGCCCATCTAATCTTATTCGATCCAACACCAATTATATATATATATATATATATATATATATATATATATATATATATATATATATATATATATAACGGATGATCTTGTTTTGCTGACATGATAAAATAAAAAAAAAAAAATTAGCCTTTGCACATTTCTGAATTTTAGCACATATACCATTTTAATTTTATAAAATTCTCGATCTGGATCGATACTGATAATAATTTTAGCAAAAGAAATTTTTATTTTTACTATTGACAACAATCAACTTTAAAAATACAAATTAAATGGATAAATTACCAATTTTATAGTGTTGGTCTACGTACATGAAATAATACTTTTTATGTGGATCATTAATCATTAAAAAAAAAAGAAGTTATAGTATATGGCAAGTAGAAAAATATATATGCTTATCTAAAATACAGAAATCCATCCAAAATTATTTTAATTTATGTTAGATGTCACTAAGAAAGAGAAAAATCTCAAAGTAACAATTTTTGATATTCAAGAGGCATAATTATGAACGATTTTATTAGAAATCTGGAGCTTTTAAAGGATGAGGTAAAATTATAGAAAAAAAAATCGAAAAGTTCATGGTCTTGTAGACAAATAAGTCAACAAAACTGTTTTTAAAAATGAGTAAAATTTATTAATGAAATTCTACCAAACTAAAAGAATATTTAAATGTGAAAAATAAAAATAACTCATTTGTTCTAAATATAAATATAAAAAGAGAATGAAATTGAGCTGAATTTCATGTTTTAAAACGTAATTGGCTTGGAAAGGAAAAAATAATATCTGCAACTTGAAAGAAACTTTGTTGTTTAATATTCCTACTGAAAGCTACTAATATAAATATTATTAATGGTAGTTATTATTACATCCCAAAAAGAAAAAAAAAAATTAATTATAGTAGCTAATATTTGAATGCCTAATTAAATTAAAATTCTAAATCCCAAAAGAAAAATAACAGTAAAATTGATGTATTAATATATAATTTAATTTAATTCTGTAATTTTTAAAGCTGTGTAATTGAATCGCACGAAGAAAGAAGGAATCTGAACGTGGTAAACGTGTCTACACTCTCCAGTCCACATCCTATTTTATTTATAGTCTCTTCTCTTGCAGAAAAGTTATAAGAGAGGACCTCAATTAGCAGTACAAGTCAAAGTCAGTATATGTATATGTCTTATTCAACTAACTTTAGTTTAGTGGCATTCCCATTATAAAATCTTGTTCGAGGAAATTAAAGCCCTTCTAATGTTAGGGTCGTGGACAACAAAGAGATCGTATAATTAATTAATTAATTTTTTTTATTTTTTATTTTTTTTAAAATTTACGATAAGTTTTATCAATAGTTTAAAGATTTTATCAGTTGTTATGTGAGTTTTTATCTTTCAAAATTAAAGGAACAAATATAAAAGATAATTACATAATAATCTTCCTTTTGAAAGTACCATTTAAAAGAGTTAATTAATAATTAAATACTACTAAGCAAGTAAATTATCTAAATAAATATGGGCAAAACACTGGTTAAATAAGTAGTTAAACTAAATTATTAAGGGTTAATTAAAAAAAAAAACCATTGACTTTTACAAAAATTATTTTTCTTTTTCAATGAATTGAATTTGTTGAATAGATAATATATATTATTAAATCACTGTTACATTAGCTCCGGTCATCATATAATAATCAAGATCCGTTCATTTAATTTGTAAAAATTTTAATATTTGTGATTTTAATTATTAAAATTAAAAGGCTGTGCTAAAATTAGAATTTTCTTGAGAGTTGATTTTTTTAAATTGACCCTTAAATTAATGTTAACGTCTTTTTTTTTTTTTTTTTCGGTTTGGGGTAAACCAACCATTTCATGTGTTACACAACATATCTAAAATTTAGGCCTTCTACCAACAAACCCTAGAGCACTTAGGCATTAAGCTTGATAGCTAATTTTCGAATAATTATCAATTTAATGTTGACTTCAAAAAGATATAATATAAAGTAATAATTATGGTTGATGAAGGAATCGTTAAAAGTCTATAAAAAAAAAACACTGTACATCCTAACATCTGTTAGACTTTTATTTGTCTGCCCATTACAAATATTCAATCTTATTTTTATTTTAACAAAAAAAAAAAATTATTTCATGAAATTGCATATATCGAAAAAACCTCTAGATTAATTCTAAAGCGACCGAATCCTACTCGACAAACTTGTAATTCCAAAAAGCACAGTATTAGTAATCAGAGTCCTCTGTTCGACGAGAAGCTGCAAGATCGTCTCTCATGTTCATACTTGAGCGCTGAACTAAACGCACCAATGCTTGCACCACCTCTGACATAGGCGGCCGGAATTCAGGCTCCGACTAAAGATGCAAAGGAAAACACCATACTTAGATTTCTTCAATCTAATCTCAACATTCTATCATTATTACCTAATAGTCATCCTAGTTAAAAAAAAAAAAAAAAGCATTATTTCTTACCTGTACACACAGAGCAATGATATCAGCAAATCGTGAGAGTGATTTGGGAGGGTATAGTCCACGTAAGGCAGGGTCCACCATTTTTCCCAATGCATCAATGTCATGCAACTGTGGAGTAGCCCAACGGGCCAGGCATTGTTCTGATTTTGGTTTTGAGCTGCAAATTAACAGTTAACGCAACTAACTTAAAAACTATGCTCTGGAGATAATTAGATTAGCATTATCCATGAACCACCACCGATGTAATTAAAAACCTTACAGGTCAAAAGGCATCCGACCCGTCAATAACTCCAGCATCACCACCCCAAAGCTGTACACATCACTTTTCATTGTATAAGCTGAAGGCTTTGTGCACTCTGGAGCGTTGTATCCTACACCAAGGTTTTGGCTTGTACGCTGCAAAATAGAAAAAGTTTTTGAGTAAATATTTCCTAGTGAGCCAAACCGAAGAGGAAAAAAGGGTTGCTTGCAGATTTGATTTAACACAAGGTTTTTCCCCTTGGCTGCTAATGCTATTTCCATCTATACATGCTCATTACATGCCCTATGCTAACCAATCTTGATCCTTCCATTTCACAAATTTGCAAATACTTTTCCATTTGAAAGCTTATAATATATAGTTGGACTAGGTAGCTGATAGGGACTGCATAACATATGTATATATGTGCATGTATATGTGAATACAGCACGCCCACAACAGGTAACTCCCATCTTGATCCCAGTGCAAATGGAAAATAAGGCTGGTCATTCGTAAGATTTGCTACTTGCCATTAACATAGCAAATATAATATTTAAAATTATGCTTATAGTGAGGAGATTTTTTTTTTTTTTTTTCTATATCTCAAGAAGTACTAACATGATGAAAATTCGATAATCCATAGTCTGAAAGATGAGGATTGAGCTCAAGGTCAAGCAAAATATTAGATGACTTGATATTCTTGTGGATGAAGGATGGAGAACAAACTTCATGGAGGTACCTGAATATGAAAAAGTTACCCAATCAATCAACGACAAAAGACAAAAAAAAAAAAAAAATACTAGTCGCTGGCACTACAGGGAAATCATAAAAAAATATCTCACTTTGAAGGCAAGAATGCAAATCATGATGCAGGTGGTTCAGGCAATTCACATGCATAAACAGGTTTACAAATTACAATGATTCCAGGGCTTGCGTGATAAACGAAAAAATATTAGGTGAACTTATTATAGACTATCCAATCATGATATTATATTTTAAAAAATAATTATCTATAAAATGAATATAATAACTAACTATCTAAATTATAAGGTGTGTATTGTAATTAAAGTGCTGACATATAATACGATCATTGGTAGTTCATGATCTGACGTAATAAATATAGTTCACCTAAGAAGTTCTCGTGATAAACATAGCAAAACATGCTTGTACGACTAAGAGTGCAAACCCAATCCAACATGGAATTCTTTTACTTGCTTGAGTTAAATAGAGATACTAATATTATATATATATATATATATATATATATATATATATATATATATTTTTTTTTTTTTTTTTTTTTTTTTTTTTTTTTTTTTTTTACAGTCCACGCTTTTCTGAAAGACTAACAATAAAATGATTCATGCAAAAAAAATTCTATCTTTCAATTTTTTGAAAGACTAGTAATAAAATGATTCATGCAAAAAATTTCTATCTTTCATTGAATTTCTATCACATAATTCTGTATAAGATAAGAGATATGTAATCTAAAAAATTTTATTTAGTTTTTTACTGGACGTATTTATTATTTTGGATGACCAATTTCAACTTTTTACAGTCCTGCTCCTACATATTTCCATCCTTTTCTTATTATTTTTGAGCTTGTCCTTGAACTAATCTCTAGGTACCATGTATTCATTATCTTAGTTCAATTCAGTTTTTCTAGATCTCGGATTCTTTCTGGGATTTCTGTTTGACCTGGTCAATTCTTGGTATTTAGTCCATTCTTCACAACTTTAATGTCCTTATGGACGCCCCAGAAGAGTCAAACTGTATGCAGACAAGAACTTGAGAGCACATATATATATAAACGATAGAATATTAACATTTCAGAAGGGCATATGCTAAAAGGGTCAGCCTAATGGTATCAGCATTGAAATTAGATGTAAATGTTTGAGCCTAGCAGTCTCTGGTTAATTTATGCTAAAAATTTATAGTCCAAAAGAAAACAGTTTTCATATGTTTATCGTTGATGCCTAGCGGTTAAGTGGTGCATGTGTTAACTTACTCAACAGCCTGGGCGGTGCCTAAAGCAATCCTGACTCTGGTGTTCCAAGTTAGTGGTTTACTATAGTCATCTGACATGTGCAGGAAGTCGTGAAGTGAGCCATTCCTGAAATAGTCATAAATTAACATGTTGTGCCCTTGTTCTGAACAATGACCGACAAGTTCAGCAATGTTTGGATGGTGAACTTTTGAGATGCTTGAAACAATTTCTGAAAATTCTTCTGGGTGCCTGCCTTGAAAAAGTGACGAATCAATCTTTTTTACAGCTAAAACCTGACAAAGGGTGCGAAAATCAAATTGTTAAAATCCAAATTCCTACTTGTTTCCAATTTCTTTTGATCGAATTAAATCCATTAATGAGCCTAAGGAAATATATGGGTAGTCAAATATTGAATAACCATGGAAAATTTACCTTCCCATCAGGATATTTGGCCCTATAAACACGACCAATGGATCCCTCACCAAGAAGACGGCCCGTTGCAAAATTACTAGTAGCTGTCTGCAAGTCTGTCAAAGAATAAGGTACAGAACGGACAGAGGTGCTTCTTCTGCTATTCAGACGACTCGCAAACTCATTGTCATTTAAAGATTGTGCAAAATCAGAAGGTGGAGGCTTGTAACCGATGGATGGGGATTTTTGCAGGGTCTTTATGTCAATTGAACCCATTGAATCAAATGACTCAGTTTCTGTCACCACTAAGTGAGTTGTGTCAGGACCGCATTAATCATGGGCATCAGAACACACAACATTGACGTGAAGAAAAATAAGAACTGAAAGAGTTATAAATAGGTGTTAAATGGCTAATCTATTGTAGATTTGGAATTGGTGGAAAGTTTATCATAGTTGATGTACCAATACCTATCAGATATTTGTAAACAAAATTTTCCAGCTAATTATAACAAAAGGAGATTTGCCAAAGATTCCCTACATATATGACAATGATGGAAGCATACAGCACATATTCACACTTCACAAGAATAGGTTGACCTTCTTAGTTTCCTAGAAGATTATGTTCTACAAGCTTGTAACAATAAATTTTTAGTAACATTCTCAAAAGTAATTGTGCTGGAAAATAAATAACTACCTTTAAAAACTTTGTGCATGGAAGTATGCGAATCAATGGATAATTCCTGTGATGCAAGGGGAGTAAATGCTCTCCGCTGGCTAGCCCTCTCTTCATCAAGAAAATGTGAAGATGGAGAAGATTTTCTTGTTGACAATAGAGTAATCAGAAGTGCAACTACCACCAATGAAGTTAAAACTATTAGAGCTATAGATAGCCCACTCATGCCATCCTTCCCACCCCCACCATTCTCCTTATGTTTTCGTGCAATGGGTTTTGTACCAGGTGGAGGAGGAGGAGCTGGCCCAGATGACCAAGAATTTCCTCCAGTTCTTCAGACAAAAGAATCAGAGTGAGAGATGCAAACTTCTTTAGAACTTCATCCTCAAGCAAATAGAATTTTAGAGGGCACTCACTTTAAGCTTTTAATGCCTTCCAGTGAATCAGGGACCCAACCAGTGAACTTGTTGTCTTCAACATTCCTGCCAGCATAACATTGGATTATTTTTTTTAAGCGCCTCTGGTTTCATTAGAGCAGCCGATTTAATAGAACTTTGTTACTTTCAACACTTCTTTGGAAAACTTGATCTCCATAGGGCACCATGGATCCAAGAAAAAGGCATTGTGATTTTATACAAGTATCCAAAAACACACAATGAAAATATGTTCTCCTTTTTTTAGAATATTTTTTCAATAACAGGGATAAACCTAATAAAACAGCAAATAACACAAAAATGAAAAAACAGTACTAAATGGATTTAATCGAATTTATACTGCTAGTATACTTACAAATTATCTAGGGGAAGGCCTGCGAGGACATTTATTGAGCCGGAGAATTGATTATTTTGCAAACGCCTGTAAGAATGCATAACACAGTCACCAAGAAAAAAATCAAAAGATCCATATGAATATCCTTTTGTAGCTTCTTACAATGTGTGGAGACTTGAAAGTGATGCAAAACTCTGCGGCAGATTGCCTGAAAGAGAGTTGTAGGATAAATCCCTGTAAGCCATCTCACCAGTCAGTGAACAGTTCAACCTTCATCCATAGTACATTCATATTAAGATAATGGAAACAAAATAGAAACACTTGATTGCCATACATCCTATAACCATAATTTCTACGAAACAAAATTGAGAATCATTTTATAGTGTTTTTTGTTTTTCACTTTCAGTTTGTCATAAATCAATAACGAGGATTAGCTGCATAGCATACAAGGAACATCCACTAGTCAAATTACATGATTAGAAATGAGCCATATGGCACCTTGATTTCAGCACATTCTGGTCAGCTAAGAATAAGTAAGGTCAAACCGATAAATTATGACTTATTATTCATTCCATCACCAATGGCCGCAAAACTGGATTTCCCGGGAATATACATTTGTAGAATGAAATTTTTATGAAATCTATGTTGATTAACCGTATACGAGTTCAACATAATTATTTGAAAGGAGTTGTGTTAACTATTATTTGTGTCATAGCAACTACAGTATTCTCTTGCAGAGAGGAAAATTTTATTTATTTATTGAGAACGAGATGGGAAATTTTATTAAGAACCTGTGGTTCCCATAAAATATTGCAGGAATGCGGACCCATCAGTGCCCATCCACAAAATCTAGAATGATTTCATTGAGTTTACATTTGATTTGTTATGCAACGTCTTGATGCAGTGAGTGCTTTTTTAAGTTTAGTTAATGAAGAAGACAATTATTTGCTTAATTCTATGTTTAAATGCTATAAAACACACAATGTCATTTTGTCTGACCATGGCAGACCCTCAATTGCACTAGTCCAGCTACTTCAATCACAGATAAAAAGATAATATAACATTCTATAGGTTGATAGCATCATTAATTCTCTCATGGAGTGCCTACAATTTCTTCCAGAAAAATAAAAAAGAGTTGATCCTTGCATAGCTCTGCAAAATTACCTTGGGGTGAAAGTTTCTTGACTTATTCCCTGTATGCATTGGTTTTTATTATCAGTTTTGCAGAAAAATGCCTGTATTTACATTATACATCTTTTTCGAGGGTGTTGACCAATACAGACAATAAAGCCACGCACAAGTTCAACAGAACTTTTGAGAAGCATTTAAACAGAGAATTAAGCAGGTATAAAATATGATGCTTCATGTAGAAGCTAGCTTAACTCAATGAAAATACAGAGTAGAAATCTTCATGTAACAGAAACAAGAGGGATCCTGCTGAAGAATATCAGATAAGAATGTAAGGAACTTTTGCTTACAATGTTTTAAGTTTCGGAAGTTTTTGAAACATGTCACTTAACTGTCCTTTGAGCTGATTATGGCCAAGATTTCTGCATGCAACAACAAAAGAATGAGATTTTGGAGCAACTGCTAAGAAGGTTTGGCAATAAATGATCAACTTTGCTTACAGGTATCCAAGGTCATTCATCTGTGAAATTGAATAAGGCACACTACCATTGAATCCATTATTAGAGAGGTCTCTGCATGTTAAGCTCATAACATTAGAATCAAACATCTTTGAAGTAGTCAATTAAGAAAGTGAAAAGAATGAGGCACTACTAAAAAGAGTTGATGTCCTTCTTTATCAGTGACATGTTAAAGCCTTGGACCCCCACCTCACAAGGAGCCAAATCTCACCATTGAGGAGGGACGATGACATTAACAACACAGAGCTAAGATCTCAAGTGAAAAGTTCTTTGGCGGATGTATCATAGTAATCGGTATAAATATAGCTAAAATTCATGAACCTTTCTTATTTCAAGTTGCAAATGATCTGTTTACATGATTACTTGGTTGCATCTTCACACCAATCATGTTGAGTTCCATTTTCTAAAGTTGATTACTTATACACATTAAGCTCATGGTAGCACAAGTTATACTCAAACTTGGTTCTAATCGACAAAGCGTTGATGCTAAACCAGTCAGCTGCAAGGATCATTTTCGTCCATTCTGCCTTATCTATTGCAGCCAATTTTAAAATAAAACCAATTGAACTTATAGTGAAATTACCTAATCTTGTGAAATTAGTTTAAGATCTCCACTCAAATTGACTTGTCAGGTTCAAGTAAAACAAAGAAAATGTTAAAAGAATATGAAAAAAATTTAGATAAAAAAAAAAATCACAGGGGAAGCTTTTTAAGGATCAAGTATTAGGAGGACTTTTATAATGTCAACATATAATTTTCATAGAGAGAAAGGACCCGTAGACTTACAGGTGAGCCATATTAGGAGGAAGCTGATAAGGTATATCGTTGTTGAGGTTGTTCTTGCTCATATCACTGTACTATGACAAAGAATCAAAAAGCCTTGAGGTTATGTTCTTTCAGCAAGAAAATATAACATGACAATGTGCACATAGTTTTGAAGATGGGCCTCACAAGTAAGTGACAGATTTCAAGTTTGACAACTGGTATCCCAGATTTCCATTAAGTCCGAGGCCAGATAACTTTCTGCAAATTATTTAAGAGGAAAAAAAAAAAAAAAAAGAGACACCAATAAGACCCTGCTAAATGTGTGCATCTTAGCGTCTGGATAAGAGAGAATTAATATAATAACATTTGAGTCACAGCAGAGCCTGAGCATGTAATCCCTTCCCAGGAATCACTACAAGGGTCACCACCACTTGATTTCCAACCACGCAGTTGTGAAGGAGAATTTAAGCTGGTAAACATCACATTAAGAGCAGACACTACAGTACAAATACCAATATCAGAATCTTGAATTTTACCCCCAAGAATTGGATATGTAGATAAGAATCAAAAGGAGAAATCATTAAAATTGGAAATACTTGTAGGCATAGGAAATTAAGTAGACGTACCATCCTGAGAATTAGTCTTTGAATGGACGAGCGTTGTGAGGATACCAAGAGAGACAATAGAGAAGACTGCAAGACAGTGGTGCATCTTTCGATAGAGAAAGAGAAAGGGCTAGTTTTTTGTTGAAGCAGAGGAGGAGGTAGTCAATGCCTAAAAGGTTTCAGAATTGAGGCATGGACCCCTCCCAGATCAAACAATGAATAGAGCGTTTCTTTTGTTTTTCATTTTTGTGGATGGAAGTGTTTTCGGGGGATGGTTTCCTGATAAAGGAAGCTATATTTGGATAACCACCTAAAAACGGAAACCAAAGTGAGACTGCCATTCGCAGAGCTGCACACACACAGAAGACGCGAATGATTAGGAGAAAAACATAAGACCATCAATGATTTCCGCATGGACCGCATCCCTTCTCTCTCTTTCTCTCTATTAACGGTATGTTACTACATATATACAATAATAGTGATCCGTTAAAATCCATTCAACACTATCACTGAACTACTACATAATTATTCACTTCATTATACTTCTCAACACCTTTCGTCTGCTAATGTGATTTTAATATAAAAACATGCCAACGCGCTTCTTCACTCCGTTATTTCTGTTATTTCTCTGTTACATGTGGCTGTCTCTACGTATATAATTAAAAAATTAAAAAAAATGAAGAAAGAAAATAAGTGTAGAGAAAGCCACGTGAAATAGAGAGATGCTAGAGATAACGGAGAGAAACGGCGCGTTATTGTCTTCAAAAACAAAAAAGGACCATGTGCTATTTTGAACATACATCAGAGGCACCTTTGCACTTCATTCCCATATAACTTGAGCCCTTGCAATTTCCATAATAAGTTCTGTTCCTTATACCCCTGCGCTTATCATAAGAAGTTTCATTTTTTCTTTTCTTTTTATTGTGATTATATTGCAGTTCTCTAATCCATGGAGAAAGGGAGAATTTGTTCAAAGATAATATGAAATTGGCAAAGTAATGATAAATGATCGCATACCTATTTTTATACTCAAAATTTCAAATCCTTTAACAATTTCCAATATAACAAACTAAACTAAAATAACATAAAATTGATGAGTACAAGCCCGATTCATTAAGAAATTTCCACCAATTCAGTTTTGAAAAATCAACAAGAGATTTAGTGCTGCTTCCTGTAGATGACTTTTCGTATACTGCATCTGTACACTTATACCACAAATCATGCAACTACTTACAGTTAAGGAACTGTTTCCTTCTCTATATACACAGAGTGAAAGAGACCTTAAATTCCACAAATGGGCAAATATGTCATATTCCATGCCAAAATTAATAATGGTAAGCAGCAAGTGCTATTAGGTTAACCAGTATCACCCATTGTATCGCATTGGGTTCCAGCACCTCAACTTTCCCCGTTTTGGCCTGAAGAAGCATCACGTTTTCTCAGCTTCGTCAAGATGTATGCCATGGCAACTTTAGCACCCAGGCCAGAATGTCCACGGGACAGGCAGATGACACCACCAAGAAGAAGCAAACCATTTGCCAATACTTTCCTTGATGGCCTTCTAGAGAGTTTCCTTTCTTTGGTTCCATCTACAGGGCCTGCTGGAGTTTCCACAGCTATGTTCATTTGCTCTAATCCTGGTGGAACCTAGGAATATATGGAAAATATCAGTCATAAACACAGACACGCAAGGAGGACATGAAATAAAGTAGATTAATGATCCTCTGAATATAGCAACACCAATGATTCTATCTTGTACCCTGAACAGGCATAATAGGATTATGTTTAATTTAAGAAATGCTTTTGGAAACTCGTTGGAAATTCTTTATCACTATCAGAAAAACATTGATGGTATCACCTTCTGCATCAGAGACACTGCAGTAACAGCAGGACCCATCTGAGGATGACTGATTGCATTGTATTTGCGCAGTGCATTATCCATCTTACATACGTAACTCCATATGCCCCTAGCAAAAGCCAACTTTGCCATCTCCACATTTAAACCAGTATCTTCTTGGTGACACATTTTGATCTCACAGGCATTTCTACCAGGTACTATAATAATATAATTAACATCAAACAAAAAATTCAGCAGACATACACTTAAAACATTGTAGGGTGAAAGAGAGATTAATATTTACCATAAGTAGAGCTTCCCCATTATAGACAAATCAAAATTTTTAGAAAAACCAACAAGAAATGTAAAACCCTCCTCCCTTCTTCCACCCACCCCCCCCCCCCCCTCTCCCAAAACAACGAAAATATTGCATTAGGAACTTGCCTTTCCTAATTCTCCAACCAGATCTAAAGTAACCCACTCGCACATACTTTTTCTGGCGAGGTGCTGAAGGATGTTCGCATTCCTGATCATCATCATAAACAAAAAGCAGCCACACACACAGAAAAGAAAAAAAAAAAAAAAAAAAAGGTTAGGTTGAACAGTGGAAGAATAAATTAAATGCATCCAAACAAATTGTTCTTTTCCAAGCAGCAAGCAAACAAGGCTGGCCCACAATTCCATAAACTACCAACTTCTTTCAGAAAATCATTACTGCAACTCATTTTCTTTCCACCACATCAAAATGTTCTAACACTTGAAATCAATACATATAATATCATAATTACGCAGCATATCCATGCACACATATTGAATTACACAACCAGGATTAGTACACATCCATAACTGCAGGTTCCAAAGATTGAAGACACAAAACAAAGGCTAAACCATGAATGAACAGAAGCAGAACATCGCAAATTTGCAAATCTAGTGCTACAGTACAGACCAGGATAGAATAAAGCCTTTCTTTTTACCAATTCTTCATTGATTCAAAATTATGACAGAAATTTTTGAAGGGAGAGAGGCTAGCTGAAGATAAGAACATAATATATTAACTAACATGCTGCACAATAATTAAACCTGAACTTTTTCCTCTCCAAAAAGAAAAATTCAGTTTCAGTAAGCAGAATCGATTAGAAATTCAGTTTCAAAGTCAGATGTTCCATCCTAGGTTGAAGGCTTGTATCTTGCACTTGCGTGCTAAGGTTAAAGAAACTAGAGGATTAAATTTTGGAAAATCATGATATAAAATAATAAACCTCCAAAAGAACAAACAATTTAAGCATACTCCAGCAAAATACAAGCAAACAAATGTATCTTCAGATGCTATTAGGAGTGTCATTATTCTTGATCAAGAACTTCTGTAATGTATATTCCTTTGTTTGAACAGATTAATCCTGAAATAGAACGGAATAGCAGAAGTGTAATAGAATGATGAAATTATAGCTACATTAGAGATGCACAACCCTTATTCAGTCAAGAATATTTATAACAGCACTAAACACAGATTGATAACTAAAGACAATCAGTAATGCTTCCAAACTGAATGCAGCCACTAATTACCTTAATAAAGCAGTAGAATGTTTTATCTTTCCCTTCCCATAATCTCCATGCCAGTATGTATTCCCTAGGTGTCAAGAGTGGGAATTTTTTTATGGTGCGGCCAATTTCAATTCCATTTGTTTCATCCACCTGCAGCTGCTCGTGTTCAACCAAGGTCGTGTCCCACTTCTTTCTGTAATCATTGTCCATGTAGAAGTCCCTAAGAGCCCATGGGGAGCAATTTTCAAATACTGTCACACTCAAGTATTTCAGGGGACCATCCTGTATGCAACAACAGAAAGCACCATCTCATATCTTAATTGTGCTTAACTTTTGATAGCAATCCCACACACACCCAAAAAAAAAAAAATCAATGAAGATAAACATTCTTTCATTTCATAGGAAGTTATTAACTCATAAAAACATTTTGCATAGACTAAAATATAAAACACAAAATTGAAGAATATCCTATTCCTCCAATCAGAGAAGAAAATTGTTAGCAAAACCAGCATAGAACATTGTTTCCCATGACAAATATAGTCAACAGCCATTGACATGTAATATACCACAAGCATGCCTAAGTTCCAAAGCTTAAGAGAGGCATTAAGGTTCTTACTCTTGAGAGTTTATGCTAAATTATCTGAGGGTGCTTGTTTGGTATAAATGGATTCCATAAATTTTTAAGAAATTCATTTGTAAATCCACACTTGAGGTTTGATATAAATGAAAATTTGCAACTGAACTCTAAATTTAACAAGGGTACAAGCTGATAAAGATAATGAATTCCAAGTACGAATGAATCTACATTTAACCCAAACAAGTCATGTACAAATGAATTTTTTTTCCCCTAAAATGAAAATTATTTGCAAATCAAACGAATTCCAAGTACTATGTAAATGTTAAACTAAAAGACCCCCACAATGTATATCGATGGCTTCAAAAACATCAAGCCACAATGATAAAACAAAAAACAGACAAAAAAAAAATTAATATGCTAACAAATGCAAGACCCTAAATGTCTTGTAATCTAAAGACTGAGAACGTTAGTTCATAAAGAAGTTTAGTTTGTGATCAGTTAAAACCACTTTGTATTGCAGAGAGGAGGCAAAGCACACAAACTAACCTTAGGTTTGCAGCATTTTGCGGCGTAGGACAAAAGATTGTTGTATTTATTTCTGACATTTTCCCATTTCTCAGTCTCATTGACACTATCATCCAAATTTTCTATCAAAAGCTTTAAATCTGCTTCTGATATAAGGTCTGAGATTCTGCAGAAGTCAAAAGAACTTGCAAATCAATGGTTAAATAAATAAATGAAAAGGAGACATCGAAGACATGAGAATGCAGAAATTTCTTCAATATTGCAATTGGAAAGCAGAAACATAGTAGATACTAGTCAGGATTAGTCAATCATTTGCTCAAAATCCCATTAGAGGAGATTATCATCTAAAATGATTTGAGTATTTGAATATGGTATCATATTAATTTATAAGAATATTTCGCTTGAACAACAAAAACCCAAATAATTAAAAAATCGAAAGGAAGTAGGATACCGGAATTGGATGTCCGAGGAGTTAGAAACGGAAGGAGGGGCAACAGAAGAAGCAGAAACGGCATGGTGTTTAGAGGAAGAGGAAGAAAAGAAACGCTTAACAGAGTGGAAGATGAGGATAACGAGGAGAGATATGAGAGTGGCCCATCCATATCCCAAATTTGCAACCCAAAATTGGCTTAAACACGAAGAAGATCCATAATCCAGTTTATGATTATCCATCTGATCTTCTTAGCAACTGGAGGCATGTAAATTGGGGCTTTTCTTATCTTTTCTTTTTATTTATGTAGTCTTGAAGAAAGTGATGGGATGGACGATTGGGATTGTAAGAGCTGTTTCCGCCAGCAACTCACAGAATTCTTTTTTTTTTTTTTTCATTGTCTCTATCATTCAATTGTGTGGACTGTAGGTTCGCCTTTTTTAACCAGGATTACATTTGTCGCTCTTTTTTACAAATTTATTCGTATTTTGATTGATGAAATAATAATAATAATATTCAATTCCCCCCACCCATGGCAACGGCTCGAAATCTCCGATTCGGTTCTAACCCCTCTAAATACCAACTCAGTTTTAAATTTAACAGGGGCTGATTTCGGTCCAGTTCAATGCCTTTTGCCATGTCTACCCCATAACTTTGGGAACCTGGTCATTCTCATGGATGGATAAGAACATAATGCATCACATAACTCATGAAATAATGCTCGAAATTCAAAAATCAATTTTTTGTCCACAATCTGATCACTATAGAAAGATTATCCTTCCCGCCAGCCTAGTGCCTAGTCTCCATCTCATAATACAGCATGCCAAAACACTCTGAACACCCTAATCTTTCAGGATTCCTTCCCTTTCAAACATTTCCTGTATACAGTATACATATTTATACTGGCTAGTCTCATAGAAAAGCTACTGGACGAACACGCATAATTCTACCATGGTTGCTTCAACAACTTTTGCTGTATTCTTTTATTAAACTGCCTGAAAACTGAATAGTTGAGCTACTTTTACAAATGGCAATATGTCAGCCAGTAATAGCATCACTACTCTCACCCAAAAAGCAAAGAAATGGACAAATAAACAATCGATATAACTTATTACTGCAGATAAAATGCAACACTCGAAAGGCACAATATCATACACTAACATGAAGCACATCACCCCCTATACAACTACCAACACCTACCTTCCATATACAGACACAATAATGCTCCCCACTCTATTCTGAGGCTTCACACATCTCCCTTTCCCCTTTCTCATAAAGATCATAGACACTAGAATTATGATCTGCATTACACGCACTAAAAGGAGTACGAAGCCCTCTCAAATCTCACAGCACTGATGTCTTCCTAACTGCTCTTCGCAGATGAGACACCCGTTACTGCATCTTCCGCTTTAACTCGGTTGGAGCTATCTGAGACAGTGCTAGGTTTGTCAGTAACAGGTTCTTTGCTAGACTCATCCAACCGGACAACTTGAGCAAAACTCTTGGACATCTGCTTGATGAAATCACTGGGTAATGTAACAGCATTTCTGTTTTCATTTTCTCCAACTACACCAGCAGCCATCAGGCCCACTTGCTGTCTGGCCTTGCGTTCTTGCATGGCTTTCTGTCTTTCTTCATAAAAGTCAAAATCATCCAGGATTGACATATCAGTATCATAGTTTTTAAAAATGTTCAACATCTCAACACCCTGATCCAATTTCACCTGCAATATTTCATATTTAATATTTAGACAAAAACAAGCAGAAAAAGAAAATTGATTAAAAGAATGAAACAAGTTTATTTGCTCTTTTAAAAACAAGTTTATTAGCGCACAAAAATAAAACCTAAACGTTTAACATAATCAGGCATGTAGGCAACTATCTAAAAAACATATTATGGCTATTTTGTGAAAACTGAGAAGTGAGAAAATTTGTTGGAAGGGAAGATTTCACAAAGAAGTGGAGATATTGAATAAGCTGAAGAAAACCTGCAGGGGAGTGCAGGAGCAAATTTTAAGGCAGCAATTCCAGACTCCCAATTGCTATAAACCCCCCAAGGAAAAAATTGTGCCAATTTCAAGACTAGATCAGCACTAAAGCAACAAAAACATAATTGTCATCACTTAAATTCAAGAGGAATTCCTACTTCCTGTGTATCACGACTGTTTGTGACAGGCTTGTTGTCATTATTTTCCAGAACAATGTGACGGAAGTGACTGTTTGGAACATCTTTGATGATATGCCACTTCACAGGGAACTGCCCACTCCACTTATCTTGCTGCCAGTAATCCACACTCTTGTCAAAATCAACAGGTCCAACCATTTGTGCCACCCCACAGAACTGAGCACTAGCATTCACCTGTATATATGAATAATAAGCAAGATTTGCCAGAATATTATAAGAGATAAAACAACAAGAATCATAAGTCCAGCATCAATAAATAAGATACAGCAAGAACTACAGTTTCCTTTAAGCTTAAACATGGCTCAACGCCAAATTTATGGGCAACTAGAAAACTAATGCATTTATAGCATCTTTAAAAGTCAGTAGAGAAGGTTCAACTAGCAAATAAACAGCAAGGTTCTCATTGACCTGCATATTAATGCCTAATCCAAAAGCCACCAAACAGTATCTAAGAAAATTTTTCTTCAAGAATAACCAAAAGAATATATGTCATATGACTGCTTCAAAAATTTAAAAAAAATATATATATATATATTCAGACAACAAGCTGTCTGAATGACTGAAATTAACTTATTTAATAGTGCCCAATCAAAGAGGGGTTCATCATATTTCCTTTTCCTAGACTCTTGACCTTCAATGAAATACATGGGGCCCAAGGAACATTATCTTTCAGACCCTTCATTCAATGGGAATCATCTAATCATCAACATTATGATCATTGCAAAGGTTGCGACAATATCTGATTCAATCCATCTTCCAACTTAACTTATTACTTCACGAGCAATTACAGATCGGATACTTACAGAAAAGAAGAGAAACACCGGGCAAGGGTCTTGCCTATCCTTAGCTTCACGATAGGCAGTGTCTAATTTTCTGTTCCCATTTGGTGTACTGGCCCAGACACCATATTTGATGCTCTTGTGAACATTATCTTCACTGTATGATTTGATGATAAAGAACTTAGCATCCTTGTATTCAGAAACAAAATCTGGTCGGTTGTATAACTCATCATGGATCTTGGCTGTGGATTTGCTATATTTGTTATTGTCAACAGAAGAAGTATGCTCAGCTGTATTTTGACTCTTAGGCTTTGAGGCCCTTGGTCCACGGTTTTGCTCGCTAAGGATATCAAGACTACCATTGCAGCCACATAGAGATATACTGGCCCTCCCCCGCCGTCTGTTGTTTTCAAGAGAAAACCATCCCCTACTGTTTGTCCCCAAACTAGAAATGGATGCACTTCCAAAGCCAGATCCTTGATTAAAACCACCGTGCACATAGCCTCTGGTGTAGGAATTTGAGCCAGATCCAACACCATAAAATGATCTTTGTTGATGAGATGCCTGGGAAAAAAAAAATTTGTCAACTTCAGTCCTAAAACCACAAGCCTAAATTCACTGTGATCCAGAGGATACTATTGTTTATCACTTCCCACTACCAATAATAACAATGCCATTATCATACAAATATGAAGATAAGCCACGGTTGCTATCACAAAAAAGCTATAAAATATAAGCCAAAAATGTATGAGAAAGATAAGCTAAGACTACCACCTAGAATATTATATTGATGAAGATTCAAGGCCATTGATTATCAGCATCTTACCAATTAAAGTATTCAAACAAGGGCATAAAAAGTTTCATCATTCAAATCTGGTTAAATTCTTCGATTCATTGTTAATCATACTATTATCATACATATGTATCTTTCATTGTAAGAAACACAGCAAGATAATACATCATTATACTTATTCAAGGAGTTGAGAAGATGTAATGGGAAATTTTCCCCCTTAGGCCATTATGACATGAATCAAAATTGCTGATATCAAAAGGGACCATAATGGCCATTTAACAAATAACACACTAGCACATAGGCAAAGAATCATACTCACAACACCCCCAACCCCAACTGTCATCATGTAACACATACTCATGGCACTAATTGGGTAAAGCAGCAATGATAATAATTGGGTACACTTTCCCTTCCAAATTTTGAGATGGTAAATAAATAAATAACAATTTCTAGGAAAAAGTTTATCCACTAGCATCATGCCTGCTTACTTATCCAACTACTTTATGTATTCATTACATATAGAACATGAGATATCCAGAGGACAAGCACAGACAAAAAAATATAGTGGCAAAGGAACATACTATTCCAACATTCTGCCCATATGACCCAAATGTTCCAATTGGCTGTGGAGAAACGGCAGGAGATAAGGGAGTCAAAGGCCTATGTCTATCAGATGGCTTTGACCAATCTGACCACAGTCCTCCAGACCTTAATCCATCAAACCCCTGCTGCAAATCATGAAAACCGAGAGTACCAAGATTCGAAGGAAAACTGCCTCTGCCAAAGGATCCTAGATGAGGAGGATAACTAGGCCTTGGTCCAAAAAGCATGTTCTCACCTTGTTGGTCGATACTTGCTAAGGTGTTGAGATCTGGTTGTGAAACTGGTGTTGGTGAAGTAATATATGGTGCACTTGGAGGGCCTAACTGCTGATAATAAGGTTGGCCAGAAAATGGAAATTGCTGGGGGGAGTATAACTGAGCATCTCCACCAACAGAAGGCAGAGGTGTTGTGACAGGAGAATATGGTCCATAAGGCATTTGTGGACCATAGCCAAATCCACTATGGAATACAATAGAACCATTGTCGTTGTAGACGCCCTAATTAAGATCAAAGTTAGTGAAGAATATAGCAAATGCAATCTATGCAAATACATGTAAAAGATGCAAGAGCAAAAAGCACTCACAGGTGATCCAATTTCCAATCCTTCAGCACTGACATATGGAGGATATTCATCCCATTCACTAATGGCATTGTCATAACCTGGTTGATACCAGAAATGAGAAACTGTCTCATTGATTAATATATAGATATTAACAAAAATACAAGAATACTGCAGCTCAATTAGGGAATGGACCAGGATCAGAATCCAACCTAATATCATTACAGCCCGGGCTTGGATTCAGCACAGGGCAGGTATTATCTATCTCTATTTTTCCTTCTAATTCGTTCTTTTTCTTTGGTTTAATGTCAACCTCTAAATGCATATCTACATATTTCACCTTTTAACTATGATTAAACTCATACAATATACAATAAATAATTAGTAAACTAAAACTTTATACAACTAAATGTTATACATAAAGGGATAAGGTTTCCCCATTATTGGCCCAACCCGAACTTGCAAAACCTGCCTCCATGGCATTTAATGGGATGGGCATTACGGCAAGCGCTCAACAAGGTAGGCAAAATTGCCATTCCTAAGATCTATGCAATGAGTTACATCAATGTCCATTGAAAAATCTCAGTGATACATCAATGTTTGTGTGAGTGATCAATGGCTTCCCAAATTCAAGGCTTCCAAAATGAACCAGACAAATATAAAACCAACCTCTATAGTAGAAGGCTTGTGCCTGAGGGGCATAAACATTAGGGGGATAGACAGCGCGATCTCCAGGTGAACCAACAGGCCCCAAGTGACTAGTATTGTCCCTTCGATGGCCTATACTGGCAGCATCTTGAGGAGAATTGGGGGAAACACACGTCTCATTTTTTGAAGAAATAGGCTGGTAAGAAGTCAATAAACAAGGTTGTCACTAAAAATATTTTCTCTAATCTGATTCATATAAAAAGCAAATAATAAAACAATTGAGATTGAAATGTATGTATAACTACCCGCTCCTTCATGTTATCAGGCTCAACAGGTTTCTCTTCTGCATCCATGATCAATATGCTCAGAGACTTAGTAGAATCTTAGAAACACAGGCACTACATATTATTGACCAACCAAAGCTAAAAGTGTGGATAGCAAAACTTGAAGCTATGAATATGTGCGCACAAATCCACACGTGCACACCTATGCACACATGATAAATAGAAGAACATGAATATTTTCAAAGTGAAAATCTCCCACATATGATATAAAACAAAAAACCATCATAGAAACCAAAATCCATACATGAAACATGCATTAATAATAGATCAATTAGCGAGTAAAAAATGGTAGACGATAGGGCTGAACATATGTTTCCACTTTGTTGAAAAATATAATCCCACATAGGAAAAGTATAAAAATATAAAGTAAAATATATGGCCATTGATATCATTTAGCACGACACTCTCAAGACCCATGGAGTTTCTACATGGTATCAGAACTGAAAATGACCCAATAGCCGGATGATCCTGGGCTCATATTTGAAACCTGGAATTTGAGCTAACCAGAAGAATCTAAACCCGTTTGTTGACCTTGGGCCTCCAAGAGTAGGTTTAGATATGTTTGCGATGGGCCTCCGTCAGTAGACCCATCTTTGGCAAATAATAATTGTTTCAGACCCAGTTACACTTGAGAAGAAATGTTGAAAAATATAATCCCACATGGGAAAAGTATAAGAATATAAAGTGGAATATATGTAGAGTAGATTGGACCTTAGCACAAGCCAATTGATTTTATGCAATATGAGATTCCAACCCCACTTATATGGGCATTTATATCATTAAGCCCAACACTCTCAAAACCCATGGAGTTTCTACACACCTCACCAATGAAGTAATCCCGTTTCTTCTGTTCTCACTTTATGATTCTTCCTCTTTCTTTTTCAATTAACAGGAGAATGATAATGATTCAAATAATACATCACTTATCATCTTCCAATGCACAAAATAAGAACCTGGTGTAACAGCAGAACAAGATTTAATTTTCACATAGATTATATTTTGATTCATTGGCAAAGAACATTTTCTTTGTTGTGGTCCTATAGGAAGAAATTTGTAACCTACTTTGGTTAAAAGTAAACAAAACAACCTGTGACATCAACTGAGTGAATATTAATATTTGAAGAGAATAATTAATTAGATCCCCAGCCAAAGAAACATATAACTAGAAGGAAATCTTATTCTATCATAATTCTCCACAGTGAGGCCACTACATTTTCATAGCACATTTAACTTCAATTGAATAAAAACTCCATGAAATGAACATGCGTTTCCTCTCTCAAGCAACATTAGTTCACTTTATCCTCAACTGGCACTAGCATTACTTCTGCAACAACACATTTAAATTTTATATCTTCACAATCTGTGCCGGAATATTAAAAATCTCAGTTTCAATTAATGGGGACTTTACCTCCCAATTGAATAACATTATTATCATACAGCACAGATGGCCTTGCACTAATACAATTCTCATCTGTTCACTTATCCTACAGGAAATCTACTTCAATATTCTATTTAATCCCCTCTCGTTGGTGGGATCAGCATATGATAATACCAAAATCCGCAAAACGATAATAGCAAACAATAGGAAATAGAGATCACACTAGGATGGGTAATTGCCCCTCGTCTGAATTCACTGAACTTGACATCTATTAAAACACACTTTGATTTCACAAATATTGGATCGAAGAGACTACTCTTTGACTTGAGCTTCACAATCATTTTGAAAAAAAAAAAAAAAGAAAAAGAAAAACTAGAATTCACAACAAATCTCGTCACCTCACAACACCCACATCTCAGATCTCAGCATAAAAACATTCATCCACCTCCCTGCGTTCAGATCCCACACCCAAATTGTATAAAGTAACGACACAACGAGTCAGCAGTTCTAAGGCATGAAAACAAACAAGCCGTAGAATCAGAGCCGCAAGGGAAATCTATCAAATCCAAAAGAAACCATCTTACGAGCAAGAATTAAAGGAAGATATCTCCAATTAACTTTTGTAAATTGTAACAAAGATAACAAAATAATTAGGACCCAAAAATAATAATAATAATTAAAGAGCAAAAACTAGAGAAGTAGATCAAAATGAAGACGAAGATTTTTATGTGTATACGGTAGGTAGGAGAGTGAAGGTACCAGTGGTACGATCTGGAGTTGCCGCCATGAATCACAGGAAGATCTCTTCAAAACTGCCACCACAATCTATCTAAAGCTAAACACGCATAACAATACATAGATAAAATAATTACTATTATTATTTTGCAACAAAGTAAACAAGAACAAGTTTTAGCTTTCAGGTCTCATTTTTCATTTTTCATTTTTCATTTTATTAATAATAATTAAGGTATATGTACAGTTAAAAAAGGTACAGTAAAGTAAATGTAACGCGGTGAATTTTGTTTTAGTAAGATTTCAGAGTGGAATCTTCTGAGAAGCATAAAGACAGAAAAACACACGATCCAACACTATGTGTCTTTGGGCTTTCTGGTTGGGCCCATGTATTTCTTTCTTGGGCCACCCACCTTTTGGTCTATGAAATAGACCTTGAAGAAATTACACTCTCTGCTATTTTTTTAAGTTCTATTTACTCTTTAATGCTTATTTTTTAATATTTTATTTTTTTACTTTTTATTTTTTCTTTTATGCGCTTTTTTTATTTCTATTTTTATTTTTTTACACTTTTACGCATTTATACTATTTCTTTGGTTCTTTGTTCCTCCTCTTTGTTTTTTTGTCAATTTCACTTGAGTTTTTTATTTTTACTTCAAATTCAAAATTTATGGATTACATACAAACAGTTTTCATTTTGTATTTGTAACTTTCCATTTTTGCTTTTTAATATTTGTTTTGTACTATGGACTTATGTGGTTAACGAAGAAAATAGCAAAACAATTAATATGATTTTGTGAAGAAAATGATTTCAAGGTATCTGAAAATGAGCTATAATCTATTCAGAATAACTTTAGCTATTTAAAACTTTCTTATCTAGAAGAAAGGAAAAGGAAATGAAGATTTGGTGGTTTTTGGAGTTGGAGGAGAAAGTTGGATTTTAAAACTAAAAAAAATTTGAAGAAAGCAAGGGATTTATGCTTGATGCCATGGTTGTTAATTTTGCCTATTCACTCATTTCTTTCTTTCTATCTTTTCTTTTTCTATATATCTCTTTCCTGAAATATTGTTATTAATTAGTTTAGTAATTCAAAACTTTTTATATTTATACTATTAATTAATAATTTTATAATGGCATATTTGCATGATAAAAAAAGAAATTATTTTTTAATTTAAAATAATATCTAATGTACTAATATATTAAATAACTATAAATTTTGTATAGAAAATCTTTGTTCCAAACTAGAGTTTCTTGAATTACTAAGTAAAGAATGAAGTTTGAGAATATTAAATCTCCAAAAAAGATGAAAGAATTTATTTCTAGTTTATACTTGTGATATACCTAAAATAAACATAATATGTACTCGTTATATACTTAAAATATATCTAAAATATATTAAAATATATTATTTACTATGAAAACTGAAAATCATTTATTAATTTTTTTAGTTACTTACACATGTCATATTTTCTTTTTCTCACTTACACATGTCACCTTTTCTTTTTTTTTTCACCTACAAATGTCACATTTTATTTTCTTTTACCTACACATGTCACATTTTTTTCTTTAACCTATACATGTCATATTTTCTTTTTTCTTTATAAAAATAGAAAATAAAGAACAAGATAAACATTTAATTTAACTTTTAAATTGTTTAAAAATATTCATATATTCTAATTAATATTTTCGTTTATGCTTGATGATAATTTACATTTAAAAAAAATAGTGTTAATGGTGCTTCTTCAAAGAAAAAAGTTGTATAAGAATACGTAAACATTTATTTTTGATATATATTTAAGATATAAATAAATATATTAGTTATATACTTAAAATATAGTTAAAATATACTCATTATATACTTAAGGTATATTGTTTATTGTGAAAATCATTTGTTATTTTTTTAGAATATAATTTTTTTATCTAATATATAGTTGATGTATTTTTGTTATATACTTATATTTTTGTAATACTCAATATCCAAAAATATTTGAAGACATATATCAAATAAATACAAGTTAATCAAATTTAGTAAAATATATACCTATGATATACTCTAGATATATTGTTTCTTGGTTTTGCTGAAAAATCTCTCTGTTCCATTAGTTTTCTATAAGTGTCAGATCTAAAACTCAATTTTCATCTTTTGAAACTTTTAAGTTCGTAAAAAAAATTATATAATCTCTTCGGTTTGAAGATTTTTAATGCAACAATAGTTAAAAGACTATAAAATTTTAATGAAACATATTTATGAAATTCAAATTACCTCCCAAATTATTGAAGAATTGAGTTTTTTGTCAATTAAGCTAATTGAATCTTCAAAAAATTGTAAATCCAAATTGATTTTGTTTAGCTTTTTCGGTTTGAATTTTCTATCCAAAACTTTGCTCAAAACTTTTTCAATTTGATTCTTCAAAAGTTTGCAATTTTAAACGAGATTTTGAAAAGTTTTGAGTTTTGCAGCTGGTTTTTTATAGATGAATGAGTTGTAACGTATAAAAGTAATTTTTCAGCGCTAAAAATATAAAAGTTAATTTTGGAAGTGAGGGTATAAAAGCTAACAGATTCTCTTTTTTATGCATTCCTGTAGAAATCCCATACTCCTTCTAGTCATTTCAAAATACAAAATTCATTTTTTTTTTTTTTTGAATGGCACAAAATTCACTTTTATTTTATATGAATGAATTTTCTTTTGAAAAAAAAAGTTTGATTTAACATTCGATATGAACAAGGGAACGGTTGTAGAGAGAATTGCAAAGATTTAGATGAAACCAATGATGATGTTGAAAAGTGACAAAATTGACAAGGTGAATATCCTCCGACCTCCTCTAGTAGAAGAGTTGCAGATAATTTGACATCAAAACAAATCATAAGTTGAAGCTTAACATACATGGCTACCATCAGGCACATGGCTAGTGCAGTGGCAGTTCTCGGAGTTAAAGCCTTTACATTTGGAATTCTTGCTGAACATAAAAAGGTCAAATTTGAATTTTGATGTCTCTAATCTCCTCCTAATGCGCTTTTTCATTCACCACTACATCCTATGTGCATATGAACAACTTACATTCTTCTTTTTCTACCGCTTCTATTATCAGGTCTTGTACATGTGGTTGAGTATTCATATTCTATGCAGTATTTTGTTCCCCTTAAATCTCTTTTTGATGGTCCATTTTTAAACCAGCCTGATTCTGGAAAGCCAGTCATTTCAAATGGAGTCGTTACGTGCAAGTATCCATCACACCTATCAGCAATTTTCGGCTTCCTCTCCATCGCGTTCCTAGCTGCATCTGCAGCAGTTGGCTTCCTTTCTATATTTCATCCCTATAAAGGGAAAAAGGTTCCTCTCAAGGCTTTATTTCACAGCACTACCATGGTTGTATTTTTCCAAATTTCTCTGTGAGTGCATATCATACCCTTTTTCATCACTTGTATGTTTAGTTTACCATAAAACAGTTCCTGGTTTTGATTATCTCTTAATTCATTCGCACATAATCAGATGGGTGACCCTGTTGGCTCAAGGGATGCTGTTATGGACGACAGTTACTGAGCTCATGCACTTTACCAACAATGTGCATCATAACATCAACACTACATGCTCCACAGCCAAGACTGGTGTCTTTGGTGCTGCCGCCTTTATGGCTCTGAATGCCTCCCTCTTCTGGTTGGTTTGCCTAATGCTCACTGATAATGCCAGAGACGATTACTTTGATGAACATGAAGAAAATCACAGAGGTGAATACAGTCAGGTTCTCACTACAGACAATGACACAAAGGAACAGAGCAAAATTTGAAAATGCATCCAGACGCTTTATAGAGGAAAAAAAGAAACCTTAGCTGAATAGATAAAAATCGCCCTGCCCCCCACACTGGACCTGCATTAATTATGACTACAAATTATCAGTGCAAAATTTCAGTCCTGACGTTAAACATCTCTCCCATCCCCTTTTTTTTTTTTTTTTTTTATTTTCTCCCGCACATCATATGCTTCAAGGTCTTTAAATTGAATTCCAGCACATCATTTACTATGAATATGGATATGAGCGCCAACCCTTTTTTATTGCAAGTACCAATCTTTCTTTTGATCAGACACAGATCCTCCATAATCTCATAGCAGTATAAGCTTTGTAAAATATAGTTAATATCCCTTGCTTTCACCAGCAACTATACCACGGAAGTGAAGGCAGTTTGTAGAACATTCCCATTTCAATTACCCAATCACCTTGTTGCTTGAACCAACCTAATTTAGGTATTAGTTTTGATAATCCTAAGTTTTTGCACTATCAAAATATCTAAAAATTGAATCCACCTGAATCTACACTTTCATATCAGGATGCAACTGTATGAGTCTCAATTCTATGTTCAGGTTGTCTTCCAAAGACACTCCCCATTCGGAATAATCCTATTCCTTGCTGAATATTGCAACACACTAGATTTTTACATGAATAGAATAAAACATAGCTATATAAGACCAACATTTGCCATTCTACCCAAAGGATCAACTGCAAATGACCAGAAAAATAAAACTAAAAAAAAATCAATGTCATTTAGAGAGCATATGATGCTTCTGGTTCTAAAATTTTGCATAATATGCGCCATCAACAATCTATTTACAGGTTCTAGCAACCAGGAAACAATTACTAGGACCTCTGTACATAATGCAACTGCTCTTGCATGCTATCTCCTGTTCTCTACTAATGAGAAATAAAACTCTAGTAGCTAAAGCAGCCAAACAGTACTGGTTGAAGTCAAGAGAGAGCTCACTTGCAAAGCCACAATTCTTCACTTGCTGAATACCCATCCACCATCAGTTTTTGCAATGAATGTAAAAAAGAAAGCGAGGTTCTTTTTGAGGGGAGGGAGGGGGTTGCTTGTGGGGCGGTGGATTTGTTGGTATTTGAAACAAAATCATCAGCACAACCACATTCACCATCTTTAATTTTTTGTTCTCATCTCAGAAAGGGCTTCTTTCCCCTTTTCCTCCTTTTCAGACTGGGAAAAGAATGCCTCCACAAGACCAAACAGATGAAGAAACCCACACTGTCACTGTCTGCTGAACACATAAATATATTAAACAGCAAGAGAAGGCTGAAACCAAACATTTATTATTGACTATATTCTATGAAAAAAAAAATATACATGGAAATTCCAGACCCCAAAAATTACACACATGAACACATGAATCTCTGTCTGCGTAGAAAGCAATGGGGCAATTTTTTTAGTATGGTCATTTCAACCTGACACATCATGTGATACAAGGGATGTATTATAGCTTACTTTATGGCTCTTCTTGTGTGATGGCCTTTGGTTTTTCATTTTTTGTACTGGATATGCTGTCAGTCAGCTCACAGCCCTTGGTTTCAAATGGAAAGAGGGAGACACAGATCCCTGATACAAAAATTACACCAAAAAACAGAAGAATTGCTGCAGTTTGATGACATCCCTGGACCAAACTTACAGCCACAAGAGGGCAGACCATTCCACCAATTCTTCCCATTGAGCTTGCAACTCCAAGACCTGTTGTTCTCACTGAAGTTGGGTATATCTACATAATGAATAAAAAAACTAAGGTTGTCACCTAGCCTTAACCAAAGGGAGCTTTAATAGATGAACAATACTGCTTAATCACACAAAAAAAAATGTTTTTAAATGCTCTGTGTGTGTGTGGGGGGGGGGGGGGGGGGGGAAGAGATGGATTGTGGGGTGTGTGGTTGTGGGTTTTCATAATCGACTGTTATAAACAGTAAAAATATTGAGAAATTTGCACTGATGAATGTTTTATTAGAGAGAAAAGTGGTTAGTATTTTAACGATAAAATCTTACTTCTTTTAACAGATGAAGAGGTTGGATATTATTGCCAATATAATCCAGAAGATGAGATCATCCAACTTTTCTTAAAACTTTAATTAATCATCATTTTGTCCATGAGTTTCTTAAAATTCTTTTCTTTTAAATCCAGTCTTCGAGACATTATAGAGATGTGCACATGCACATGCACATGCACAAGAGGAGTGTGTGCTTCATTATCTAGTCTACAAAGATGTTCTAACAATCAGTGATGTTCAACTTCAAATCAGATATCACAATATAGTATCATAGCATAGCTCGTCAAAGAAAAAAAATATATATATAAATAATATGGCTTCTAAGAAAACAGGGATATTCAGTTTCATCAATGAATCTTATCATGCAAAACTTATAAATTGCATTATGTTTATATAGTTTCTTGTCTCTGAAATACTAACTGTACAAATGAAAATTCAACTCCCTCAATTTACCTCTGGGGCATAAATAAAAACAATCGTGAAGGTTTCTGTAATGCATATTCGAGCTCCAAAGAGAAGGGCTGTTGTTAGAGCTCCAGACTGATGGACCACCAATGGCAGCAGGAAGATGCAACAGATGAAGAACATAGCTGCCATTGAAAGCTTACGACCAAATCTATCAACTGTGAGAGCTGACAGGATGAGCCCCGGAAACTCTTGAAGCAAATTAAAGTTAGATGTTAACTACAAATCACTTGTATAATACAAATACACTAGTTATAACTGAACAGTGTTACCTGCAAAACTAGTGATGAAAACATCTTTGTAGTTAATGCCCCCAGAATTTTGTGACTTCACTTCAGTTGGATTGCATTTATTACTCCCATCATTCAATTGAGTGGTCAGCAACACAAGGCCATAGTACGAAAATGCATTCCCAAAGAATACAACCCATAACAGTAAGGTTGCCCTACATAATTTTGGCGAAAGGAGTGTTAACAGTGATCTGAAGACCCCCATGTCAGAATCCCTCCACCTGGGAGGAGGATGGATAGTATCTTCGTCCTTCTGTGATGACAACAAATTTCCATCCTCTGCTTGATGACTTTTCTCTTGTAGCTCAATTTCATGGTCAGTAACAAGGACACCAGGAGGCAATCCCTTTCCATTTAGTCTAGCTAATTTCTCTAAAATCCTAAGGGCTTCATTTTTTCTACCTTTCAAGCATAAATACCTTGGTGACTCAGGTGTCATAATATAAAACATAAGGAGAAGCAATGAAGGCAAAGCAGATAAAGCAAGTAACCACCTCCAACCCAATTTTGGCATAATAATCTGCAAAAATATAATATAAGAATGAGGAAATTTCCCAAATACATTTTTAATGTATCTCGCTATGATGAACCTAAAAAGAAAAAGAAGAATGGCCAGAACTCAAAGAGTGAATGAGTGGGCCAAACTTTCAAGAAATAGTTTGTTCTTGAACGATTAAAACTTGCAGTGCGATAATTAAATTACTCTCAAGTAATTCAAAGCATTCCAAGCGGACCGCATAAAACTGCTGGTGTAATTACAGAATATCATTTCCTTTTTTCACAAGTCCAAATCCTTACACAATTTGAAATCAAATGCAAATCTTAGGAGTTCAAATTTTCTATCCAAATGCAACCTGGAAGATTTCAGAGCTTTTCTCATGCATGCATAAAGCCATCAACAATATCTTGAGTCAGGTTTCGCCAATATCACATAGCAGAAATGAACCAGAACTAATGCAAGGAATTCAATGGAGAAGAAAGCAACCAATAACGATAAAGAAGACAATAATCAATGCTAGAAGAAGAGGAATCAACAAGCATAAATAGGAAGGGACAGCAACTATGTTTAGTGACCACCAAAAAAAGCAAAAAATTCCCCAGAATTTAGCGCCCTCAGTAGTGTAATCCACTCTATATTTATGCATAAGCTTCAGAAAATGGTAAAGAAAAAGCAATGACCAAAGATCTTTTACCCGCTGCTCTGAAAGACTCACCTTAATCAAGAACCATCAGATATTGGTAGATAAAAGGTATTAAACCAATACAAAAGCTCATTTTTGCAAACTCCAATAGTTTGAGATTAGGATTTTCTCTAGTTAGTTGATTAGAGGATAAAGTTTAACATTTAAACATACTAAGAAATTGAATAAAAAATTTCAAAAAAAATGACGAAATCATTATACCCATGCAAGAGCCGCCTCCAAAATTGTTCCAATGGTCCAGAAGCCTTGGAAAATAACCATCCAAGTACCTCTCTTAGGTGCAGGTACAAACTCTAAAAACCAGGATAGGAGTACAGGACCACCTCCCAAACCAAGGCCAACCAAACAACGAGAAAACATCAGTGCAATATAGTTTGGGGCAAAGGAACTTAGAAATCCAGCCCCAGAAGTAACTATTGCTGTAACCAGAAATCCCTTCCTGAACAAGTAAACAACCAAAAGAATGCATTAGGTGACTACACTTCAAAAATTACAGCATTGGTAGAGAAAACAGCTGCATTATTTCCTTGTAATATTTAGGAGAGGGAAAATTTGAACTTGAGGCATCTTTAAAAGAGAGATGTGACTGACAACTAGATTACCTCTCAGCCACAGGAGTTGCATAGTATGTAACTTGAACAAAAGACGCTAAATGAAGGCTGTAACAGACCTAGTTCTACACATCTTCTTCATCCCAATCTTTTAATACACAAAGCAAATATTGAAGCCATGAATCTTCAATTCACCAATTTCTTAGTTGGAAAAGAACAATCTGCTATGCAGCAATTAATATAATGATTGCAGAATTATCTCCATATCGTGTATAATACATCGTTTGTTTGTCCCACACAAAAGAATGGGGAACTAAAATAGCTTATGAGATAATGAGTCTTAATATCTCTTTTGTTTTTCCTTTGACCAAAAACTATATAAAACAATGCAGATAGAGTACTGTTGATATGTGACCGATTAAGAAAAAAACAAGAGATGGTTATGCACCAAAGAAATGTATATAATAAAATAAAACTGAAGACAAGAAAATGAAATTGCACCCACCTTCTTCCATATTTATCTGAAATTAAGCCCCATGAATATGATCCAACTAGCATACCAACAAAAACCACACTGGTTATTAGGCTTTCTTGCTGAGAAGTAAGATCCCATTCATGCTGAACTGCTGGTCCTACAAATGAGAGAAGCATCATTTCCATTGCTTCTGAAATCCAACCCATGCCAGCATAAAGTAGCACAAGGTATTGGAATTTTCCAAATCCTACTGCCACGAGAGCTTCATCAACGGAGTACCCTAGGCCTTCATCCGCCATCTATGATTATAGAGAGATAAGACAATTAATTCAAATATCAGTATAGCTCATGCCACTTGATAGTATGCGATAAGCAAAAGCAGCTACAAATATACAGATCAACAGTCATATAATTGACCATGAGTTGTATTTAGTTGAAAAAAAAAAAAGAGCCCAGCCATTTGGAAATGCTCCGAATGTAATTGGAAAAAAAGGATATTTTGATTTTAATTAATGGAAACGAGAATTGATAGCCATTAAGATAATCTGGAATTAAGATTTGATCATTTGTGTTACAGCCTAAATAAAGTATATATGTATTGTGATTACTATTACGGTGGCACGGAGACAAGAATAATAACAAAACTCTATCCTAATCCCAAAACGCAAGTGATAGCAATTTACAACAGAAGGAATATATCTGAAATATACACTGTAAAACAGTTACTAAGTGACTTCTCTTATATGGTCAGCTTATCTACTTAATAATTGTAGCATTTGTTTCGTTGGGAATTCAGTTTTGTCATTTTTCTCGATCATAGTAACAAAGCTCATTACTTTTCTTAAAAACAAAAACAAAGCTCATTACTGTAATGGGATTATTTCTCACTCGTGTGACTACCTAATACTGAGAATCTTGACAAATTTAAAGGGCATCTAGCACCCTAAACAGAATCTTACACAAGTTGTATGAAAACCTTTCTGAAATTGCTGTCACTAGTTTCTTCATTTACTAAATAAATTATTTACTTACTAATATATTTCAATATGCACGTAAACAAGCAGGGAAAAACAAATCGAAGTGAAAACTCTTGATTAGGTAGAATAATCAAGGATAAAGTGGATGAATTAAGTCAACCAAATATTGACAACTAAAAAGTAATTGTAAGGGTAATGGAAAGCTGAAGACAGAACATTTTCCAGGCATTCATCAGAGAAACAACAGAATTATCAAACCCATCCATCATTCAAGACAAACATAAATAAGCACAGGGGAAAAAAGGATATTGACAAACCTGAGTGGGGACGATAAATGCAGATCTATCTTCTTCTTCTTCTTCTTCTTCTTGTTTATGAGGTTGAAAGTAATTATACAAATGAAAAGTCAAATAGTCAAGGAAACTGACATTTTCATTTTGATCAGAGGAAGAGATCAGGTTCTTCGATTGATTGCCTGATAGGTGTGATGTTTTGTTTGTTTGTTTGCTCATTTTACAAATATTGATTCGATTTGATTATGTAAATGTACGAACTACAAAATTGTATTTGTGATTGTAATTACAACAACAAATCAAAAAAATCTATTTCAAGTTTTGAGACTTTTTCTCCTTTCTATTTGCAGCCTTCATGGGTGTTTTTACTCTGACTCCTTCCCTCCCCTTTCCTTGCTTCGTATTCAATTTCTTCCTTTCCTTTTTATTTCTTTTGCGCCCCAAGGACAGAGGTATTTATTTTTTTAGTCCTCCATATTGTGCTGGAAATAGTTTGGGCCCCCTGCGAACATGAATGAGGAATTGTTTGGGCCTTTCCTTGTTTTTTTTTTTTTTTAAAGAAAATTATATCACAAGTTTTCTATTTTTAACATTTATATCCTCTTAATTTTTTATTTTCATATTCATGCTTTGTAATTGTTTTTAGATTTTATGCTTCTCGACTTTGTAGTTTTCTGTGCCAGCTCATCACCTTCTGTGCTTTATTTTCTCTTCTCTTCAAATTTATTTTATTTTCATGACAAAAAAAATATTTTATTTCTTTTTAAAATTTTAAGAAAAATATCCGACCTTCAAGCAAATGCTCTCAAGATTGTCTTGGTCAAAGTCATCTTCGGCTCCCATTCATCTCCAACCACACACTTCACATCTTTTTTTAAACATTTTCTTACCATCCTATAATAACCAATTTTTCACAATAATTATAATCTTTTGACTTATTTTTCTTTTCGCTTTCAAACATTAAATTGCTTTTATTTTCTTGCATTTAAATGATCTTTGAATTTAATTAAAATGAGGGTTTCTATTTGATTTCCATCTTTTTTTTTAATTTTGGTGTTTTTTCTCTAATTTTTAATTAGCATGAAATGTATCCAAATTTGGATTTATTTTCTACCGTTTCTTTGTATTTACTCAAAGCATTGAGAAAAAAATGAATTTCACATTTGATTCATATGCTTCAGCTCTCTCATTTTTGCCTATAATTATTTATGTGTAATTAATATGTGTTTTTTGTGTAATTTATACTGAATAGGTGTCTGAGTTAGATAAGGAGATAGTGGAGGATAAATGGTTGCTTTAAAACCGTTACATATGGCCAAAAGATCTTTAAACATGTAAAAAAAAAATACCAAAACCTGCAGAGGTAACTTATTCTTGATGCTTTTTCTTTTATTTTGGATGACTTTTTTTGTTGTAAAATTTTTATTTTTCATGTTTTGTAAATGAACATAAAAGGTGTTGTTCCAATTGATATCATGATACAGTTGAGTGAAGGTTGTTCGAGAATTTTTTTATCGGCTAGATTTTAAGTTTTTTTTTTTGTCACCTTATTTAATAATTTTTTTATGTAATATTTTTACATATTCTTATACTTTTACAGCCTATTTATGTATATGATGGATTATCTTAGTTTAATACATGTTATTTTTATGATTGGTTTAATACATTTTTATTTTATTTTTTTTCATTTGTTATATTAAAAATCCGCATTAATATTGTTATGATATCTAATTTGAGAGAGATTATGGAATAACTTCAAAATCATGTTTTCTCTTGACTAATCATAGATTGATTTGTAGGTGATTACAAGTTGATTATTAGTTGATAATAGGTTAATAACAGCTTGATTACAAAGTTGATTGTTGATTTTTGCGTATTTTAACATCAATGTTGGTAAAATACTATCATTGTTTGGTTGGTTAGAGGTTCATTTGTATTTGATTACATATTTATTGTTGTATAACATGAGTTTAATTTATCTCATAAATTTATTTCTTTAATAATATAACAACTTTATAATTATATTTAGTTATATTTGAATTTGTGATAGTTGTTTCATTTTTATTTACAGCTATATTTTTAATTCCATGAATTAGTTTTTTAGTGTAAATTTATATAATCCAAGCAAACTATGAATATACTCTTTGTATACTCGATATCAACTTGGAGTAAACCATTTCCTGTTATTTCTCATTTTCCATTTTTTTTTTCATTTCAATGTTGCATTTTTATACTTAATACATGAGTTGAATTTATCTCATGAAATTTTTATGAATTATATAAAAACTTGATAATTACAGTTTATTAAATTTGGTTACATTTTATAATTTCTTATTGGTTATTATGAATTGCCAAAATCATTTATTTGATTCTATAGTAAATGTGCATTATTTTTATAGTATCTTATAATTTCATAAATAGAAGCAGATACTCATTATATACTCAAAATATACTCTAAGTATACTAAATACTATTAATGTTACTTGAAACTATATTAAATTATAAGATACAAAAACTTGACAAAATATAAATATGTTGTCTTAATTATTATATTTAATGCAATGTTAATTTACAAATTTTTAATAATATATCAACTATTGAGTTACTCTTATAGTTGATTAATTTTTGCATATTTTGTTGTTGTATCTCAGTTGTCCGCATTTTGCACATTTGATTTGAGTTTTATTCCCTCATACTACATTTACTCTTCTTTCCTTGGTTTTTTTTTTCTTAGTTAAAAGGGATATAAGCATCACCTCTTTGCTATAGTATTATGAACAATAATCATAAGAATTTTGGTTTATCTCATTCATTATAGCCGTTGTATGTAAACAAGACAATTCATCCATTTGAAGCTTGTGACATGTGCATGTTTTCTCTTTAACTTTACCACTTTTGATTTTTTATTTTCAAATACTTGAAACGCTTCTTAATTTCTTTATTTGACTTGAAAAATAATTTTAAGAATAGGCATATGCATGGTATAAAATTTCAAATATAAAGAACATATACTGCAATATACTTAAAATGTATATGCAGATCATATTCAAAATATATTATTTATTGTGAATGTTGAAAATTATTTACTATTATTAAAATTGTTTTAGACTAAAATATTTTTTTATCTAATATATTATTGATGCAGTACAGTTATATATGTTTATTCACGTGACACTCAATTTTCATTAATTTAAAAAATATATATCAAATAAATACAATATAGACACATGTTAATCAAATTAGCAAAATCTATATCTATATTTACCTCAAATGTACTATTTCATAGGTTTTGATACAAAATATTGATAGTTTCTATAAAATTTCAAAATTTCATCTTCTAAATCTTTTAAGTTCTTAAAAAAATAATTTAATCTATTAGTTTTCAAGATTCTCGATGCAATGTTAATTTAAAAAGCACAAAATATTTTAATTAAGTATATGAAATTCAATTTACCTTTGAATCAATTGAATAATTTGCGTGTTCTATGAATGAGGTGCTTTGTTGTTGAAAAATCTGCAGATTTCTCAATTATTTATATGTTTTTTGTTTCGTATTGGGTGTAGAAATAATTGGGGTAACTTTTATGAATCAAATATTTGAATATGAGGTGGTTTTGATTTATTTTGCTTTATCTTTATTTTAGATTAGGAAAAAAAAAAGTGAAGAAAAGTTAAAATAGTTCAATTGGGTGTATAATTGTTAATAAATTGGATCGAGCATATAAAAGTTAGGAGATGATGTTTTTAAAACATATCTATAAGAAACCATATATTATTAATATTGAAATTAATAACATTAATTTAATATCATTTGATACATATTATTAAAAACTATTAATTCACACTAAATATATACCTACAACAATAAGTTGATAGTATTACTAAATATTAATATATATCAAAAGTATATTAATGGTATTGTCAAATATATATAATAATATTAAAAAAATTGATTACAGAATTTTATATATTGAATGATAATACTATTAATTCTTATTAATATCAAAGTTTTGAGTTAAAAGGAATTATTTAAATCAGCAAATCAATTTGTAATTCCTTTTAACCCAAAACTTTATTATTAATTGATGATAATAATTATAAATTAAAGATATCTTTCTTATAATAAAACTGGATTATCACCCCGCGATGCAGCAAGATTTTTTTTATTTTGTTTTATCACAATATTATATTTTTTTAATTTGCGTGTTTTTTAATTGTATTAGTTAGGATAAAGTGTTAAAAATTAAAAATATAATATTTTCTTATGATAATATTCGGAAAATATATTATTAACATTGTCCTGTGATAATAATTTTTCAAAAACAAATTGTCTAAAATATATCGTAATATATATTGTTAATATTATCCCAACTTGAAATGTATAGTATTAATAATAATATTATTATTTATTGAAAAAAAAAAAAAGACTAATACTTACAATAAAATAGAATAATTATATGAGTTAACCTTTTAAAGCTCAGGATTTGAACCAAAAATTTCATATTTGAGATAATGAATGAAGAGGATCTTGGCCTTTTATGAATAATAAAAAAATTAATATCATCAAAATATATATTACACAATCAATTATCTTTATCCAAGTATAAAAGAAGACCTTAATTACACAATCAATTAATAAAATATAACCTACTTGCTTGAGTAGGATATTTATATATAGATAGATTACATTGCGAACCATTAAAATAAAAGGCAAAATCTTTATTTTTTTAAAATGTGATTCATTAATTAACTGATTGGTTTTGATGCACTTAATAATTAGCCTGCAAATATTTAATTAACACCCAAATTAGAAGTGGTTTTAAGTTTAAGAGAGAAAATTAAGCAATATATAATAATAAGAAAGAATGTTGATTTGACCTGCAAAGATCTTAATAAATAAAAAAAAAATTCCAAATAAGGAACATCGAACACCTATAACAACTAACAACATAAAATCCTAAATTTCTAACACTAACTTACAATTTCAATCAGCACAACTCTAACACGAGAAAAATAAAATTTTAGCGAAAACTTTATACCCAAAGACAGTGAGAGACAGAGGGCCAAAATGTGTTGACTTATTCATTCAAAATCACAATCGTGTTATCATTAGAATTGATCAAAAACTAAGAAATGAAAAGAAATCAATGGAAAATGAGTGAATGTTTATGGTTTTTTTTTACTATTACTGCAAAGAAGAGCGTAAAAGCTAAGCAAAAATTACAATTGATTCACTAACTACTAATCTAATCTAACTGACCTATATATATACACAGAAAACTAAGTATACAGAGTTTGTTGGAGTGATGATGAACTGGCTCCAGATATGAACAATTTTCCCGCCAAATTCAATGCCCCCAAATATCAATCAAAACGCACCGAATCATTCTCATTGCGCACCGTATAACTTAAATTGTCAACATCCCCCCTTCAAGCTGAACTGGGAGGAAAACTCACAAGGTTCAGCTTGGATAGAAGTGAGTGAAAAACAGGGGCATTCAGAGACTTAGTAAACACATCAGCTAATTGCTGCAAAGAAGACACATGATGTGGAGCAATTAATCCTTGTTTTAATTTTTCACGAACCACATGGCAATCAATTTTGAGATGCTTAGTGCGTTCATGGAAAACAGGATTCTCTGCGATGTGTATGGCTGCTTGATTATCGCAATACAGAGAAACAGGGAGTGACAAGGGAATTCAAAAATCTTCTAACAGATAAGTAAGCCACTGAATCTCACAAACTGTTGTAGCCATACTGCGATACTCCGCCTCAGTTGAAGATCGAGAAACGGTTGTTTGTTTCTTGGATTTCCAAGAAACTGGAGTAGTACTAAGAAGAATACAGAAACCAGTTACAGATCATCTACTCTCTGGGCATGAAGCCCAATCAGCATCACAATAAGCTTGAAGTTGCAAAGAATTATGTTTGGAAATAAAGATACCCAAAGCTGGACAACCTTTCAAATATCGTAAGAGATGAAGAGTAGCATGCCAATGAGATTGTCGAGGGGCACTAACAAATTGACTGAGCTGCTGAACAGCAAATGTAATATCTGGTCTCGTTAAATTCAAATATAACAATCGCCTAATAACCCGCCTATATTGTTCTGGATCTGCATATAAATCTCCCTCAGTAGAAGTTAAATGCAAATTTCTAGGAAATGGAGTGGGCGCAGGCTTGGCACCCAAAAGACCTACATCTGAAAGTATATCCAGTATGTATTTCCGTTGATTCACGTTTGTGCCTTCAGGAGACCGGGCAATTTCCGTGCCAATAAAATATTTGGCATAACCCAAATCTTTAATAGTAAACATATCATCCAAATACTGCTTCACATTCTGCAACAAAGTTTCATCAGGACCAGTAAGAAGAACATCATCCACATAGACTAACAAAGCCACAAAATTAGAACCATGTCCCTTCACAAATAAACAACGATCATGATTAGATTGTTCAAATCCAAAAGCAGTTAATTTGGAAGTAAACTCCAAGTTCCACTGACGAGAAGCCTGCTTTAATCTGTACAAGGATTTTACGAGTTTACAAACTTGGCCTGCGGAAGCTTTAGTATAACCTTCTGGAGGAATAAGATATACTTCCTCATCCAAGTAACCATGTAAAAAAGCGTTATTAACATCAAGTTGTAATAAAGGCCACTCAAAAATAGTAGAAATTGTTAGAAACAACCTCACTGTGACTGCTTTAGCCACAGGAGAAAAACTATCAACATAATCCAAACCTTCTATCTGAGAATATCCCTTTGCAACTAGTTGGGCCTTAAACTTGTCCACTGTACCATCAGGTTTCAACTTAATTTTAAACACCCACTTTGTGCTAATTGGTTTCTTACCTTCAGGTCAATCAGTAAGAATCCAAGTGTTATTCTTTTCCAATGCCTCCAGCTCTTGTGCCATTGCCGCCTGCCACCTAATATCAATACTAGCTTGTTGATAGTTTCTAGGTTCCTGTAACACTGATACATTAGCTAAAAATGCAATGTATGCTTCATTATAATGAGGGTGATGAATATAAGGAAAAATGTGTGGTGTATAAGGTGTAGGTTGAACAGGCAAAGTAGGTATAAAATGCTGGATAACAGACTGATTAGAAAGAGATTCTTGTGTGGCAGACACATAATCATTGAGCCAGGCAGGTTTAGATCGTAGCCTAGTACTATGTCGAGGGACTAAAGGAGTAGATGAAGCAGAGGAATGGAGTATGGACTGGGAAGGAATAATAGAAGGAGAAGTAGCTAAATGATTAGGAACAGAAGAACTAGGACTAGAGTCAGATAAAACAGAGTGGGATGGAGAAGTAAGTGAATCAGTTTGATTCAAATGTGAAGATGACGGACTAGATGGAGGTATGGTAGCATGTGATTGAGGTGTAGGAGTGGGAGTATCTAATATTGGTGTTGGTATAGGTGAGGGAAGAGAGGAATCTGGTGATGAAATGATTGTTGCATATGGAAATATGTCTTCATAAAAGATCACATCTCGAGAAATAAACACTTTATGATTTTGCAAATCATAAAGCTTATACCCTTTCCTTCCTAGAATATACCCAATAAAAACAAATTTAATTGATCTAGATGCAAATTTATCCTTGTGAGGTGTCAGATCGGTTGCATAACATAAGCTCCCAAAGGTTTTAATAGATGTATAATCTGGTTCTTTGTTGTTCAACATTTCATAAGGAGTCTGCCAATTTAACACTTCTGTGGGCAACCTATTTATGATATAAGTAGCTGTCAAAATAGAATCTCCCTAGAATTTCTTTGGTAGATTAGACTAAAACATCAAAGCTCTAGCAACTTGCAATAAATGCCTGTGTTTTCATTCCACCACCCCATTTTGTTGGGGTGTATAAGGTGCTGTCCTCTGATGTAATATTCCATTAATAGTAAACAATTTAGCACACTGTTCATTCACAAATTCAATACCATTATCGGTTCATATGACCTTAACAATGGCTTGGAACTGTGTCTTCACCATTTGAATAAACTGTTCAATAATACCAAAAACCTGTGTTTTGTATTGCACCAAGTAAGTCCATGTGCATCTACTATATTCATCCACAATAGTAATGAAGTAATGTGCTCCATTCATACTAGCATGCTTATAGGGGCCCCATAGATCCATATGCAATAATTCAAATGGTTTCGAATATTCTGTAGTACTTTTATTAAAAGAAAGTCTCATTGTTTTGACATAGAACATACTTGACAATGAGACTCTGGGTTATTAACATCAATATCTATGGTTTTGACATGCTTAAGAGCATAACTAGAACAATATCCCAGTCGAATATGCCAGAGAGTACAATTATCAATGGAAGAGGCAATATGATCAACCATATTTACAGCAGAAACTTTAGAATTTCTAAACATGAACAAGTTGGATTTGGGTATTTTAAAAATAGTTTCTAATTTGTCTATGCAACTCTAAATAACAAAAGGTTCAAAGCTGCTTTTATTTAGTATGTAGAGATTCCCCTTGGTAAGACCAACAGCATATACTTCCTCAGTCTGAAGGTCCTGGAATAGACAAAATTGTGGAAAGAAAATGATTAATGAATGAGAGCAGAGAAGAAACCTTTTCACAGATAAGAGGTTAAACTTAAAACCAGGTATATGATAAACATTGTTAATAGTAAGAGTTTAGTTCAATATCACTTGTCCAGCATATTAAACCTTTTTTAAGGTACCATCTGGTAGAATAACAGGTCTAGGTGTTTCTAAGGCATAAGGTTCAGTCAATTGGTCATAATTGAAGCATACATGGCAAGTAGCACCTGTATCAATGATCCAAGAACCTGAATCAATACAACTTACTAGAGTTAAGGCATAAGAATTAACATTACCTGCAAATTCCACCAAACTAGCAAGATCTCCTTGAGTAAGAGCTTCTCCCTTCATATATTTTTTAATTTCTTGCTGTATTACTGCACTCAGTCCATTCCAGTTAGCATTATCTGCAACATTAGATTCTTCAAGAGGCGTTTCTTGAACATTAGCCACAAATTTCCCTTTCATTGTATCCTTCTTCTCTTTGTACTTCTTATACCAAGTTGGCAAACCATAAAGCTTGAAACATGACTCTTTTGTGTGGCCATCCTTATTACAATGACTACACTTCCTATCCCCTTTCTTCGGATTGAAAAATACATTTTTACCAGCTGAGCTACCTGAATTTTTACCAGAATTTTGCTGTTTAATCGTGAATGCAGCATTATCTAGATTATTGGTTCCAGAAACTACTCCTTTCTTTTTCTCAATCTGAAGTATCATTGAGTAAGCCTTAGCAACTGTTGGCAGTGGTTCAATCAAAAGAATCTGATCCCTCACATTATCATATGATTCATTCAATCCCATCAAAAACTGAATCAATTTGTCCTGAACAACCATTTCATTCACCATTCTTGCTGCTCCACAAGTACAGACTGGTTGTGGTGCCAGACTATTTAATTCATCCCATAATCCCTTTAAACTAGAATAATAAGAGGCAACACTACTATTTCCCTGAGTAATTGAGTTTATTTCTTTCTTAATCTGGAAAATTATCGATCCATTACTTTGACCATAACTTTGAGCTAATTCATCCCAAAGTTCTTTTGAATTTGAAACAAACAAAAAAGAACGAACCAGATCTTTGGATATAGCATTCAAGATCCAAGATGTAACCATCAAATCTACCCTAGTCCATTGAGCATAATCAGGTGAATCAACTTTTGGCTTAGGGCACGTACCTGTAACAAATCCGAGCTTCACTTTAGCTCCCAAGGCAATTTGCATTGCTCTTTTCCAAGACAGATAATTCAACTTTGTAAGCGGTGATGTAACAAGCACCATTCCTGGATGATCAGATGTTTGTAAAGTGAGTGGATTCTCATCATAGACAACTTGATTAACCGAAACCACGCGATTCACAGTAGATCGTGATGTACTTTGACTGCTATCCTCAATCTTAACCATGATTATTAAAACTACCAGAAAACTCTAGATCTAGATCTAGATACGATTACCAGAGAGATTACTGAATGATTACAAAATTTGAATCAACAATTACTGGATCTTAAGCTCTGATACCATGATCAAAAACTAAGAAATGAAAAGAAATCAATGGAAAATGAGTGAATGTTTATGGTTTTCTTTTACTATTATTGCAAAGAATAGCGTAAAAGCTAAGCAAAAATTACAACTGATTCACTAACTACTGATATAATCTAACTGACCTATATATATACACAGAAAACTAAGAACACAGAGTTTGTTGGAGTGATGATGAACTGGCTCCAGATATGAACAATTTTCCCGCCAAATTCAATGCCCCCAAATATCAATCAAAACGCACCGAATCATTCTTAATGCGCACCGTATAACTTAAATAGTCAACAAGAATCAAAAGAAATAGGAAGTACATGAGTGAGATTGTAACTAAATAGTAGTAGTAGTGTGTTTTTCGTGTGTATTTCAAGAATATGAAAATGAAAAAGAAAAATAAGAAACAGAGACAATTCTAAAAAAAATAAACATTTGGATGTAGCTAAGCTATATAGAGAATTAGAGACTAATTTGAAAAAGAAAATAAGCATAATCACTTGAAAACTTAAACTGAGTCTTGTGGTGAGCTTGATGCTCGAAGCGGTGTCATTACTTTGTCAAATAGATATGCAACAAAAAAAAAACCACATTATACACGTAAAAGAGACATCATTCAAAGCAATTAATTCAAAAAAAGAGAAGTGAATGAAATAAAATAATTAAGAGAAATAAAAAGAAAGAATCAGTGGCTTACCTACATCGGCAACAAAAAAGATGACCAAAGTAAAGGTACCTGCTTGATCAACGACAAAATATAAGAAATAGAAGAGAGAATAAAAAAGAAAAGAGAGAGGAGTAGCGTCTTAAGGAGAAGAAAGAAAATCATCTTATAATGGGAAGAGGCAAAATTACGAAAAAAGGCATGTAAAACATCGTCGTTTTACATGGAGCAACTATGGGCATTAAGGGTTGGAAAGTAATTTCAAAGTTCTAAAAATACAATCACATCTTTATTGATACGACATCGTTTTACATGTAGCGCCTTTAGGCACCAATGACTGGAAGGTAAATTTAACCATGTGAAAATATAATTTAGCCCTCAAAAAAAAATTGGCAAGACAATGTTGCCCGCCAATTTTATTGTTCATAGGCTGTAACCCTTTTATTATATAGAATAGATAGATGTTTTAATCCTTATGTATTTTATCATATAAATTATTGAAAACTAATATCATTAAAATGTTTTAAATTATATGTGTTAATTTTTAAGATAAAAATTTCTGAAATCATTTTCTAAATTTAAAGCTTTTGTTGAATAAAAAAAATGTTACTTTGATCTCTAATTATTATTGCCTGCTCAATTTTTCCCAATTGCCAAACATCTAAATGCTTTTTGAGGATTTTTTTTTTTTTAGAGTAAGCTAATAATTAATTATTATTTAATCTCCTAATTATTAGTTTAAGAGCATTCTCAATAGTACTTTTTATTTTAAAAAATATATTTTATTTAATATAAAATATATAGTTGATAAAGAGTAAAAAAATTTATTTAAATCTAATAGATTCTCTATATCTTACTCTTTGTTTTAATATAAATATTAATTATTTTAATCTTTTACTCCTTAAATTTATTCAATAAAAAAAATATTAATTAAAATACTTAAAAATAAGAGTCAAAATAATTTTTTTTTTATTTTTTAAAAATAAAATATCTATTAGGACTTTATTTTGTAAGATGATTAATGAAGATCGAAATTAAATACTTTCCTGTTTGTTTCATAGCAATGTTTATCCGTTAAAGTTTTGATAAATGGAATACAAAATATTAAATTTTCTTAATTTTGAAGTGAAAATTATAATAAAATTAGAATTTTTCCTTTAATATAATGAAAGAAAATTTATGGGTCCCACAATTGCACTTATCCCACTCTCACGGACGTAGACATTAAGACGTCACTTTAAAAGTTGTAATTATTGGGTCTAAGGAATCAAGTGGCCAAGCAGACCTAGAATGGTTGCAGAGAGCTAAAGGCCCCACCACACCATCCGCTTGAGTCTCTTGACACCACCAAATAGATTACGGCGCTAAAAAATGAAATAAAAGGTCTTATCCCGTTCGAAAAGGCTGCTTATTTGGTATTGACCAGTCCCACCCTCAATCAGCTTTTCTTTTTACTTGCCCCCTTGGGCACCTAATCGCTGGATTCCCATCCTTCCTCATCTCTATTAGCCCTTCCTGTCCCCGCTGTCAATGATGATTAATTTTCTATTACTATAGTACACTACATCAAGTTGCTCATGATTATTTTCATTTTCAACTTAATTATTACGTACAATACTTCCTTCAATATAATTTGACAATTGTCCACATCTATATTGCCACCAATAGGGGATGTAGGGACTCCTAATGACGTGGATATATACATATAATACAAGTTTAAGAAATATATGACGTGCCAATGTCTTCCATGACAAATGTGTTAGGCAACCCGTTGAATCTCTACCAGGCAAAGTTAATTTCATTCATAGTTTTTTAACATATTATTGATGCATATTATCATCTTCTAAAAAAATTAATTTTATAAATATTTTCTTTATTTTAAAAAAAGTGATTATTAAAAAAAAATTATTATTTTTAAAATAATAATAACTTTATTATAAGTTGTCAAAAAGATTCTTATTAATTGCAGTATAAATTAAGAAGATATCTCTCATACTTATAAAATGAAAGGATAAATTAATCATTTTATCATTTTTTTATTGTATTTCTAAAGGATCATTTATTTATGAATAAAACTAATTTTTTTAATAGCTATTTTTTTCTTATAATGGATGGAGTATTATTTAACTATCATAAAGTATAACCATATAGTACTTTTATCAAATTTTCATCAATTTTATTAACGATTGGCCGACTTGTCATCCTATCAACTTTTTTATTAATTTTTTATGTCACATGTGCTCCCTTCTTTCTCCTCGCATGAAGGTGACAATCTATTTTGGATAGAGAGTAATTAGTGGAAAGGTAAAATAGGAAAGGAATGGAAAGGAATAAAAGTGTAAATATTAATATTTCCCTTGTTTGGAAAAAGAATAAAAGATGAACAGTAATTAATGGAATGTAAGTATTAAAAATATAAAAATAATTTTATAATTTTAAGTAAATGTATTTAAAGTAAGGATAAAATTGTACAAAATACTTTTTGTATTCTCTTTCCATTCACTTATCTCTCCTTACATCCCAAATTAGAGTGTAGCTAAAATTGGATTTAGAAGGGTAGGGAAGGGCCTACCTTCCCCCTCCCCTCCTTTCCCCTTCAATTTTTTTTTACACTTTTCTTCCCAAAACAAAGATATAAGGTACCAATCCACTAATTACTTCCCCTCCCCTCCTATATCCTTCATCCAAACAAGTTGCAAGTAATTCTCCCTTATCTCTCCTCTAAGCCAATGAATTCGACAAGCCACACCCACCCACCACCATAACCAATTACACCCAATAATTTCCTTGGCTCAATAGTAAGTAGCTATCTCAAAAACAATATTGACATAAATTATAGGATGGTCATGCTCAAGCGCATCAGTTACAACAAATCCACATGGAGTCATTTGAAGGAAATTCTCAACAGAAAAAGGAAGTTGACCCCCAGTGTCCCCATCATTGAGGATAAAACCCTCATCTTCATCGCCTCTCATATCCAAATTGTTGTCCCACTTCATTTCAAGAATTCAATAATACAAAGGAAAAAATTATCAAACCCATGACGCAAAAGCAAAAAAAAAAAAAAAAAAATGTCCCAAGTAATTACAAAGGAAAAAAAAGGCAAGTTTTTTGAGAAAAATATAGTGGAAAAGTGGAAAGTGTTTTTTCTATACACGAGAAATGAAGATACAGAGAGAACAAGTGCTAGACAATATTTAGGAAAATTAGCTCTTTTTAGCTATATGTGACACATAGAGATGAGATGAGATGGGCATGGTTTCATTTCTTTTACATGTGCGAGTCACCGCCTTTGTATAGTAGAAAAATCTTCGTGCCAAGGAGGGAGAGAGAGAGAGGGAGAGAGAGGACTTGTGACTAGGGTATTAAATAACGGCTGATATGTTACTTATTAGCCATTTCTCTAGGTTTTTTAGAGGTTTATTACGTTATTTACTTTAATAGGAATTAGTATTGAATTGGTAATAAATCACCCGACACATATTAATACGATCGTTATTTAGTGATACAGGCGTGACGTATCATTAAAAAATATATTATTGAAATACCTCGAATTTTCAATTATTTTATAAAATTCTATTTTCGTACGGAAACATATTATTTTATTATTTTCTTTATTAAAGTAATAATTGAAATTATATTTTATTAAATTATAAATATTCATATTATTTGAATATGTATTATTAATGGCAATTTTAATATAATATTACAATATTATATTATTATGATTATGTTAATGTGGATTTTTGGAGAATGGAATTTTGGATTATATTTTAATATTTGAGTATTAATAAGGGTATTAATAAATATTATAAGTTTGATTATAGTATTTTATCGAATATTTAGATTTCTGTTATAGTTACTATAATTATCGTTAATAATGTTATTAATATATATATATATATATTCATGAGTATATGTTGTAAATTATTATTAATATGTAAATTATGAATTATTGTTTATTATTATTATTATTATTATTATTATTATTATTATTATTATCACTATTATTACTAATATTATTGTTATTACCATTATTATTATTAGTATTATTTTATATATATATATATATATATATATATATATATATATATATATATATATATATATGTGTGTGTGTGTGTGTGTGTGTGTGTGTGTGTGTGTGTAGGATTATGTTTATATAAATATATGTATATAGTATTATATGTACATTGCATGGTTTAGTATATATATATATATATATATATATATATATATAACAAATATGTGTTAAGGAAATTAAATAGAAGAAGAAAAGGAATGGAAGGCTGGTGATTGGTCATTTAGAGGCAAACGGTGCGTTTTGAGGAAGAGAAAAACGGGCAGAACGGGAAGCAGAGGGAGAGGAGAGAAAAAGGGAGAGGCCGAGAGAGAGAGAGTGGGTGTTGGAGGTGTTCCGGCGGGCGGTGGTGAGCACCGCCACCACCGCTGGGTAGAAGGAGGACCGGCGACCTCGAAGGAGGTGGCAGCTCGATGATCGGCGGCGGCACGGCGACGTACGAGAGGAGAGAAGTACCGCCGGCCACCGCAACTTCAAATCCATTTTTCGGCCTATTCCGACAGCGGAATCTGGCGATCTTGGTGCCGTTTTACTCCTGGAGATGAGAGTTTCATTTTGGTACTTGCCTTACCCCCTGAGGACCACCGGAGGAGGAGATCGAAAAATGCAAAACCGTGACTTTGGAGGCATTTTCCGGTGGCTGGAGAGCAAGTGCCGGCGAGTGGTGACTGTTTTTGTGCTCCTGGGATTGAGATGAACCTGCCGGTGTAGAGTTTCCCCTGATCCGCCACCACCGGCGATGGCGCGTGGCCGGCCGGTGGCGGCGCATGGTGCCGACACGTGGGGAGGTACAGTGATTCTGTTTCGACGTTCTGGCACGATCCTCGACGTTCATATGTTCGAAATTTGTGAAGGTTAACCCGAAATTCTTGTATTTCAGTCGTTATATGAATTAATCTATGTTTAGTGGTTCTTAGAGTATTTGTTAGATTATAGAGTCTGTTATGGGGTTGAGTATAATTCTTATCGTATTTATGTTCTCTGTTACGAGATGCCGGTGTCTGGCGTCTTCCTGGTTCCAAGGCTACTCTTCTGAGGGAAGCCGGTCGGAAGCGTCGACAGTTAGGTGAGTGATACTCACTGATATATTATCTTATTTCCATTTCATATGTATTGCTGTGTGTATATATATACGTATATTATGCACTACTATTGCATCTATAAGCATGTGACATTTGGCTGTAAGTGATGAATTGATATTCTGTATTATGTGCCATGCTATGGTTGTGATTGATGGATGGAGGTCGGGAGGATACAGTACCACCTAGGATTATGGCTATGATTTGGATTATGATGGATTCAGAAGATGAGCTATGACTGATGGATGCTGACCCGGCCTGCTCATCGTCAGGGTCGTTGTCAGTCGGGTCAGGGCTGCGTGGTACAGACCAGTGACGGCCGGGCCCCTTGGATATAAGAGACAAATTATTGAATTTAGAGAGCCAGAGTAGGGGGATCGGCTCCCCATATTGAGTATTGAGTATCAGTGTGGTACTGTGGACCGTACCCATCCTTGCTTGATTGGATGATTTGTCTGTCTCTATGACATGGTGCATAGTATATGCATTAGACTCCATCTGTTGGATATCAGTTTAATATATTAGCTGGTATCATTCACTGAGTCGAACGCTCATTCCTGTTCATCTTGTTGCTTTCAGGTCAGAGAATGAGCTGGGAAGGAATTGTAATTGATTAGACTGCCAATTTTCCCTCGGCAGTGATTTGTGTTCATGAGATATTAAGAATGTATATAATAGAAGTACATTTGTAATTGTAACTCTAGAACTCCGCAATGTTACACTTTGTAATTGAGCTTTGTGTATTATTTCGGCTATGTATTTTAAAGAGCTGTAATCTTTGGGTTAAGCAGAACCTTTCTGTAATTTATTTATTTCTGAAATATATGGAATAAATGATGTTGGGCCAATTTGATAATTATGTTATATTGTGATTCTTCTGATTCTGCTTACCTTATTTGGGCCTATAGCCCTTTTCAGTTGGGCATTTCAGTTGTGTGTTTTGAGCTTTTTGTCTTGTGGTTTGGGTTAGGCTTACTACGGGCACTGGTAGTCACGTACATTTCCCGTGTCCTAGTGCTGGTCACGTGCCCTGTGGTTTGGGGCGTGACAATTATTATTATATTTTTTATTTTATTAATATAAATTATAAATATATTGTTTAAAAAACATTATTTTATATTTGTTATATTTTATTAATATAAATTATTGGGATATTATTTTTTATATTATTTATATTTCAATATATTTAGAATATTATTTATAATTTTTTACAAAATTTATTTTTGCATAAATTTTTTATTTGTGGGTGTAAATTATTGATTGAATTTTACAATTTGACTATGTTTTGTCTTTATATATTTATTTTCAAAAATTTAAATAATAACTTTGTATAAATTCTAAATGAGTTTAATAGCAGATAAGATAATCCAAATCCTCCCCGATACTCTTTTTATTGGTGATTAATTAATATTATGGTATATTTATTTTTTAATTTTACTTTATTTATTTGGAATAGGAAGTGATTTTTTTTATCACCTCATTCATCTTGAATAAAGATGTTTTTTCTTTAATGACTTAATAAAATAAGATTGATTTATTATTATTAGATGTGTAATTTGAATTTAATTTATTATTATTATTTATGTAAATTAAATTTTTTAGGCACAATTATGTTTATTTAATTTTTAATTAATTTAATATATTATATTTTGGACGTTATATTTTATTTTTTATTAAATTATATCAGTTTGCTAATTGAAATACCCCGAATTTTCAATTATTTTATAAAATTCTATTTTCGTACAGAAATATATTATTTTATCATTTTTCTTATTAAAATAAGATTGGAATTATATTTTATTAAACTATAAATATTCATATTATTTGAATATGTGTTATTGATGACAATTTTGATATAATATTACAATATCATATTATTATGATTATGTTAATGTGGATTTTTTGGAGAATTGTATTTTGGATTATATTTTGATATTTGAGTATTAATAAAGGTATTAATTATATTATAAGTGTGACTATAGTATTTTATCGAAAGTTTAGATTTCCGATATAATTACTATAATTATCGTAAATAATGTTATTGATATATATTTTCATGAGTATATGTTGTAAATTATTATTATTAATATGTGAATTATGAATTATTGTTAATTATTATTATTATTACTATCATTTTTATTATTATTATTATTATTATTATTATTATTATTATTATCACTATTATTAATGCCATTACCATTATTATTATTATTAGTATTATTATTTTGTATATATAAAGATGTAGTATTATGTTTATATATATATATGTATATAGTATTATATGTATATATTATATATGGTTAAGTATATATATATAACATAATCTGGGGGTTAAGAAAAATGAGAAAAGAAGAATGGAAGGCTGGGATTGGTTAGTTTGAAGAAGCCCAAAACGGGGCATTTTGGTGCAGGCAAAACGGGCAGGAGAGAGGAGAGAGAAAGGGAGAAGCCGAGAGAGAGAGAGAGTGTTGACCGTGTTCCGGCGGGCGGTGGCAAGCACCGCCACCACAGCTGGGTAGAAGGAGGACCGGCGACCTCGAGGGAAGCAGCAGCTCGGTGATCGGCGGCGGCACGGCGGCGTACGCGAGGAGAGAAGTACCGCCGGCCACCGCAACTTCAACTCCATTTTTCGGCCGATTCCGGCAGTGGAATCCGGCGATCTTGGTGCCGTTTTACTCCTGGAGATGAGAGCTTCACTTTGGTACCTGCCTTGCCCCCTGAGAACCACCGGAGGAGGAGATCGGAAAATACCAAACCGTGGCTTTGGAGGCGTTTTCCGGTGGCTGGAGGGTGAGTGCCAGCGAGTGGTGACTGTTTTTGGGCTCCTGGGGTTGAGGTGAATCTGCTGGTGTGGAGTTTCCCCAGATCCGCCACCACCGGCGGTGGCGCGTGGCCGGCCGGCGGCGGCGCGTGGTGCCGGCGCGTGGGGAGGTGCAGTATTTTTGTTTCGACATTCTGGCACGATCCTCGACGTCCGTATGTTCAGAATTTGTGAAGGTGAACCCGGAACCCTTGTATTTCAGTTGGGTATTTGAGTTAATCTATGTTTAGTGGTTTTAGAGTATTTTTGTTAGGTTTTCGAGTCTGTTCTGGGGTTGAGTGTAATCCTTTTTGTGTTCATATTCTCTGTTGCGAGGTGTCAGTGTCTGGCGTCTTCCTGGTTCCCAGGCTACTCTTCTGAGGGAAGCCGGTCGGAAGCGTCGACAGTTAGGTGAGTGATACTCACTAATATATTATTTTATTTCCATTTCATATGCATTGTTGTGTGTATATATATACGTATATTATGCACTACTATTGCATCTATAAGCATGTGGCATTTGACTGTGAGTGATGAATTAATATTCTATATTATGTGCCATATTATGGTTGTGATTGACGGATGGAGGTTGGGAGGACACAATACCACCCAGGATTATGGGATTATTATGGTTATGATTTGGATTATGATGAGATTCAGAAGATGAGCTATGACTGATGGATGTCGGCCGGGCCTGCTCATCGCCAGGGCTGCTGTCAGTCGGGTCAGGGCTGCGTGGTGCAGACCAGTGACGGCCGGACCCTTTGGACATAAGAGACAGATTATTGGATTCAGAGAGCCAGAGTAGGGGGATCGGCTCCCCATATTGTGTATTGACAAATTAGTGTGGTACTGTGAACCATACCCCATCCTTGCTTGATTGGATGATTTGTCTGTTGCTGTGGCATAGTGCACATCATGGGCATTAGATTCTTTCTGTGGGATACCAGTTTTATATATTAGCTGGTATCATTCACTGAGTCGAATGCTCATTTCTGTTCATTTTGTTGCTTTCAGGTCAGGAAATGAGCTGGAAAGAAATTGTAATTGAGTAGACTGCCAATTTTCCTTCGGCAGTGATTTGTATTATGGAGATATTAAGAATACATGTAATAGACGTACATTTGTAATTGTAACTTTAGAACTCCGCAATGTTACACTTTGTAATTGAACTTATTGTATTAATTTTTCAGTTATGTAATCCTTGGGATTAAGCGGAACTTTTCTGTAATTTATTTATTTCTGAGATTATGGAATAACTAGGTGCTGGGCTTTTCAGTTGTGTGATACGGGGTTTTTGTCTTGTGTTTTGGGTCAGGCTTACTACAGGCACTGGTAGCCACGTGCATGTCCCGTGTCTTAGTGCCGGTCACGTGCCCTTGGGATCGGGGCGTGACACTAATATTTTTGAAAATTCACAATAATGGTAGCCGATTCAATTCGATTCTATTACACCGATATAATAAGTAAAATTATTATACGTAAAACTATTATTTAATACTATGCTTGCTTGTGACCCATTATTATTTATAATTTATTGCTGCTATAAAATTTTAGGTAATTAATAGCTATAAATGACGCAGCTCCACTTTTAAATTTAATTAGTTATAGAGATTTCATTTATTTAAAATTTGAAAGCTTTAAGATTTAAAATTTATATATATTTCTGCTATAAAATTGCAGGTAAATGGTAATTATAACCAATGCCTTTGGGCTTGATGTTGGTATCAGCAAATAGAATATCCAAGGCACCAAACATCACCTACTCTGCCTCTTCCTTTGCTGTTGCCATTGATATTGGTCTTGGTGGAATAGAATGCATAGCTTCAAGGACACAAGTCTCTTCATTAAGTCCAGATCTTTCCAAAATCTTGCGCATGAATTCCAATGAGGAATCATCAAAATCTCCAGTTAGCTTTGAATGCTCCATGAATTGATGAAATTTGATCTGGAGATACAATGGAGGCTTATAATCAACTAGATAAACAGATCTGGGTCAAAATCGGTGAATGTCATCTGGGTTCAATTGAGAGGCTTGAACGATAATAACTGCCATGAAAGGAATCAAACAAAGAGTCAACAAATAACTAATTAGATGATGATAACCCAACAATTTGGTATGTCTAAGATTCACACTTTGCAGAGTATTAGGTAATCACCGGATAAGCAGGAATAAGTGAACACTTTACTTACCTTCATGCGAGGAGCGAGAAAGGAGCGGTGAGAGAAGAAACACGTGGCATAAAAAATTAATAAAAAAACTGAATGGGATTACCTATTAATGAAACTGACGCAAATCTGATGGAAGGACCATATTATTACACCTTTGGATAATTAAATGATATTTATGGGATAATCTTTTTCGGATGATAATATATATTAGTGATATATTAAAGGAAAACGGATGAAATAAACAAACATTAGGAAATATATATCGTAATTTTCCACGTAGATTCTTTTTGGTTAGTTTTCAGTCTTTTTTTGTTGTTTACTATGACATTGCTCGAACTCATTTGGTTTTTTTCATGCTCGTTGGCTAATGGCATTATTTTTTATTTTAAATAATGCATTTAGCCAGATTATTATTATTATTATTATTTAGTTCTCTTCCTCTTCCTCCTTCTAAAAAGCAAAAGAATGATATTAAAGTTATTTTTAAAATTTCAACTCCAATTGAAGAATAAATAAAAAAGAACAAAATTCAATTAATAAGATATATACTTGTGCTTTTAGAACTTAAAAATAAGGAAAATTATTGGCTAATATGATTGGAGTTGCAATATATTATTGGAATTTAAAAATATATATATAAATTAGTAAAAAATCAGATTTTTGAATTTTTTTTAGGTTATAAAAAATAGTTAATTTAATTGAAAATGTAACTATGTTGAAACTTGATGTTAATATATTTACATTTTTCTTTGTCAAAAAATATATTTACATTTTCATTTATAGATGGAAGATAACAGCGAGAGACAAATAGTGACAATAATAGAGTTTTTGTTTATTTATTATATTATTATTTTGACTAAAGCTACTATTATATATTATTATAATATTATTATCGAAAGATACATCTGTTTATGAGCTTGGATATCCAGTTAGTTCATTTAAGTCTGTTTTAAAAAATATGAGCTTAGATGTAATTTTTTTCTTAAATTCACCTTAGCTCAAGCATGAATCCAAAAAATCTAGACTATTTTTTAGTTGGTTTGAAAATATCATTTTATAAGATTTATTTGACAAATCCAATTCACCTAAAATTTTACTCATAAAATATCATATATTTTTAAATACGAGTATATAATCACACCGAACCAACCTTAAATTTAATAAAAATCAAAATTAATTAAGCTCGGCTTGAATATGCATAAGTCCGGCCATGAATTGGTATATCGGAACGAAAGAGGTGGGTTTAAAGTTTGGATCAATACAAAATGGGAGGCAGCTGCAAGTTGCACATAATTGAGAGTAGAAATCAAAAGGCGGTTGGCCCACTTCTGTATCTTTCATTCATACAATTATCGATTCCGTAATGCTTTTTGATTACTATTCTAACTATTGTAACCTCTTTGGACATATTAGCCATGATCTCACTTTCTAACCTTAATGAGAAAAACAAAGTGGGAATTCATTTCATTTTGAAAATAATAATAATAATAATAATAAATTTTATTAAATTGTGTCTAATCTTAAAACTATAAAAAATTTTATTGATCAATTTTTGTGTATGAAAACTATGTAAATATTTCTAATAATATTCAATTTAATAAAAGTAAAAATACGTTATTTTTAAAGAAATACAAATTACATAAAAATATGGATTTGGGAAATATCATTTAATTCATTTTAGTTTGCCACTAATGAAAACATTACAAAAATAAACAAATAAAAATTCAAAGAACATTTGCATTCGTGTAGTAAGAAAGATGATAAAAGAATTTTATTATTAATTTTTTTTAGGGAAAGCTTTAGATATCATTAATTCTAATTAGCATATAACAATAGTAACAAGAAGTTTGGGATTTCATACTCCCAAACAACATGACCTAACATTGAACTCGCCACTCTAGCTAGTGAATGAGCAATTGAGTTCGTAGATCGTTTTACAAAAGAGAAAAGAACATTAACTATACTTTGAGCAATAGCTTTACAGTCTTCAATTAGCAAACCAAAGTTGAAGTTGTTAATTGTCGAATCTATCATAGCATCGGATACCAACTTGGAATCAGTCTCCATAATGACATTTTTTATTGCTCTTTCCTTTAGCCAAGAGAGTGCTTCACGAACGCTTAAGGCCTTTGCTTCTTTGGGCTGAAGATGCAAGGGAAGCACACAAGATTGGGCAACAATGAAATCACGTTCTTCTCCTCGCAAGACAGCTTAAACTGACTAAATTATTTTGCTGGAAAAGTGCATCGTCGGCATTAGCCTTTATCCATCCTGCATGTGGCCTTTTCCATATAGCTTGCTCATCAATAGTAGTCACAGATACATGGTGCACTTGTTTCTGTGATTGAGCTTGAATCCATTGGTCTAAAGTCTGTCTATCTAAGCCAACAATATGTATTGCTAACATGATTTTGCCATTCCAAACTTTATTGTTTCTATTGTACCACAATGCCCAACAGACCATCACTGCCATACAATATTCTTCCAGGGCACATGATCGAAATACACTACCAAGCTAAAAAGCAACAAAGTCATACCTACCAGGCTGAACACTGATACCATGACCCCATCAATCACAAGCTACTGTACAATGCAATAAAACATGATCCACTGATTCTAATTCAGTATTACAAACTGGGCATAAAGGATCCATAAATACTCTTCTATTGTGTAAAATGTCTACAGTTGGCAAGCATTTTTTAATCACCTGCCACATTAAATTTGCAACTTTAGGAGGGATTTTGACCTTTAATAACTTCGTCCAAATATAGGGCATATCATCCATTGATATACCTTGTAATAGTTTATGGCCACTTTTAACCATATAGGAGCCTTTAGAGTCAAACAACCAATACCAGTAGTCCTCAATTCTTCGGATATTGAGAGGAATATGCAAAATGAAAGGGTGGTCTCTAACATTAAAAAGATCCTTTTTATAACATAAGTGTCCCATTTAAGATTGCCTGGCACCATGAGAGAACTCACTTTGATATTGTCATATTTTTGGACCTAACTTCATCTTATTGTCTACTAGCTAAGGGTTTTTATGACAATAATTGATGAACCATCTCCCACATGAATTCTACTTGTTGAATTAAATGTCTAGAATCCCAAATGCTCCTCCATAAAAAACTAGGATTGGATCCCAAAAGAGTTTCAAAGAAAGAAGTAGAAGCAAAGTAACAAGCTTTATACAGCATGGAAACCAAAGCTTGCGGTTGTGTTAAAATCTTACAACCAAGTTTACTAATCATAGTTATGTTAAACAAATGGATTTGTTTGAAGCCTAACCCACCCAGTTGCTTGGGTTTACACATAGATTGCCACCGTAACCAATTGATCCCTCTCTCACCATTTTTCTTATTGCCCCACCAATAGGAATTTAGCACCACCTCTACATCCTTACACACACTCAATGGCATCAAGAACATACCCATGGTATAGTTTGGTAAGGCCTACGCTACCATTTCATGCAGGATTTCTTCCCCAGCCTTAGAGAGGTTCTTATTTTGCCAAGTCTGAAGTCTTTACCATACCTTATTTTTGATAAACTCAAAAGCCTTCTTCTTGCTCCTACTTATTGTTGAAGGGATCCTAAGGTAATTACCATGATCATTAGTTCCACACACCTCCAATTTGAAACAGATTTGATCCCAAGTTTGAGGATTCACATTATGACTAAAGGAAACAAATGACTTGTGGAAATTTACTAGTTGGCTCAAAGCTTTACCATAAGAAGACAATGCTTATTTGATCATAACAACTTCATTGGAAACTACTTTGAAATACAAAAGCAATCATCAACAAAAAACAAATGAGAAATCATTGGTGATCCTCGGGCTATCTTATATCCATAGAATTGACTCGCTTCTTCCCTCTTCAAAATTAATGAACCAAGAGCTTCAACACATAGAATAAAGAGGTGGGTGGAGAGGGGTCCCCTTGCCTTAACCCTCTTTGAGGGATAATTGAGCTGATTTCCTTCCCATTATGAAGAATATTATATCTGATAGTAAATATGTGCTTACAACTCAAAGTAACCCATCTATTGTTGAATCCCATCTTTGACATCAAAAGCTCAAAAAATCTCCACTTAACCCTGTCTTAGGCTTTAGCCATATCCATTTTAATAGTTGAAATACCATCTATACCTTGTGTTTTTTTATTCAAGTAGTCCAAAACCTCGAAAGATATCATAATATTATTTGTGATGGCTCTCCCTTTGATAAAAGCACTATGAGATTAGGAGATAAGAGAGGGCAGTGCCTATTTGAGTTTGTTTACAAAAGCCTTGGCCGCTATCTTATATAGAACATTGTAAAGAGATATAGGGTAAGGTTTGCCATAATAGAAACTTGACTCTTTTTGGGAATAAGGACTATCTGTGTATCATTTAATCCTCGTGGAAAAGAACAAAAAGACAAATAACTCAAACAACCATGAGTCACTTTATTACCCACTATACTAAAAGAAGGGGTTCATTCCATCGAGGTCAAGGGATTTGTCGAGGTGCATACCAAAAATAGCTTCTTTGATTTCCTAGGCTGTGGATAGAGCCATGAGGAGATCATTTTTTGCTTCTGAGATGGTTTTATCGACAGTAACCAAACCTCTTCATACCTACTGAATTTAGATGAGAATAGTGCATCAAATAACTGTGCATTATTTCAACCAAGCCACTATCCCAATCATACCAAACACCACAATCATCTTGAAGCCTTTCCACCATGTTCCTTTTGCATCTCAAAGATGCCATTAGATGGAAGAAATGAGTGTTTGAGTCTCCCTTACTAAGCCAAAACTACCTAGTCCTTTGTCTCTAAAGAGTTTCACTTTGATAAAGTGACTGTAAGTATCTCTTCCTGCATTCTTCAAATTGTTGTAGGCTAGAAGGATCTCTTTTATTTTGCAAGTAGGATGACATCTATTGACGACAGTTGTTGATTTCTTTCCTGCACCCATGACCTATTTTGCCTCCCCATGCCATTAGTGCTAGACCACACCTAGTGATTTTATCTTGAGGAGAGAGACCAAATGATTCCAGCTACTTATAACCAATCGCCACAACCAGCTTCCCTAAGCCACATGTTTTCGAATTGAAAAGGTTTTATTCTCTGGGCTCTTGTATGAACTTTAGGGTCTAGAAAAATTAAGGCATGATCCAAGCAAGGAGCTTCCAGACCATAAACAACACACTTGCTAAATTTATTTATCCACAATCGAGAAGCCATGGACTGATCAAGCCTTTCCTCAACCCAATTGATAGTCCCTCTTGATTTTTCTTAAGTGTAACCGTAACCAACCATACCCAGATTTTCTAAACTATAATCTGTAATTGCTTATCTGAAGCCATTGATAAGCCATTGTGGATGAGGAACATGCCCCCTCTTCTTAGATTGAGACATCATATCATTATAATCCCTTATGCAAACCCAAGTTAGAGAGGATGAGTTTGACAGAGAATGAAGCATATTCCACAACTCACTTCTACAATGTCATTCAGAAGGACCATAATATCCGGTTAATCTAAATTAACCCATATCTTGAATATCCACTTCAAGATCAATGAAATTTCTACTGCAGCTCATAACTTTGACCCAATATTCCTCTTTCTATAACATGGCCAAACCCCAATATGGCCCAAATTGTCATTAAAGGAATTTTATTACTTAGAGTAATTAGATCTGAATATGTTAGTCTTTCGGAAATAAAATTAGAATTCTTTTATGTTGAAATAAATAAATAAATATCAAACACGTTAATTATATTATTAAATCAATTCAGAGAATACTAGCTACAATATATCATTTCTTGCAATATTCTTACAAATGTTTGTTAAATTTCTTTATTGACATTATTTATTTATGACATGTGAAAAATTCTTATATTTTATATATACTAGTTTTTTTTTATAACGTACTTCGCACATTAATCTCCATTATAACTTATTAGAAATATAAATATTTATCCTAAACTTTTACTTTTTCCTTATTAAAGTTTTAATGACCAATGTTTTGTAGCATAAAATGATATAAAACTTCTCAAATAAATGTCATGATGCTGGAATCTTGTTGGTTGACTTTTGCAATTATCATGGAGCAGTATTTATATAACTTGATTATTAAATTCACTTTAATTGTTTGATTAAAAGAGAGTTGAGTTAATTATTTAATTTAATTGATTACCGAGTTGATTAGCTAGTAACCTAAATAAATCAATTTAATTAACTAACTAAAAGAGGCAAGAAAGTTTAGACAAAAGAAAATTAAAGGAAAAGAAGCTTACCTCGAATGGCAGGCAATGACTGGCCTCGGATGGCGTGAGGCAGCTAGCTTAGGATAGTAGGTGGCGGCTAGTCTAAGATGATAGGCAGTTTGGATAGTGGGCAGTGGCTAGCCTCAGATGGTGTGGCGGCTCGTTTCAGATGGCTTGGCAACTTGCCTTAGATTGTGGGCAGCGGATAGTCTAGGATGGCGGGTGGCAGCTAGCCTTAGATGACATTCTAGCTCACCTCTGATAGTGAGTGGCTTGCCTTAGATGGTGGGCAGTGGCTAGCTTCAGATCAAAGAAACGAGCCTTAGGTAATAGACTTGCCTCGAACAAGCGGGCGGAAAGTCTTTAACTAGTAGGGTAGGAATCAAGGAGAAACCCCCCAACTTGTTTTGCGAAGCAAGGAGTAAATGCAAAGTAGTTTGCTTGAAGTAATGCTTTTCAAGCCCTGGAAGTTAGTTGTTAAAGTGTGAAGAAGTTCTCTATATATAAAGAGAAGGATGGAGTTTATAATGCATAAACTTTCGATGTGGGATAATGGAAAAATAGGAAAACTCGCACAAATTACTGCATAAGCCTCTGCAGCACTGTAAAGGGCACAGAGTTGTGCGGCAACTGCACAAGGCTGTGTGGCAGGCAGCCTTGCTTCCATCCGTTTTACCCGTTTCTTACCCGTTTTTTGCGAATCCAATTGCGTTGTATCCGTTACTCAGTCTCAAATAGTTTTAAAAGGGTTCAAATGTTAAAAAGAAATGTTTTGATTTTCCCATTTTGAGAGTTTTCAATTTTTGAAGGTTTGTTTACCGAGTATAAGTGCTTCTAAAATTCAAACACATATTCGAAAATGCAAAATTAAGGGTTCACAAAGTTATATGCTTTTATTAATTTTGATAAACTTTGATCTATTTGATATATTATAACTTAATTTCTATTTATCCAGAAAATCAATAATAATATTTTTAATGTGCGAAGTAATTTTTCTAATTTACAAATTATTACTAATGGTTAAAAAAATTAATTTTAAAATTTATAATGGGATAAAATAATAATTTACAAAATGAAATTCAAATTAGAATTTTTCTAACTGATTAATATTCGAATAATCAAATTCAAAAGAATTTATTTAACTTTTAAATATAAGAAAAAATGATTTTGCTCATTGTTATTAAATAAGTTCTCAATTAGTGCATTTTTTTTTTGCGTCTTTTTATAAAATAAAAAGTAATTTTTCTAATATATAAAATATTACAAATGGTTAAAATAACTAATTTTAAAATTTATAATAGAATGAAATAATAATTTACAAAATTAAAGTCAAATTAAAATTTCTCTAACTTGTTAATATTAAAATAATTAAGGTCAAAATAATTTTTATGGCTTCTAAATATTTGAAAAAATATTAAAAAATATAAATTATTCTAATTGAATTTTTTATTTGAATTAAATATAATTAACTATATATTAAATAATAATTATTTTTTTATTTTTTTATTCTAATTGATTTTGTTATTTTTTTATTTAAATTAAATCAGATACTTCAATTATTAAATTGTAATAACTATATAATTATAAATTTGTAATATAATTAATTATATATTATATAATAATTATTTTATTCTTTTCTTATTCTAATTAAATTTATTATTTTTCTTATTTAAATTAAAGATAATTAGATATTAAATATAATTAATTATATGTTAAATAATAATTATTTTATTTTTTCCTTATTATAATTGAATTCATCTCTCTTTATTTAAATTAATTATAATTAGATATTAAATATAATTATTTTATTATTTTCTTATTGTAATTGAATTTAATAATTATTTTATTCTTTTCTTATTCTAATTGAAATTATTATTTTTCTTATTTAAATTAAATATAATTAATTATATATTAAATAATAATTATTTTATTATTTTCTTGTTCTAATTAAATTCATTATTTATTATTTAAATTAAATATAATTGGATAATTATATTATTTAATTAATAAATAACCATATTGCCCATCATAAATATATAATTAAAAAAAATTTAGTGAGCGACTCTTACGTAAATATACTTCTTCCCTCTTCCATACACATACGCGCATGCATACACACAACACACATGCACACATATATATATGTGTGTATGTGGAGAGTTTGTAAATTTAGAGTATATTTAGTAGACTGTAATGAAATATAATATAATGTAATCAAATGTATTTTTAGTATGATATATTATATATTATATTATACTAAAAATACATTTGATTACATTATATTTTAATATTGTTGACCAAACATTAACTTATAGTTTAATTATATATATATAAAACTTTTTTGTACTTTTTTCTCTAAAAATAGCTTATTTTAAAAAATTGCAATATAAGAAGTTTACAATTAGAAATCTCATCAAACTTCTCTTTATTATTGGAAAAGAAACGTAGAGATCACTGAATTCTTTCTCTATTCCATTCAAACTGTTCTTTCCTTTTTTTTAAAAAATATTCCAAATATGTAATTAAAGAGAATTACAGAACATAAATTTTTTAGAATATTTTTTAATTGGAGTAATAAAATAATTTGAATTCAACGGGTATAGAACAGGGTTGGAATCAAAGTGTCGCAGGTTGGATTCCCGCATGATGTTTAGAGTTGATGATTTATTGTGCATTGGTTGCGTGTATTTTATCTATATGTCATTATAAATTGATAGCTGTGATAAATAGCTTATTTTTAGAAAGGAAAAAAAATAAAAAATAAAAAAAGTAATATAAAATAAAGTGAAATAATCAAAGGATGATATCAGCAAACTATTTGCACTGGCCTTAAAGAGCGCGTGAGGCAAACAGTCCAACCAGTAGCAACATTATGAATATTGAATCGTCTGCTTGTTTATACTAAAAAACTGATTGGTTCCCCGCAGCTGCCCAAGTCCCAAACGTCAGCTGATCCAAACCCTTTGAATGTATAATTTTCTTTTATTGTTGGATTCCATTTCAATTTTGGATTTTGGATTCCATTTCAATTTATATACTACAACATTAGATTCGAAGCAACTGCCACTCGTCATTTTTTTATTCCTACCAAAAATAAGAGAATTCTATCTTATCTGTCTAATCTCCTTCGATAACAAGAACAACAACAGAAAGATCTGATAGTCTCAGGTTAGTCTCCTTTTATTTTTTCATGTAAAATGGCGGATTTATGTTTCATATCTTCTATTTTTACTTAATCAGCTTGTCTTTTTTTTATTTTTTAGTTCGAGAGTAAAATTTCGAGTTTAGATGTATTAATTTTCTTTTATTGTTGGAAATGCCGTCGTCTTATTTTCGCCATCTTTATTTTGATTTGAACTATAATTTAGCAGAGTGATAACTGAGTGAAAAATAAAAGTTTTCTGTACTTGTTTCTAGCATTTCCTGTGATTCTTTTCGCTGTTGAACTTGTCTTCTTCTCATTCTCATAGCTCAACCTTGCGGGAGAGGTACACGTGTCATCTCTGACAAAAAATTTGCTATTTGTTTTTGATAGTTATTCTGGTTCAAGCTAATATTGTGATTTGTGCCCAATGATGCACTTGGAGTTAGCTTTCTCTTTGCTATATTTGAAACTGAAAATGTACACACAATTGTCAATAAAAGAACCGAGGATTTGGACTTGTTAAAATTTATGAAAAATTTTGGTTTTTCAATGGCGGTCTACAGACTCTACGCCCCAGTTAGAGAGTGTAAGAACTTGATGGGGATCGTTTCAGGTTGGGGGTTGAGAAGGTACACTGATAAACACTTCGCTTCAAGTGTTGGCACTAATCAGAAACAAAATAGAAAATGGTGGTTATGTTGGTGGGAGTGACAATGACACTCATGCGCAAGCAATAATAATAATTATAATGTTGGTTTAGGGAATTTTGCTGGTGATTAACTGGTTATGGAGTTGGTTGGAGGTTCTCTGCTGTTGTAGTCTAATGGATGTTTTATTGGTGTATCTCTTGTCTATGCTCAGGCTGTATTTGTATTTCATTATGTGTCTGGGTAATATACTGATATTTCCCATTTCCCAAAGTGATGAACAATGTAATAATTCTGTTATTCTAGCATTTTGAAGCTTGCCCTTAAAGGTTTCATTTGTATTGGAACACAATTCATTTCAATTCCTATTTTCTGCCTGACTATTTAAACACTTTAAGGCTCTTCTCTATTTAATATTTGGATGAATCAATTCATGAGGACTTTTGAATGGTGGGAATACCTTTGTTTACATTGACAAGGAAGTCAATGGAAGATTTGGTGTCTGAAGAGTACAAGATGGTTGAGATCAGTGACGCCATAAAAGCCAGACACCTCATAGTCATAGATATGTATATTGAATAGAGAATTTGATATAATATATTGACAGAAAATATGCTGAAAAAACTGTCCTTACTTAGCATCCGGTTCTTTTTTTTTTTTTTTCAATTATTTCTTGTTTTGTCTGTATTTGTTATTTTCAGTATGGAATATAGGTAAGCTGTTGACACAGGCCGATTGAGGGTTTTAGTTGCTTAGAAGGCATGTTGTGGACTGGTACGTTAGTGTACAAGTGAATTCACATCATCTGTGACTAAACTGTGCTACGATCTGTAAATTTGTCTTGTGCATTTACAGCTTGCTTATATGGGCATTGGCCAAGTTGTGGGTCATCATTTTTTTTCTATTATTGTTGATTATCCATCTGACCATTAAGATTTCTCAACTGGGTAAAAATAAATTATCTTGTGTACTGTGGTCAATGGCTGAATTATTTTATAACTTGGTATGATATTTTCCCAGTGTTGATTAAGCGCTGGTGGTTTGGCTTACAGGTTTCTTGTTGGAGAAGATTGTTTGCTGTTAATCTATTTATAGATTTGATGGAGTTCCTTTGGCTTCCAAATATATGTGGGTTAACTTTTTGCTGTAAAATGTAGCACACAACTGATTGGTGGTTTTTGTTGCTCAAATGAGCTGACATCAATGTATATACCTAGTTGCTGAATAAAGTTGGTTGCAAAAATGTAATGCCTTAGCGCTGAATAAGATTAAAAAAAAAAAAAAAGAAATAAAAGAAAATGCTGCCTTTTGTGAAAATTGGAGCTTTGTGATTCTACTGGTGGTGGTGGAATTCATTAGGAACTTAAACTTGACCAAATGTTGTTTCTTCATTGTTCTTCCATATTTCATTTTTAGCCCAAAGTCTAAAGAAGCTTAAGTTCTGAAATTTGTAAACCAATTTCTCTTATCATTTCCATGTTTTGGCATATAGCATATGGTTATTTGATAGGGGGATAAAGGTTAGAGTGCCACTATGGATCACTATGGTATTGCATCAGTAACAAAAAGTGAGTCTAGTAAAGGAGTCACACAACCATATTTCACTGCCCTATCTCCAATTCATGAATTTTCTATGGTTGAGTCAAAGGGTCAAAGTCCTTTGACAAGTGAATGTTCTTTGCATCCATCCCCTTTCATACGGACAGAGTCTCTGAGTTCTCAAAATAATATGCAAGCATGTACAGTCCAACTTCCAAAATATTGTTTAAAATCTGGACCAGAAAGCCCTCTGCCTCCAGGTTCTCACGCTCGACATTCAAAGAGCACATTTCAACGTTCTTCTGTGTTCTGTACAAGTTTATATCTTTCGTCTTCTTCAAGCTCTGAAACTAGCCGGCAACTTAGAAATTTGCCATTTCTTCCACATCCTCCTACATACAGCCAGTCCATTTCTGCTGTTGATTCAACAAAATCTCCCCTGCTTTTTAGTGGGGATATAAGCAATTCATATGTTGAGGAGCATTCAGATACTCTCATGAAAGACTTCCTTAATTTGCCCGGGGATGCTTTTCATGAGAGCGACAATTTGACACTGACAGAGCAATTGGAGCTACAGTTTTTGTCTGATGAACTTGACATAGCCATTGCAGACCATGGAGAAAATCCCAGAGTTGATGTAAGTGTAATGTAGCTATCACTTGTTATTTTCTAGTTAAGAGTTTGATATGATGAAAACAATATTTTTATGTTACTGAAATAGTGTTGTTGTCGTTGTTGTATTTTTTTTTTTTTTCCCAATAAGAGGGCATTTAAAGCTTTAGGATGGAACTGCAAATGTGGTAGGGCATGAACATAACCTGGTCCTTGAAACAATTTAATTTATTCCTAGTATATGATTTTAGTCCTCAAGTTTTTCTATTTGAATTTAAAATAAAAATTTAGGAGGCATTGGTGGGGGGACATGGACCTGCATCATCTTCAATTGATTAATGTCTTTCTTTGGACCTTGATGCTATTTAGGAAATATATGAAACACCCCAATCAAACCCTGCTACTGGCCTGACATGCAATCAAGATTTTGTCTCTATGGAACCTTCTGTGGATGCACTTTCAAGTCATCCCTCTTCTGGGCCAGCCACTGTGCACAAGGCAAGAATGAGATGGACGCCTGAGCTTCATGAAGGCTTTGTAGAGGCTGTTAACAAGCTTGGTGGGGCTGAAAGTAAGTGCTGTCTGTTGTACCTAAGAAGTGGTTATTATGGAAGTTCTCTGTTTGAGTTATTAGAGTTGATTCGTAAATTTTAATAAATGCTTAAACCAATTATAGCTATTTTGACACATTCTTAGATTGTAGATTGTAGGTATGTTTGAGCTTTTTTTTTTTTTTTTGCTTTATTTTTTCTTCTTAGTTATATGATGATCTTTGTTTGTTTTTAATATAGAGGCTACTCCAAAAGGCGTCCTAAAGCTCATGAATGTTGAAGGTTTGACCATCTACCATGTGAAAAGCCATTTACAGGTACCTAGCTAAAATTATGTTGACTTGCATACACGTGTTGATTTCACATAATAGAATGTTAAACTTGTTCTTTTTTTTTTTTACCCCAGAAATATCGAATTGCCAAGTATTTGCCAGAGAGAAAAGAAGGTAATTAACTTCCCAGCTACCTTAGAGCTACTGCTGATCTGTTTGTTCTTCCTTCTATTTTTCATTGTGCTGTAACTGCTGTTAAATCACTGCCATTTCAGACATGGCATGAGCTGAATATGTTGTTTGCTATTTCTGTCTTCTTGTCGGTCATGCAATGGTATGCTGTAAGAATGGTATATATAAAAAGGTTTCTGCAGCTTTATAGTGTTATTGCCCTCAAATCCTTGGAGTGGTGTCAAGCCGTCAATGTGAGAGGATTAAAGTTAGTCCAGTGGGTTTGTTTGAAAAAATATGTGTGGCATTAAAATTTTCTATAGTTTAGAAAAAGAAAAACTTTCAAGTAGCCATCAGGGAAGGTTGTTTGAGATATTTGCTCTTTGCTATTTACTCTGGTTTTTTTTTTTTTTTTTTTCTTGTTTCTTCCTAGGTAACAGGGATAATGCTTTTCTTTTATGAAGTATCATGGTTTAAACACTGTGCAGACTGCACTTTAAATTTTTCCTCCTTTTCCTGAGCCCCAACTCAGTTGTCCCCTTTTTGAATGCCAAATGCACTTTTCCTCTTGCCACTCTGCTTATTGGGCAAAACATACACATACTATGAGCAATACCACTCTGCTACCTGAGTTACACATGTTAATAATAACGTCATTCTACTATTTGAGAAACTATTTATGGTAAACATGATTTACATGTAAATGCTAATCGCTAAGGGAAAACTAGACTGGTAATGCCTCCTTGAGAGTGGATAATTTACTTCAAATATCTCATACATGTGCATATGACTATGTGACACATTAATTTCATATATAGATATGCTCATTATTTCTTCGTTTTTAAAAAAAAATTTCTACGTGAGTTATTGAAAAACCAATAACCACTGGTGGCAACTTTTCTGGGTTAATTAATAGCAATTATTTGTTTCTTCTCAGATTGCTCATGGTTATTTTAATCTTCTGTTTTTTTTAAGAAAGAAAACAAAAAATGCATTTTGAATTGTTGACTTGTGTTTTTCCCTTCTGTTCTATAGAGAAGAAGGCTTCATGTTCTGAAGAAAAGAAAGCAACTTCAAGTAGCGTAGAGGTTGAAGGGCGAAGAAAAGGGTCGATATTTATAAATGCATTATACATACATTTATTTTTTTTCTTTATAATTTAACATTCACATATATATTCCGTTTTACATGATAAATAGTGTAATTTCGTTTGGTTTTTCTTCCCTGGTCTTTTCTTGTCACAGGACAATCCAAATTACTGAGGCTCTGCGCATGCAAATGGAAGTTCAAAAACAGCTGCATGAACAGCTTGAGGTATGCCATGCTTACATTAACATTTTAACAACCAGCAAAAAATTATTAAGACTTGCTCAACAGATTTTTGCCAAGCAAGCTTTTATTTTCTTTTAGATTATTTATTTGGGAGCTCTTTTTGTCCTTTTCTTGTTAGATTAACGATTGGTTTTGTGTCGAGTTCTCTCTTTCATATTCAATCTTGATTCTTATTGGGATGACAATACACGCACAAACTGACTTGATTTCTGCTGACAGGGGATCGTTAATATTCTAACCATCAATTTTTGTTTTCTCTCTGTGTCTCTTGTTGAGGTTGAGTAATTGGATTTAACAACTGCTGATGTTTCTGTATTCTTGGAATAGGTACAAAGAACTCTTCAGCTGCGGATAGAGGAACATGCAAGGTATTTACAAAAGATCTTGGAGGAGCAGCAGAAAGATGGTGGTGCCTTACTTTCTCCCAGAAGCTTGTCATCCCTGACTAATCCCCACGAAGACTCTGAGGTGCCACCAGCATCCCCAACTGTTGGTGTCCAACATCTCCAGTCAGCTGAGTCTAAGTCATCACCCCCCTTCTCATCATCAGCAAAGCAGAAAGCAACTGTTAGAAGTGACCTTGAGAAACAAGCATGTGAGAAGAAGATCCGCCTAGAAGAGAAGCCAGATCAATCAGCTGTGGTTGAAAATCCAGGGCAACAGCACCAGCACTTGTAGCGGCCACTGTTTGTTTGCGTCTCGAGTCCAAGATTATGAGAAAGCCTTCGTAAGATTTTGTGAATATGTTGTAAATTAGCGATGGAATTGAGGTTTGCTTGATTTGTATCATTTGTGATTTTTTCGTCATAAATGATAAAAAAAATGATTATTAAAGATTTAGTCAATAGGATTTATATTTGCATAAGATGGACAAAAATTTTACCGGTTAGAAAAATCATTATTTTACTGTTGTTAAAATATTACTTTTTTTTTGGGCCAAATTATTATTAAAATATTACATAAATCATTGGTCTTAAATTGAAAATTCATTGAATTTAAACAACCCAATGATAAATTTTTTACATCTCTAAAATTTAGAAAATTTTTTAATTTTAAATTTATTATAAAAAAAACCGCTCTACAATATTTCAGCGTACATTCATTCAATTTAATAATTATGAGGAATCTAACAATAAACTTATATAATTTCTAAAATCCAAAGGTTCACAGTTCACACGCATTTGCACGTAAAGAAATAGGAAGAGTGACAGCATTGTTTATTGGCGATGGCAAATTCAAATTTCAAAAACAAAATTGCAATGGCAGGTGTCTTATTGGCTTTTCCAGCGCGGCAATGAGCAATTGCTATTATTTGTGCATAAACAGACAAAAAGCACTACACTATTTTATGTTTAAAATTTAAAATGTTACTCCATGAAGTTTAAGTTTGGACTCCGGACTGTGTCATTTCTTCAAATCTCGGTGACTTTGCCTATTGTTTTCTTGTTTGGCTGGTTAGTTTCCTAGAGAAACGGAACTTTTTTGAATTTCAGTAGAGAAACAGAGTTGACTTATTTGATTGCGAGTGAGCTGAAGAATCTCTTTTCCTGCAAAAAAGAGAAGAGCGCTGAAGCCAGCAATTATATGCTTCAAGTTAGGATTTGAATTGGACAGGTGACTTTTTGCTCTTACTTCACCGCTGGTTAAAATTAAAAAAAAAAAAAAAAAAAAAAAAAAAGATCATAGACATTCTTGTACTCATCGTTCTCCGTGGAGTCTTCCAAATCTGAAATCTTTTCGAGACTCGAGTGGAGTAATGATGTAATACGGTTTATGGGTCGGGTTTTGCCTTTCTGATTGATTCCTGTGAAAATATACCTGTCCGAAATAGGGACCACTGGGATCTGTCTTTTAGATTGTTCTTTTGCTTCCTAGTTGTTTGATTTTTTTACTTCATCATTGTCCTATAGATTGGACGCTTTTGCAACGCTTTCCATCCGTTGCTGCTGCCTCTTTATGAATATCAAACTCAAAGAATGAAATAAACAAGTGCCAAAAGTAAACTCCACTTGGAAAGCCTTTTGAGGGTATTTTTGTGAACAAGTGTTGGTCTTCTTGCTTACAACTTTTCTTTTCCATGAACTTTGTCAACAATTATGGACAACTCTTTTAATTCTAATTGAATAATTTCTCTCTCTCTCTCTCTCTCTCTCTCTTTTCTCTCTTCTGATTTTCATGTAGTGAAAACGCTTATGCACAAAAGATGCTCACATCCCACGCTTATCATGCTATTTGGTCATTTTACTTTTCTGTTTTTTGGGGCTTAATGTTCAAGTTGTGCTGGGAGAGATTCTGATTTGAAAGAGAAACTAAAGCTCACACTTTGGTGTTAATTTTATTTGTCTGGTTATGTTGAAAATGACTGGTACCTGTAGCATTCATGAGTTTGTTTGTCCTCATTACATGTTCACAAGTGGCACAGTTCTTTCTCTAATTCCGCATCTCGGTACCTCCCGTCTTTCATGTTATCCTACTCATTTTTTAGTTGATAAAAAGTCCTCTCTTAGATTTCCAAATCATTTCTCTTGGACTGAATTTGTAGGCTTTTAATGATGATTGTTCGTACAAGGGCATAACTTTTTTCTGGGTATAGAGGTCAAAGTGATTGGGGATTTTCAGTGTATGCTTTTTGTGATAAAAGCCAAACCCCCATGATCACAGGATGTGTGACTCTCCAGTTATGCACTCTGCCTTGAGCCAGTAAGAACACTACTTGTCGCCTTTGTTTCTTCTCCTGATATATAAATGGAGCTCTGGGTTGCTTGCTTTTCTAATGCTTTCTTTAATTGTTAATGGCATTTACTGCAGAAGTGATTGTACCTCCAATTTTTTGCATTCTAGCTCGATGTATGATGATTCAGAAACTCAGTTAGATGTTATTGATGAGCTTCGGAACAATGACTCTCCATCAGAGGTCAGTAATAATGGGCTTCTCATTTTCCTTGGGTAAAGTGACCTTGGGTTTATGCCTGTTGATAAGGACAGAAGAACTAAGTGTTGAATGGGATTTTGGGATTTTTTGCTGCTTTATGTTGGTGTGCATTTTTGACTCATCAATTTTGAGGCTTCTATATTTTTATAAGTGTCGTCAATGGAAGTGCTTACTTTAGAGTCAGTAAGTAGGTTCTGATTGATATGTATATGTTGGATGGCAAAAAGGATGACTTTAACTAGAACGGTAGAACTGTAAGCAGAGGGGGTACAGGGGGGATACCCCCCCTTGTTAATATTCCATACCTCGCCTCCTTGAATTGATAGTTTGTACTGTACTTTCAATTTACCACATTTCTTGTCTATTATGAAAGCATGAGCTAGTTTTTTCACCAGAATATTAAGCTTTTTAGCAATCTGTCTTGGAGTTGATAACTTCGCCTAACCCATAATAAGTTATTAGTTGCAATGCTGATTCGTTTAATCTCTTCTGGTGTTCAAATAACTGTTCACAATGATAATAAATTTGGTGATTTTCAGGTGAACTATATTATTGATGGGGCTAGAAGTTTTGGATCATGCATAAAAAGCAACAGCTCTTTGCCTTACAGAATCCAACTAGAACAGGATGTAAGTTCACCAATCCTGGAGCCTTGTGGTCGTCATAATTTGGTGTCTGTTTTGTATTTCTTATGGATTGGCATATAGCAATAAAGGGATGCCCTGAAACACTTACAGTGGTGTTCATGTTTTAAAACATAGTGTTTTGTGCTGGTAGTCGATCACATAGAACGCCACTGAATTGTGATGAAATGGAGGATGCTTTGTGGCATACTGCTTATGCATTCCTCAGCAACTGGAATAAGGCATTTCTTATTTGTTAAGGCAGCAGATGGTGCTTATACATTAATTACTAAGTGCCTTGTTATCCTGGCGAAGAACATTTGAATTTTTCTGATTGATTTGGGTATTAGGTAATGTACCAACAGTTTCTAGAAGCTTTTATAGAGAAAGCTGGTTGGATCTGTCATTATTTGTTGAAAAGAGGTGACTTGTAAGGGTTGTGCCAAGCTTTCTTTGAGGGTGCTTATTAGCTTGAGCACCGTAACTTCCTTAGCTCTGATGTGGTGTGGACATTTAGAAGTTGCTGTCCAGAAGTAGAAAGTTCCATAGAATCCTTTAGAAATAAGATTCTACTCTGCAGAGATTTTGAGGTATGGAGAGTTCCAGAAGGCAGAGTCTTGAGATGCTTTAATCCTTAAGGCAATGTTTTTGAAGGGAAAATGGAAGGAGACAAAAGGTGGAGAAAAATTTTGGAAAGTTCCAATTTTTACCTTGTTTGGGAGAGGGAGGAAAGTGGAGGAGAGAGAAAATGGAGGAAAATTTTCACATGAGGTTCGCCAAAAAATTTTCTCACGAGACTTGGGAGGATAAAGGGTGTAAAGTAAATGAAAATATTAATTTGATTCTGTGACTTCTCCAACCAGAAACGTAAAGGATAAAATTATAATTTCACCATTATAAAACAATCTTCCACTCATTTTTCGTTCCTCCCATTGTCCTTCCAATACAAACAAAAGAAGTGAGAATAGTTTAAGGTTTTTGTGCAGTGAGTGTAGTTTAGGTAGCTCCTTTATATGAATTATTGAGATAGGGAAAATGTATAAGTGCTATTTTTCTTAGTATGGTGAGAATTATTTTATCGAAGTTTTTTTACTCTAATAGTGGAAAAGGAAAATGGCGGCACATGCAGACTCTCTGCCCCTCTGTGAAATCGGAACATAGTTGAATTGGTACTGTTTGAATACTTTCTTCTAAGAACTCATTTAGCAGCTTCAGTTTGCAGTGAACAAGCATCTTACCGTTTGATATCTTTCACGATCTAAGAAATAGTTTTCTACAACTTATTTGGAAGTTACAATTGACATTGTATCAAATCCTTAAGAATGTCCCTTTGCAACAGGTACGAAGATTGCAACAGCAGTTGCAAGAAGAGATGGAAATGCATGCTATTCTGGAAGATGCTATTGGAAAAAATGCTGTAAAATTATCTTGTCCATCATGCTTCCCACACCATGTATGCTATGTTTCTTTTTCTTTTCCTTTTTTACCTGTATATGTCTATCATTATATGTTAATAATTGATCTGACAAACAATTTCCATGAGGTGCTTCTTAGAATTGTTTTAATTTAGATAAATTAATATTTCTCTTTCTCCTGGTGATTGTTGAGTTCAAGCAATGACAGGATTTGTGATATTCTCTCTTTGTAGCTTGTACATTCTGTGCACATGGTATATTCTTTGAGTTGATACAGGATCTCCATTACCAAATTCTTCCTTCTGTTTAAAGTAATTGATAACCTTGAACTGACTTGGATGGCTTCACGGATGCTATCTCATAATTACTAAATTGCTGGGCTTCAACTTGTATAGATGCTTTGAGTCATAGTTCTGCTATTAAAGTTGTAGTTTCCTCATTGCGATTTTGGACTTGGAGGATATCCTGAGTGACAACTTTGACCAAACTGATGTTTTGATCTTGAAATATTGTTTGGCTAGGGAACAGCCTAGACATTGAAGTTGTCACCTAAACTTTAGCCAACTAATATTACAGTGGTGTCTGCTCCACACAAGCTACCTTGCACAAGCAGCTTAATATGGAGAAGTGTTGAAAGGGGCTGTGAGCAATGTCCAAGAGCATGCATGGGAACTCGTTAATTGTAGAGTTTGGCAACTAGGCTAAGTGATTATTAGATTGCATATAATAAATTAAAAAATTTTGATCTTTACTACAAATTGTTATATCATGGTTTGTTCTTTGTTACCTGATACTTAAAACAGGAACTATTACAGATTGCATTGCTTTTTGTTTGTCATCAACGTATTATATTTTTTTCATTTATGGATAGGGTTTCATTTGGAGTTTTTGATTATTGTGAAAACCTCTTCCTTATGTTTCCTCAGGCTCAGGAGCTTCTATCCACTATTGGAGTACTTGAAGTCACAGTTTCAAAACTTGAACAAGAAATTATCTCTTTGCATTTCCAGCTTAGTCAGGAGAGAAATGAGCGGAGGCTTGCTGAATATCGCTTGAGGCATTCAGCTTCCCAGTCTGTATCTGTTTGCTGCCCTGAAACTCCAAAAGCAGCAGTAATTAATCTTTTTCTTTTGACATGTCATTTCTCCTGACTGGATAAGAAACTTATCCTTTTCTCCTCCTTTTGGACTAGATATTATGTTGTTTGCATGCTGCCCTACATTTTCAGATAAGACATATGAAGTTACTGTTGCTGTTCCTATTAGTATCATCTTTGCAGTGATGTTGGTTGTTAGTTGTTAATACCATTCTCTTGCTATCCTGTGTTGATCAACAATTTTTTTTTCTCTCTTTTGAGTCCATAGGCACTTGCCATTTTCTTATCACACAACTTTCCATTTTAAGGCTGTCAAATATTCCCTGACAATGTCCAAAGATTGGTCTTGGCAGAAGCAAAATTATTGTTTGAAGTTTGGACAAAATCCTTAAAGCTCACATTGTCCTGGATTTTATTGATTTGATCAAAGCTTAGTATATGCAATGATCTGATATATTATTTCAAACAAAGAAGTTATGAACCCTGAAATGAAGTGCCACTCTCATATCATTATGAAAATTTTACACGTGTTCCAAGCATATTTTTTTCACTTCCTATGCGGATATGCTTTGCTTGTTCTTGCTATTAGTAATTTTGTTGCATTAGATATCTAACTAAATACTGCATTTTTAAGTGTATAGTGTGGCCAAAACATTATGCAATGATGACCTTTTCTAACTTTTTAACTTTTCCAGATTTCATCTTCTTCGGGGTGTCTGAAGCATTCTAATCCTGTAATTCATCACTCTGAAGAGGATATCTCATATGAAGACCACCACTTTGGATCTAGCTGTGACACATCTTGTACCCAGTCAGAAAGGGAGGTATCTCTCTGGATTCCTTTTGCCCATGTAGCTTTAAGCTGTTTTGCTTGATGACAGCTGTAGCATGTTGTACTTGTAGAGCATCAACCCTTTAAGCAGTTTGCTACTATTTCCTTGTCTCAAGTCTGTGATGTTTCTGTTTGGTTTTCATATTTTATTGGCAAATGGCAAAAATCTTCTGGTCTAAATGGATTAACGGATGAATTCGATATGATAAATGGATGAAGTGTCCATGTACAAGTACCTAAATTTATCTGACGACATTGTAGTAACAAATTAAGATTGGATAATGCTATTTAAGTCTATTCCCTAAAGAAGAGGGACTTCAGGAATTTTTCTATTTGTTCATGAAGGAGATTCTAATGGCGGTACTTCTTATTGTTCTTGAATAAGTTTATTTTCATATATTTATTATTATTATTGTTGTTGTTGTTGTTGTTGTTATTATTATTATTTTGATTTTCTAATTGTTTAGGGATCATTTGTCTATACTCATGAGGAGTTTGGGGGAATGTTTAGCATATTTAATTATAGAACAGTGTATTGCATAATTCTTGTTATAACACTTCTGAAGGGAGAAGGGTAATGAAGATTAACAGCACTGGTGAATTTGCTGACCGCTGAAGCAAAGATTGAACAACTTAGGACACATTGATGTTGGCCTTATGACTGGTACATTGTGAAACTTCTGGTACATTGTGGAACTTTCATTTTTGGAAATGAAGTACTGTATCAGATATTTGATTTTGTGGAAGAACTATTTTATGATGAGATTGCTTAGTGGAAAGTGGATAGTGATATTGTTTGTCCAGTTACCAAAATGAAGTTCTTGTTACGTTGAAGAGCTTGTCTTTATTAATGAAGCATTTATCCACATTCTACCTGAGCTGTTCATGGGAAGATGTGTAGGCTGTTACACAATTGTGGATATATAGTTTTTAAGAAGTGCACAAGTGTTAAGTTATAAATTAGAGGAATCATAAGCCTTAGAAGTTCTAATAGTTCATGTGGACAGTGAAGGTTAGAGGCAAATATCTTAAAAGCATTTTTCATGACAAAGTGATGTGGGTTTGCCTGCGAGGGATTTTAGGACCACGTATTATAGAAAGAATTCGGAAAATATTTTCCTGCATAATGTGACCAAGGAACATCAGAATGAGGGCAGAGGAGCAAACTGCCCCCACGGTCAAGTCAGAGCTATGAGGTGATTCCAGCAGAGTATCGGTAGGGCTAGTGAAGGGAAAAAAAAAAAAAAAACTTTCTTCTACTATGCAGTTTATAGATAGTTTTTTGAAAGAGCCTTCCCCTAGAAAGTTCTCAGTAAGCTGATAATAACCTTGTGAAGCCTTTTCGTATATTCCCATCATTCTCATAGGAAAATGTTCCTTCTATCTTTATTGGTCCTGCTCTGTTTGGTCTAATATTGTGTTTTATGTCCTAAATGTGCTATTCCATTCAACCTGGTCTGCTCTGTTTGGTCTGGAGTTAGTTGTTTTGTTCAACCTCGTGTTCGGTTGATGCGAGTTGTTGGTTTGGACTTGCAAATTTATTCTGCATGTTTTCTGGCAGATGTAACAATATGATATAGATATAGTCATAGCGGAAATCTATTTTCACACCTTAAAAAATTGAAATTATGATACATTAATATTTTTTTTTTCAAATAAATGAACTAGTTTAAAATGGGTGGTGGCAAACATTTTCAAGAAATTTATCCCTCAAATACTTGACAATTAATATGTGATCTTTTGGATCAGCATGCACTGCAGTCAATGGCACTTTTCGATGACAAAGTATCTGTGAAAATGGATACAGAACCTGCTCAACTTGTAGAGCACAAGAAGCTTCCAAAAGGATTACCACCTAAGGGCCTCTGGGATTACCCTAATCAACTTTCAGAGGAGATGGTAAGATGTATGAAAAATATATTCATGTCTCTGGCAGATTCTACTATACCATCCAAGTCATCTGCTCTGGAAAGCCAATCCTCACCTGTGTCCCCTCGAGGACATTTTTCCAATTCATCATGGTGGTCATCATCTGAGCACTCAATGATTTCATCATGGGTGCAGAGCCCCCAAATTGACATACAGAGTAATTCTGAAGTATTGGCTTCAGAGAATGTCTTTGATCCCTATAGAGTGCATGGGAAGTTGACCTGGGCAGATATTGGAAACTATGGGTTAGCAACTGAAGTTTCTTGGATGTCAGTTGGGAAGAAGCAATTAGAGTATGCCTCGGGGGCATTAGGGAGGTTCAGGTATGATGTCCTTTTTTTACCGGTGAAGTTTAGATCTTTTCTCATTTGTCTCTTAGCAATTTATAGTTCAAGGATTCAAAAGCTAAGAATTGTTACTAAAGAATACATAATGAAAATCTTTTTGTAAGTAGCTCTGATCTAGAAAGGTATCTGCAATCTGTCTGTCTAGGGAGTTTTGCTTGAGTACATCATTTTGCCTATTTTGTTCCAATTTGACTTTCTTTACATTGGCTTCCACATCTCAGTGTATAATTTGGTTGCAACGTCCTTTTTTCATACCACATACACCTTATAATTGTTCCAGTTCGTGATTTCCTTCTTATCTTCTTTCTATGAATGTCCCTTTATCTAGATATCATGCCCAAGTAACAACAAAAATTTGGTGATTTCATATAATTGTTTAATATTTAGGAGATGTTGTGATAAGAACTAGAAAAGTCTGAAATTTCCTTGTTTCAATCTTTTCCTGCATATTGTCTTATTTAGCTGGTTTTCACCTGAAATTTCTTCCTTTATGCTTTTCCAGTCTGTAGTTTTGTTAATCTATTGAGATTAGTCAAGGCACAGTTTTAACTCATGCTGGGGAGAAAGAAGGGATGGGGGTGGGTATTAATTTGAGTTTTGCATTTCATTTTGTGTATTGATAACCTTATGCTCTTGTTATTCTTTATAAACTTGTGATCATGTTAATTGTCTGATTGAGTTATTTTCTGGAATTAGATTTGATAAATCTTGTTTTGGTTATACTGTTTGGACTTTGGAGAACAGGACTCTTGTTGAGCAACTGGCCAAAGTGAACCCTATCCACTTGACACGAAATGAGAAGCTTGCTTTCTGGATCAACTTGTATAATGCACTGATCATGCATGTAGGTCCCTTTGCTTCTATGACATGTAATTTTCTAGTATAGCTGATGAAATTAGGGTTCCATAAAATGAACAGGGTAAAATTTTCATTGGCAGGCATATTTGGCATATGGAGTTCCAAGAAGTGACTTGAAGCTCTTTTCTTTGATGCAAAAGGTTTGATTTGTAGCACAACATTTCCAATCCTTTTCTTTCCCCTATATTATTTGTTTTTTTTTTTTTTTGTTTTTTTTGGAGGCATAGGGAGTCGCTAGTATCTGTAATAGCCTAGTCAGGTGACCTGCTAGCTTGAGGAGCTTACTAGCACATCACAAGCAGGAAGAAAGATCCCACATGGAAAGTGTGGGGAACTGGAAAGCAGTTTATATAGGCTGACTCAGTACTATCTAAATAACTAGGTTAACTGTTTTAGGCCAGAGTTGAGTTATAAAACAACAGGTTATTTGAAGCCAGTTTCGGGTTGGACAATTACAGTGTCAGTATACATGTCTGTAACATTTGCAGCATATGATCTTTCTTTAGTTAAAATTGAGAGGATGGCTTTTTTTTTTTTTGGAACTTTTGTCGTTCCTGAGTTTCTTTTGCCAATAAAGAGTTTTCGTAAATCCTGATTAGACTCTCAAGTATCATTAGATAAACCTTTTTTAGATATTGCTACCAAATGGACAATTTTCAAGGTATAGTCAATGTATATGTGATTGGTTGCTGGTTTTCATGCTTACGAACATCTATAGAGGAGATATTTTTATTCTTCCAGGCTGCATATTCTGTTGGGGGGCATTCTTTCAGTGCAGCTGCCATTGAGTATGTAATTTTGAAGATGAAACCTCCTCTCCATAGGCCGCAAATTGTATGTACCTTCTCTGATGATGCAAATGGATTGTTCACTTGTTTTTTCTCTTTTTGTACATCATTTTTCCTGATTAACACTGATAATGAATGGTATTGTCAGTCTTTGCTTTTAGCCCTTCACAAGCTGAAGGTATCAGGGGAACAGCGAAAGTCTGCAATAGACACACATGAACCACTTGTAGCATTTGCTCTTAGCTGTGGAATGTACTCATCACCTGCGGTAATTACACTGGTTTTGCTATATGCTAAATGTATATTTTATTTTTATAGATAGATGGTATTGTAGTGAATATATATTAAATACAGGTAAGAGTGTACACTGCTAAGAATGCGAGGGAGGAGCTTCAAGAAGCCCAATATGATTTCATCAGAGCTTCAATTGGAGTTAGCAACAAGGGGAAGTTATTGGTGCCAAAAATGCTACACTGTTTTGCCAAAGGCTTTGTTGATGATTCAAATTTGGCTGTTTGGATATCACATTATCTTCCATCTGCTCAGGCTGCGTTTGTTGAGCAATGCATTTCACAAAGGCGGCAAAGCCTGTTTGGTTCTCGCAACTGTGGCATTCTTCCATTTGATTCTCGCTTCCGATACCTTTTCATGCCTGACAAAACTTCAGTTTGATGATGCGTGTTCATACATCATACTAACTTGACCCCCCAAATTAACTTAACTGGATCCAGGATAACCCAATTCAAAATTCATCTCATGTTAGTTGCTGAAAGAAAAATCAGATTTAGGCTCCCTGAAAAGGACAAGAGATGGTGGTAGTTTTGGTCTTTCGCCCGTAGGCCTGTTGTGCACCTTCATTTGTGCGACTGCTTGTACATTTTGTTCATGGAAAGCGGAAGTTGAAGTACAATCTGATTTTGTGCTTCGTAATATTCATAATTAAACTCAATTTAGTTTTGAATTTTGACGGATGTAAAATCTGACGAAAAAAAAAGATCTATATCTTCTATCGAGTCATGTCAGCAAGTGTAAATCAATTTATTTTATTTTTAATTAAATAATAATTAAAATATATAAAACATATATTTATGTATTCTTAATAAGTAGCTTGATATTTTACTTGATTTTTACGTTCAATCAAGATAAATTATTCCCTATTTCAAACTTCTTATTAAATACTATCACAAGCAAAAATATTAAAAAAAAAAAGATTTGTTTTTAATTTAAAGAATTAATAGTTCTCATTAATTAATTGAAATTTTATTTGCTTCTTTTTTTTTTTTCAAATAAATTAGGTGAAGAAAAATTATAGGAACGACACTTATAAGTAAAATAAATAAATAAATATAAAAAAACCATTAGATTAGTAAGATAGTATTTTTGCTACATTTTAATTATATCTATTTTCGTATTCTCTCATAATTTTTTTTAATATTAAATATTATATTATCGATATTTTCAGCTTGTGTGTTTATTAGTGTAGAAAGGATGACGAAATCTACAACTATAACAACAATCATTCATAGAAAGTACGGAATAATTTAATATTTATATAATTTTTAAAGTAATATTTATTATAACAAAAAATTAATTGAAAAATAAATTGCAAATTTTTTTTTGCCAATTAAAATAAATTGCAATAATGATAACTTTTTGGAGTAGTAGTAATTATGTAGTGCTACTGAAGTGAACTTGTTTGCAGCTGGTAATGATTATAAGAAATTAGTGGAGTTGGAGTGCTTCATTTTTCTTATTTGTTCATATAGAGGAAATCAAATCTACGTGTATCCATTAACGCTTGTAATTTTATTTTATTTTTTTTCAAAACGAAGTTGACAATTGAAGTGGGGAATTTAATTTATTTATTGTCAGATATCCATAATGTAGATGGAGGTGCTTAATGGGGGCATACCTTCTTTTCTTTTTACTTGCCCACTTACTGATTCACAAATCCAGCTGATGACAATTGTTACAATTTTGTTCGACTAATATTGCAAAAAAAAAAAAAATCAGGACTTTCATCATTCATTATAAATTTATAATGCCTTGATCGGATTTTATTACTTTTTTCAGGTGCAAGTGCAACTTGCAGATAAGGATACATTGGACTTCTATTTTTTTTTTTTTTTTTTGTTACACTGAATAATTGAATATATAGGTTTTTTTTTTTTTAACTTTATTAAAATATAATTTTCATTAACGGTGAATCAAACGAAAAGTACAGATGTGAACATCAATAACATATACATGGAGGGCGCTAACTTACATAGCTTACCTAGTGACCAATTTTATATGTCTTGCCATTACATAAGCAAGCTGGTTTGCCGTTCGCCTAACATGAAGCAATACTATATCAGATGCAAGCAATGAAATGATATCCCTGACTTTGAGGTCCAATTGAGTCATCCCATGCTTAATATGCACTCAATGTACCAAAGATAAGCAATTAACCTTCGCCACTTGAAATATTCCATCCATGTTGCTTAATCCATAAAAGAGCATCTCACAAGGCTATCGCTTCCATACATTACACACCAACAAAACCATTCAATTGTGTGAGCATGGCAAAAGTGACTTCACCAAATAAATTTGGATTTTTTAAAATAAATTTACCTTTATAATTGCTAATCTTGTATTGTATGAACTATGATGCAACGTAAGAGTGAAAAAGAAATAGAGGCAACCTAAGAGTGAAAATGAAATAGGGAGCATTTTGACCACGGTGTGCAGTTTAAATTGTAGGGGAACTGGTGTGATACTTATATTTATGGATATGTAAAATTTTTGATAAAATAGGATTTGAGATTTACTATATTAATATTTTAGAATTCACAATTTTAATACTGTTAGTCAATATATTGATATGGCAACATCAATGATGACGTGGCACTTATATAATACTTGTGGGCTCTATTTCTTTATTTTTTAAGATACCCTATAATTTTTTTTTAAAAAAAGTGAATTCCACAAGTGATATGTCAACGCTACATCATCATTAGCTATGCCACATTAGCATTGACTAATAGTATTAGTGATAGAGATTCCAAACTGTTAATAGAATAAATTCCAACTCCCTTTTTATAAAAAAAAGAAAAAAATTTACAGACCCATAAGTGTAAAAAGATTAGAACCCATAGTATTTTTTGTACTTTCTCCTAAATAATATTTAGATATTATGAAATACTAACTGTAAATACCTAATTTTAATACACTTGAGTTTGAGTCGAAGACCGATGATGAGACATCGAATATCAAAATTTCAATGGAATTACTTGCTAAAGAAAGAATAGTTTAGGAAAAGTAAATTTGGATTAAACATATTTGCATAAATCACTTTTTGCAAAGAAAATGGACTAGTGAAGTTGGAAAGCCTTTATGACTAGCATTTGGGAATTGGAGGAAATGTTTTAGAGAAATTTTACTTTCAACCTCTCATTCTCTTTTTACACTCTTTTTTATTTTTTACAATATCTTTTTATTTAAAATTTTCTTTTTACAACCACATTTTTTCCTTCTCTACCCTTTTAATTTTTACAACTCATTTTTTCTAATTAAAAAAAAAAAATTTACAACCTCTTCTCACCTTAAGACCTTCATCTTTCACTTTCACTATAACCCCTAAACCCTCCAAAACAAAATGATGTTTTGAATTTACTCCCTCTTTCTCTAGTAGTAGTTGTAACACCAACTTCCTTCCCTCACCGACATAAAGTTTCTCCTTTTGTTCCAACAATTTCAACCCACCAAGATCCAAGATTTCAACCCCAATTAATGAACACTCTCACTCAAATAAATTTCATCCTCTTGATTTGATTTTTATTAAATGAGTTTGGCTAATTTTTTATGACAATTACCATGCATCCTCACAATCATGTGAAGAAAGTTGCAATTGAATTATGATACAAAAGAGATTTTGTTTATATTGTTTGGTGGGTTTGATGAAAATGATAAAGGTAATAGGTGATGGAATGTTTTTTGTAGATTGCTACTATTAGGGTTGATGGTAAAGGTAGAGGAGAAGAGATAATATGTACAATGTCGTAAAAATAAGATGCAATAAACAGGAGAAAGAAATCAATTTTAAATTGGACGAAGCTACTGCCAATTTCGTACTTTCTTCATTATAATTTGTAAGGAAAAAAAAAAAATTCTTGATTATCCTTCTTCTAAAGAATAAATAGATAGTGAAATAAACATGACAATCTAAAACCAAAAAAATTCCCATCACTAGATCAACAAATGAACAATGAAAAATCGAAAAAAAAAGGAGAAGAAAAATGAAAATAATAATAATAATAATAATAATAAACAAAATGGTATTGTTTAGAAGCTCATCTAGTTATTTACGAGAAGCATCTTTCACTTATTGCCTTTTCAAGTAAAAATGATCATAGCAAATTGCTTGTGATAATGAAAATTTATAGTACAGTTGATTTATTATTTCATTGAAGAAATTATCAAATGTACTATATACATTGAAAATAGCTAAAAGATTAAGCGAAGGAAATTTCTTCAAAGACTTCTAAGAAGCTTTTAATTATTTACATCCATGAGGCAAATTTTATGCAATTTTAAAAAGAGATTGAATTTTGAATTATATGGAGTAAATATATAGAAAAAAGTGATGTGTATGATAAGAAAGAGGAAATATATGGAGATATTAACTAAATTCACAACATCTTCTTATAGCAAATTTTGTTTTAGAGGGTTTGAGGATAATTGTGAAAGTTAAAGACGAGGGTTCCAAGATGAGAATGAGTTATGCAATTGAAAAGGGGTTGTAAAAATTGTTTTTGATTGGGAATAATGGATTGTAAAAATTAAAAGGGGATAAAAAGAAAAGAGGGGATTGTGAGTAGGAGTGTTTACGGCTTGGTTTGGTGTGATTTTAATATGATATTCAATCCAATTCACAGATTACAGATTGAGAAATTATCAATTCAACCCAACCCACAAAAATAAAAAAACCAATCCAATCCAATCCATAAATGCGGATCGATTAGATCGGATTGTGTTGATTTATTTATACACTATTTACTTTTTAATTAAAAAATATTTTGTTCAATATTAAAAAAAAAAAAGAAAACATAGCAACAAATTCAACTTACTTTTAAATTATAATAAACTAATTTATATAGAAAATAAATTAAATATAGAAATCAATCCATAAAAACTGCATTACAAGTTTCAACAAAAAAAAAAAAAAAATCCAAACTACTAATAAAAAATTCCAGTAAAGAAAAACAATAAGTTTCCTACAGTACAAAGAAACACTAGAAAATTGCATATTACAAAACATGAATTATTAATTAACATAATAACCAATTAATCATTGTACATTTGAAAAAAAATTTCTTGTCCTTATTATTGTATTTTCTAGCTAAAATAGATAGACTAAACCTAAGATGACAAGAATTAAAAATGATAGGATTAACAATTATATATATATGTGTGTGTGTGTGTGTGCAGATTGCAGGTCAATTTGCTGATTAAAAAATAAAAATTTAAACTAATTCACAAAATGCGGTTTGAAAAAAATATAAACCAACTCAATCCACGACACTTATCAAACCATGGTTTGATTGCGGATTGGTTAAGTTGGTTCGGGTTGGACAGGTTGTGTGGATTATGAGCACCCCTAGTTGTGAGAAGAAAATTTTAAATAAACAAAGATTGTAAAAAGAAAGAGTGTAAAGAGAGAATGGAATGTTGGAAATAGAATTTCCTATGTTTATTGTTTTTTTACTTTAGAAACATTAAGGATTCATTAGAATGAAGTTAAAAAGATTTCAGACCAAGTTTGGAGGCCCAAACAAAGAAACAGTCGCGCGAACTTAAAGGAAAACTGTATGGCCCATAACCAAAGAAGCCAAGAGGACGTGTAGCAAAGCCATATGGCTCTTGCTAAGGCCACATAATCCTAGCTAAAGCTGTAGGGCCCTGGGATGGTCTCATGGCTCTGCTTATTCCTCACGGGCTCATTTCTTTGATTCTTACATGATTTCCTACTTTTTCGATCGAGATTTTTCATATAGATTTTCTTACCTTTTTTATATTTTGATTTGATCCATTTTTAGTATATGACAAAATAAGAAGTTTTGAGTTTGATTTTCCACTTTGTTTTATTTAGAAATGGAAGTTTATTTTAACTTAAGAGGAAGCTTATGAGTGCTCAACTTGCAAGTGAACTTCAAAATTATTTGGGAAGAGAGGTGAACTAAAAAATTTAGTAAAAGGCGACAAAGAATTGAATTGAATTCATAATCACTTAAATTAATATTATTCTACATTTATGTTATATTCCAACTTCCGAGATATGACGGTTTTAGAATATGGGGAGATATAAGGTAACCCACGCCTGTAAAACCCTCTCATATACGGTTAAACACTACCTATGATCATACCAAAATCTCATGCATTAACTTGAATGACCAATAATAAAGAAAATCCTTAACTAGCAGAAGAATATTTTAAAAATACTTTGAGTACACTCTATAAGAAAAAGAACAATTAAGACTCCAAATTAATCGTCAATGAATAATGTTCCAAAAAAACTCCTAGAACATCTAAGAATGTTTTTTACATATCATAGTATGTAAATAGGCTTAGACAAGGAAATCTCTCAAGCGGAGTAGATTGCTTGAGCTATCACCTTACCTCCTCTTAATGCTCACTTAAAACCACACAAGAAAAGGGGTGAGATAGATGATCTCAATGAGCAAATAATACAACTTGTATAATAACACATATCCCTTTAGAAGGGTTCATAGTTCATAGTTCATAGTTCATAGTTTGTGATTTAGCAAGTTTCTCAGAAATCAAACTTGTAACTTGTAGAGTGATGGCTTTTGCCTTACTCACCCGAGTATGTAAAGGAGAGGTGATATCATACCAAATTCAAACTTTCAACTTGTAAAGAAGAGTAAAGCTGACCAGGCTCCACAACTAGAACCGCCCCTTCTAACTGAGGTGAATATACTACTCCTATCCATCGGGTTAAGACCATATACACAGGTTCTAATGATTACCTGTATCAGCATGAGGATTTTTGCATATAAGGGTTCATAGGTACCATAGTCAAAACTAATGGCAATTACTTGTAACAATAGCATTGAAGAATGCAATCACATATATAATAGCAGCAACAAAAGTTTAGCTTATTGAACAAAAGATAAATAACAGTGTGATTTCAGAAGAAATGTAAGGTAAAATAACAATCACAACAACTCTTATCTTATCATTGAATGGTCAATAATAGTTTCGGACTAATTGTCCTTTGGCAACCCAAGTTTAACAAAGAAATTATATAATTATAATTTATAATAGAAAGGAACTTGGGTTTCAAGAATCTCAAAGGTTCACATATCATGATAACTTGTACTTGTAATATGAACATAATGTTTACTCACTTTGTGATTCCTTAACTCCTAATGCTTGTAACCTTTGCACTTCTAACAATCCCCAAGCTTTAACATAACATTACAATTCAATATTTAGTATTGGCTTAACATCATGCTATGTTACCCTATAACTACCCCATGCACATATATCATTCACAAATACTTGGAGTTGCACTTAAAAGTGCATTCATTACTTGTACATAACATATTGACTTTTAAGTCTTGCACACTTTGCCTTCTTAGGCTCACAAGAATTCACATAATAATTCATATTAAGATTTTTCTAAAACCAAATACAACGAATCATAATCTTAATATCAATTTAATTTAACTTCTAACTTGGTACACTTAATACTTTCCATATATATCAACTTAACTAGTAAACTCTAGAAGAGTCATGCTTGTCTCCTTTGGGCCAAATTATATAATCAATCCCATAGGCATATTAGGATCATTAATTCACAAATAACACATCATAAAACCCAATTCACATGCCATTTAACCATGTACACATATTAGCCAAATATGTCCATTAGGGTTTTGGAAACCTTAGGCATAGGCCAAACCACTCTAGGAATTTTCTAGAGTTACTCTTTCAATTATCATGCAATTAAATCATGTACTATTCATATCAACAATCATTAAAATGAACCTTACAAAAATTATAGGCTTTTGAATCAAAATCTCAATCTTGGTTGAACCATCATCACCATGGGAAACTGTAGGTTTTTCTTATTTTTCATACTTTCTAATTATCACAGTAATATGTAAACATATGATTTAAACCAATATTTTTCATGTAATCAAAATAAAAATCAGTTTAGGATGAATAAACACACAAATCGCTCCCTCCAATGCACATACGCATGAAAAATTTCAACTTTTAGGTTTTAGAGTTCACCTTTGATGGATTTGAGAAGAAAAAGATATGTTAACAGTTGAAAATCAGTTTCTCCCTCCAAGAACAAGCCTAGGCCGAATATAATAATGAGAAAATCATAAAATATATAGCCCCATATAGATTAGTCATTATTAGTTTCATAAAATTCAAAAATTAACTTGAAAGAAAAGAAAAACTTACAAAGAAGATCACAAAATCACAAAGTTTGGAGGCACCTTGTGAATTTCAGCTAAGAGAGGATTTTTGAGAGAAAAATCATGTAAAACTTAATGAGAAACAGAATGGAGGCTGCTCATTACAAAGGAGGACAAATATTAGCCGGTATTAGAGTTTTGGGTGCAAAATTACAATGTTGCCATTAATGACTTAGGTTATGAGTGCTTATGTGTTTTAGGCTTTGGTAAATTGGATTTTTAATCCAATTTATAGATTGATTAAAATGTATTAAAAATAAAATATTTTGCTTCTTATTTTCATCAAAATTACCCTAAAAATATTTAATTTAAAATATTTTAAAAATGTTTATAAAAGTTATTTTATGCTTAAAAATCACTTTGTGTATGAAATTTCACTTTATACGCATTAAATTAATTAATGCATATGCACTTCACATAAATCACCTATTTTATATTTATAATTCATATTATGCATATTAAAACTAGTCTAACATGCCACTTGCTCATAACTCGCATAGCACATGAAATTTCATTAAAACACACATTTTGTCATAATAGCTCTAAAGTTAAGCAATTTGATATGAAATTCCTAGCAAGTGTATGGGTTGTTACAATTTATTTGGTGGAAGGTTTTGGCAATTAAGGATAAAGTATCACACTAAATGCAATTGAGAATTAGAAACCTAGGAATTAATAATGTGCAAGGCTTGCTCAAAACTATTAATGCCCATTATTTTTAGTATTAGGAGAGGGGAGGCAACTTCTTATTTTGAGGGCGCTAATACATAGAGTATGTATATAAATATAGTATAAGCAATTTTTTTAAGGGGGCAGTGGTCCCCTCAAGTCCTAATGTAGTTTCACCCTTAGTTTTGGAAGCTTTTCTCTTTATTATTTGGGAAGATTTTAATAGCTTTTTCTAATTTATAATTTATTTTAACTAAGTAGGAAGTATTTGGCTTGCACACCAAATACTTTACCTATTTAGGAACTTTTCTCTATATTTTTTTCCTATAAATATCCCTTGTATTATATGTAGAAAGGGGACTTTTTGGGAGCATTCTCCATTGGAACTCTTTTGAGGAGACCTTTTCCTTCACCTTTTCTCCTCTTTTCAAAAACTAAAGTAAAGAAAAATAAAATTACTTCAAAACTTCAATCTTTTTGAAAATTAAACCATACAAAACTTCTTTTTAAGTAATTGAATTAGGTTTTCTTAAAAGCTTCTTGCAAGAATACAAACAAGAAGTCTTCCTTGTTTTGTGTTCCACTAAAGAGGAACATTCTTTTTAAACTTGCAAGGATTCAAATTTAAAGGTACATCTAGACATCTCAGCTAGGCTTTAATATAGATTGGAGATGCCACACCAACCCCTAACCTAGAAGGATTAGCTTATTTAACAATTAATAATATTGTACTTGGTTAATATATGAAACCATCTATACATTATATTTGGAGAAAAAGGTGTTTCAAGGTGATATTCCAACTATTATTATTTGAGAATTTTTGAAATAATAAGATTTGTGATTTTTATTTAAATATATCAAATTTGAATTGATTATTATTATTATTATTATTATTATTATTTAGAGAATTTTGAATAGACTACTAAATTAGAAAGAATCTAATTTACTATAAAAAAGAAAGTAGCTAATTATGGTAATTCAGCTGGTTTTTGTTTTAGAAAATAGTGAAAACTACTCAATTTAGCGCCTGAACTATTGTAAAAAATGCAATTGAGAGGCTCATACTTCATTTTCTGTAATTAGCTCCTTGAATTTCCAATTTTGTTCAATTTAAGGCTTTCGTCAATAGAAGGTAACAACATCATTTGTGGTATTGGTAAAATGATTTAATTGGGTCCCCCCATCTGATTTTGCCCATGATTTTGAACATTTATGGAGGGAATTTTACTGTCACTAGGTGATAAGTGTACAAGATAGAATCTACCTTAATTCTTAATCCAAAATTGAAGTTAAAAAAAAAAAAACATAACTGAATCCTCTACTGAATGCGCTGAAGAGTATTGACTACTTAATCACCAACCAAATCTGAATCCTAATTAATTTTGCATTATGTGAAATAGAAAGTTAGAGTATTAACCACTTCTTCCTGTTTCATCTCCAACTGTTAATTGAGGCAAGTATATCTTTTAATTTCCGTCATTTTCAAGTAGAAACATCTAAGTAAGATTTCAACTTTATTGGCCGTAAAAGTGAATTGACTACATGTATAGGACTAAAAGTCAGAGTATATTATTATTTTTTCTTTATTCATATTTCACTTTATAAATTTGATGTCCATTTTCTGTGTATTTTTTGATAGTATTTTGTCTTGTGCAAAAACACATAAGACAAAGTCCTATCTTTTTGTTCTATATGTTACTTCTGTAAATGAATTTGTATTGGGATTTCTTTTACTATGTTTTTCATACATTATCTGCAATTAATGAAAATGGGTAGAAATGTGTCTAATTTTTTTTTTTATATTGTGTATTGTGTAAAATGATTGAAAGGAAAAATGAATAATCTTTAATCAAGCTACTTGTTTTGTGTTGTTCTTACAGCATGGCATTTCAATTAGTGGAACTAGTATTCAAATGTGGAGGTAGCTTTGTAGATGAACATGGTGAGATGAAGTATGTCAATAAGATTGAAGAGGTAGTTTCTAATTTTGATCCAGATGCACTGAATTAACCTTGACATCAAGCTGATGATGATAAAAGACTTAAAATTTAGAAACATAGAACACATCGTTTCAGGGAAGCTAGCAAATCTCTGAGAGAAGGATTATAAGAAATTGTTGGAGATGAGGGTATAATGTTATTACAATTATATCTGGTACATTTATAGGATGAGTACCACAAGATAATTTGTATGTGTTTTCTGTGTGGATTTTGTGCAATTTCATACAACTTGTTTTCTAGGTTTATTTATCTAGTTTTCTATTAATGAACTTCTTTTCTGCCAATGTGAATGTTATTTGTTTTCTAGACCATTAACGACAAATGTTAATGATATGAGCTATTTACAGCTTCATACCATTAACAACTTCATCAAAGAGATTCAAAGTGATTAGTACATAAGATAATTCAAGCAAATGATCACTCAGATATAAGCCATAACCAATACATGGCAAATTGAATAAAAAATTCACAACATAGTCAAATACATGATCACTTTTCATTACTTAATAGATTGATTATTCAACTAATTAATATTCATTCTGGATAATCAAATTACAAAATACATAATTTTACATTCCTTCATTTAATACATAATATCCCATTAGCATTTGACAAAAGATAACATGGACGATTCACTTTTTACTAGCTAACTAACACAAAAAAAATCTAGCATATATCTTATCTTCATTTTAATGCATATACAACAAAAAAAAAAAAAAAAAGATCCAAGACACTGTCAGTAGTGTAAGGTAACATTTTGTTTTTTTCTTCAAGTTTGATAAGAGGTTAACATCATAACCATTCTCCATCTTCCATTTCTTAATCTCTTTCCTCAACTAAGTTGCACTTCCTTCCAGACTGAGTACGTACAAATATAAAAATGGGGTAAATTTTTTAAATCAAAGAACTATATAAGATGGAATTCTGAATAAATCGATTTACATTATACTTTAGACAACTATAAGATCTTGTACCTGGATTCTTAGTACTTCATGAAATTCATAGTGAAGCTCTTAACCCATATTTATAATAAATTGTTTCCTCTTGACATATGGGTGGATAAGACATAAGTCTGGTGTTTGAATTTGAAAACGTTGCTAAGCCATGAAAACTCAACTATTACCCTTCAATTAGATTTCTCTCTCTCTCGTTCTTTTGATTTTCAAATCCTATGGTTTGTTTGATAGTGAAATTGGAGATTTTAAGTAACAGATAAGTTGACTAACTGTTCATTTGGGACTCAGCTCTAATTTTATAGCCCCATTTAATTAATGAGTGTTCATATCACGTGATAACACGTATGTTATTAAGTCTTAAATTGATAAAAAATGAGAGTTCAGAAAGCTAATTGTAGTAAAATAAAGTATGAGCTCTCATCAATTGCATTTTTCGTAATAGTTCATGTTGAAGACAATCAAATAAAATAAGAAAGTCAATATTGTATATTATTGTATTGATTTGTTGCCATTCTTGTAGAAGTCAAAAACAGAATTATAGGCATTAGAATAGGAATTAAATTAATGTCATCAGTGTATAAAAATAGTTGTATTTCTCTTTTCAATAATATAAAAAAAACATTCTTCCTCTTCCTTTATATTATTTTTTTCATGGTATCAGAGCTTCGGTTCTTGGTGATCTGAAAACTTTGCCCACTCCAATACTATGGGAGATGATGATAATTCAAAGAAGCCAACTCAGTCAAGCATGGCATCTAAATCTATCATTGAAAACCCAAATCACCCGCTGTACCTTCATCATTCAGACCAACCTGGTTTAGTTCTTGTATCACAGCTTCTCAATGAAACAAATTATAGCACATGGAATCACTCCATGACTATGGCATTAAAGGTCAAAAACAAATATGGCCTTGTTGATGGATCGTTAAACCGACCAAGCAATGATGCAGGCGAAGAATTGCAGCAGTGGATACGATGTGATAACCTTGTTAAAACCTGGTTGTTGAATTCAATATCCACAGAAATTGCAGCTAGCGTATTTTATTGCAATGGAGCCCAAGCCGTTTGGGAAGAGCTGAGGGAACGCTTTTCTCAAGTAAACAACGTCCAATTATTTCATATTGAAAATGAAATACATAATTGTGTTCAAGGAACCATGTCTGTTGGGTCCTATTTCACACAGCTCAAAGGATTATGGGACGAAAGAGATACTCTTTTTCCTATCTCAACCTGTCATTGTGGTACTATGAAGGAAGAGATATCATATCGAGAAACACAAAAGACTATCAAGTTTCTCATGGGATTAACAGAATCCTTTGCAGCAATACGTGGACAAATTTTAACAATGGATCCTTTTCCAAAGGTGAGTAAAGCTTATTCTTTTGTGCTTGGACATGAAAAACAGCAAGATGTATCTGCAGGAATGAACACAAGTCAACCAAATGCAGTAGCATTTGCAGTCAAAGAAACAAACAAGAAAGGCTCCAGTTATAAATGTGGAAAATGCGGAAAAGAAGGCCATAGTACAGATAATTGTCGTGCACATTTAAAGTGCACTTTTTGTGGATGGAAGGGACACACAATTGATATTTGTCGCAAGTTTAAAAGGGCGAAACCAGAACAAACATCTCAATCCTCAACAGCAAATTGCAATAATCAAGTTGGGAAAGATATGCTGAATTCCTTTCCTTTCACTCAAGAGCAATGTCAACAAATTTTGCAAATGCTTGGCAATAATAAGTCTTCCATGGCAAATCAAGTCAGTAATACTTCAACCCGTGATGACCTCTCAGGTAAAGTCCTTTGCTTTTCTAATCAAGGTAAGAAAACCACATGGATCCTTGATAGTGGAGCAACAGATCATATTGTTTGTAGCCCTGACTTGCTCACAAATTTCTTGGCTGTCAAAAATAAAACAGTAGAGCTTCCTAATGGATCCCTTGCTAATGTTACACATATTGGCCAAGTGGTATTTTCATCCCATTTAGTTCTTGATAATGTTTTATGTGTACCAGATTTTCAATTAAACCTTATATCCATAAGCAAACTTACCCATCATTCCTTTTGCATTGTCATGTTCCTTACCCACTTTTGTGTAATACAGGACCTACGTTCGGGGAAGATGATTGGGACGGGAACTGAACGAGAGGGACTCTACTACCTTGATGAACCACAAAAAGCCTCATGCAATTTAGCACTTTCATCCATTCCTTGGCATCAACTCCTCAGACACCCTTCAAATAAAGTGACAGTTTTATTTCCTTTTCTTAATAAAAGCAAGTGTGATGGTTCAAACTGTTTGATATGTCCTTTGGCAAAACAAACTAGATTACCATTTTCATTAAGTAAAATTAATAGTCAAACACCATTTGAAAAATTACATGTTGATATTTGGGGTGGTTATCATATTGCATCTATTTCTGGGGCTCGGTACTTTCTTACTATAGTTGATGATTATACTAGATGTACCTGGGTATATTTAATGAGCCACAAATCTGAAACTCAAACTCACTTGATTAATTTCATCAATATGGTTGAAACTCAATTCTCCACCAAAGTTAAGGCTGTGCGTAGTGACAATGGCCCTGAGTTTACACTTAGAGATTATTATTTGTCCAAAGGGATTGTTCACCAAACTAGTTGTGTTGACACTCCACAACAAAATGGAGTGGCTGAACGTAAACATAGACACTTGTTAAATATGGCATGAGCCTTGCTATTTCAAGCCCACCTCCCTAAAAGTTTTTGGGGGGATGCCATTTTAACCGCTGCATATCTCATAAACCGCACACCTACACCAGTTTTGAAAGGAAAAACACCTTATGAAATGCTCTTTAGTTCACCACCCAATTACTCCCATTTACGAGTCTTTGGATGTCTGTGTTTTGCCTCTACTCATGCTCAAAGGCCTTCAAAATTTGATAAACGTGGAGCTCGTTGTATTTTTCTTGGTTATCCTTATGGAAAGAAAGGATATCGGGTTTATGATCTTGAACTTCATAAAGTTTTGGTGTCTCGTTATGTTATCTTTTTCGAAAAGGAATTTCCCTTCCAAAACACAGCCACAGCCACAGAGAATCCCATCATACCCATCTCTAAAGACATCCCATTTGATGATGAGCCCATCTTATTCTCCAATCCCACTGACCAACCTATCCCATTAGAAAATGATGAATCTGATAGTGTTACCCATCCTCTTATGCCTTCACCAAATAAGACACCAATACATGTACCTTGTCATTCCACAAGACCAACCAAAAGACCAACTTTCCTTCAAAACTTTCACGTGGAAGCACCCCTCCCGTCTCGGCCTAGCCCATCATCTGCCTCGAGCATGGTCACCACTTTAGGTATGCCATATCATCTCTCCCATGTGCTTTCTTATGATCGATTATCCCCTTCTCATAAAGCCTTCACTACATCCTTAACTATTGCAAAAGAACCAAATAGTTTTATACAGGCTATGAAGGATCCTTTATGGCGAGAGGCCATGCATAATGAGATTCAAGCTTTGCAAGCCAACAACACATGGTCACTTACACATCTCCCACATGGTAAGAAACCCATTGGTTGTAAATGGGTGTACAAAGTGAAGCTCAAATCTGATGGAACCATAGAACGTTACAAGGCTCGATTGGTTGCCAAAGGATATAATCAAATTGAAGGCCTTGATTACAGGGAGACTTTTGCCCCAGTTGCCAAATTAGTAACTGTACGTACTCTTCTTAGTGTTGCTGCAATCCAAGGATGGCATCTCCACCAACTTGATGTTAACAATGCCTTCTTGCATGGTGATCTTCATGAGGATGTCTACATGTCATTACCTCCTGGATTCGGACAAAAGGGGGAGACTCGAGTGTGCAAACTTAATAAGTCATTAATGGCTTAAAACAAGCTTCCAGACAATGGTTTTTGAAATTTTCTTCAGCTCTTAAGAATGCTGGGTTTCAACAATCAAATACAGATTACTCACTATTTGTCCGAACCCATAAAGGTACTTTTACAGCAATCCTCATCTATGTTGATGATGTAATTTTGGCAGGTGACAATATAGAACAGATTGAAGAAATAAAGCAATTATTATCCCAGCAGTTTAAGCTCAAAGACCTTGGGCAACTCAAATACTTCTTGGGCATAAAAGTGGCAAGATCTTCGCAAGGTATCTCTCTATCTCAAAGAAAGTATGCATTGGAAATATTAGAAGATGTTGGATTCTTGGGGGCAAAACCAGTAAAATTTCCAATGGAACAAAACTTGACTTTGACACAATCTGATGGAGAGCTTCTAAAAGATCCTTCTTCTTATAGATGTCTTGTAGGAAGATTGATCTATTTGACAATCACTAGACCAGATTTGGTATATGCTATTCATGTCTTGAGTCAGTTTATGGATAAACCACGTGTACCACATCTTGAAGCAACACATAAGGTCCTTAGATACATCAAGCAAAGTCCAGGACAGGGTATTCTTCTATCTTCCACAAGCACACTTCAGTTAAAGGCTTTTTGCGATGCAGATTGGGCACGTTGTAAAGACACAAGAAGATCTATAACAGGATATTGCATATTCCTTGGGCAATCACCAATTTCATGGAAAACTAAGAAGCAAACTACAGTTGCTCGATCAACTGCAGAGGCAGAATACCGTTCTATGGCTTCCACATGTTGTGAGATTACTTGGTTAAGAAATGTCTTAAAGGATTTGGGAGTTAACCATTTCCAACCAGTAATGTTATTTTGTGATAACCAAGCTGCCTTGCATATAGCCTCAAATCCAGTTTTCCATGAACGAACAAAGCACATCGAAATCGACTGTCACTTAGTCCGTGAAAAGATTCAAGAAGGCTTGATCAAAACAGCACATGTGAGGACCAACCATCAAATTGCAAACTTGTTCACTAAAGCACTAAGTTCGTTACAGTTTAAGGAGCTACTTAGCAAGTTGGGTGTTATTAACATACACTCCAACTTGAGGGGGAGTGTTGAAGACAATCAAATAAAATAAGAAAGTCAATATTATATATTATTGTATTGATTTGTTGCCGTTCTTGTAGAAGTCAAAAACAGAATTATAGGCATTAGAATAGGAATTAAATTAATGTCATCAGTGTATAAAAATAGTTGTATTTCTCTTTTCAATAATATAAAAAAAAACATTCTTCCTCTTCCTTTATATTATTTTTTTCAGTTCATACTCTAAATTAACCATTTTTCCATAATTTATTAAGTTCAATTAAATTTGAAAGTTTGAAATTTATGACATTGGAATAATTGAATGGCAAACTTATAAATTTGTTGTAGAAAGTTTGGAACTTTTTCGTACAAATATGGCAAAGGAATAATCCAATAGCAACTTGCAGATTGCTTGTATACTTGTATTACTAACTAGTCAGAGTCCACATTGCGACTTTTTTATTAAAAAGACGATGATATAAGCCACTGCGCCTTCTTGGACTATTATCCTCTCCACGAGTATAGACGTCCAAGGGCTATGTCTTTGAAGTTTAAAAGTGTGGCAGAGCAATGTACATCCATCTACCAACACAATTAATTAAAGACAAATCCAATACTAAAAAAATGCATTTGCCAAGCTGATCAGTGCCCTGTATAAATATCTGCATGGTTGATTATGTTTACAGATGGATGTTTAATTCAGTGAATCGTTTTCAGCGTTCAAAGGTAAATTCAAGTATTTTTTCGAAGTGAAATTTATTTAAAAAAAAAAATTAACTAATGAAAAAGAAAAAAAAAAAAGAAATACAAATTAATATCTATATTGGGAGTTTTGTGATCAGAAATAGAGGACAAGGTAGAAACTAATTTCTACTGTTTGTAAAGGCTAAAGAAATTTAACAATAGAAATAGAAATGACAAATGGCAATAAAAATATTCTCAACCCGAACGCTTCCACTTATATTTGATACGGGTACAATGATATTTTTACTGTCTCAATTTGACAAAATTTATTAATTAGATATTTGAATTTGCAAAAAATTTAATTAAGTGTTACAATTTATAAAAAAATTTCAATCAAATGTTATTAGCAGGTTACGAATATGTAACTTTATGTAAATTATAAAAAGGTCATTAAAAATTATAAAATGATCTAAAATTTTAAAATTATTACAACTAAGCGATTTTTTTAAAATTTCAAATTTTAAATACTTAACTATAAAAAAATCTATTTAATTGAATCCTAACAAGAAAATATTTATTTCAATATTCTTTTAAACATATAATTTTTAATTCATTTTAGTAAATTATTGCAATTTAATTGAAAAAAATAATGTTAACAGTAGAAAAAAGGGCAAATATGTTATTTTTATTTTTAATAGATAAAATATGCTGGAGTAAGTCAAAATTGTAGACAGAGAGACTAAATAATAAAAACATTTTAATGTATTTTTAAAATAAGATAAACTAATTAGTAATATTGACTTTGAAATAGCCATTTACCTTTATTTATTTATTAGATTCAATAAAAAAATTATATTCAAATCACAAACTTCTGTTCTTTCTTCTCCGTTCAAAATTTGAAATTAGTATAAGTTTTTTTTTACCTTTTTTTACTCAATAATTTCATTTTTTTCCTTTTTGAGTGCTGATTTAAGGAATTTTTTTTTTTTTATCTTTCTTTCTATTTGCTATTTTTTAAATCTTTTTCTTATTATTTTCTAACGACAAAAATACTAAACCCGAATTTTACCCTTTTTTTTTTCTTTTTTAACGACAAAAGCAAAAATAAATAATATAAATTACATAAAAGTAAACTTCATCCTCTTAAAGAAAAAAAAAATTAACATTTTTATTTTTCCTCAAAATTAATATATACAATTTGTTAAAAAATTATAAAAAATAGAAAGAAAATAATCCAAAATTCACACCAAAAGTTGTTCGGATTTCGGGAATCAATTATAAGATGTTGGTGGGTGCTTCTCTAGGATTTTTCGAAAGTTATTCGGGTTTTCCCTATTGTAAGACCCTTGATTCAACTTCAAAATTGATACAAAACAACATTATTTATTAATATAATTGATCGAATATTTATTACCCATTATAGCACACAACCATTGATGTTCCTTTGTATTGCAACTCACAACCCTTGCACAGCTCCTTCTACCCAATAAATCACTCCATTCAATAATAAAAATCCAATCTTTTCGGTATCCCAAATCTTGCCCTTTTATCAAATCAGTCAAAATACCATTATTTCTACTCTTGAGAGCATAAAGTTTCTCTCTTTCACTGGTTTTTTTCTTTTTCTTTTTGTAGTTGGATTATTGCTGGAGAGTTTGTTTTCTGTCCATATTTCTTTTTGAGAAAAATTTATTTTAGAGCAAATAATAATGGCGGGTATAGCAATATTATTAGATATTGAGGAAAAATCAAAAATTTTATTCATCCCAGTTTTCTGCCACAGCTGCTGTCTCCTCCGCTGCCGCCTCTGTTGCAGCTGCCGGCAAACCTTTTGCTTCTAGATACTTGTTTGGGTACCATCTCTCTCTTTATACATGTGTGTGGTTGTGTGCGTTTGTGAATATATATTTATTTTGGGTATGTTTGATATAGATTGAATATTGGACATTGATATGGATGTATTGAATTGGTTATTTATCTCAGGGACTGTAATTTGAATATATTTGCAATTTAAGCTTCGTGATAAGTAGGTTGCTATGTGAATTATTGATCAGTGTTGAGATGATTAAATTTAGTTTTAGAATTGTCAATATGGTCTTAATGGTTGTGTTCAATCCAGAGAATTTGCTATGCTCAATGACTGACCTAATTGCTGTACAATAACTCTAGTAAGGATTTTGAAATTTTAAGAAGTTAGCTTAGCTGTAAAAATTTTAAAATTTTAAAATCATTTTATAATTTTCTAAGATTACCGTTTGATAACATGCTAATAACACTTTATTGAAATTTTTTTATAAGTTGCAACATTTAATTGAAATTTTTGCAAATTCAAATATTCAATTGATAAATTTTACTAAGTTGAAGTACCAAAAATGTCATTTTACCATTTGATATTTACCTCTTATTAATAGTGAAAAATTTTCATGAACTCAAATTATTAACTATTACTCTTTCCATCCCATAAAAATAGGCCTATTTTAACTTTCACATATATTAAGAAAAATATAGTTAATATAAATAAATCAGTAAATTTTACTAGTATTTTCTAATATATCCCTCTATTAATATTAAATGACATATTAAAACTAAGGGTGTATTTGGGATTGCTGTTAGAGATTTAAAAAGTGTTTTTAGAATTTTTTTGATTTAATTATTTAATTTTTATTATTTTTTATAAACTATTTTTGGAAAACTGCTTTTGGGAAAAACATTATTTTACCTGCTTTTACTTAAAAATAGTTTTTAAAAAAATATGAAACTTTTTGTTGAAAAATATTTTTTTCAAACACAATACCAAACGGGCTCTAAATGACTTGTATTAATAAAGATGCACATTAAATAAGAGTATATTAATGAATTAATAAATTAATTACTTTACTAAAAAGAAAATGGACTATAATTTAAGACAAATGAAAAAAAAAATGAGTGTATTATCATAGTACGGGTTTATTTCTTAAAATTTATATTTGTATTTTAAGGCTTTGAGAGTTGACACAGTGGCATGAATTGAACAAGTAAGGAGTTGTTGAACTGATAATTAATATTTAATACGCCAATTTTCTAAACCAAAGTCATATTGATGGTACCTGATGTGTGCTGAATAAATTTCGATCTCACACTAAAAAATGACCAAACTAGTTGAACCTGCAAAGTAAGGAAATGAGAGTCCAGACACTCTGCCTGAGTGAATACTCTAATGTTTAAGTTAGTATAGTGTTTTAGCTGGAGCATATATTGCTAATATTAAGAATATCTCTCTCCATTCTTTGAGTTACTAGGGGTATTTATAATGACTTATCTTGAGACTTAAGTCCCTAGAAAATAGCACTACTACTGTTTCAAGTAGTGGGATAATGGTCTTCTATTTTTTAGGAAGGTAGAGAACATGATAGGAGATCATAATTGAAATCATGGTTCATCTTTAATCATATCAGGAGATCTACCTGGATGATTTATATCTGAAAGATCTACCTTGGATGATCTGTATCTGAGAGATCAACCATGGATCATCTATATCTGGGAGATATATGTTGGATGATTTATATTTGAGAGATCAACCCTAGATGATCTGTATCTTGGAAATCAACCATGGATAATTTATATCTGGGAGTTCAACCTTGGATGATCTATATCTGGGAGATCTGGTGTATGGGTTAGCTTTTAGCTTGCTTGGGATGATCTATTCAGATTGACATGCATCACATGTCTCCCCACAAGTTTCGAGTTAAAGGCTCGGAATCCAATCTATGCTTTAACAATATTTCTTAGAGAGTTCATTCATGGTGATCATCTTTTGGGTGAACCCCTAATTCACCCTTTAGAGAGTTTATTTATAGAGATCTTCTTTTGGATGAACCCTTAATTTATCTCTAGAGAGTTCATTCATGGAGATCTTTTTTTGGGTGAACCCTTAGTTCACCCTTTGGAGAGTTCATTCATGGTGATCTCCTTTCGGGTGAACCCCTAGTTCACCCTTTAGAGAGTCCATTCATAGAGATCTTCTTTTAGGTGAACCCCTAATTTATCTCTGGAGAGTTCATTCATGGTAATCTTCTTTTGGGTGAACCCCTAGTTCACCCTTTGGAGAGTTCATTCATGGAGATCTTCTAAAGGGTGAACTAGGGATTCACCCTTTGGAGAGTTCATTCATGGAGATCCTCTTTTGGGTTCACCCTTTGGAGAGCTCATTCATGTATCGAAGGAGTCTTGGGCAAATTCTTAGTTCACCTAATCCTCAGATATGTTGTTGTTGTTGAAGAAAATGTTTAGGGTGTCTTGGGCGAACTCCTCGTTCACCTATTCCTTAGACTTAGGCATTGTGATCTTCTTTTAGGTGAACCCCTAGTTCACCCTTTGGAGAGTTTATTCATAGAGATCTTCTTTTGGATGAACCCTTAATTCATATCTAGAGAGTTCATTCATGGAGATCTTCTTTCAGGTGAACCCCTAGTTCACCCTTTGGAGAGTTTATTCATAGAGATCTTCTTTTGGGTGAATCTATAGTTCACCCATTGGAGAGCTCATTCATGTATCTAAAGAGTCTTGGATTCACCTATTCCTTAGACTTTGGCATGGCGATCTTCTTTTGGATGAACTCCTTGTTCTCTTTTTGGGAGAGTCATTCATAGACATCTTCCTTCGGGAGAACCATAGTTCTCCTTTAAGTGAATTTAAAAACACCTAAAATAATAGAAATTAATTTAAATACGTAAAGTTGGAGAAATGACCGATGTGTGTCACTAATAGTAGGCCTTCTAGTTGTCTGAGTTCCATTGTTACTTAAGGACGTATTCATGGGGACAATTGGAAAATCTAGATTGAATATCTAAAGTGGTGTTCCACACTCACCGCATCAAATAATGTGTGCTAAATAAATCCCGATTTCACACTAAGAAATGACCGAACTGGTTGAACCTGCAAAGTAAGGAAATGAAAGTCCAGGCGTTCTACCTGAGTGAATACTCTAATGTTTAAGTTAGTATAGTGTTTTAGCTAGAGAATATATTGTTAATATTAAGAATACCTCTCTCTATCCTTTGAGTGTTTGGGGGTATTTATAATGACTTGTCTTGAGGCTTAAGTCCCTAAAAAATAGCACCACTACTGCTTCAAGTAGTGGGATAATGGTCTCCTATTTTTTAGGAAGGTAGAGAATATAGTAGAAATCATAATTGAAATCATGGTTTATCTTTAGTCAGATCAGGAGATCTACCTGGATGATTTATATCTGGGAGATCTACCTTGGATGATCTGTATCTGAGAGATCAATCCTGGATGATCTATATCTAGGAGATTTATGTTGGATAATTTATATTTGAGAGATTAACTCTAAATGATCTGTATCTTAGAGATCAACAATGGATGATCAGTATCTAGGAGTTCAACCCTAAATGATCTATATTTGGGAGATCTAGTGTATGGGCTAGCTCTTAGCTTGCTTGAAATGATCTATTCAGATTGACAAGCATCAGTACCAATTACCAATGACAAGATCGAGGAAGTGTTGTTTCTTTCAATATTAATTTCAAAATACTTACTACTAAAACTTATAAATTAATTATTACCTTACCGAACTAAGTTAGGTTCACACTACACTTATTAAATAATTTATTTATGAGCTTTTCTCATCCCTCTCAACTATAATTAACATGCTACATTTGTAATGGGAAATTAAGGCGGGACTTCCTGAATTTGAAAATGAGATTAATTAAGAGTGTAATTTTTAGTATTAAAATAATACGTAATTTATAATTTTTTTTTAAAAGAGAATAGACGTTATCTTTTTTACTCCTTAATTAAATAATTATATTATCTATATAATTTTATAAGTTACAATGTTATTAATTACTGTCAATTATAAATTTATTTTTAGAACAAAAAATATATTATTTTTTTCTTTTGTTAGGTTGTGTTTGATAACTATATTATTATTATTTTCTTCTTTTATTAGGTAGTGTTTGATAATATCATTCAGCGGTTAAAATTAAAATTGTTATCAATTCTCGCTTATTTGCTTAGCTTAAGTTAAAATAGATGTGTAGAAGCAACTGATTTTTTTTTTTTTTTTTTTTTTTGTAAAAGCGTACACAAGCCTTATTATTAGCTTTCCCTTTCAAGGATAAGGAAACTTGGGTGTCGATAACAAAGAGGGGGAGAGAGAAAGAGTTCAACAGTAAAGAAAACTAAGAAATTTTAAAATGAGGGCAAAATTGTCTTTTAATAGTAAATAGGTAAAAAGTATTACAAATCAATAAATAAAGTCAAAATTATTATACGCATGTCTTACACACGATTCTTTATTTTTGAATAAGTATTCAATAGGTACAATTTGACAAATTAAACGGTTAAATTGGTTAATTTAAAATGTCAATAGATAAAGTGATGGTGCCAAGTTCGAGGGAAAAAATATGTATTAAGCTTATTATTGTTTACATTAATTAATTAATTAAAATATAACAAATTACGTAAAAAATCTTAAAATTCTATAAAAAAAAAAAGATAAATATAAAGCTCATCAAAGAGAGACTCTTCAACTTTCTCTTAGTTTTGGGCTTAATATATAGTATATAGATTTATGGTTCCAATTTATATTGTGAATTTATTATAGTTTGAATTTATATAATGTTGTGAATTTATTTTTTTTGTCAATAAAGTTAATTAGATTTTACTGTATTTTTTGATTTGTGTACAATGAAAAGCCCAAAAATACAAAAAATTATAGGAATCTCTGATTAAATCATTCAAAATGAGTAATATATATAGGCATAACCATAGATATCTATTTGATATCCTCCTCATTAGATGATGAGAGAACATTGAATTGTCTTAAATGGACATCTTAGAGATATTATTGTTTAATATACCATATTATGCCTAATTTATTTTATATTATCTCGCTTGAAATTTCAGTTTATTATCTCCTATATGTTCTCTTAGTGCATAATAAATATGACGTTTTTCATTTTGGTACACTAGGAGAACTATAGGAAGATATTGCTGAAATTTCAACAGGAGTCTAAAATAGATTGTTACAGTTATATAGCAATGTGTTTCTAATTAGAGGTTATGTTCTTACTTTATAGGCAAGGAAAGATAAGGAGTTAGTAGTTAATATGACACAAAATAAAATAACAACCAACAAAAATATTATCTAATATTTCCATAATTTTCAAGAATAATGACTAATATTTTCACAATTTTCATTGGAAGGTGGATTGGCGAGTAGATGAGATTACTAGTTATCATGCTCATGTACGGGATGTTGGTGCTCGAATACGGGCTATGAAGGAGTACTTGCATTCGATGTCACAACAAACTGCGATAGCTCTTCTAGCTTATTTAGAGTGTTATGCCTCCATTTTCTATTCTGTTAGCACCTCCTATTTAGAGTGTTATGCTGCTATTGCCATTGTTGTTGCTACTTCTCATGCTGATCATATTGATGGTATCTGATGAATCAAGAAGATTAAGAGGGTGATGATGATGACACAACAGATCTTACTTCGATTTCCATTTTTTATTATTTATGTTACTTTTTGACATTTAGATTTTTATATATTATGTACATATATTAATTTAAATTAATAAAATTAATTTTATATTTTACATTTTACATTAATTTAATATTATATATATATATATAATTACAATTAAATTAAAAAATTACTATTTAAAAAATACCAATGGATATATTATTTTTAATTTAAAATTAATTTTATTTATTGTAACCGACGAAAATTAAGATTACTAATAGAAATTAAAAATCGATTACTGATGGATTTATTGTCTGTTTGCCAACGGAATATTTCCATTAATAATTAAACGATAAAAAGCAAAATGGTTTACTGACAATTTTTCCATCGTTAATTTACTGTTGGATGAAATTTTTCATTAATAAAGATTTACTGATTAAGTATTCACCAACATTTTCTATCTGTCGATAATTATGTTTCCGATAGAATTTTCATGATTACGACAAGATTTTTCATTGATAAATAGCATTTTTCTTGTATACACACACACACCCCATAGGCTTTGTTTCATGAGAGGTATAACTAAGTCAGAACTTCTCCCTTGACTTCTCTTCGAGCCTGGACCCTTGCGCAGAGGGAGTCAAGTAAGCAACATCTTTGTTGGCGTAGGTTATAACGCTAGGGAACGAATGAATGCATTTCTTCTTCATACTGGTGAGGTTGTGGAGGAAGATAATAGTCAATCTCATCGCCCGAATGTTTGAATGATTACAATAGCTCTTATTCTTGTATTTCTGATCACCGATATGAAGAAGAAATATATTCATTCGTTCCCTAGTGTTACAACCTACGCCACACAAAGGCTGCTTACTTGACTCTCTCTCCGCAAAGGTTCAAGCTTGAGAAGAAGTTCTGACTTAGTTGTACCTCTCATAAAACAAAGGGTCCTTAAACTAATTCAAAAAATATCTTAATACAATTTACATACCTTATTATAAATATTTTAGTAATATGAAAATATTATAATTTTTAGTATTTTATAATATATATATATATATATATATATATATATATATATATATATATATATATATATATATATATATATATATATATATATATATATATATATATATATATATATATATAAGTTTTTTCTTTATTCGAAATAATATAAAATATCACAAATCGCAGCGTAGCTCAAATTTACTTGCTTGTATAAGTATTAAAAGCTTGTAGAATTAACTACTAAAATGTTAAAACAAAAATTATTGCTTCAAGAGTATAATATATTTGTTGAATATTTATTATAAATTAAAGATACAATAGAATAAAAAAGTGTAAAATGAGATTAAATTTTTAAATATAATGTATAGTTAAATTTTCATTTTATTAGCTAAAAAGTATAGGATGAAGAACAATCAATTGGTTAATAAACATCAATCAAAACAAAGATCATAATATATATATATATATATATATATATATATATATATATATATATATATATATATATATATATATATATATATATATATATATATATATATATATATATATATATATATATATATATATATATATATATATATATAAACTTTATTATATTTAAATTTTTTTTTTAAAAAATCCATATATTTATAATGAATATAAAACCATGAATTCTAAGCGATACATGATATTATCAAATACCACTAGTTAAATATTTTTTAAGCATGTTTAAAAATATATCTTTGTGTTCAATTTATGTAATTAAGAATTAATTTAAAAATTATTAAATTTTAAAAATTGAAATATCATATCGTATCTATATATCATGTATATATGTATTTTATATTATGATGCATGAGGTTTGGTAAGTGAAGGAGATGCTTCTCCTAACAGTAGTAAATAAATAAGATGTTAATTATTAATCGCAGACTGTAGTGAAAAATTATATTATAGTTGTTAGCTTAATAGATGAACTAATCTTTCTGACAATTCTGGCATTGCCATTTTGGCTATTTGTGGTTTGGTGAATCTAAGCCATGGACACCATCATGATTGGTGCAATCAATTTTTATATGGAAATGTCATTGATTTTAAAATAATTCTATAAAATATTATATTTGTTAATAATTTATAATTTAAAATTTCTATTTGCTCCTGATTTTTTTTTATTCTTAATTTATTATATGCATTTACATATATTTATATATTTTGAAATGAAAACAACAACAATATTATCTAAATAAAGTTGAAATGATATTAAAAATTAATTACGGGAATTTGTTGAAGAATTATTGTTAAATTTTTAATATAGATTTTGAAGGACTAATCCAAAAACTAGTTATTAAGATCAGCAAATCTATTTTTATATTAATCACTTAACATTTTTATATTTAATAAATTTAAAATACTCTTAATATTCAAAATTGTCACTTGAAACAATTAGAATAAGACTAACCTGCAAATTAATTAGATAGTAGGTAAACTGGACTAATGAGTAATATAATCAAATAGTATCGCTTGAAACAAATAGAATTAAATTAACCGATAAGATAATTAGATAATAGGTAAATCGGATCAACCTGTAAGATTTTCAAATAATAAATAAACTGAACCAATTAATAAAATAATAAAATAATAAATCAACTTATTTTGATATGATTATTGATTTAAAAAAACTTATTTTAATAATTAATTTTAAAATTAATTTTTTTAAATTTATATTAAAAATTGAAAAAGACATTTGTAAAGATGACAACATTTATTTCTTAAAATATGTTTGTTGTGATTACCTAAGAATATTCATGGTACATATATGAAGGCCGCGGAAGGCCCTTTTGGAAATGTCTTTAATGGTCTTCCCTTTTGTCGTTTAGTAATTTATGAGCTAGAATGGACAGTTTTGTTGTGTGTTTCTCCAGTTTTTCGTCTTAGTTCCCTCTGAGCAGAACGTAAATTATGTAATTAAGCTTCGCTGAATGAATTTGAATAAAAGCAATAGATAAAAATAAAGATTCAATGCTTCACCATTAATTTGTTGGAGTACTTAAACATTAACAAACATAAAAGTTCTTGTACTAATTAATAATAACAATAAAGAGAAATTACATATTATTATTGAGGTTATGTAAAAAAGTTATTATAAAGATAATCACAAGTGAGGGGCTTAAAGAAAGTGGCAGCCTCGGCCTCTATAAACTCAATCTGGGCTTTAAAAAGGTGCATGTACACTATCCAGTCACCGTTCTCCGTCGGACTTGGCATCGGCATCACATATCCAGCACTGCCGCCCCAAGGAAAATGATATGACCCCAAAAAAGGCACACCCCACCCAAAGTCCACCTTCGAAACCGGAAATCTTTGGCCGGAAGAAACCACAAAAGCCGGTCCATCTTCACTTCCAGTAGCATATATCTTAGCCAAGGCTGGCTCAGGCCTATGGGCCTCCACCCAATCAATCAATCCCAAGAAATGGTCCTTTGTGATGGCAGTTTGAAGGAAATGATGGACCTGGTTGGCGACCCAACTCAATGGATTTTGAATCAGGTCATCAATTGTGTTTCCTCCATAGGGAATGGATAGCACATTTCCAAAGTAGGAATCCATAATTCTATCATCACCACTACTTAGCCTACTCCTCCCATCCACAACAATGCCCATTTTCGAAAATAAATTCTTCTTATTCTTATCATTATGAGGCAATATTATTCCTGCACTACTACTTTTAGCAACCAGCTGCCATAGGAAGGCGCAAAAAGACTCGAGCTTGCTGCACCTAATACTATTATTATTGGAGCTTGCAAGTGATTGGATATGATTAAGTTGATCGGCTTTGACGTAGTAAATGCGACTTATGAGGTGATCATCATCATCATCAGGATTAATAATGACTTCTTTTGGAGTAGGTTGCAGTTTGGAGATGGGGACGTACATGTTGTCAAGGGAGGGTTCAACGCAGACAGGACGTCTAGGATTTAGCAGAGATCGCCTGAAAGATGGCAACACTACTGGTTTGTCTCTGGATTGGGCCGTTACCGCCCATGACACCAAAAACATGTTGGTCGAGTAGGCGTCTGCTATGCGATGATCAAATGTGCACCCCACCACTATGCCACCGCATTTCAGTTTGGTTGCCTGAATAGCAAGCACTCCATCCTTCTTCTTAGGCACCAGTTTGCCTTCAATGGTGTGGTCCGGGTTATACAAGTTGAGCTCCTTAAGCTCAATATCTGCAAATGCTTCGAAAAAGTCCACACCACGGTTGTTGCATAGGATCTCAGGCTCTCCCACAAAGTTTGCCACCACCTCACCCGCGAAGGCGTAGTACGAAACCAGAACTTGAGCCAGAGCTTTCTTCAGAACACCCACCATGGACCCGAAATTCATCATCGTATGGTTTCTATAACAAAAGAAAACACCAACGTCCATTGGAGGGAGAAGCAAGTCTAGGTTGGAGAGTGGCAGCCAATGTTCTTGCAATGGTAACACTGCTGCCACCACGTCCTTCTTGCTCACCGTCACACTAAACATCCTCTCCCCTACTTCAGAACCGATTACTAATGATATATCAGTGGTGAACGTCAAATAAATGAGAAAGCATGTGTTTAATTGGGACCTTTGGGAAGGGGAACGCTTTGTGATTTTATAGGCAAAGGCAAATCAAAGAGATTATTAATGGGTAATTATATAGGCTATAGCCAAAATTAAAATGAGACTACAGTCATCTCCTGAGTCGTCAATACCCTGGTTTGTAACGCTACTAAGTTGATAGATTTTCTAATGGAAAAAAAAAAAAAAAAGGAATAAAATAAATAAAATTCAAAGTTGAATGGGTGTAAATGTAGCTGAGTCAAATCCAGTTACCTTAAATTAATTATTGATTAATATTTTAAGATTCTTGGAAAAATATTGAGATAAAAAAATAAATATAAAAAGTAAAGGGCCAAAAGGAATTTTAATGAAATAGAAAAAGAAATTAGAGGAATTTTAAGTCAGGTGGATAACGTGGATAATAAACTGCATTAGATAATGGTCTAAAAACCGTGGGTGAAAATAACCCACCATTTATCTTCCATATACCAATAAGTAAATAATTAGTAAAAATTATTATTAATCGTAGACTGCAGTGAATCGATGCATTATAGTGGTTAGCTTACAGATGAACTAACCTTTCTGACCATTCTGGCATTAACATTTTGGCTCTTTGTGGGTTGGTGAAGCTAACCCATGGAAACCACCATGATTGGTGCAATTAACTTTTATACGAAAATGTCATTGATTTTAAAATAATTGTATCTAATATTTTTTAATTATTTAAAATTTTTAATTATTATTTGCAACCTGAATTTTTCATTCTATATTATATGCATTTACATAGTCAAGTTAATATTTAATACTATATAAATTAATTTAAAATCATAAAAATAATAATTTAAATATTCAAGTATATACATTAATTGTGTCTTTTTTTTTAGAATTATAAATTAAGATAAATGAATGTGCTTTCTCATTCCATAAGTATTAATGTCTTAAAATCAAATGATTTGTAAGAAAAAGAGAAAAAAATTAATTGGGTGAACTCTTTTCCTCTGGAGAACAGAAAATCATTGGAAGAAAAAGATCATATTGAGTGCAACAATAAAAAAATTAAGAGAGAGATTAGGAATGAGGAACAAATTGATGATGAGGTGGAGAGAATGGAGGGGTTGGAGGAGGAAGATACTGTAAAAGTGAATGATTTCAAAATGTGACATTTGATGAGAATTACTCTTGTATTGGCATATTTTCCATTGAATTTCCTATTGTGAATTTCCAATGAACCTTTCATTGAATGCATATTGATAAGCAGAAATCATCTTCTGATGTGGGTTAATACATCAAACCATGTGCACTTAGTATAAACCTGCAGGTAGGACGAGAGTACCCAACCTCTGTTAGGGGGAAACGCTTAACCGTAAAACCTAATTAGTCTTATGTAATATGATACATGTGAGTGAGCAAAGCTTAAGCCGTCACTCTTAAATTTATATGTGTGAGAAGTATCCTACTCTCAAGAAAAATGTTATTTCTGCTAACGATATCATTCTATCATAAATGAGAAATTAAACCATAAGGATAATATTAGTTGAAACTATTCCATTGCTATAAAGAGCCCTTCCTAAAAATGGTCCTTGTGCTCATCATATATATATATATATATATATATATATATATATATATATATATTATGTACTCACTGAACTTGTCTCATTCTTTAGTGGTTTAAACTTTTCAAGCAAGATCGACGAATTAGCAAAGTAAATTCCTAGCTATATTCTTCTGCTTGGGAGTTACTTTACCAGTTTCAAGTGTTACGATTCTTGATTATGAAGATAATCATTTTAAAGCTCCATGATAGTGGAAGGTTTAGTACAAAAACATTAATAAGTTCATATGCGTTGTAACTTGTATGAAATAATGTGCATTTGGTTATTAATATGAGATGAAATTTTAGAAATTTTACGAGTTGTACTTGCAAATGGTATTATGAGTTAGTTAGAAAATGATAAGCAACCAATGGGTAACAAGGAAAGATAATTAGGTTATGATGTTGGGATAATTTCCTACATGATGTATGGTAAAGGGATTATAAGTAAAATAGGGTTTTACAGGTTTATGTGACTTTATATCTCCTTATGCCCTAAGACCGTCACGGCTTAATAAGTGGGTCGTGACAGGCTTAGGGTAGTGTGTTGGATCAAAAGTATTGGACTTAGGATAGTGTCTTGATGATTTGAGTATAGGCTATAGGCCTCTGTCAATCTAGAGGTAATGGACTAGTTTTGAAGGTAATCGGCCAAGGATATTAGGCGACAATATCTTGGGGTTAGGTTTCCAAGGTATGGATAAAAAGGAGGGTAGAGATGTTTTTAGGTTACAATTTAGGATGAAGACATTTTGGGTAAGGTTAAGGTAACAGTGTTTTAAGGTTAGAGGTGTTTGAGGTCAAGGCTAGGGAAGTGAGGTTTTAGATTTAGGCCTAGCGTATTGGTGTTTAAGTTAAAGGCTAAAGTAATTAGGTAAGGTTTAGGATAATGGCTTAAGATTTGTGGGAGCAAAGGCGAATGGGATAGTGATGAGAGTGTTTAAGGTTTAGAAGTGAAGGTGTTGGGATAAAAGTGAGTATATGACCCTTCTTCGGTTCAAATGTATATTTTGTTGTACAATATGGATGTATGATATGCATGGGAAAAATATTTTATGGGAATGCAAAGATGCAAGGTTTTAATTATGGTACATACAACCTAAGGTTAGGATCTAGATTCATTGCATTATAGGGTAAGGGTGGCTCGGTTTTAGGTGCCCATAATACTAGAGCAGCAATATACATAACCACTTATGAGTCAAGGAGCCTCGTGTGGGTCCAATAGTACATGCATACTTGTTACACTTTTGAAAATATCAAAGGATTCGTCGCGGGGTGGATGATTGCGCTATCGACGAATAGACCCAAGGAGGGTTGCCCACTCGATGCTACTCACTATCCATTATTTTCCTAAAACTAGGTTGAATAGCAAAGAGCCTATGCAAGTGATGTATGCAAAGTCACAATCATATTAAAAGGCCAAACTCTTTTGAAACCAATTAGTAGTCCACTTATTTTTCCTTTTATTAAGAGAAAGTTAGTCCCCAATAGAGTCGTCAACTGTAAGGCCTCACCCGAGTACCGGTCCAATCTGCCAAAGGGAATCGAAATGCTCATTTAGGAAAAAAACTCACGAGGAAGCCCTTAGGCTTATCTTTGATGGGTTTGAAAATTATTTTTTAAAGTCGCCACCTTAATTTATATTTATTTGGAAAAATATAAGGGAAAAACCTATTTGACTCCAATTATTATCCAAAAGAAAAAAAACCACTAGCCTCGAAACCAAAGAGGATTCGGAGACTAGGTTTTTGGATTATTTTAACAAAATAAGTTTGGCCAATAAATATAAGGGTGACTTAAAATATATTTCATAAACAAATTAAAATTCATGAACAATTTATAATTTGCATGATCATTCAATTCATCTATTTCAACAATAAAGTAAAAATATAGTTAAGGTTCGAAATAAGAGAAAGTTAATATTACAAGAAAATCTCAAACTTAGCAGATACCTCCTCTAACCCTTATGAGTTCTTGGAAAGTCACATATTTCCTAAACTAAACCTAATATCAAAGTAAAGGAAAGTAAAATAAAAGCAAGTAAAGAAGGTGAGAAGGGGAGATTTGATTAATTTTAATTGGATTGGATACTTGAACTAAGTATGCTTACATATCTCTTTGAATGGGAATCAAAACCTACGCAGTTCTCTCTTCTTACGAAGGGGTTAGTTTAGCCTAGCCACTTTATCATATTTTGATTAATTAATTAAAAGAGGATTGAGTTAATTAATTAATTTAATAAATTACCGAGTTGATTAGCTAGGAACCTAGATAAATCAATTTAATTAACTAAATAAAAGAGGCAAGAAAATTTAGACAAAAGAAATTAAAGGAAAAGAAGCTTACCTTGGACGGCGGGGGATGATTGGCATTGGATGGCATATGGCAGCTGGCTTAGGATGGTAGGCGGCGGCTAAACTCGACTATGGGTGGCGGATAACCCCAGAAGATGAGCAGCGACAGCTAACCTCATACGGCTGGTGGCAGCTAGCTTCGAATGGCAAGTAATAGCTAGCCTTAGATGGTGGGCGGTGGCTAGCCTCAAATTAGAAAAATGAGCCTTAGGCAATAGACTTGCCTCGAACAGGTGAGCGGAAAGCCTTTAACTAGTTGAGCAGAAATCTCAAACTTAGCAGATACCTCCTCTAACCCTTATGGGTTCTTGGAAAGTCACATATTTCCTAAACTAAACCTAATATCAAAGTAAAGGAAAGCAAAATAAAAGCAAGTAAAGAAGGTGAGAAGGGGAGATTTGATTAATTTTAATTGGATTGGATACTTGAACTAAGTATGCTTACATATCTCTTTGAATGGGAATCAAAACCTACGCAGTTCTCTCTTCTTACGAAGGGGTTAGTTTAGCCTAGCCACTTTATCATGTTTTGATTAATTAATTAAAAGAGGATTGAGTTAATTAATTAATTTAATAAATTACCGAGTTGATTAGCTAGGAACCTAGATGAATCAATTTAATTAACTAAATAAAAGAGGTAAGAAAATTTAGACAAAAGAAATTAAAGGAAAAGAAGCTTACCTCGGACGGCGGGGGATGATTGGCATTGGATGGCATGCGGCAGCTGGCTTAGGATGGTAGGCGGCGGCTAAACTCGACTATGGGTGGCGGATAACCCCAGAAGATGAGCGGCGACAGCTAACCTCATACGGCTGGTGGCAGCTAGCTTCGAATGGCAGGTAATAGTTAGCCTTAGATGGTGGGCGGTGGCTAGCCTCAAATTAGAAAAACGAGCCTTGGGCAATAGACTTGCCTCGAACAGGTGAGCGGAAAGCCTTTAACTAGTTGAGTAGGAATCAAGAAGAAATCCTCTAACTTGCTTTGTGAAGTAAGGAGAAAATGCAAAGCGGTTTGCTTGAAATTAATGCTTTTCAAGCTCTCGAAGTTCATCCTTTGAAGTGTGGAGAGGTCCTCTATATATAGGAGGAGGATTGGAGTATAGAAGGCATCAAATTCCAATGTGGGATTATAAAAAATAGGATTTAGCTGAAGTTGCCATACAGAGCTTTGCAGTCGCACAGGCCTCTGCGATTCCACAGAGGCCTCTGAGGCAATGATGTAGGCCTTTGTGGCAACGGGCCTGTTTTCGCCCATTTTGTTGTTTTCTACCTTTTTTGCTCATTTCTCATCCGTTTTTCACAATTCCAGTTACTCAATCCTAGATAATTTGAAAGGGTTCAAATATCAAAAATAAATATTTTGATTTTTCCATTTTGAGAGTTTTCAACTTCTAAAAGTTTGTTTACCGAAGCTAAGTTCTTCTAAGATTCAAACACATACTGAAATATACAAAATTAAGGGTTCACACTTATAGACAATATACTGGTGAGGAGGTTGAAAATGCTCTTTTTTCTATGAGTCTTTGGAAAGCCCTTTGTCACGACCGAATTTCTGGGTTGTGACTGTCCTAGAGTTCAGGAAGTTGTATGGTTACCTAAACTCGTAAAACATCATTAATTCTATTATCATTCTGGAAATCTTAAACAATCATTTCTCCCTAGACCGTAACTATGTTGTTCACCACCAATTCCTAATAATTACTTGAACTATAACATGAACATAATTATAATATCATTCTTAATTATATCCAAACATTTTACATACATTCTTAACTAGTATCATAATTACATACATATCTAATATAGGTTATCATTTGCCCATATTGTTTTTATGAAAAACAGAATATTAACATCATGCCTTCAGTCATTATGGAGCTCTAAACCATGTGTCTTCAAAATGACACGAGTAACATCTTCACAATATTTATAACAAGTCTTAAGCGGAGATGCATGACTCGAGATTACCTTGCTAATAATACACCCTGACCTGAAAAATTTTAACAACTACAGGATGAGTCGAACTCAGTGAGTACAAAATAATATAATGTAACATACAAGCAGTGTAAGATGTTATCAATTGAATTAATTCAGGAAGGCAATAGAATGAGGTAAATTCAAAGTTAGTCATGTGGAATTTTAGAATGCATTTTAGCATAAACAGGAATGTCTTAGAAGCGAAAAGCTTCCTATACATAGAATGGGAGAGTGATGGTGTAAGCCTTCCTCACTCATATATATCACATTACGCGAGATTGATAAGGTCTCATGGTTAGGCGTCCCCCCTAACAGAGATTGGATACTCGCCCTACTCGCAGACTTGTACCAAGTGCACATGGTTTGATGTATTACCCCATATTGAAAGGGATTTTCTGCTTATTATAGGTATTTATGAAGGCATGCTCAAAATTGATATCAGACATTCAATAATAAGTAATTGGCATGCCAACATTGGTATGAAATGGTACCAATATAAGATGCTCTTTATATTCAATTTATCATATAAGAAGGATTCAAAGGCTCAAGTGCCATGACAACACATATTCAATGTTTCTTTTTGATATGTATCATTAGTAGCATTTCAATCAATAGTTACAAGGAATATGGAGCAATCACATTACATTATTAAGTACTCACCTTAATGCCTATGCTTCTAATGATCACTCATTCTTGGCTAGTTTAAGGTCCTTCACGAACTTAAACAATTCGTTTGTCTTTTTCTTGTGGTTCTACACATTACACTTCAATCATGTAGCAATTAGAAACTAATGATATTATTAACTATATCTTTTGCTTATGCAATGCCTTAACTTATGATAGAAACACTCTAATTGTATCATATACATACTTAATCTTATCCTTAATCAATTCTATGCTAGATTTTCCATCTAGTTTTAGGATTTCTAGTCTAAGTATCAAAACATCTCAATTGCTCCATAAACCCTAACTTGTCCCATCTATACCCAATTTTGGGAAAACTCTCAATTTTTATCAAACCTCCAAATTAATTATAAGAATGTGAAATTAAGCTAATACATAACACATATATTCACTCAATCATACCACATCATGTGAAAATACCAAGTCCTTCCTTTAGCCATATTTATGTCCCAAAGCTTCTCCAAGTTCAAATCATGTTCCCAAAGTTCAATTTAACCCTTCTAAATTAATTTTCTTCATCTAAGATTAATCAAAACACACCCTAGACATAGTCCCCTTAGGTTGGCCAGAGCCCTCATACATGATGCCAAAGAAAATTGTTTTTAAGTAACTTAACTACCATAATCAATCTTAAAGCACAACAAGAAGGGGTAGACATAGTTTCTCACCTTGATTAGCTTAGCTTGCTAAAACTCTTGTTGTGAGTGAGATAGGGAGAATCTCTTCTTTTGGATGTGGGATTTTGGCGTAGAGAAAGTTAAATGAAATTTCTCTACAAATTTTTTGCTTATATACATATTGAATTGGATGGTGGAGATTCATCAAGCTACATCTAATGGCTTGGATTTAACTTGAGTGAAGGGTTGAGATGGCATTAAGATAGATGGCTAGGATTTTCTCTACAAAGGTGAGGGTCATCATATAGGGGGGAGGGGGGGTTAGGGTGTCCCAATTGAATTTTGACTCTTGTGAAGGGAAAGGCAAGAGTTCTATTTGTTTGGAATTTGACTTAGTTAATTTTGGTGATTAAGGGCTAAATATCAAGATCCATTCTCTACACAAATTTTTGTCTATTACTTTGGGCCAACCATTTGCACATAAGTTGGGTGTTGTATCATTCTTAAACCCAATGGGCTGCCTTCCTATGTTATATTTGGGCCCCCACTACATCAAGGCTCATTAATAAGCCCATAGGCCCACTTACAATCTTGGGAGTTTCCCTTTTCAATTCCTTTCCTTACTTTTCCTTATAACTTTCCAATTTACCTTTCCTAACTTCTTTATTCACATTCTTAGCTATCACATGGGTTCTATCTAAATCATTAGAACATAGTTAATCATCAAAAAAATCATGTACTAAGCAAGTATCATACATTATGTCATATGGTTACTACTTATTTCCTTAACAATCCCATGTTATTTTATCATGCTAAAACCTAGTCCCTTGTTATCATTTATGACTAGAAAGCTACAGAACATTTAGATATTACACCCTTGGCTCAAATAGATTTTAGTCTAGCTTCTTTCAGAATGCTTAGTCTATAGTGGGTGGTTCGATTCAGATGTTAGTGCTTAATTTTTTGATGGGGGTGAGTTACCTCCGAATCTTAATGAAAATCTGCTGGCTTTGAATCCTAAGGTTACTCATATAGAATTATTGAGTCAAATGAGGCTAATTAGTCTATATAAATCTAGAGTTATTGAGTCAAATGAGGCTAATTAGTCTATGTAATGAGCTTTATAAGTTAATCACGAAGACAATGGCTATAGACTAAGAAAGGTGCTCCTTAAGCTCATTTCTTAGGTTCAAAGTGACTTCCTTCTAGGTCACCAAATCTCATATAACAACATCATTTTTTAAGAGGTCCTCCATAATATGAGAAGTATATGTAATGGTATAGGTTATATGATTTGGCTAAGCCGTATAGTGGACTCTCATGGGAGCTTATTCAGGATACGCTTATTAATGTAGGTTTTAATAGCAATTGGTATTGTAATATAATGGATTGCATTCAGTCGAGCTCTAGAAGTACTTTAGATTGGTGAATAGCTTGAAGGTTTTAGACCGTCTAGGGGAATTTGCTAAAGATATTCTATCTCTCCATATCTCTTTGACTTGTGCATAGAGAGATTGTCACATTTGATTAACAAATTAGTTGAGGATAATCAATGGCATCCAATTAAGCTTTCTAATAGAGGTCCAAAGTTGTCTCATTAGTTCTTTGCGGACGATATGATTTTATTTGTTGAAGCTTATATTGATCAAATTAGGGTCATTAATAATTGCTTAGACAAATTTTGTATAGCATATGGTCAATTGATGAATTTTCAAGACAAATTTTGTATAGCATATGGTCGATTGATGAATTTTCATAAATCATGTATCTTCTTTTCAGCTAATGTGGATGGTCAACTTACTCAAGACATCTCTTCTATATTGGGTATTCCATTGGTTTCAAATTTGGGGATGTATTTGGGAGCCCCTTCTATCTATAGGAGGGTTAAAAATCAAACTTATCAATTTCTAATTGATAAATTAAATAAGAGGCTTTCATAGTGGAAGGTGAAGCAATTGTCCTTTGCTGGTTGTGCAACTTTGGTTCAATCTGTCTTGTCGTCTATGCCTCATTATGTTATTCAAATGCTCGCATTCCAATTAAAAGCTATGATGAAATGGAGAAAAATTGCAAAATGTTCTTATGGGGAGGAAACTCATATTCGAAAGGAGTTAGTTTGGTGAGATGGGATAGAGTAACATCTCCTAAGAAGCACAGTGGTTTGGGTACTAGTGAATTAAAGACAATTAACCTAAGCTTTTATGTCTAAGCTGGGATGGGCTCTATCTCATGGTACAGACATACTTTGGGTTATAGTACTGAAGAACAAATATTTAGGTGGTGGTAGTGTGCTCAATTATAACAATAGCAATAAAAAGTCATCTGCTATTTGGAAAGCAATTATTAAGTAGTTAGAGTTTGTTTCTAATGGGTCAAAGGATATTGTAAGGGATGCTAGAGCTACATGTTTTTGGAAGGATACTTGGTTATTAGACATCCCCATTTTAAATGTTTGTCTAGGTACTATTGATTGGGTTGAGCAAGATATATTAGTCAAAGACTATTGGGTTCCAGGTTTAAGGTGGGATTGGCTTAGTTTGATAGGGTTCTTGTTGCTTTCATTTTGGATACAGAGAGTTTAGACAGAGATAATAAGACATGGAAATACTTAAAAACTAGTTTGTTTACTGTCAAGTCTGCTTACGAAGCTTTGAACTCTAGAGAGTTAGATGATAGTGGGCTAAGGAAGAAGATGTGGAAGCTGATATGGAAAACTCCTGTTATGCAATGGGTTAGGGATTGTGAGCATGCTGTTAATGTGTGGGAAAGTTGCCTCTCGTAGACTAATTAAGTTGCTTAAATCTCAATCCATAGATCTTCATAGCTAGTTATGGCTCTAGTTGTCCAGTGAATTGAGAGATGGATTTAATCGCAAGTAGCCTTTTTTTTTTTTTTTTTAATGTGCTCTAGTAGTTGTGGATATGGAAGAATGAGAGGGTCTTCAATGGAAAAAATATGGATATTGATTGAAAGCTGAGATTTTTGCGGAATTATAGTCTTGAAGTCAAAGGCTCTATGTTCAAGGCTAAATGGGGAAATTTTAAGAGATGTTACAAGCAAAAGTTGATTAGGTGGGATGCTCCTTCCCTTCTTAGGTCAAACTAAACACTGACAGGAGTTCTAAAGGCAACTCGAGTTATACTACTGGTGGAGGGCTTCTGCGATATGATATTAACAACTGGTTAGGTAGGTTTATTGTGAATATTAGTGTTTGTTCAATGATTAAGGAAGAGCTTTGGATAGTGCTAAAAGGGTTGATGCTTGCACAAGATAAAGGCATCTGAAGACCAAAACACTAATTTGGTAAGAATGTGCAAAAGGCTGCTAAATGGCTTAGAGGAGTTTCAATTTAGCATGTGCTTAGAGAAGGTAACAAAGCAGCAAATATTTTGGGGAATGAAGCTTTGAAATATGAGAGGGGTTACTGGGATCTCAAGGACCTTCCCTTGAGTTTAATTCAACAACAGAGGATTGATATTATAGGTGTTACTTGGCCAAAATTAGTATTGTCTACTAGTTGAGTTTGAGCTTTGAGTGCCCCTCTTTTTGTTTCCAAAAAGGAAATTAATTACGATAAATGAAAATAAAAAACTTATATAAAAATTTAAAAAAAAGTACAGTTACTGTTATATATATATATATATATATATATATATATATATATATATATATATATATTAAAAATTTTGTTTATACATAACAAATAAGGATTAATTATATAATACATAAAATAATAATTTAATTATTCATAATTTTAAAATTTAATTGTTTTTCCCGAGGCCGTAGTTCGAAAAGTCCTTTCCATGCCTGGATATACAAAACATTTGGCTGGGTTTTGTCTTAATTCATTATCGTTTTGTTGTTTTGCAAGTTATTATTCACAATTCTTGGTGATTGATATAGGAGGAAATGTTTACACAAGCCGGCAATTGGAGCGTCGGACTTAATTTAATATTACGATTTAAATTTTTATTGTTTAATTTGCTCGACTATTTTTTAAATTAGACATTAAATTTTAGATAAATAAGTCAGCAAATGATTTTTTTTTTTGTTAGTTAATAAAGACTAAATTGAACCCGTAAATTCAATTCCTGACTCTATTACCGGATGTAATCCAACACATTTTAAAGCGATAAAACTATAATTATACTGTTGGTGAAATTAAAAACCACTTCTTCCTTGTTCTCTTTTTTTACCCTTAATTAATTATTCTTTCATCGATCAACCGTACGTCTGATTAATTCAACACAAATTAAATAAAAATTGGATACGCATAGATTAATGTCCCACTTGCCATATGCACTCGATGTTTCCCTTTTAATTAATTATTCTTCGACAACAAGAAGATGCTAATTAACACATTACTTTAAAACGTACCAACCAAAACAATTTCATTTCCACAATATTATAATTATAATATGAAGTCGTGTGATCCGACGTCAACTCATTAGTTGTACCATAGCCAACTAAATATATTAAATTATTTGGCAAAAAAAAATTTAATTAATACATTTATAAATCTATTCATAATTTGGATGCTAATTATCTTTTCTATACTACATTCTCTTTACTTTTTCTATATAAATTAAGATATGTGATAAATTTCAATTATATTATTGTTATATTAATCAACTTTTAGGATTGTTTCATATCTTAATAATATGGAGAAAGTAAAGAAAATGCAACATAAAAAATATAATTAATTAGCACTACTCTTCATTTTTTTTTTTTTTGAAAATAAAATTTAAATTTAAAATGTTTTTTCAACATATAATGAGATTAATACAATATTTATACTTAACATCATAAATAAATTGTTTTGGGTTCTGTTTATGATACATATTTTATCACATTGATAATTTTTTATCAAAATAAATATTATATGACTCAATATCTTATTTTTGTACTTCATATTATCCCTCTCAGAGCATCTGAATTCAAGTAAATGAGATGCAGTTTTTTATTTCAAAACTATAAAATTAAAATTTTGATTAAATTACATATAGCAGTATACTATGCCTTTTAATTCTTTAAAGGTTTATCTAAAAGATTTATGATATAATTAGGAAGACATTCAAATACAACACATATGTTGGTGAACATGTCAATTTGACGTAGCACATTTCTTATATGAGAATCAACAAACTCAACTCTCTATTATTCACAAATTTTAGAATCTTCTTTTTCATTTATAATTACTCAATAATTTTCACTTCCACAAATTTCACTTTTTATATATAAGGCAAATAAAATAATATTTTATTTTAATTCAACCATCTAGTTTTCTTTGTTTGCTTTGGTACATGTCTCCTTTCAAGATTCATCCACTATAATTTTTTATTACGTTTACTTTGATTTTTTCAATATATATATATATATATATATATTGAAGCACATTATTTGGTGCGAAACCACTTGCCCTTAATCTATTCATCTCAATTTCTTATCCTTATTTGACTAACTGATAAAAATTTAAACATGAAAATGACTATTCAACGAAATTATGCTCAAGCCTATTTTTAAATTCACTTCAACTTATATTATACAACTATAATAAATGCATGTCTTGGTATAAACCTTGTAAAACTAAAGTATTCATAATACTAAGAGTAGGTTTGATATGATATAATATAATAAATTATATACTTAAAATAAAGAAGAAAATATGATGAAAAATTGTTTATTATTGTGTGTTTGATATAATGAAATAATATCTATTTATATACACAAAAGTGTAAAGGAAAAAGGAAAATATTAGCTTAATTAAGAACTCATAATCAAGTCTAATTAGGAACCTAAAATATAAACAAATATATTAACAAGTCTAATTAGAAACCTAAAATTAAGTCCTAATTAGAAACCTAACATCCCTCTAAAACTCAAGGTGGTAAAGTATTGAACAGTTTGAGTTTGGAAATTAGATCGCGAAAACGAGGAGCAGAATAAGTTTTGGTGAAGATATCAACAAGCTGTTCTTGAAAAGAGACGAGAACAAGATGATGTGTATTGTGTTGAACATGATGACGCATAAAGTGACAATCAATCTTAATGTATTTTGTGCGTTCATGAAAAATATCATTATGAGCAATCTGAATAGCACTGCCATTATCATAATGAAGAGGAGTAGCAGATGAAAATGAATGCCCAAATGTGAAGCAACCAACGAAGCCATAAAAGTTTAGAAGTTGTATCTGCAAGAGCTCGCTATTTAGCTTCCGCACTAGAGCGAGAGACAACAGTTTGCTTCTTACTATGCCAAGAGATAATCAAAGTGCCAAGTAAAAAATAATAACCAGTAGTAGACCGTCGATCTGTGGGATCACTAGTCCAATCAGTATCAAAATATCCTTGTAACTAAAGAGAGGAGGAGCTAGAATAATGAAGACCATAAAACAATGTACCTTTGATGTAACAAAGAATACGAAGAACAGCAGCATACTAAGTTGTACGAGGAGCTGTCATGTACTGACTAACAACATGAACTGCATAAGTGATATCAGGTCGAGTAACAGTAAGATAGATAAGACTGTCAACAAGTTAACAATATAAAGTACAATTAGAAAGAGGAGAACCATCAGATGCAGAAAAATGAGCATTCGTCTCAATGGGAGTATGGGCAATCTTATCATCAGTAAGATTTGCATGAGAGATAAGATCAGTAGCATGCTTGGCCTAAGATAAATAATATCTTATAGAATCAGAAGTAACCTCCAAACCCAAGAAATAACTTAAGTTTCCAAGATCTTTCATCTTAAATTGGCAGCTAAGAAAGGTCTTGAGATCATGGATACCCTGAGTGTCATCACCAGTAATAATCATGTCATCAACATACAGTAATAAAAAAATAGTACCCTGCTTAGTCTTTTGAAGAAATAAGGTATGATCATGGGGATTGGATTAGAAGCCAAACTAACAGATAGTGGAACTAAATTTGGCAAACCAAGCGCGTGGTGCTTGTTTAAGTCCATATAATGCCTTGCGAAGAAGATATACTTTATTTGGAGGATGATCATAACCAAGAGGAGGTTGCATGTAGACTTTTTCATTGAGATCCTCATTTAAAAAGGCATTTTTAACATCCATCTAAAATAAAATCTAATGCTTAACAGCAGCAATAGCAATGAGGGTAGGGACAGAAGTGATGCGAGCTACAGGAGCAAAAGTCTCCTCATAATCAATCCCATATTCTTGGGTGAATCCGTTAGCTACAAGTCGAGCCTTATATCGTTTTACTGAACCATCAGCCTTAGTCATGATTTTATAGACCCGTTTACAACCCACCATAGATTTGTTCGAAGGTAAATCAACCAAGTCCCATGTATGTGTGGAAGTAAGTGCATTGAGTTCTTCTGCCATTACTTGCTGCCATTGCTTGCTGCCATAAAGGGTTAGTACTAGTCTCACAATAAATGCAAGGCTCATAAAGGGAAACAATGGTAGAATAACAATGATAATCATGAAGAGTAACATTATGTTGACTTACACGAGAGGAACAACGAAGTGGAGGATCAAAAGAGGGCTGAATAGTAGACGAAAAAAGTTAAGGATCCACAGAAGGAACATCATTAAGAGTGGGCTAAGGGAGATCTGAGTTGTTTGAGCCAACTAAACCTGCAGGAGAATCATCAGGAAATAAAGTGATAGTAGGATCAGTAAAGAATAAAGAAGATGATGTGACTTTGAAGGCAGATATGGAAGAAAACATCTTGTGTTCCCAAAATATGACATGACAGGAAATACGAAAATGCTGAGACAATGGATCCCAACACTAATAACCCTTATGTTCAATGCCATATCCCAAGAAACAACATAATCAAGCTTGAGGTTCTAATTTAGTATACTCATGTGACTGAAGATGAACAAAAAAAGCAGATCCAAAAACTCAAAGACTATGATACTCGGGAGAATGACCATAGAGATGCTCACAAGGAGAAATATTATTAATGATAGGAGAAGGGATACGATTAATTATATAAATTGCTGTCAAAGCAGCTTCACCCTAGAAAATCTCAGGACATGAAGATGACACAAGAAGAGATCGAACAGTATCCAAAATATGCCTATGTTTACGTTCTGCACGACCATTTTGTTAAGAAGTACCAGGACAGGAACGTTGAACAAGAGTACCATGAGTAGCAAAAAATTGACAAAGTTTAGTGTCTCGATATTCCATAACATTATCTATATGAAAAACTTTAATATTGAGAGAAAATTGAGTTTTAATCATTGTAGCAAATTGAATACATATGTGAGATAACTTAGATCAATTTTTCATAAGATAAATCCATGTATATCTAGAATAATCATCAACTAATATAACAAAACATCTAGAACTACCCATGGTAACATGAGGGGTAGGTCTCCAAATATCAGAATGAATAAGATCAAATGGTGCAGAAGAAACAGAGTTATTAATATTAAATGGTAAAGCATGATGTTTGGAAAGTTGACAGGAAACACAATCAAAGTGATCATTTTTAACGGATCTTAAACATCCACTAGAAATCAAATGGCCTAATCTAGAAGGAGAAATATGACTAAGACGCAAGTGCCAAACACTAGAAGAGGTAACTACCACAATAATTTGAGAGGGTAGTTGAAGAGAAACAAGCTCAAACAGTCGACCAACCTTACGATCTGTCCCAAGAATCTTGCCTATCTGTGAATCCTGCATAGTACAACCATGACTCAAAAAGGTTATATTAACACCAAATTCACATAACTGACCAACAGAAATAAGATTAAGAGAGAGCTTGGTCACATAAAAGGTATTAGATAATGACAAATGAGAATTTAAAATCGTGCCTATATGTTTAATATACAAGATGGAATTATCAGCAGTATGGACAATTGGTATATGAGTTAGAGTTGAGACAAAACTAAATAATTTAAAGTCAGAGGTCATATGATTACAACAGACAGAGTCAAAGAACCAAGAAGTAGATGTACTTGGAGTGACGGAGACGATAGGGGAAGGAGGAGTACCAGAGGTATATTAGATCTATTGAAGAATAACTTGAATATCTTTCGAGGAAAAAGGAGGACAAGTATCCTCAAAAGTAGAACCCTCAGTGGTTGAAGCAGCAGTAGAAGTACTCAAAGACCGAGACTGATTATGAGATTTCATTGAATTACCTTGGCCAGAGTTCTTCTGTTTAGCTTCAAGTTTCGGACAAACAGAAGTAAGATGCCCTTTTTGTTTGCAATATTTGCAAGATCCCTTGGAGGAAGAAAAGGTGGCAGCAATAGCTGAAGGAGCAGTAAGAACTACATCTGTAAAAGGGAGAGATCGCTTGACACGAAGAGTATTAAGTCTAGTTTCCTCATAAAGGACCTCTTGAATGACTGTGTCAAGTTTAGGGAGTGGACTACGGTGAAGAAGGGCAGCACAAATAGACTCAAACTCAGTATAAAGAGTCATAACTAAATGCCACACACGCTGGCAATCTCGAAGTATAGTATAAATGGCTGCAGAGGCTATATCAGGCCAAATAGGATCACAGACTACCAATTGATCCCATAAAGTTTGTAACTCAGAAATATAACTATGAATAGTCTGATCAGGCTGTTGATACATACAATGAAGGCGACAATAAAGTTGGAATTGATGAACATCATCAAAAACTGCATAACATGTCTATAAAAAAATCCCAAACATCCCTAACACAATCAAAACGGCGATATTCCAACTTAATGTTTGGTTGACAAGTATTCCGAAACCATATTAAAATCTGATGATTTTTGCTATCCCATTGATCCAATCTTTTAATGAACTTAGTTTCTGACTCATCATCCTGTTTAGAGGGTTTGATAATTTCACCAATAACAATACGCCAAAGGAATCTCCCTTTTAGAAAACTACACATCTCTTCAGCCCATAAGTCATAATTTGAACTATCAAAAATCACAGTAATAGAATGGCTCACATAATGAGAATTATCAGAGGCAGCCATGGTAGTAATAAACAAAAATAATGCTAAAAAAATGAATACTTGAATCTAAAACGGGTAGATAGAGGCTGAATTGAAAAAAAAAACCTCAAAAATGAATTCAGGAGGGTGAAAAATCTTAGGAGTCAGTTCGGGTTGCAGAAAAATTGACCAAAATTGAATTAAACCAGCCGGGTAACTTTTAAAGAGAGAAAACCCAAAAAAAAATGACACAAATCTCTATAATCAAACCAACCTTTTAAAGGTTGGCTCTAATATCAACTTAAAATAAAGTAGAAAATATGATGAAAAATTGTTTATTGTTGTGTGTTTAATACAATGAAGTAATACCTATTTACATACACAAAAATGTGAAGAAAAAAGGAAAATACTAACCTACTTAGGAACTCATAATCAAGCCTAATTAGAAATCTAAAATATAAATAAATATATTAACAAGTCTAATTAGGAATCTAAAATTAAATCTTAATTAGGAACTTAACATATATAATAGAATAAAAATTACAATGTAATCAATATGTAATGTGCATTAAAATATTACTTTGTTTGGGAAAATATATGAATAGAATAATTATGCAAAGTATAATTATTTAAATAAAATATTAATTTTTTAGATTGTCTTATTTAAGTTAATTATTTTTATTGAAATTATTATGGTAAAAGAAAAATAAATATTGATTGGATTGATTGAATTTTTATTAGTTTTAAATTAATGTTATGATATAATATATATTCAAACAAATTATACAAAAAAAATTTGCAATAATTTCAAATTTTAAATATTACTTTAAATTAATGTTATAATTTGACATTGATAATTTCTTATCAAAATAAATATTATATGATCCAACATCTTAATTTTAAAATATTACTCAGCTCAGAGCATCTCAATTCAAGTAAATGAGATGCACTTTTTTATTTTAAAACTATAAAATTAGAATTTTGATTAAATTACTTATAGCAGCATACTATGCCTTTTAATTCTTTAAAAGTTTATCTAAAAGATTTGTGATATAATTAAGAAGACATTTCAAATACCACACATAAATTGCTGAACATGTCAATTTAATATAGCCCATTTCGTATATGAGAATCAACAAACTCAATTCTCTATGGTTCAAAAAATTTAGAATCTTCTTTTTCATTTATAATTACTCAATAATTTTCACATCCACAAATTTCACTTTTTATATATAAGGCAAATAAAATAATATTTTATTTTTATTCAACCATCTAATTTTCTTTGTTTGCTTTGGTAAATGTCTTCTTTCAAAATTCATCCGCTATAATTTTGTATTACGTTTACTTTAATTTTTTCAATGTATACATTGAAGCACTTTATTTGGTGCGAAACCACTTGCCCTTAATCTATTCATCTCAATTTCTTATCCTCATTTGACTAACTGATAAAAATTTAAACATGAAAATGACTATTCAACGAAATTATGCTCAAGCCTATTATTAAATTCAATTCAACGTATATTATACGACTATAACAGATGCATGTCTTGATATAAACCTTGTAAAATTAAAGTATTCGGAATACTAAGAGTAAGTTTAATATGACATAATATAATAAATTAGATAATAAAATAAAAAAATATAATGTAATCAATATGTAATGTGCATTAAAATATTATTTTGTTTGAGAAAATATATGAATAGAATAATTATGCAAAGTATAATTGTTTAAATAAAATATCAATTTTTTAGATTCTCTTATTTAAGTTAATTAATTATATTTAAATTATTATGGTAAAAGAAAAATAAGTATTGATTGGATTGATTGAATTTTATTAATTTTAAATTATTGTTATGATATAATATATATTCAAACAAATTATACAAAATAAAATCGTAATTGAACATAATAATTATTATGTTAAATATATTATTTATAAATAAAATTTATGTGATACAATAATATGTATTTTCTTTGAACATTAAATGATAAGAAAATGTTAAAATGACAACAAATAATTTATAAAATATTATTATTATTTTTTAGTATTTAATTTTTCTATTTTTTATCTTTGTCGTATACGATTTTTTTATATATTGAAATTTGGCCAATTTTAGAGTGCACTTGTGCATAAATATATCTCCTAAATTACCTACTATTTTTAAATTAGCAACAGGTAAATTTTAATTTATTGTATTGGTTGTCAAATTATAATAGATCCCACTTGTTTTCATAACAGGTGACTAATTAATTAAGTTTAGTGGGTTTAAATGAGTAGGGCTTTCTAATGCCTTACCAAACGAGCATATTTATTAATTATATTTATTATTTTATAAATTATTTTAAATAATTTATTAAATATAAAAAAAATAAAAAATAAAAAAAAAAAAAGGTATGTTAGCTTGGGCTAAAGGTAGCTGGTTAGACTAGGACTTTGATTTTTTAATTATTTTTAATTAATATTATATTTATTAATTATTTTAAATAATTTATTAAATTAAAAAAATTATATGTGAGAGGTTTGCTTTATTACATGAGAAGTAGGGATGGCAATGGGTAAAATTTAAATAAGTGTGAGACTTCGCCTGAGCGCACTTCTCTCGCTCGGGAAATTTTTTGCCTCATGGAAAGGTCGAGCAATTTTTAATAAGGTCATAGAATGAGTTTTGGTACTCACGATTGGAATCCTTAGGTTCGAATTAATTGATCTTGAAAATGATTTTGAAAATCGTCACCCTAATTTATTTTTAAATGAAAAAATTAAGAAAAAATCTAATTTATAACTCTAATTAATTAATTTTGCAATTAATTTACTTCAGAATAAAAATCACTAGTTTTATAATTAAGTTGAGCTTGAGGAATAGATTTTTTTGTTAAATAATCTAAATTTAGTTTTGAAGTTTAATTTGACTTAAAAAATTAGTTTCATAAATTGTGATTATAAAATAATAATTAAAATGCATGAGCATGCCATAATTATAAAATGCATGAGTGAATTCAAGAAATAAACATTCACATGCTAAGAAGAATGTTCCCTCTAGTCTTTATTAATTCTTAGGGAACCACAAAATAGCTCATTTACTCTAAAATAATTAAATCAACTGAATACACTAATTAATTGAAAAATAAAAGGAAAAAGGTGATTAATTAGGATTTGAATTTGATATTTGAATTTATATTCCAAATGTGTTTACTGTCACGCCTCGAACCCGAGAGTACGTGACCGGCACTAGGACACAGGAAATACATGTGACTACCAGTGCTCGTAGTAAGCCTAACCAAAACATACAACAGAAAACCCAAAACTGTAAAGGTTATGGACCCAAATAAGTTAAGCAGATCCAATCAAATCTCAATATTAAAAAATAAAATTTCATTGGCCAACAACTCGTTTATCTTATAAATATAATAAAAGTAACATTATACAAAAGGATTCTGCTTAACAATAGTATTTCAACCCAATAATACATACTGAATATTAAACAATATATAGGTACAAGATGTACCATTACGGATTTCTAGAGCTATAATTACAATTATACACACATTACATACAATTCTTAACACTCAATATTACAACTGCTGCCGAAGGGAAATTGACAGTTTACTCAGTTTACAATTCCTTCACAAGCTCATTCCCCGACCTGAAAACAACAAGATGAACAAGAATTAGCGTCCAACTCAGTGAATGATACCAGCTAATATATTAAATTGGTGTCCTACAGGCAGGTTCTAATGTTCATGCTATATACTATGTCATAGAGACAGACAAATCATACAATCAAGTAATGATAGGATATGGTTCGCAATACCACACTAATACTCGATATGGAGAGCCGATTCCCCTATCCTGGCTCTCTGAATCCAATAATCTATCTCTTATATCCAATGGGCGTGGCCAGCACTGGTCTATACCATGCGGCCCTAACCCGACTGATAGCAGCCCTAGCGATGAACAGGCCCAGCCAGCATCCACCAGTCATAGCTCATCTTCTAAATCTCAATAGAATCATAATCATAATAGTATCCATATCCATATTCATCTCAAAAGTTCCTAGGTGGTATTGCATCCTCCCAACCTCCATCCGTCAATCACAATCACAATACAATACAAAATAAGGAATATCGATTCGTCATTCACAATAAAATGTCACATGCATATATGCAATAGTAATGCATAGTATACATATATATATATATACACATAGAAATGCGGATGTATATGAAAACAGGATAACATATTAGGGAGTATCACTCACCTAACTGACGATGCGTCTGACTGGCTTCCCTCGGAAGTGCAGCCTTTGGAACCAAAAAGATGCCAGACACTGACACCTCGCAACAACGGATATTATTAGGATAAGAATAACTCATATAACTAGATACAACTTAAAGACTATTGAGATTATGATCGAGGTCTTGACAGAACCATACTAAACTTAACAACTCATAACAACTACTCTAGAGTCTGCTAAACATAATATAATTTATTTAACAACAGAAATACAAGAGTTTCAGATTAACCTTCACGAATTTCGATCATATGGAAGTCGGTAGTCGCGCCGGAATGACGAAACGGAGCTGCTGGACCGCCCCACGCGCCGCTATTGCCGGTGGCGGATCTAGGTGATCTCCACACCAACAGGTTCACCTCGATGCCAGGATCACAAAAATCATGGCCACTCACTCCCAGTCGCTGCCGTCTCACCAGAAAACGCCTTCAAAGTCTCGGTTTGCATTTTTCGATCTCTTCCTCTGGTGATCCTCAGGGGGCATGGTTGGTATCAAATTAAAGTTTTCATCCTCAGGAGTTGAACGACACTAGAATCGTTGGATTCCGCCGCTAGAATCGGCTGGAAAATATACTTGAAACTTTGGCGGCTGGAACTCTTCCTCGCGCGAGTGCTCCGCCGTCCGTTGGCCGATCGGAGAGCCACTGCCATCTTTGAGGTCGCCAGATGGTGGGCTAGCCACTGGTGGTGGCGGTGCAGCCCACCGCCAGCCGGACGGCATCCCCCCAGCACCGCAACTCACCCTCTCTCCTCTCCTCCTCTTTCTGCCTCTTCTTTGCCCCTCTCTCTCCCCGTCTTCTTCCTTGGCAGCTAGCTCCCTCTCCTTCTTTCTTTTTTTTTTTTTTCTTTTCTTTTCTTTTACACCAACACACAAATATATATATATATATATATATCACTAACACATATATATATATGTAAATCAATAATAATAATAACACTAATAATACTAACAATAATAATAATAATAATAATAAGAATAAGAATAATTTATAATTTACATACTAATAATACAATTAATAAACTTATTCACAACAATAGTAATTATAGTAAAATCCCGAACTTCCGGTAACATATATAATTGGCAATATAATTTAGATTAATCAAACATAATATTTATATTCAAATATTAAAATATAATTTCTCCAATAACCATAATAATATTATAATAATATACATATATAATATTATAATAAAATTACTATTAATAATACATATTCAAATGATATAAATATATATATAATTTAAATAAAATCTAACTTTAATATTTGTTTAAATAAATAAAATAATAGAATAATACATTTCCGTACAAAAATAGGATTTTAGAAAAATAATTAAAAATTCAGAGTATTTTACTTACATACCCTATTGAATGGGAATTAAAATCCACATAGTTTGTTCAATGATTAAGTAGAGGGGTTTTAAGATTGATTGATTTGATTTGAGTTTGTGGCGAGAGGAAAATATTGATACATTTGCTTTTGCCCGGCAAATGATTTTACCAGACTAAATTTCATTTTATCATGACTAAATGGTTAGATTGATTGAGAGATTAATTAATTAATTAAAATGATTAATTAAATAATTAATATGATGAAATAGATGGATAGATTAATTTATTTATTTGGACAAAGAGTGGATTTAAAAAAATGATTAATTTGATTTTGAAAAAAAATGATTAATTAATTAAGTGACTAATTTTGATTTAAAAAAAAAAGAGTTTTAGTTAATTAAAAAGATTAATTAACTTGGTTAGGATGCCATAATTAATTAATTAAAAAAATTAATTAATTAATTAGAGAGTGGTTGAAAGGAGAAGAATAAATGAATTTAATGATAGCAATATACTCAAATTCAAAAGGTATTGGCAAATGGAAGAATGGAGGGGATATAAGAAAAGTTGATGATGGTAGTTTAAGGATTAAAAAAGTGAAAAGACCTAAAAGGATAGGGTCAAAAGAGACTAAAAATTTTGCTAAAAATTAGGCTGAAAATGGCAAAATAGATATTTTGACATAGAAAGGGGGAGGACTAGCATGGATCCGCACTAGCTTGGTGCTACTTAGCTTTTTTTTTTTAGAAATTGATTATTGATTTGGGATTTAGAAAATTTGGATGTCTGAGTAGTAATGTAATTGAAAGCTAAAAAATTTTCTTTCGGGGACGTTGCCCTAAATCACCCCACTAACCAGCTAGCAAGATCGCCGTAACTGCTTTACATAATGCGTTAAACTTAGCAAGTATCAAAGTGTGATTAGATGATAAGTGAGCAAAATTAAGAGTTCACAGTAGGGTAGTATAATACCTTAATTCATACTCAAAGAGGTTCATATTTATCCATACCCATTCGAGTAATAAATTTCAAATCTATCCTCATACCCATAGGAAGGTAATCCATTATCCGGATAATTATCAAATTATTTTTAAATATATATGTAAATTTGGAATATTTTTTTTAAAAAATAAAATGGATTTGTATAATAAAAAATGGGTAAAATGCAGTAGAGATCACTAAACTTTTGCATGTTTTCTGTTTTGGTCACTAAACTTTAATTTCCTATAATTTAATCACTAAATTTTAATTTTTTTCACCGGCAGGTCATTAAGACAATTCTGATAAACAACTCACTAAAAAACTGGCGTGGTGTTCCAAGTAGGATAACACGTCATCAAGGTTGATGACATAAGCATCCCACATCACACAAATAAATATATTTTAATTTTAATTTTTAATTTAAAAATATGATTTTTTAAATTTTAAATTTTAAAAATCTCTCAATGTGATGTGCCATGCTTATATCATCAATTTTGATAAAGTGTCATCCTACCTGGAATGCCATATCAACTTTCTGGTGAGTTATTTTATCGGAATTATTTTAGTGACCCGCCAGTAAAAAAAAAATTAAAGTTTAGTGATTAAATTGTAAGAAATTAAAGTTTAATGACCAAAACGGAAAACAGGCAAAAATTTAGCGACCTTCAGTACATTTTACCCAATAAAAAATATAGTGGTTTAGGATAATTGATTACTCGATATTTAAGATATTTAACTTAATTACTTAATATAAAGTTATAAATACTAAAATTTTAAAAAATATAGTGTTTTAATAAGTTGTTGAATTTAATACGATGATATTAAGATGTGTATTTTAATAATTGTTTTATATAAGGAGAAGTAAAGATAAAATGAAATGAATTAATATTCATAAAGAAAAGAAATAAGAGTCACAGGTAATATTAACTTCAAATATAGTAAGTGTAATAACACAAATTTTTATTTATTTTATAAAAATCATATTTTGTACGAAAATATATTATTTTATTATTTTCTTTATTAAATCAAAAATTGAAATTATATTTTCATTGAATTTTATATATATTCATATGATTTGAAAAATATATTATTAATTGTAATTTTATTTAAATGTTAGATATGTGAAGATAATAAATTTTATAGTTTAGTAAATTAATATTAATTTTTAAGAATTTTTGAAAATTAATTTTATGTTTAATTATTTTTAATAAATCTAAAAGTAATTGTTTTTCAAGTTTTAATATATCAAATTAAAGTATATTTTATAAGAAATTTAATGACTATTTATTTGAAATTTTTGGACTCAAAATGAATTTTTCACAAATTTTTAAAGTTAAAAAAAGAAAGAGATAGGCCAACCCAAGGCCGCCATGTGGCAGCCTTGGGATGGTTGCATGATCAGTAGATTTTAATCTACTGGTTATGTTAAAGGAGTAAAGAAGAAGCAGAAGAAAGGAAGGAAGAGAGAGGGAGAAAAGAGTGATCGGCAGCCAATTTTCAATGCCGTTTTTGACTTTTTTGGTGAGAGGTGAGAGACACCACCCATATCATTTTGAAGCCTGTTGTGAGGAGACTGCATAGACACTAGTTTTGCTCATTTCTAGTCACCGGTTAAGGAGATACAATTGCCCAAAGTAGCTCCTGTGACCACTTTTGTTTGAAAACTTTATTTAGCCATAACTCTCTCATTTGAACTCCAAATTCAGTGATTTTAGTTTCTATGGTTTCGTCTCACTCTCAGCTTTCATTTGATACCAACGTTACCACCTTTCATTGATCAGAGAATGAGATCAGAAAATGGGATTTTAAAACTTTGGGTTTCGATCTACAATGATCAGCAATAAATTATAGTGAATGGAGGGTGGATTTGAAACCATGGCAATGAGATGAATCTGATGGTATGATTTTCGACCTACTGAACCACCATCCACAGTAGCGCATGGCCGAATGGCAGCAGCCACTCCGGCGACCCTTCGGTGAGCCAGTTTTTCAGAAGTCTCCAAATTTATTTTTATGCATATTTCTAATGTTTAAAATTGTTTTTGATGAGTTTTGATTACATTGATGATTATTTGATAAGATTAATGATTTTTGTTGATGGAGTTTTAGATGTTTAATGAATTATTATTATTATGTATATATGTATGTTTTTAATTAATAATTTAATTATGGTAGTTAACTAACTTAAGGATTTATATTGTTAAATTAAGTTTTTTAGAAATGAATGCGTTTTTATATGGTTTAATTTAAGTTATTGATTTATTAACTAAATTGAATTTTAATAAAAAGAATGCTTTTGAATATAAATGATTTATGGAATCTTTATTTTCAAATTGTCTTCTAAATAAATAATTTCTATCAATGCATGAATGATTGGATTAGTATTTATGTTATTGAATTGGTGAGTGAAATTATTGCGAAGTTTGTGGAGTTGGGACCCAGAAGGAGTCATGATTGTTGCAATTGGGTAATGTCCTAGTTATAGAGAAGCTCTGTCGAAATTTCGACAGTCTTGGTATTTAATTAAATATAGCTTTGTAAGTCATTCGTATTTTGATAATATTGTCTGTTGTTCAGTGTCGTCTTTTCGATTCTAAGGGTCGCACTTATAAGGGAGAGTCGACTAAGAATGTCATCAACTAGGTAAATGATACCCCTAATAGATTATCTTTTTTTTTTTCATCCATCTACATTTATTGTGTGTTTGTGTGTGTGTGTGTGTGTGTATTATTGCATAGATGCATATTACATTATTGTTGTGCGATTTCTGCAAATATACAGGTCATGCTAAGTAATAGTGTGTGAATAGAGTGTTCAATCCACAAGGAAGGGTTGACAAGTACTAATTTTATGATTACTCTATTATTGAGAAAATCAATTATGAGAATTCATATTTTAAACTAAAGTAAAATTCAAGTAAATAAATGATGAAAATATGAAATAAGATTAAAGGCCTAGGATTTAGAATTCATCAATTGATTATCTATGATTACTTTATATTTTTTAGATTGGATTATTTTTGCTGGAATCAATGATTAAATTTCCCTAAATTATATGATGTTCTCTCTCAAGATACAACATGTGTGCTTATGTTAACTTTATATTTACTCTCGTGATCATAAGCAATTAACACAAACCCATTAAGTTTTATGGAAATCCTTTAACAATCACAAAGGAGTATTCTTATCTCTAAGCAATACATTCCCTAGGTCAATTATCCTAATGAAATAATATTGTGTTTCCACTCTCGCTATTTCACACAATATTTTAAATCGTGCAATTAATGGCCAGTTAATTACAAGCATTAAGTTCTAAGATAAAAAATTAATTCCAACAATCAACCCAATCAATTAAATATAAATAATCATATGCAAATCAAAAGATTACATCTAAATTCTAGAAAAAATAAATTTAGCTATTCATAATTGAGAAGGAAGAAATAATTAAATTAACAATCAAAATAACAAACATAATAACAATAAGAAATAATTAAATTAACAATCAAAATAACAAATATAATAACAACAAGAAATAATTAAATTAACAATCAAAATAACAAACATAATAACAACTTATAATTAAATTCAAGAATAAAGTTTAGGAAGAACTTGTTTTGAGATACAATCTTTGATGAACTCGAGTTCTAAAAACTCCTCTTCTTGATCAAAATAACAATAAAAGAAATCTACTCTAAGAAAATATTTGTAACTCTCTCTACAATCTATTTTTTGCTACTTTGAGTTGTGATTTTGGAAAAGGGAGGTAATGCCTATTTATAGGCAAATTCCATCTTCATTTTCAATATTGTTGCATTATTGATTACATCATTATTTTCATGACATCATCTTTTACATCATTAATTTCATGACATCATTACTTACATCATTTATAAAATGACATCATTGTTTGCATCATTTATAAAATGACATCATCGTCTGAGTCATGATATTACTGCATCATTATGACATTATTTTAAATATATTATAATTTATTTATAAATTGTATAACTATTTATTTCTAAAAATAAGTAACAATATTATTGTATTTTTTAGAACTGAGCTAAAATTTAAGTTTAAACAAATAAAATAACTCTAAAAATATACAATTATCAATTATTGTGGTTGACGAATTGATATTTGTTATTATATAATGGTTGTGGTTGACGGATGGGATTGGAAGGATACAATATCACTTAGGATTTATGGATGTGGTTATGATGAGATTGAGAAGATGAGTTATGACTAGTGCATGTTAGTCGGGCCTGCTCATCGCTAGAGCTGTTGCTAGTCGGGTTAAGATTGCATGGTACAGGCCAATGACGGTCGGGCCCATTGGGTATAAAAGACTGATTGTTAGATTAAAAGAGCTAGTATTGAGGGATCGGCTCCTTATATTGAGATTTAGTGTAGTACTGTGGATTGTAGTCCATCTATGTCTGCTCATATGATATGTTTGCTTTTGTGAGACATTGCATCAACATGACTATTAGATACATATTTATCGGACATAAATATATTAATATCATTCATTAAGTCAAACGCTCATTCTTGTTCAAATTATTTGAGTCGAATGCTCATTCTTGTTCAAATTATTTTTTAAGTGGTGGAATGAGCTTATGAAGGGATTTAAATTGAGTTAAACTGCCTTTTACCTTTCGAAAATATTTTGTATTTAAGTATTGAGCTATGTAAATAATATTCATATATTTGTTTAATTGTATTAGTACTTTAGAACTCCGCAATGTTACTCTTGAAATTTGTATTTTATTTTTGTCAATTATATATATATATATATATATATATATATATATATATATATATATATATATATATATATATATATATATATATATATATATTCTGAGTTGAGAAATGATTTGTTAAGCAGCATCCAATAATATGTTATTTGATATTATGGAATGATTGAAATGTTAGCCCAGTGTGACATTTATTTAAATTGACGCTAGTTTGGATTTGCTTAACGAATAGGCTCATAGCCCTATTATGTGATAGTTTTATCGTTTAGTGTAATGTCAGGCTTACTATGGGTACTGGTAGCCATGTACATCATCGGTATGTTAATGCCAGTCATGTGCCCTTGGGTTCAGGGCGTGACAGTAAGTATGAAATATCTAAATAGTAGATGCGTCTCAAGTACATGAAAGTGACCATTGACTTTGCTAACTTTACGCTTAAAATTATGAGAAGCAAAAATGAAAACCATAAGACAATATTAATTTAAGGAAAACTTATTTAATTATAGAACCAGAGAGAAAAGAGAAGAAAATCTATAAACAAGAAAACAATTCAAAGATAAGAAAGAAAATCTAGAGAGAAAAGAAAAAGAGATCTAAAGAATTTAAAAATGAGGGAATTTGCAGAAGGTTTGAAGAGAGCAATTTTAAGGATAAAAGAAATAAAAATCCAGAAAATAGAGAGCTGAGAAGAGAGAAAGAGTAGAATAATAAAATGAGATAATAAGAAGAATTTAAGACTAGATTTAACATTACACATCAAGGACATGAAATGACTTTCTTTTTCTTAATAAAATGATAAGGTATAATAAATTATTTAATTAAATTAAATGACATTCTAGTAATCTTAATAAAACTATTAAATTACTAAAAACTTATTATTAAAATAACATAATTTTAACGACTGGAATATAAATTACTTAAGAATATTTAGGTCAATTTGAATTTATTTTTATATTTAAGAAAATATAAAAATTATTTTAGATATTAAAATACTAAAAACTTCATATAAAATAATAAAATATTTAAAGTTTTATACAAAATATATAAACTCGATAATTCAAATAAGGTATGGATATGGGTAGGGTGCTACACTGCCCGTACCTTATCCAAATCCAATGCTATTTTTTCATATTTAGATTTACTCGTACTTATTATCCAGTCAATTTGGGTATTACCTGCTTTAATTGAGAATGATTCGAGTGGGTACCCATAAGTATTGTATGAATTACCATCTCTAGTGAGAGGCACTATGCATTACCTTTGGTTTTTATTTTTTTTTTAATTTTTTTATCATTTTATAATTATATTTAATTAATATTATATTTATTAATTATACATTTATTAGTATGCACTTCACTAAATTTATAATAATCATTTTATAATTATTTTAATTAATATATTTTATTTATTTATTTAATTATTATTTTATTAATTATTTGAAAACTTTAAATATGTTTTTATTTTGTTAATTAATTATCATTTTAGAAAAAATCCATTAATTTAATAATGCATTTTCAATGGTGGATTATATGTGAATCAACTAAATAATTTAGTAATTGATAATGGATAATTAATTATTTAACTATAGTTAATTAATGAAATTTTAATATTGTTGTAATATTTTTTTGTATCATTATTTTTTTTATAAAATTTCAACAATTTATTTATAAAATTATAGTAAAGAAATATGAATTTTAAATTTAATAAAAGCAAAAAAAATTCAAATTAATAAATTTTAAGTACAAATTACTAAATTATATAACTATAAAATATTAATTAAAAATTAAAAATTTCAACAAAATTTATTTACATATCAAATTTATTTATATACAAAGCCTATTAATAGTCTTTACAATATGCAAAATAACATATAAATATAGTTATCTGTTTATAATAAAAAAAAAATTTACCAAAAGAAAATAGTTTTTTTATTAAAATTAAATGACTTTTTTTCATACATATTAAAAAAAAAAAAAGTCATATATTTTTAATAAAAAAGATGACTTTTGGAAATTACATCTCATATCGTACTAGTTTAACTCAAAATAATAATTGTCATTTGAATAATAGTAGATTTTTTTTAATGTGCTTTACACGTTAATTCCCATTATAATTCACTACAACTCGTTTAAGATATAAATAATTATTTTAAATTTTCACATTTTTCCTTGTTAAAGATTTAATGATCAGTTTTTTGTTACTTAAATATAAAATTATATACTTTTATATTAAATGAAATTTTTAATTAAAATGATATAAAATTTCTTAAATAAACACCATAAGATCGAAATTTTATTAGTCGACTTTTAAGATTATCATAGAGCAATATTTATATAATTTTATCATTAAATTCACTTTAATTGTTAATTTCAAATTAAGTTAAATTTTCATGTGAAAACCTAAATATTTAATAAAAATATAATTATACATAATAAATATTATATAAATTGTATATTCGTGCAGGTGTAATATAATTAGACTGATGATACAAAATAATTTTAGATTTTATAGAAATATATGAATGTACTTTAAAATACAATACATACACAATATTAAAAAAAATGAGCGTTTCTTATAATTTTAAATAATATTCTTATGTTCAATAATATCTTAGAAAAAAAAATAAAGGAATTGATAGATATCTTTTATTATAATTTTCTAATTTATTTTGTTTTAGTCAAATAACATGTATTGCATAATTTTATACATAAAATATTTTAGAAAATTTGCATGTATACATAAAATATTTATGCATAAAATGTTATTTCAAAATTAGTTTTATTTTTTAATTTTCTTTCATACAAATTTTTCAGAAAAATAAAAAGTTTAAAAAAATAAATTTTATCTTCTTATTTAAAGCTATTTATGGGCAATCTCATTACATGAAATAATTACTGATAACCTATATCATCTATTCAATTAAATACTTTTAAACTCTTACATAGACAAACTCATATACCAAATTATTACCTTTTAGACTAATTTCCTTTAGAATTTTCCATGAATTTTTATTTTAAAATACTAAGATTATAAAAAAACTTGATATTACTTATTCATAATTTTTTCAATTTTACTTTACTAAAAAATAAAAAATAAGAAAAGAAAAAATATTAGTAACGTGCATAATTACACAAATTAAGTTAATAAAGTAATTATTATTTAATATTAAACAATTTGTTAGTATATTTTTAGCTCACTCCATATTAAAAACGTGCATAATAATGTCATTATTATTTAATATATAATTAATTATATTTAATATCTTACTATATTTAATTTAAATAAGGAAATAATGAATTTAATTATAATAAAAAATAATAAAATAATTATTATTTAATCAAAATATTCAACAAAAATATAATTATTCAAAATAGAGATTATTTAAGTTATATAATCGTATATTTTAATACAATTAGAATGATTACATAAAATAATTATAAATTCTATAAAAATATATGAATATATTTTAAAAGGCAATGTATGCACAATATTGAAAGAATATAAGTCAAATATATCTAAATAAATTATTTTTTACAATTTTAAATAATATTCTTATATTCAATAATATGTTAAAGACAATAAAATAAATGAATTGATACATGACTTTCTAATTAAAATTTGAAAACATAATAAATAGATTAACTAAATTAAAAAATACAAATATTTATTATATTATAAATATTTTTCAATTGACTTTCAATTTTGATACATTTTGAATTTTTTCTGCATTGAAAATTTTAAATAAACTTAAGTGTTTATAAAATCACAAACAAATTATTTTTTGTAGAATAACATACTATTGTAAATATAAATTTTGACATTTGATAATAAAATAATATGATTTTGCTCATTATTATTAAATAATCTCTCAATTAGTATATTTTTTTTTCTGTTGCATTTTCTTATTAAACCAAAAATAATTTTTATGATTTACAATATAATTTTTTCAAAGTCAAATTAGAATTTTTATAATTTATTAATATTCGAATAATCAAAATTATATTGGAATTTTGCTAACTTCTTAATATTCAAAATAACATAAGCAAACATAAATTATTTTAATTGAATTCATTTATGCAAACTATTATTATTTCTTTTTTGAAAATAACCAATTATTACTAATGGTTAAAATAACTAATTTTTAAATTTATAATAGAATTTCTCTAATTTATTAATATTCGAATAATCAAAGTTATATTAGAATTTCTCTAACTTCTTAATATTCAAAATAACATAAAAATAAATAAATTATTCTAATTAAATTCATTTATAAAACTATTATTATTTATTTTTTTAAAATATACAAATTATTACTAATGGTTAAAACAACTAATTTTTAAATTTATAATAGGACAAAATAATAATTTATACAATAAAATTTAAATTATAATTTCTCTAACTTATTAATATTCAAATAATCAAAATAAAAAAAATTATAGATTTTTATATTCAAAAAAATTAAAAAACATAAATTATTCTAATTGAATTATTTTTTATTTAAATTAAATATAATTAACTATATAATAAATAATAATTATTTTATTATTTCCTTATTCTATTTGAATTCATTCTTTTTTATTTAAATTAAATTAAATTAGATAATTAAAGTATTAAATTATAATAATTATATAATTATAAATTTGTAATATAATTAATTATATATTACACAATAATTATTTTATTCTTTTCTTGTTCTAATTAAATTTATTATTTCCTCATAACTTAATAATCAAAATATATTACTAATTTTTTAAAAAAATAAATTATCATTAAAGGTAAAAAGTTATTAGTAGGAGACAGAAATATAATTTACCTAAGAAAACAGAGTTTTATTAGGATTAATAATTTTAATGTCCAAAACTAATTAGTGAACTAATAAAATATTAAATTTAAAATTTGACCGAATGAAATATGAAAGAAAATTAAAATTTGAGTATTCAAACAATATAAATAAATAAATAATCTTAAAAAATAAAATTAGATTCCTTCAAAAAAATAAAATTAGACTTATAATGATATAATTTATTTACCCGGATGAAATAAAATTATATTTATGATTTATTATATAAAATTATGTTATATATTAGATTTATTTTAATCTTAAAAAGAAAATAATTTTAATACATAATAGTTAAAGACTATACTATCCTCAAATTAAATAAACAATTAGTAAGAGCATAATAAAGGGCATATAAGTAAATATGTTTTTCTTCCCCCTACCGTACATTTATATATAATATAGATAAATCAGATTTTATATCTTCATATGCATATTTAAATTAAGATATTTTAATATAAAGAATCAAGTATTAAAGGTGTAAAAATAATTAAGAATTCAAAAGAAAGTCATATTTTTTTATTAAAATTAGACAACTTTCATTCATACATACTAAAAAAAAAGTCATATATTTTTATTAAAAAATGATTTTTGACAATTATGTCTCATACTCAGTTTAACCCAAAATAATGATTAACATTTGTATAATATAAATAAGATTATTTTATATCCTTATATATATAGTCAAATCAAAATATTTAAGTATAAAGGATTAAGTATTAAAAGTGTAAAAAACAATTAAAAATTCAAAAGAAAGTTATTTTTTTATGAAAATCAAACGACTTTCTTTTATAAATATCGAAAAAAGTCATATATTTTTAATAAAAAGGATAACTTTTAACAATTATGTCTCATATTTTATTAATTTAATCCAAAGTAATAATTAACATTTGAATAATATAAATCGGATCATTTTATAAACTTATATGCATATTCAAATAAAAATATTTGAGTATAAAAAATTAAGTTATTAAAGGTGCAAAAAAATTTAAGAATTCAAAAGACAGTTGTCTTTTTATTAAAATAAGACGATTTTATTTAATACATACTAAAAAAAGTCATTTATTTTTAATAAAAAAATTACTTTTGGCTATTATTTCTCATACTCCACTGATTTAACCCAAAATACTAATTTACATTTAAATAATATAAATATAATCATTTTATACTCTTATATGTATAGTCAAATCAAGATATTTAAATATAAAAAATTAAATATTAAAGGTGTAAGAAAAATTCGAGAATTTAAAAGAAAATCATCTTTTTTAGTAAAATTAGACAACTTTCTTTCATACATACTAAAAAAAATATCATTTGTTTTTAATGAGAGATGACTTTGTTAAAAGAATGTCATATTTTTTTGTTAAAATTATACTACTTTTTTCATAAATATTGAAAAAAGTCAAATATTTTAATAAAAAAGATGATTTTTGGCAATTATATTTTGCATTATACTAGTTTAACCCAATAATAATTAATATTTAAATAATATAAATTAGATCATTTTATACTCTTTGCAAACTCAAATCAAGTTATTTGAGTATAAAGTGTAAAAGAATTTAAAAATTACAAAAAGTCATATTTTTTATTAAAATCATATGACTTTCTTTTATATATACTGAAAAAAATCATATGTTTTTATTAAAAAATAATTTTTGGCAATTGTATATCATATTCCACTAATTTAACCCAAAATAATAGTTAATATTGTAATGATACAAATAAGATCATTTAAGTATATCATATTCCTTCGCAATATTATAAAAGTTGAAATTTTATAAAAAAAGGACAAAATATCATAAAAATATAAAATTATAATAATAATTATGAGTAGTCACTTCTGGTTTTCTTATATCAATTTGAAATTTTTTTTTCCATTGCAAAATGAGTTAAATTGTGTTCTCATCAAATCACATTTTTTGAAAATTACATGTTACTAAGAGTCAATAGAAATTTTGTTGGTTAGCATCTTAATCATACTTAAAATTGTAGTTGTCGATTAATTGAACTAGTATTCACTATTTCACTATATAATCAAAGATACAAGAAAAAAATGTTGTTCAACTAGCTAGTGCTAGATTCAACTTGACCAAATTTTAATTAAAAATTAGTTGAAATTGATTTCATGAATTTTTTGTACTTTTTTTTATTATTTGGAATTTATAGATATAAATGAATTTTATTAAATTTTATGAAGTTTATTTATAAATAATTAAATACATACATTTTATATTTTATATAAATGATTTTTTTTGATATTTTATCTAATTAATTCTATAAAATTGGTTATATTTAAAAAAAATCCTATTAAATTTGATCGAATTTACAAGTAATTGTAAGAAAATTTTATTTTGAGACTTCTAAACTTATTATTATTTTTTTATTTATTGCAATATCCTAAAACTTTATAAATTTTATAATTCGTATTTTTATAAAAATATATATTTATTCGATTTTATTGAATATTTATAATTTAAAATGATATATGTATTTATATAATCCTAATTCTCTTTTACGTTTATATTTAGAAAATAAAAATAATGCATGTAATTAAGATAAAATATATTTTCTTTTTACCAAAATTGATTAAATAAGAATATTTTTATTTCATAAGTTATAAACTTTCTTTAAAATAAAAGAATTATTTTAAAATAAAATGATATATATATATATATATATATATATATATATATATATATATATATATATATATATATATATATATATATATATATATATATATATATATATATATATATATATATATATATATGATTTTTTTTAACGTGCTTCGTATGTTGATTTTCATTATAACTCTTAGTGAACTCTTAAATTTACATTCTTATTATTCAATCTCAACATTAGCACTTGCTGAATTTAATGCGTTACGCGAAGTCATTACATTCAAAATTCTCAAACTTCATACTAACAACCAATATATATAAAAAAAAAAAAAAAAAAAAAAGCGTCACGTCAGTAGCGAGCTGCGCCACCAACAGTCTAGGCGACGCCAAGGCCCCACTACCCGTCTATAGTCCCCAAAATACCCCCTAATATGATTTTTCAGTTTTTTTTAGCTCTACTCTTTTCGTCTTTTCACTTTTCCACTTTTCAAACTATCCTCACTCATATTTCCTATAAATATCATCTTCCACTTCTCATTTCTAGACACCTCTTAAATTAGTATTGATGGTTATTTACTAATTCCTCTCTTATTCTCTCTCCAACCATTTTTTAATTAATTAATTAATTTTCTCACCCTAACCAAGTTAATTAATCTTTTTAATTAACTAAAAATCTTTTTTTTAAAATCAAAATTAATTACTTAATTAATTAATTAATTAATCATTTTTTCTCTAAAATCAAATTAATCCTTTTTTTAATCCACCTCTCATTCAAATTAATTAATTAATCTTTTTAATTAATTAATTCATCTATTTCATCACATTAATTAATTAATTAATCATTTTAAATAATTAATTAATCCCTCAAATCAATTCAATCACCCGGTCCCGATAAAATGAAATTTCAGTCTAGTAAAATCCTTCACCCACCAAAAGTCAAGGTATTAGCCTTTTTCCTCACTTTTAAAACATCAAACCAAAATTAATCTGATCAACTTCTAAACCCCTCCACTTAATTGTAAAATGAACTATGTAGGTCTTGATTTTCATTCAATGGGGGTACATAGGTATATTTGGAATCTAAATCCAAACCTTAAATCCAAATCTCTATCAGTCTTTTTTGCCCTTTTTAATTTGTGAATATTTTATTTTAATTTTTACCTTACACTCATGTCATATTCATGCATCTTATTCACAAATTATCATCTTATAATATTTGCTATTTATGAAATCAATTTTTCAAAGTCAAATTAAACTTAAAAACCAATATTTAAAACCAAAAACCTAATCCTCGAACTCAACTTGGTTCGAAATTAGTTATTTTATCCATAGGTAAATTAAAGTAAAAAATTAATAAATTGGAGTCAAATTGGGTTTTTTTTTAGTTTTTCAATTTAAAAATAAATTAGGGTGGCGACTCCTAAAATCATTTTCAAAATCAACCAAATCCAAACTCGAGAGTTTTATCGTGAGTCTAAACCCAAATAAACATCTCGATTCCCTCTAGCGGACCGGGCCAATGCTTGGGCAAAGCCTCACATTCTCCACAACCCGTTTGAGATATAAATACTTATTTTAAACTTTTATTTTTTTCTTGTTAAAAATTTAATGACCAGTTTTTTATTACTTAAGTATGAAATTATACACTTTTATATTAAGCAAAATTTTCAATTAAAATGATATTAAATTTCTCAAATAAATACCATGAGGTATTTTTAAAATTATCATTGAGCAATATTTATATAACTTGATTATTAAATTTACTTTAATTATTAATTCAAAGTTAAGTTAAATTTTCATATGAAAACCTAAAAATTTAACGAAAATGAAATTATACGCAATAAATATTATTTAAATTTTATATTCATATATATATAATACAATTAGACTAATGACATAAAATAATTTTAGATTTTATATAAATAAATGAATGTATTTTAGAAGGCAATACATATACAATACTAAAAGAAGATGAGCGTTTCTTATAATTTTAAATAATATTTTTATGTTCAATAATATGTTAGAAAAAAGAAAGTAAATAAATTAATAAATATCTTTTATTATAATTTTCTAATTTATTTTTGTTTTAGTCAAATATCATGTATTGTATAATTTTATATATAAAATATTTTAGAAAATCTGCATGCATACATAAAATATTATTTCAAAATTAGTTTTCTTTCATATAAATTTTGCAATAAAATAATTAGTTTAAAAAAATAAAATTTATCCTCTTATTCTAAGTCACTTAACGGACACTCTTATTAAGTAAAACAATTACTAATAGCTTATATTATTTATTCAATTAAATACTTTTAAATTCTTTATATAGACAAATCTATATACCAAATTATTACCTTTTAGACTAATAATTTTTTTTAGAATTTTCCATGAATTTTTATTTCAAAATACTAACATTATAACAAAACTTTATATTACTTATTCATAATTTTATCTATTTTGCTTTATTAAAAAATAAAAAAGTAAAAAAGAAGAAAAAGAGAAAAAGAAAAAGAAAAGAAAAAATATTATCCTCCTTTTTTCAAGAATAATAAATATATTTTTTTAGTCAATTAAAATTTTCAAAATTAGTCTATTACGACTCGTTAGAACTCATTATAGATATAAATACTTATTTTAAACTTTTACTTTTCCTTATTAAAGTAAATTTAAATATTTATAGAATTGCAAACAAATTGATTTTTTTTTTTTAGAAAAACATACCATTATAAATAGAAATTTTGACATTTGATAATAAAATAATAGGATTTTGCTCATCATTGTTAAATAAACTCTCAATTAGTACATGCTCTTTTTTTTTACTGTATCTTTTTATAGAATCAAAAATAATTTTTCTAATCTATGATATAATTTTCTCAAAGTCAAATTAGAATTTTTCTAATTTGTTAATATTCGAATAATCAAAATTATATTGAAATTTCTCTAACTTCTTAATATTTGAAATAACATAAAAAAATAAATTATTCTAATTTAATTCATTTATACAAACTATTTTTTTTAAAAACATTCAAATTATTATTAATGGTTAAAATAACTAATTTTAAAATTTATAATGCGACAAAATAATAATTTACATAATGAAAGTCAAATTATAATTTCTTTAACTTATTAATTATTCGTATAATCAAAATCAAAAGAATTTATTTAGCATCTTAATATTTGAAAACACATTAAAAAACACAAATCATTCTAATTAAATTGTTTTTTATTTAAATTAAATATAATTAACTATATATTAAATAATAATTATTTTATTCTTTTTCTTATTTTACTTGAATTTGTTCTTTCTTTCTTTAAATTAAATTAAATAATTAAATAATTATTATTATTATACAATTATAATTATTAAATTTATTTGCCATGATAATTTAAAAAGTTAATGAGAATAAAACTAATGAGAATAAAAATTTGTAAATTAGATTGATGAATACAATAACTATGCATGTTTATATAGGGCAAATTTAATATAATATTAGTAAGAGAAGGAAATATAATTCACCTAAAAAAATAGAGTTCTATTAAGATTAATAATTTTAACGTCCAAAACTAAAATAATCTTTATATATATATATATATATATATATATATATATATATATATATATATATATATAAAATTTTAAAGTGAACATAATAAATTATTAATTTTTTAAATATTTTAATATTTAAAAGTTATATTACTTATCTTATTTGGCACTTAAATTTTTAGCACATAATTTTTAATATTTCTAAATACAACTTAAATCATTTTTAAGAAAAATAATTTTCTCTTTTTAAAAGAAGTAGTTATTTTTTGAATTTTAATAAATTCATTACAAATGGAAAGAAAAATATATACATGCACACTTATTAATCTATCGACCATGTCAGTCACTATTGATGACCACCACACCCCGCCGATGATATCTACTGACTACCATTGGTTACCTGTGATCACTATAATTTATTATTTTTATGTATTTTTATCATATTTAACAATAGAATTTAAAAATATAAAATTTTTATAAGTCTAAATATAATTATAATTTTATAAATTAAAACTTTGAATATTTTTTAACTGAATTTTAATATTGTAAACATACAATGGATTAAATTTTTTAAAAAAATATTTTATTTAAAAAATGTTTTTAGATATACGTTATTTTTAAAAAATACACGGTCTAAAAATATGATAAATTCGGGGCAAAAAGGGACGGTGCAAAAAGGCTATAATGAATGGAAATTTTTGGAGAAGTTAAGTGCATTGACGGATTTTTTTGTCGTGACAGATCAAAGGCCTACTTGAAGTGGGCTTTTCAGTTTCCCTCAAATTTCATTATTATTATTTGTGAGGGGAAATTACTCCATTCTAAAAAAAAATAGTTATTAAAAAAAAACACCAATTTTTAAGATAATAATAATTTTATTATAAGTTGTCAAAAAAATTTATATTAATTGCAGTATAAATTAGGAAAACATTTTTTATACTTGGAAAATAAAAGGACAAATTAGCTATTTTACCATATTTTTTTAATTGGATTGTTAAATGGCCACTTATTTATGAACATAATTAACTTTTTAATGGTCACTTTTTTAGAATGGAGGAAGTATGTGCTATGTCATGTTTTCTGGAAAAATAATACTTTTAGCACCACTTTTTTTTATACATTTTTAAACTTTATAGTTATATTTTATGTTTTCTCTCTCTCTTTTTTTTTTTTTTTTTTTTTTTCATTTTAACAATTGCTTAACTGATTTTACTGTAAAATAAGATAAGGCAAATGTTATAAGATGACATGTGAAAGTAGGACCCAATAATACAATTAGTAATTAGTCGATAATAGTGTATAAGAGCCAAAAAGTAATATTTGTTAGAGAAAGTTACGTCTTATGTCATGTTTGCTAAAAAAATAATATTTTTAGCGCCACTTTTTTTTATACATTTTTAAGTTTTATAATTATCTTTTTACGTGTTTCTCTCTCTCTCTCTCTCTTTTCATTTTAATAATTGCTTAACTGATTTTACTATAAAGCAAGAAAAGACATATGTCATAAAAGGACATGTGGAAGTGAGACCTAATAATACAATTAGTAGTTAGTGGATGATAGTATGCAAGAGCCAAAAAGTAATATTTGTTAAGGAAATTATATGCTATGTCATGTTTTTTGAAAAAATAATATTTTTAGCGCCACTTTTTTTATACATTTTTAAAATTTATAATTATCTTTTTACTTGTTTTTCTCTCCTTGTTTTTTTTCATTTTAACAATTGCTTAACTGCTTTTTCTATAAAACAAGAAAAGGCATATGTCATAAGAGGACATGTGGAAATAGGACTCAGTGATATAATTAGTAGTTAGTGGATGATAGTGTGCAAGAGTAAAAAAATGGTTGAATTCTCTAATTCATTTACCAAAATTTTATATTTTATTATTATTATTTATTTTAGTGATAATTAATTTTTATATACAGTATCATATTTATCTTACCAAGTATTTTTATAGAATTTTAGACAATTCATTTGTAAAATTATATTAATAAAATATATTAATGAATTTTAAATTTAATAAAAGTATGTATTATTCAAATTAATGAATTTTAAGTGCAAATTACTAAAATTATATATTTATAAAAATGTAATTTAAAATTAAAAATTTCAATGAAATTTATTATTATATTGAATGAATTTTAAGTATGATTCTTTCAACTTATACAAAGGCTAATAATTCACACTACATTTTAAAATTTTATATCATTAAATTATTTTTACAATATAATCAATAATAAATTATTTTATTAATAAAAGCCCCACTACTATGATACATATAGCTGCAATATTTAAATATTAATTAATAAATTAGTGAGCAATTATGTTGCATATCAACATGAATTGTAACGATAAATTATTATAGTAAATAATAATGTTAATATATTAGCTTGTGCTAAAGATTATAAAATACATGATGGACAAATTGCAATTACTGACTATGATTATTCTCTTGATTATTTTGATGCTCTCTTTCCCCTTTCTTTCTCATTTCGTTTTTAATTATAAGTGATTTATTTTTTATCCCAATTATAAATTTATTTAATTATAAGTCATACATTCATATATATTTGTTTAGGTTGCATGAATAAAAGACTAAAAAATTACATCCTCCCAAATTGAAAATTATGTTTTATGATTTTTCCTTTTGAAAAATTATCTATTTTAACATTTAAATTTTTTGTTCAATTTTCTTAAAAAAATAAATGTTAAACAGTGTTAGATACTAATTATTTATTATAAATATATTGTTTTCTATTTAATGTATATTGTTTGTTGTGATTTTTTATTTTGTTCAAAATCAATGGCTTGTATACAATAGTAGATACTAATAACATTGTAAAAGTATGCTAAATTTCAATTGAATACTAAGTATTTACTAGAAGTGTGCTTTTTTAGTTAATATATACTATATGCGATGACTTTTTATTTTATTCGAAATCCATAACTTATATAAATAATAGTAGATAATAATTATATTGTGAAAGTATATTGAATTTGTATTAGATACTATTTGCTAGAAGTATATTGTTTTTTGTTTAATGTATATTATTTACTGTAATTTTTTATTTTATTCAAAATCTATTTTTTGTATAAATAATAGTATATACTAATTATATTATAGAAGTATATTAAATTTACATTAGATACTAATTATTTGCTAAAAGTATATTATTTTTTATTTAATGTACACTGTTTGATGTAACTTTTTATTTTGTTTGAAATCCATGGCCTATATAAATAGTAGTAAATACTAATTATATTGTGGAAGTATATTGAATTTATATTAAATGTGAATCGAATACTAAAATATATTAAATTTTATGATAACGTATACTATTTGCTGTTATTTATTCTTATTGTTTTTTATTTTTTAAAAGAAATTATTGTTTTAAATTCTCAACATATATAAATAAAATTAAATACCACTAGTATATTGATCCAATGAGAAACAATTTAGAACATAATCGAAAGTTCTTCTCTTTAGAGGATTCATTGATTCAATGGCTGGTTTGTTTTACGTATGCATATTTGTTTTTAGTCTACCCACAAATGTTAATTAAAAGATATATATTAGCAAATAATTTTTAATTTGTATGAATAAAATTTAAACTTTAGGAATTTTTAATTTTTTAAATTTTATTTACCTTTTATATTTTATGTTAATGATAAAATATTAACAATATTAATATTTTAGTAATTAAGTTTCAAATATAGTATTAAAAAAAATCATAAACTCTTTTTGAGAATCATATGGTAATTTTTTATTTAAAAAATCGTTTTAATTAATTAGAATGATGTGATAAATTTTTTATTATTTATTCTTATAAGTTTAATTAAACTATTTAAATATTTGTTTAAATTTTTTAAATTTTAAAAAAAAATAATATGTTAGTTCATTAATGGCTGAATAGTTGGATTTAGGTTGGTTGCCCGAAAAAACTTAAAAATACCATAAACAAAGTGGTTACAGCGGTTCGGCAAAGAAGAAAGAGAAATATAAATTTGTAAACAAACATTGAAGTTGGAGCTATTTTTGTAAAATAAAATCCCGGGCTTTTTAAATTTTTGTGTAAAAATCCTATATGCGTAAAAAACAATGCCTTTGGATAACCATTTAGGTGCCCAAGGCCGAAAGAAGCCTGGCCCAATAATTTCCCTACTCTAAGTAGCTTTTCACTTTCAAATTTCTTTGTTTATTAATGGCCCCGGATAATTATTTAGGTTGCCAAGGCCTAAAGAAGCCCGACCCAATAATTTACTCTCATTCCTCTGTTCCATTTCCTGCAAAACTTCGTAGTACGTACTATGATTTCGAATTCAAATCTCTGAGCAAAGCGTTGCTGTCTGCTCTCTCATTAGTCATTGCATACATCCTTACTCTTCTGCCTCATTTTATTTTTCTAGTCATGTGCATTTTACGTGATATATTGTCGTATTTAATATATGAAAATAAAAATTACAAATATAAATAAAGTAAACTTAATGAAAAAATATAAATTAGTTAAATGTTTATTGTTATGACTCGAACGTGAGGACACGTGACTGAAACTAAAATGCAGGTGATGCACATGATTACTAGTGCTCATAGTAAGTCTGCTAACTTACAAAACGATAAAAATAACAAGTGACAATTGTAACAATCACATAATAAGGTTATAGACTTACATGTTAAGTAAAATCAATCAAACATCAAATCATAAATAATACCTCACAAGGCAATCATCTTTTCATACACTTATTTAATACCAAACAATACTTAAGTATGTGTGTGTGTGTGTATACGTATACATATATGTCCAAATGGGTTGTATCTTAAAACCCACATTTAAGACCTTTGTAATAATGATGCTATTCCGGACCGAAACTGAAAAAAAGATGTCAGCCAGTCTTTTTGTAAGTAAGTGTTAACAGATTTGTTGATGTTGGCCACGAGTTAAGCCTGGTTACATTTGAGGGATATGATGGGAAATGAATTCTACATTGAATAATAACAAAATGTATAAATAATTTATAAGTGGTTGATGTTAGATTTAATACAAGTCAATAAGTTTTGTACAAGTGGATTCCAACACTTGCTCATTTATAAGCCCATGAATTTTAATACTAATAACTTAAGTTTTTGGCTGATTCCCTTTATGACTCACTGCAATACTTTTGAAATATAAATAATTATTTTAAATTTTTACTTTTTTTTAAAGATTTAATAACTAATTTTTTGTTATTTAAGTATAAAATTATATACTTTTATATTTAATAAAGTTTTCAATTAAAATAATATAAAACTATTCAAATAAACACCATGAGATCGAAATCTTATTGGTTGACTTTTAAGATTATCATGGAGTAATATTTATATAATTTGATCATTAAATTCACTTTAATTGTTAATTCTAAATTAAGTTAAATTTTCATGTGAAAACCTAAAAATTTAATGAAAATGTAATTATACATAATAAATATTATCTAAACTGTATATTTGTGTATGTATAATATAATTAAACTAATGACATAAAATAATTTTAGATTCTATATAAATATATGAATAAATTTTAGAATGCAATACATATATAATATTAAAAGAAAATGAGCATTTTTTATAATTTTAGATGATATTTTATGCTCAAGAATATGTTAGGGAAAAAAAAAGCAAATGAATTGATAGATACACTTTATTATAATTTTCTAATTTGTTTTAGTCAAAATATTATACATTGCATAATTTCATACATAATATATTTTAGAAAATTTGTATGCATACATAAAATATTTTTGCATAAAATATTATTTTAAAATTAGTTTTACTTTTTGGATTTCTTTCATATAAAATTTTCAGGAAAATAATTAGTTCAAATAAACAAATTTTATCTTCTTATTTCAATTCACTTAATGAGCACTCCCATTAAATACAACAATTACTAATAACTTATATTATCTAGTCAATTAAATATTTTTAACTCTTACATAGACAAACTCATATACCAAATTATTATATTTTAAACTAATAATTTCCTTTAGAATTTTTCATGAATTTTTATTTCAAAATGCTAAGATAATAATAAAATTTGGTATTACTTATTCATAATTTTATCAATTTTGCTTTATTAGAAAATAAAAAAAATAAAAAAGAAGAACAAGAAAATAAAAAATATTAATAACGTGCATAATATACAAATTAAGTTAATAAATGAATTATTATTTAATAAATTAAATAATTTGTTAGTATATTTTTAGCTCAATCCATTGATAACGTGCATAATAAAGTAATTATTATTTAATATATAATTAATTATGTTTAATATCTAACCATATTTAACTTAAATAAAAAAAATAATGAATTCGATTAGAATAAAAAAAATAAGAAAATAATTATTATTTAATCTAAAAATTTAACGAAAATATAATTATACAAAATAGATATTATCTAAGCTATATAATCGTGCATCTTGATACAATTAGAACGATAATACAAAATAATTATAAATTTTATAAAAATATATGAATCTATTTTAAAAGGCAATATATATACAATATTAAAAGAAAATGATTCAAACATATCTAAATAAATCATTTTTTATAATTTTAAATGATATTTTTATATTCAATAATATATTAGAGAAAAGAAAATAAAAAAATTGACATATGACTTTTTAAGATTATCCTTAATAAATTTATAATATTCTAAAACTATATGTAGCCCTAATAAAAACTAATCCATCAATCTATTAATTTTATAATTAATCCAAATAGTATAGAATTCTTAAAATCCATTGATAATTTTCAAATAACTTATCTAACTCTTAGTTCTACTTCGCTGCATTATTTCGTTCACTTGCAACTCTATTTCTCTTCATGCATTATAATCGTGTAGGTATGCTTGTTATTAGGCTTGAAACTCTTCTTTCTAAGTTTGAGGTGTTGGATCATAAAGCTCAGGAAAGAATAAGCGTTATAACTACCACACTTGGTTCACCAGTCCCTGACTTCTGCAACTTGGTTCTGCAATCAAGGTAAATTGCTGTTTTCCATTGAGTGGTCCCATGCAAATTTTTATGTTGGTTCACTCTTAACCTTATCCATTCACAAGCTACATGAGATGTAGGATGTTTGATTCCTATTTATTAAGTTGACTAATCTAGTATATTTAGGTTTGGCAGCGAAAAAATACATGTTTGATTTTTCCTTAGACTTTGCTTTTTATTCGAAAGACTCTGTTTTTCTCTTACTGAAGGTACTTTAATCTCAGGAAGAAGAGAAATTTTCCATGTATATGCTCCGCGGCTTTAAGCTTAACAAAATCCCTTTTAACACGATCTTGGGAAGCATGACATAGATCTGGATAATGAGTCTAGGCAGTGTAGCTCTGGATAATGACTCTTTTATAGTAACAGTGTTTAAAAGCCAATTAACTTATCAATAAATCCATTTTGCAGATGATATAAAACCAATCTGTTGTCAGCTTTTTTTACCCCTCTGCTATTTTTTTTTGGATTAACCATGTGTCGTTTAATTGCTTTTTATCTTCTTTGAAATTTGTTAGTTGATTTTGATAAAGCTACTATAGTTTACTTGATAAAGTTAGTTAGATTAATGTACGCAACTTAAGGCTGATCCCTTGTAACCACCTGTACATGTGTCTGTACGTATATCGTGTATTGTACAGCTGTTGACATATACAAGCATCAAATTTCACATGGTATCATAGCTTTAATTTAGTATCATGCATGGAACTCTAAAAAGCAACGAACTGTTTCCCACTCATCATCCACAGAAGCTGAATACCGTGCAATGGCAGCATCAGAATTGGTATGGCTTCAATCCTTGCTAAAAGAACTTGGACGTAGTTTCTGTTCCCGCATTATGGTGCGATAATTATATAGTTGCGACATACCTTACTGCTAATTCTGTGTTTCATTCATTAACTAAGCACCTAGAAGTAGATTCTTCACTTTGTGTGAGATAAGGTAGTGAAAAAGGAGCTCGAAGTTGCCTATATCTCCACTCATGATCAATTGGGAGATGTTCTAATAATAAAACCATTGTCCAAGCATAAGTTTCTTCACGTCAAAGACAAGTTGAAGGTTTTCTCAAACTGGCCCGTTCAACTTGCAAGAGCGTGATAAGGCTATTATAGTTTACTTGAAAAGTTAGATTAATGAACGTAACCTAAGGCTAATCTCTATATTGTGTATTGTACAGATGTTGATATATACAAGGTATCAAGCATCATATTAAGAGATTGGTGCAGATGACCTTGCAAACAGCCATCCAGGTACCTGACCTGCTGCAGTTCAAAATCCTCCTTTCATGAACTCAATTCTTCTGATGCCTGCAGAAAGCATGGAGGAATTTCGGCGACATGTGGATAGCCATTAGCTTGTTTGATAGAAGTTGGATCAGCTTAAAATTCTACATCTTGGAATGTCAATTTCATTGCTAAAAGTTTATGTGCTTGGGGTAAATGCAGTATTCTGTCAAGCAAGTTTTGTTCACAAACCATCTTCTTCCAGTGAAGTTGGCAATGGCAGGCATTGTATTTGATACATGGTACCCATTTTTGCACACCTCAAAAGACCTTGGCAACTCTTTTCACATGCCACCGAGACCCTGGCCATCAGCATATAATTAATGTAATGAGTTGCATTATGTTCTGACACACTGGAAATAGTTTCAGATGATATTTCCTTTACTGTAATTATACAGTGCAAATCAAGGAACATTTTTAGACATGCTATTGTAGGCCGTGTGATGGATATTTTATGCAGCAAGCCACACCTCATGTACTCTGGCCTTCTGTATATGTGTGTGTGTGTGCATATATATATATATATATATTGCCAGATAAAATTGGGATTCTGAAATATAGTTGCGGGCATCAGTCATAAGAGATATCAGAAAATGTTTAATTTACGTGTGGTTGGTTACTAGGAAAGCATTGTTATGTAAAGATGATAACAAGTAACAGATGTGTTCACCATTTATATTGCAAACAAGCTTCTTAACTTAACTCAATGTGGTCGCCTATGACAGATGGTTTACTCTTGTCCTAAATTCATTTAATTTATTTTCCGTTAACTTTTATTAGTAATAAAACTTGTTTTTTGATATTTTAAAATCAATAAGCATTGCCTTCTTATTTTATTTCAGAAAGAAGAAGACTAAGAAAAAGTTCAGATACAACTATTTAACTGGTAATAAGAAAATGAGGCATCTAGGTTTACTTTCAAAAATTTTGTTTCTCGAAAAATAGGTTTGATTCATTTTTTTAAAAATTATAAAATAATTTATAACCTTTTTCCAAAAAGCCTGCAAAAGGTTAATTATCCTCCGTCCTCTAAAAAGCAAACCGTGCCCAATTAGATCCCAAAACTATGGAATGAGGATGAATCAAAAAGAAAAACTAGGGGAATATGGAAATGGCGTATTTGTTTGTTTTCCTAAACGAAAAAACCAGCCATGCGTATGATAATGAGCCAGAGATGGTGAAATAAATTTGGTCGACTAAAAAATCGTTGAAATTTATAGGGGTATTCATGTCACTTCAGTTGCATAATTTTATCCTACGATCATAATTAATACCCCCAAATCCCTCTCTTATCTTCTCCGTTCCTTTTAATTTTTTTTTTAAAAGAAAAAAAAAAAGGAAAAAGAAAAAGGAAAAAAGAAAAGAAAAGAAATGAAAAAGATAAGAATAGACGTTCGCATAATAATATCGGGTATTTGTATGTATTTTTCTTTTATTTATTTATTTATTTTTTGCCTTTGACGATTTGACGAAGTTAATCCCCAATTGAACCCTGAAACGAAGAACCCTTAAAAAAAAAAAATAAAAAAATTCGACACTCTCGTCGACTCGCTCTTATTGTTATTATTTCGATTCGATTCGATTGCAAGTATGTGCTTTCATTAGTTTTTTGTTCTCATCTATTATCGTCTTCTTCATCGTTAATCGTCTACCTTCATAAACCGTTAAAAGGAAACGTGTCAATTAGCACGTGTGATTGATACGGACGTCGACGATCATCATCGACTTGCAAAACCTACCGATTTCTTTTCCAATTCGGGGCTAACGATCGCTGTTATCATCTCCCAATTTAACCTTCAGGTAAGTTAGGGTTTTCTTCCCCCTCTTGATTTGATTTGTTTTAGTAAGCTAGGGTTACTTACTATAATTAGTTTTATCATTCAAATTGTCTATTGTGAAGATTCAATTGCATCCTATTCTACGCTCAAAAGACGATCCACTTGTTCAATTGCTTTTAGAAAATCAATTTAAGGTTGTGATTTTACATTATTGTCGATTTCATTATCATTTTCTTCATTTCACCAATTCCCCTTTTGCAATTCCTCCACTATCTTCATTTCTCTATTCTACTTCAATTGCTTCTTCTTTAACTAAGTTGCCAACATTAGCTTTTAAAGCTATTGGCTCACGTCAATTTTCGATGTTATTCCCACTTTAATCATAAAGGGATTATGTTATACTACTCCTCCTCTCCTCTGTCTTTCTAGATTGTTCCTGTAATTGTTTTACTCTTTTCAAATTATTTTTCTTTTCTTTCTTTTAATTTTACTTCAGAAACTTTGTTTCCCTACATTGGAAATAACTAAATTACTTCAAATGAGATTGATTATATTTTACCATTGTTTGGTTGCTTATTGCATGCATTTACACTTGTAAGTTGGACTTGATTTGAAGGTGGAGATTTGGTGCTTTCAGTTGCGGCTAGAGCAGCATGAGTGGGTTATAGGTAAGGTGTGAAGGAGATGAATGTGCAGGCGCATATGTCTGGGCAGATCTCGGGGCAGGTTCCTAATCAGTTGCCCCAGCAAAATGGGAACCCGCTTCCTCCTGGGCAGTTGCAGAATTTAGCTGCTGCTGGCAGTGGAGCAGTGCCTCCTAATATGTATACCATGGACCCTGAGCTTCATAGAGCTCGCGACGTTATGCGAGAAAAAATGTAAGATGTAGATCATGTTTCATCTACTAATAGCATACTAGTTAAGCTCTATTCAACCTCTCTCTTCTCTTTGTTCGTTCATTTTTTTTTTTTACTTTTTGAATCTGCAAGAATAATAATGGACTGTAGATGGTTGTTTTTTCAGACTACGATATTTCTGTTCTTATTTGTTTTCAATTATGTTTTATATACTCAACGGATGGTGTTATACCAGCAAATATAAACATCTTAAAGACAATGCCGTACACCCTTTTGTCTGAAAGTATATTGACATTTAGGTTTTACTGTGAATTTGAAGTTTGAGACCATAATCTTGATATATATTCTATTAACTCCTTAATTGTTTGCTTCGGTACATAATATTTTGGTTACATGTTGCTGTTCATATTTCTATTAGATAACTTTTGTTAATGTTATAAAATTGTTGGCATTTAGCCTGTGATCAATGCAGATGACTGCAACCTGCTATCAATATCTATTTATGCCTGACTTCCATCTTCTGTCCTTTCTAGATTTGAAATTATATTGCAGCGGCAGACTCAGCCAGTTAGTGAACAACAGAAACAGAAATTTAAGGACATTGCAAAACGCTTGGAAGAGGGTCTATTTAAAGCTGCCCAATCAAAGGTTTTTGCCCTCTTATTTTAATCCATATTGAAGTCTACATTTGTTTTGATGGTTATCTCATTATTTCACAAAGTATATCATAGTGTAGAATATTTAAATTTGTTGAAATTCTTAGTTTTATTTTCTTAGTAAGCTTAAGTGCAGATGGATTTTTTTTTTTTTTCATTCCTTGATTGTATTTAGGTTATTTTTTTAATGGCTTTACATTGCAATTAAATTTTGTTGCAGGAGGACTATATGAACCTAAATACCCTAGAGAGTCGTCTTAGTAGTCTGATCAAGCGCCCAACTGTGAATAACCATAGCCAACGGCATGTGCAACTTGTTAATCCGTCCTCTTCCATCGGTACTATGATACCAACACCTGGAATGTCACACGGAGGGAATTCCAGCTTGATGGCATCATCTGTAGATACCATGATGATTGCTTCCAGTGGATGTGATAGTATAGCAGCTACAACCGTGAACACAGGAAGGCTGTTGCCGACTAGTGGCATACATCGTGGTTCCTTCAGTAGATCTGATGGTAAATTTAAGCCTGATAATATTTATCAATCTATATTTGTTTACTCTTCTACATCAATGTCACAAAACTATCCTTGCAGGATCTCTGTCTAATGGATATCAGCAGTCAGCAGCCAATTTTTCCATTAGCTCTGGTGGGAATGTGTCATCCATGGGCGTGCAAAGAATGACAAGCCAGATGATTCCAACTCCTGGTTTTAATAATAGCAATAATAACAATAATAGTAACAATACTAGTAGTAATCAGTCTTATGTGAATATGGAGTCTTCTAACAGTGTTGGTGGTTATTCAAGTGTTGAATCTACAATGGTATCACAGCCACAACAGCAAAAGCAGTATGTTGGTGGTCAAAACAGTCGCATTCTGCAAAATCTTGGCAGCCAAATGGGTAGCAATATCAGATCTGGTATGCAGCAGAAATCTTATGGGTTCTCAAATGGAGCTCTAAATGGTGGAATGGGGATGATTGGGAACAATTTACAGATTGTGAATGAACCTTGTGCCTCTGATGGATATATGAATAGCACACCATATTCTAGTTCACCAAAACCACTGCAGCAGCAATTTGATCAACAGCAGCGACAAATAATGCATGGTAACATCTCTTTCTCTCTGTATTCTCTCTCTCACATGCACCCCCTTCCCCCTCCTCTTCTTTCCCTTGGTTTATGAGATCCGTTTTTCATACTTGGATGATGTTACATTATTCTGGGCTGTGGGACATCTGAACATTTTCTTTGTCAGGTGATGGATATGGAATAACTAATACTGATTCTTTTGGATCTGGAAACTTTTATGGTGCTGTAACATCTGTTGGAGCAGTGATGAATTCTCAGAATAGGACTTCTGTAAGCGTGCAGCCTATGTCCAAAACTAACTCTCCTCTGGTAAATAATCACTCGAATTTTCATGGTATGCAACAAGCTGCACATATAAAACCCCAACCAGTTGATCAGTCTGAAAAGATGAGTTTCCAGTCTGCATTGCCTTCTAGAGATAGTGTCATACCACCTCACCAACAGCAGCAATTTCAGCAACATCATCATCAGTTTCCACAGCAGCAATTTGTTCAACAATCATGCATACAAAAGCAGCAAAACCAGCAGCATCAACATTTGTTGCATGATGCTTTTGAACATTCTCAACTGACATCTGATCCCAGTAGCCAGGTGAAGCGTGAGCCCGGAGTTGACCATCATAATGAAGTTCTGCCCCCACAAACCTCTCAGCAGTTCCAAATTTCTGAGTTGCAAAATCGATTCCGACATAATGCTGTTGATGAGCGTTCCAGGGGTGCTCAAAATCTCCCTCTGCCACCTGGACAGCATGACATGTGTTCATCATTGACTCAAAAGTCACAGCAAATGCAACAGATGTTACATCCACATCAATTGGTTTCAGAGTCTCAAAGTGATTTTAACTGCCTTCCTGTTGGAACAACATCAGATTTAGTATTGCAGAGTCAATGGAATTCCCATTTGCAAGAGAGATCTGGCATGCCTAGGAGCATTTCACATGAGCAGCACGTCCAAGAGGATTTCCGTCAGAGAATATCTGGCCAAGATGAAGCTCAACAGAATAATTTAGCTTCAGAAGGATCTATTATGGGTCAAAATGTTCTTCTTAGAAGCACATCAGATACCCAAAATTCAAATGGTGTAATGTGTAGATCTGGCAATGCCAACCATGACCGACAGTTCAGAAACCAACAGAAGTGGCTCTTGTTCTTGCGGCATGCTCGCCGATGTTCAGCCCCTGAAGGGAAATGTTCAGATGTTAATTGCATTACTGTGCAAAGATTGTGGAGACATATGGATAGGTGCAACTCATCTCCTTGCCCATATCCTCGATGCCATCATAGCAGGATATTGATTCAACATAACAAGCACTGCAGGGATACAGGTTGCCCTGTTTGTATTCCTGTCAAAAATTATATAGAGGCACAAATGAGGGCACGTACTCGTCCAGGTTTAGATTCTGGTTTTTCAAGCAAATCCAATGACACTGTTGATAATGCAGCTAAATTTGTTTTGAAAAACCCTTCAGTTCTTGAAACTTCAGAAGAACTTCATCCGTCCTTAAAGCGCATGAAAATAGAGCAGTCCCCCCAGTCTTTTAAACCAGAGTGTGAAAATTCTGCTATATCTGCTTCTGTAATGAACGATTCCCATGTATCTCAGGATGTCCAGCCCCAAGATTACAAGCAGGGTGACACTTCTATGCCAGTTAAGTCTGAGTACACTGAAGTAAAGCTGGAAGTCCCTGGAAGTTCTGGACAAGGAAGTCCTAGTAATAGTGAGAAGAAAAAGGATATCATGGATGATACAAACAACCAAAGGCCTGATGGTGAATCTGTTTTACGGGATGAGTCAAGTGGTTTAGCTAAGCAAGAGAGCATAAAAGTTGAGAAAGAAACTGATCTAATCAAGCAAGAAACTTCTACACAGCCTGCTGATAATGCAGCTGGAACCAAGTCTGGAAAGCCAAAAATAAAGGGGGTGTCATTGACTGAACTTTTCACACCTGAACAAGTTAGAGAGCATATTATAGGTCTCAGGCAATGGGTTGGTCAGGTAATATTACATCTTTTCTTTATTTTTGGCTTTTGGCATTTTCTGGTAAACCACATTAAATCATTTTTTATATATCTTTCAACTGTACTATCAAACTGTCATAAAGGAATAGTGTGTGTCATATTTATTTTAACAATTAGATAAAATGTTTTTTGTAGAAATATTTAAGCATTTGCTGTCATTTTTGTTCTTTGCTTAATGGGTCGTTGCTTGCATTTGCATATTTTGCCTAGTTAAAATGTTGCAAAAATTTGCCTGTGACATAAAGTGGCTTTGTCAATGATAGTTTATTTGGTTTGCTTTGTACAGAGTAAGGCAAAGGCAGAAAAGAACCAAGCAATGGAGCATGCAATGAGTGAGAACTCTTGTCAGTTGTGTGCAGTTGAAAAGCTTACTTTTGAGCCACCACCAATATACTGCACACCTTGTGGTGCTCGCATTAAGCGAAATGCAATGTATTATACCATGGGAGCTGGGGACACACGACATTACTTTTGTATTCCATGCTATAATGAGGCTCGTGGAGACACTATCGCTGCCGATGGGACTTCTATCCAAAAAGCAAGGCTTGAGAAGAAGAAAAACGACGAGGAGACTGAAGAATGGGTGTGTCTATGTGTTGCCTTCTTATCATTATGTTGCATGGTAATCTTGAATAATTAGACTTACATTGTTGTCTTTTAATATTCGTGCAGTGGGTTCAATGTGACAAATGTGAAGCTTGGCAACATCAAATTTGTGCTTTATTTAATGGTCGAAGAAATGATGGTGGGCAAGCTGAATATACTTGCCCTAATTGCTACATAGAAGAGATTGAAAGAGGGGAACGTAAGCCTTTACCACAGAGTGCAGTTCTTGGGGCCAAAGATCTACCAAGAACAATACTTAGTGACCACATAGAGCAACGATTATTCAAGAGGCTGAAGCAGGAAAGACTGGAGAGGGCCAGGATTCAAGGAAAAAGTTATGATGAGGTGATTTAGATATCATGCAACAGTGTTTGATGCATATTTTGTGGATATATGAAATACTGACAATTTACCTTGATGCTACTTGCAATTTTGCTTATGTTCAGCAAAATTTTTTTCCAGACAATTATGCCTGATTGTCTCACCACCAACATACTTTTGATGCTACATACAACAGGGAGAATTCTAATTATATAATTAAAACTAAGATTTGGCCTAATGCATGTTTTATTCCGCCTTTTCTAAAAATGAACAACTTTGGCTCCTGAACTTTATAAAAACCAACATTTTGATCCTTTGTTGGCTAAAAATCCAAAGAAATGTTGTTTTGGTATAATGACGTCCTTTTGTACCATAAAAGAACCAAGTGTTGATTTTTGTAAAACTCTGGAGGAACCAAAGTGTGAATTAGGTCAAATGTCAATTATTTTTTGTGTAATTTCCCATATTGTTTCCTTCCATAATGGGAACTACTTTAAGTGCTTGATATTTAAACCATTAGTATACTATATTTTATGTAGTCTAAATTCTGTAAAAATCTACATCTTAAGGTTCCTGGAGCAGAAGCACTTGTAATTCGAGTTGTTTCATCAGTTGACAAAAAGTTGGATGTGAAGCAGCGCTTTCTTGAAATTTTTCGAGAAGAGAATTACCCTATTGAATTCCCTTATAAGTCGAAGGTGTGCATGATGTATACTGAATTCATTGCTTTATTTATTTATTTTTTTTTATTGGACATTTAGTATTGTATCGTTCCCGTTCGGCTTTCTGCATAAGTGATAGTTATTTTGACTAGTGATTATTGACTATTTTTTTTCCAGGTAATTTTGTTGTTTCAGAAGATTGAGGGGGTAGAGGTGTGCCTATTTGGTATGTATGTACAAGAATTTGGATCAGAATGTCAATTTCCAAATCAGCGTCGTGTCTATCTGTCGTATCTGGATTCTGTGAAATATTTCAGACCTGAGATTAAAGCAGTAACAGGGGAGGCTCTCCGTACATTTGTTTATCATGAAATTTTGGTTAGTTTGAAATACTTCTTCATCCTATTTTGCATTGCATATGTCAGCATTTAGCTAGGAACTTTCATAGTCACTATTGGCTTTTATATCTTTTCTGTCTGCCAGATTGGATACCTTGAATACTGCAAGAAGAGAGGTTTTACTAGCTGCTATATATGGGCTTGCCCTCCATTAAAGGGTGAAGATTACATATTATATTGTCATCCAGAGATCCAAAAAACACCAAAATCTGACAAACTCCGGGAATGGTGAGGCTAACTTCTTTTAAGGAGGTATCCATGCATCAGTTTTCTGGTGAAAATATGTTTCTTTTTTTATCTGACTCCTCTGTGTGGATTGCTTGGTTGTCTTTTTTGTTTCAGGTATTTGTCGATGCTAAGAAAAGCTGCTAAGGAAAATATTGTGGTTGACCTAACTAATTTATATGATCATTTCTTTGTATCTTCTGGCGAATGTAAGGCAAAGGTAACTGCGGCAAGGTTGCCATACTTTGATGGTGACTATTGGCCTGGTGCTGCAGAGGATTTAATTTATCAGCTTAACCAAGAAGAAGATGGCAGAAAACAAAACAAGAAGGGAACTACCAAAAAGACCATAACAAAAAGGGCTCTAAAAGCATCTGGTCAGTCAGATCTGTCCGGTAACGCGTCAAAGGATCTGCTACTAATGCATAAAGTAATTTTACCTCTTGTATATTACAGTGTGTGTGTGTGTGTACAGTCACCCCCCACCCCCAACACCCCCCCCCCCCCCCCCCCAAGCGCGCGCGCGCGCGCACACACACACACACACAATCAACTTAAAAGTATTTTGCATGATTACTATTATTTTTTCTTACAAGATACCTTTCTCTTCAGCTTGGCGAAACAATTTCCCCCATGAAGGAAGATTTTATCATGGTTCACTTGCAGCATTGCTGTACGCATTGTTGTATTTTAATGGTATCTGGAAACCATTGGGTTTGCAACCAGTGCAAAAATTTTCAGATTTGTGATAAGTAAGACTTCTTCCATTTTTATCTTTGTTGTCTTTTGTTAAAGATGTTACTTATGTTAATGGGTGAGGTATTGCTGCAGTTGGATTGTTTGTGTCCTTTTTACCATTTCTAACTTTCACTCTTTTTGTTCATTATTCTTGCATGTAGTCACGCTTGCTTATTGGCACCATCTAAGATCCTGACACAGCCAGTCTTGTGTTAAACTAACTCTACCAGATCTCCTCATCTTTAATAAATACTTCGTACTGTCATACATCGTTTTTCCCTCATTTAGATGCATTTATTCTATGGGTATGTTATGTCGTTGTTGTCCAACCTTCTGTGCCGTGAAACAGCTCTTGCTTTGTCACTGATACATACAATAGGTATATTCATTTTGGCCTCATAATCTGCATTCTTTTAACTTCATAAAAACGGTACTGTGCTTGTTTAGTGTATGCTAAAATCTTTTAGATTGTTGATCATGATATTCAATTGATGCTGTGATAACATATTTTGCGTTTAATTTTGTGCCCTTTGAAATTTTCTCTCTCTATGAGCACTAGTTCCTTGGTTTGAAAATGGCCACTTGCCTTGCCTTCTCTGATGCTGAATTTTTCTTTTCAGTAATTCAATTTCATGATCTTTGTCCTGTTTCTTAACCTTTTCTTTTTCCTTTTTCAATTTTCTTTTTCCATTGTGTTCTGTTGGTTTAGTAATTGAGGCTCTTATTTAGCATGAGATGTACAATTTTAATCTATTTTCTTGTAGCTGCCTCTATAGTTCTTATATCTCCTTCCATTTCTGAAGGTGTTATGAGGCTGAACAGAAACGTGAAGAGAGGGAGCGACATCCTGTCAATCAGAGGGAGAAACATGCACTCTATCCAGTAAGTTGCTTATACTTGGATAATTTTGTGGGATCCTAGATTCTTTTTCGAAGTGATGCACTAAAAACCGAGTGTTCTATTTTCTCTGCTCCCTCACCTTAATAACTGAACCATTGCTAATATTGGCAGGTTGAAATTACTGATGTTCCAGCTGATACAAGGGATAAAGATGAAATTCTTGAGAGTGAATTTTTCGACACGAGACAAGCATTTCTTAGTCTCTGTCAAGGAAATCATTATCAGTATGATACTTTACGCCGGGCTAAGCACTCCTCAATGATGGTACTTTACCATCTCCATAACCCCACAGCTCCAGCTTTTGTGACAACATGCAATATATGTCATCTTGACATTGAAACGGGTCAAGGTTGGCGTTGTGAAGTTTGTCCTGATTATGATGTATGCAATGCTTGTTATCAAAAGGATGGGGGTATTGATCATCCTCATAAGTTGACAAATCATCCATCTGTGGCTGATCGTGATGCCCAGAATAAAGAAGCTAGGCAACAAAGGGTTCTCCAGGTAAATTTTTACTCCTTTTTAATATATTTACTGCGTTGAGGGGAAAAGAAAATTTTACTTATTTTTTAGGTGAGAGGGTTGTTAATGATTGCTATTTGAGTTTTCTCATTTACTTTCTATGCTTAATTAATGTATGTAAAAAAATCGGATTGGAAAAAAAATTCTGTTGATGTATAAGATTGTGAATTTGATTGAAATTCTTCATTCTGAATGTGAATAGTTTTTACAATATTTCTTGTCCATTTTTTATCGGGCCAGCCCATTGAGGTGAAACTGGTAAAACAATGTATAATAATGTGTCATTATTTCCTCAAAATTATCTATTTATGTAGGGCCTAATCCAATTGCATATTTGAAATTGCAGCTAAGGAAAATGCTTGATCTTCTGGTGCATGCATCACAATGCCGTTCTGCACATTGCCAATATCCAAATTGTCGTAAGGTGAAGGGGCTTTTCCGGCATGGTATATCATGCAAGACACGTGCTTCTGGAGGTTGTGTTCTGTGTAAGAAGATGTGGTATCTCCTTCAACTTCATGCTAGGGCATGCAAAGAGTCTGCGTGCCATGTCCCACGTTGCAGGTTTATTATTCAAATCTTATATATTAAATCAACAAGTTTTTTAAATCACAACCTGACCCCTAGATTTTGTGGGTCTTATTTATAAATTGTTAACATAAATGTATGATGTTGATCCAGAGATTTACAAGAACATTTGAGAAGGCTGCAGCAGCAGTCTGATTCACGGCGAAGGGCTGCTGTGATGGAGATGATGAGACAGAGAGCTGCAGAGGTTGCTGGTAACTCTGGGTAACTATTTGTACATATGAATGTGGTTGTTTTGGAGGTAAGGCTTCCAAATAGAGAGGGAGGTAGACAATACTGTTTTCTGCTGCTCCATTGGGGAACTGCTGGAAAGGAGGCAGTGCAGTAAAAGCAGCAGGATAGGTGTTCAGCAGGGGATAGGCATACAGTAGTACAGCATATTGGTTTATGATCACGCATGTTAGGGAACGATTTTTTGTCATTCATGTCTTCACGGCCTACTTTCCCTACAAAGAAGCAATGAAATTTGTTGACCAAAGCTGCCCACTTCATCATCAGCAGCTAACTATTTCCCTCGAGAGTATAGGATTACTGATGTGTGCTAGTCAGTGGCTCAATTTGGTGATTCTTTGATTTTATATCCTTTTGTATCTGTTTAATGCCATCTTTGGTGGCGAGTGTACTATAATTGTTCTAATTTGTCTAAAATGTTTTTTTTTTTTTTTAGAAAGGATGGAGGGTGGCTAGTTTTGAATCCTTCTTTTTTTTTTTCTTTTTTTGCTCCGTTTCTTTTTAAATTCCATCTCCAAATATTTGACCATCTTTTTGTAGAATGCCTTGTTATTTAAAGTTGGAAGAAATAAGTATATTCTATAACTTCAGCAATTCGTTTGCCTTGAGTACTTTTGAATTTGCCAGTGTGCGATTCGGCTGCCTCGGACGACACGACTAATCCGCGTATTTTAAGAGGGGGTTGTAGTTGATTTTATTCAGGAAAGCCACCTATTAGTTCTTGGTAGGGATATATGATATGCAAAGTTTGAATGTCGTTATGCGTGTGTATACGTAGTGTAAAAACAGAAAAAACGAAAAGGTATGCTATTGTATTTTAAGGCCAACGACGTCTAGCCAGAATGGATAAGTACGAAAGATTGTTGGAATTATTTTCTGTCCAATACGGATTATTGAATTTATGCGATATTGTACCATTTAATACTTGTAATAGATGTGTGATTTGTATGTGATGTCTTAAAAAAAATAAAAAAGATTTGTATGTTATTTTAATAATGGTAACCTTGGTTTCAGGAAAAAAATTAAAGATTAAAAATAAAATAAAAATGGTTGAGAAGATGTCAATGGAGGAAGGGGGTTAGGCAAGATTACTTCCGATTTAAAATTTTAATATATAAATTAAAAAAATTATTAAATTTAAAATTAAAATGATTAAAATATTTTTTTATTTTGATTTAGAAAAATAAAAATAATTAATATAAATATTTAATGAAATAATAAATAAAAAGTAAAATGAAAAAAATATAATAATATATTTTTAAAATCTTAAAAATATAAATAAATTAAAATAATTTTTTTTTTTCTGAAAGGTAAATATTCTGAAATGAAGGGATATATAAAAATTAGTTTTAATTATATAATTATGATATAAAAAATTTAGTTTTTTTTAATTTTTCGGTTTTTTTGCCTTCGTTACTGGAAGTTGCGACAGAAATGAGAAGACGTGGCAAGCTTGTGAGCTCTAATTCTCGCTGACAGAAATCGTGTCGTTTTTGTCCCTGAGTTGATCTCGAACACCAACCATCCATTCTCAAGTGTTTTTATATATTATATTATTTTTTCTGTTGATAAAAGGATAGTTATAATTGCCTTTCGAGATGATCCAGTCATTGTCTTCGCCTTATCCAATATGATTGATTCTAACCTTATTGATTAAATTAATCTAAGAATTTGGGAAAAATAACTGAAAAGAGAAGGAAGAAGGAAGAAGTTGATTGCTTGGCTGCATATTCAAGTAAGCCAAGATGAGAGCATCAGCGGGTGTAAGTCCAGCAACCAGTGCCGCTTTGAGCAGCAGCAATTACTTCAAATTCAGCTCCCATCGCAAAATCATCGCGCTCCCATCTACCAAATCCATATCAGTGAGAGCCACCAGCAACAAGAAAAACAATGAAACAGAGGAATATAACGAAGCCACAAGAACGCAAAAGCAGTCCCTAAGTTTGGAGGACGTGAACCCGGTAGGTTTAGGGAGGAAGTCGAGGCAGATTTTCGACGAGGTGTGGAGGAAGTTCTCTGGGTTAGGGCAGATATCAAGGACTACACGTGCTGATAACAAGGATGCGTTGGATGCATTGCTCATAAGGGAGGGCCCAATGTGCGAGTTCGCCATCCCTGGTGCTCAGAATACGACTGTGCTTGTGGTTGGAGGCACCAGTCGCATTGGCCGCATTGTTGTTAGAAAGCTTATGCTCAGGGGTTATACTGTCAAGGCTTTGGTAAGGAAGGCCGATGAGGAGGTGATTGACACGCTCCCTAGGTCAGTGGAGATTGTAACTGGGGACGTGGGTGATCCCTCCACCCTCAGCGTTGCTGTCGATGGCTGCAATAAAATTATCTATTGTGCCACCGCTCGTTCTGCCATTACCGGCGATCTATTCAGAGTTGATAACCAAGGGGTTTCCAATCTTACCAAAGCATTTCAGGTATGTCTCACTCCTTTATTACAAAAATAAATATTTCTGCAATCAATTTTTTTTTTTTGGAGAACTTTGCTTATTTTGATATCGCAGGACTACAACAACAAACTAGCACAACTCCGAGCAGGAAAAAGCAGCAAAAGCAAGCTTTTGCTTGCAAAGTTCAAATCTGCAGATTCATTGAATGGGTGGGAAGTCCGCCAAGGAACTTATTTCCAGGATTCTATAGCTTCAAAGTATGATGCAGGGATGGATGCTAAGTTTGAGATCACAGAGACTGGTGATGCAGTTTTCTCAGGTAAATGGACAATCTACAATGTGCGTGCGTGCTACCATTTTCAGCAGCTAAAGTTGGGACTTGAGAGGGGCTTTTGCATTTCACACTTATTATTATCGTTAATTTCTTAGGTAAAGGTATCTACCAAATATGCTTTCCTTGACTCTCCGTTTTTCATGTTTACTGAAGGGTATGTTTTCACCAGAGGAGGATATGTTGAACTGTCAAAAAAGCTATCGCTTCCTCTGGGTTATACTCTTGACAGGTACATGATATTTAACATGTAAATGGCCCTTTGTATTAATGGAAGCAGATATTGATAGTTTTCTTACTAGTCTTTTTTAGCCTTCACTCTGAGTGCTTATCCTGCGCCCATAATGAACTTTTCTGTGGTCAGGTATGAAGGTCTGGTCCTCTCTGTTGGAGGTAATGGAAGGTCCTATGTTTTAATTCTTGAAGCTGGTCCTTCAGCTAATACAACTCAAAGCAAATTGTACTTTGCGAGGATTAGCACAAAAGTAGGATTTTGTAGGGTAAAGATCTGTGGTACCTTACTCAAAAAGCTGTGGTTTTGGCGCTACCACTCTAGTTATCATTTTCTTCATTTATTGGGATATATATGTTGAAAAGTTTGAATCTGATTTCTATTCTTTTATTTATTTTTAATTTTTTTGTAAATGGCAGGTCAGAGTGCCATTTTCCTCTTTCCGTCCTGTGAAACCAGATGATGCACCATTAGACCCATTCCTCGTACATACGTTAACCTTACGCTTTGAGCCACGAAGACAGGTTTGTCCATCACTTGATCCTTGTTCTAGTTTTGCTTAATTGAGTAGAAAAGGATGCAGACCTTGAATAACATTCCTCAGAATGGAATTTTATGGTACACTAGCATTAAGAAATAGTGGCTATAACTTTTCGCTAAAGCTAGCCATTGCCATTATAAATAACCATTAGGAACGGTTACTTTGTTGGAGAAGATGAAAGTGGGATAAAATTTCATATTGGAAACAAACAAAAAGAAGAAGAAAATATAAGTCAATGGGTCATAAAATGACACTAAAAGCCAAGTTACTACAAGACTCAAAATATGCATGAAGCCCAATATTCCCAAGGTGATGAATGAGGGCCAAACAAATGGATCCATGGTGTCATACAAAAATTCTAACATAGTATCAGAGTCCAGCAGTGCTCTAACAAGCTAAGAAAGATCCTGAGGCCTGTGTGAATGGAAGTTCCAAGTGAACAATCCACCAAGGAGTAGCAAAGAAGTTGCACTTGGAGAAAAATATGTTGGTGGGTCCATGTCAGGGGCCTCTGAGACTCAAGAATACAAGACCAGGCTAAAGAATGAAACAATTGATAACTGGATTAGAGAAAAGGAAAAAAGTCCAGTCCAATTAAACTTGAGGGGGAGTGCTGGAGACGATGAAAGATAAATTCCCACATGAGAACAAACAAAAAATAGAAGAAAAATATAGTCAATGGATACTATAAGGTTCAAAATATGCATGAAGCCTGATACTCCCAAGGTGATGAATGAAGCACAAGAAAATGGATAAAGAGGGAACAAACTCATTTTAAACTAGTTGCTAGGCCAATTATGAGTATGAGATTATTTTACGATTTTGCAAATCAGTCTTTTATCGAATCCTATGAAACTGTGGATTTTTCTTCACAGAATTATAGATGAAATATTTCTAATTGTGATTATCATTCTCATTATCTTGGTCTTAGCATTAGAAATGAGAATTTTTCATGGGATTCTTTCTAACTGGATTATTTAGTTACGTTTATTGGATTATTTGGATTACTAGAAAAAATGCTTTTTAGAGTTTCTTGGTGTACTCCTAAGGAGAATATTTTCTCCTGATACAGATGACAACTTATGCAACTGATGGATTTGCACTTTTTTTTTTTTTTTGGCTTTTCTAATTCTATTTGACATCCTTGCTGCAGCGACCTGTCGAAGGACCTGCAGGAGCAAAGCAGGATCTGAGAAGCTTTAAGCTCATATTGGAATATATAAAGGCCTTGCCTGTAAGTCATATTACTTTGCTGCATGAAGAACTTCATTTTTTATCTTATCCTCAACTTATGTTCTTTGCATGCCAGGATATATATATATATCAAGCAGGGATGAAGAATGTGTGTTTCACTTTTCATAGTAAAAAATACATATATAAAGGCATGGGCCAATTTTGGAGAAAAGTGAGGAACACATAACCAAAAGAGCATCTTGACTATTTATTCTAAATAAATAATGTCTGAATTCCCATTTGCAAAAGTCAGATTACATTTATTAATAGTGGAAAATGTGAATTTTTCTGTGCATGAGATTGTTGTTTCAACTTCTTTTAGATGGAGGTTTAAATTTTTAAAAGAATGGAATCAAAATTGTGCAGACTGGGCAAGAAACAGACTTTGTCTTAGTCTCTTGTACAGGATCAGGAGTAGAACCTACCAGAAGGGAGCAAGTTCTGAAAGCCAAGAGGGTTAGTCTTTTGTTGTTAATTATTTTATAATCAGTTGACTTGTTTAATAGCTTTTATTGCCTAACTGGTGTATGTGGTCTAGGCTGGGGAAGATTCATTAAGGCGGTCAGGCCTTGGATACACGATCATTCGCCCTGGTCCTCTAAAGGTAATTAATCTCAAAGGTTTGCTGGGTTTGTAAATATGACTTTCAGTGATCACTAATTAATTAGGTAAGTGAAAAATAGATTGAACGCCTTGTCAAGAGTAAAATCTCTTGTGAGAAATGTAAATTAAGTAAAGTCTCTTGTGAGAAATATAAATTAACTGCCAGCTGGTTAGATGTTTCAACTGTCAAAAATGGAGAAAAATAATTAAAGATTCCTCTCGCAGGAAGAGCCTGGCGGCCAACGAGCACTCATATTTGACCAAGGAAATAGGATTTCTCAGGTGTGAAATTGTATATCCTTCGACAGAAGCAAGAGAACATACTTGTACTTGCATCAGGTCTTGATAATTGTTCTCTGTTTAGGGCATTAGCTGTGCCGATGTGGCTGATATCTGTGTGAAGGCATTGCACGATCCAACAGCAAGAAACAAAAGCTTTGATGTGAGTAGCAATCCGTTTTGACTTGCATCAGCATATCAGTTTGGGTTAGGTCAGGTAGGATTTGACTCGACTTCAATCACGTGTAGGTTTGTTATGAATACGTTGCTGAGCAAGGGAGGGAGCTCTATGAGCTGGTAAGGATCTAATTATATCCTATTAATGTAGAAAAATGAAACATTTGAACTTTTCCTTAATTAATCTGAAATTGAACTGAAAATATTCGAAAAAAAAAAAAGATTTTGTTGGTTCTATTGAAAAAAAAAAAAAAAATCACATTTAGTCATAGACTAGTGGTAAGTTTTGGACAATAAATCCCCACTTCTCCAACCCTTAAAGAAAAAAAAAAAATTTGTTGCACTGCTATAAAGTTGCCCATAAGAGCCAAACGGTTTATAACGGAGCAATGGTTCCATTAAATGTGTCTAACTCGAATAAAGTGGCCTAACAAGAGAAGGACTCACTTTAATGTGAATAGAATAACACTTCTCGCCATTTTTATCATTCCTGTTCCAATTATACTTTTTTAATGTTGATATCAAGTCAATAATATTGAACAAAACCTAAGAAGCATAATTTTTATTTAAGTTTGAACCACCTATTTTTCTCTTTATTTCATGCAGGTGGCACATCTGCCTGACAAAGCCAATAACTATTTGACGCCTGCACTATCTGTTTTAGAGAAAAACACTTGACTATAACAACATCCCCTAAGAAACGCAGGGGAGCTGGGGTTTGAAAAAAGAGTGAACAGCAGAAAAGAAAATAAAATAAAAGTCAACTTGATGTCTTTTGTGGATAGATCATATATTTTGTTTTTCTTTCGTGAATTGGGGGTCGATGGTTGTTGTCACATGGGGCTCAATATGATAGTAATTGATTACAGTTGATTGCAAGATATTTGTAATTTAATATTTCAAAATATTTAATGTTAATAGTAAAATACAGCTAAGGACATGAAACATACCTGAATAATACATAACAATTTTTTTTAGGAATAGGGAAATGAATTTCATGATTCTTATTTTATATATGAAGTATGATTTAGTAAAGAGCTTTTTACATAAATACCTAAAAAAAATAAAATATTCTTATTTTTAGTTGCGAAAAAAATTATAATTTTATGAAAATATAATTTATTTTATACAAAATAATAATTTTATGAAGAAATTTTTAAATTAACAAAAAAATAATTTGGTAATTATGAAAAAAAATCATCTTATGAAAAAATTAAATTATTTTTTTATAAAATTTATAAAAAATAAAGTAATATATATATATATATATATATATATATATATATATATATATATATATATATATATATATATATATATATATATTATTTTTTTTTCTATATTTTTTTTCGCATGTTAATTTTTATTATGACTCGTTGCAATCTATTTTAAAATATAATTTAATTTACAAATATTTATATTTTAAATATTAATATAATGTTATATGATATATAAATAATTTAAATGAATATTATGTGGTATTATTTTTTAAAATTATGGTACATGTTAGTAAAATTTTTTTATAAAATACATTTTTAGTATAAGTTGATTTTTTTTTATTTGGCTTTTCATTTTTAATCAATACTTTCATAATAGATGATTAAATATTTCTTGACAATGCAATGTGTAATTATCTATGGTAAATATACTTCTACATTATTGTTTGTTATTGTACTTTATTAATAATCATTACAAAATAAATACACATAGAGAATTATTTTTATTTAAATTATAAGAATATTTCTCATTTTCAGCCAATGACAATGATATTATTGGTAATAGGATATGTTTTCTTGTATACTGTCCTGTTATTACTTTTGCATGTATAATATTTGTATTAAATTTTTTTTGCATATCATCTTGGTTTTATTGAGCAATATTATGAGTCAATTAACTTTTAATTTCAATATGTGATGTGATAATCTATTTGGTAATAATATGTTTAGAAACTATTTTTTGATACAATCTATACTTTCTTTTTCTTGTTATATTTGATATTACTGATGTTTTCTCTCAATTTTTCTATCCAGTTTAAATGAAACTATTTAAATTTGAGAAAATTGAGCATTTATAAAATTTTACAAATAAAATATTTAAATTTAATTTGACTCTTTATAATTGCACAATCACACAATGCATTGAATTTGTGTGTGAAAAAATATATTGTTTATGAAATAAGCAGTGCAGCTTATGGGTATTATATTGTATTTGGATTTTGTACTTGTATTGTATTTATATTTTTTGAATAAAGATTTTCTCTAATATAAGTTGAAATTTATTTGATAATTTAATAATTTGAAATTCTTAATAGGTTTATTATTTTAAAGGATTCAATAGTTTAAACTTTTAATTAGTTCTTATTTGCTTAATAAATAGAAAAAAAAAAAAAAAAGTGCAACTATCTGTTTTAGAGAAAAACACTTGACTATGACAGCATTCCGTAAGAAACGCAGGGGATCTGGGGTTTGAAAAAGAGAAAACAGCAGAAAAGAAAACAAAATAAAAATCAACTTGATGTCTTTTATGGGTAGATCATATATTTTGTTTTTCTTTTGTGAATTTGTGGTCGATGATGGTTGTCACATACGGCTCAATATGATAGTAATTGATTACAGTTGATTGCAAGATATTTGTAATTTAATATTTAAAAATATTTACTGTTAATATTAAAATACAAATAAGGAAATGAAACATACTTAAATAATACATGACAATTTTTTTTTAATTTTTTTTAGGAATAGGGAAATGAATTTCATGATTTTTATTTTATATATGAAATATAATTCATTAAAGAGCTTTTTACATAAATATCTAAAAAAGATAAAATATTCTCATATATGTTGTTTTTTTTTTTTTTTATCTTTTTAGTTGCGAAAAAAGTTATAATTTTAAGAAAATGACTTATTTTATATAAAATAATAATTTTATGAAGAAGTTTTTAAATTAACAAAAAAATAATTTCTTAATTATTAAAAAAATAACCATCTTATGAAAAAATTAAACTATTTTTTTTGTGAAATTTATAAAAAATAAAGTTATATATATATATATATATATATATATATATATATATATATATATATATATATATATATATATATATAATTTCTTCTTTTATCAAAAAATAAATTTTATATTATTTGACTAAGTGAAAGAATAAATCTTTTGTTTATTATTAATATTATTTTTATTATGTTGGATTTGTTTATTAAAAAATATAAAATAATAATTTTGTTTAAAGATAAATTTTAAAATTATTTATTAATTTCTTCTTTTCTTGCCTCTGAAAAAATATATTACTAATTAACATATTACTATAAGGGTAAACTATTATTTAATTTCTGAGATTTGACCTAATTAACTATTTAGTTTCTGTATTTTGTGAGACTATTTAATTCTTGATATTTTATTTTGTCAATGAAATTAGTTATTCCGTCCAAAATCCATTCAATTTATTGTTAAATTAAAGTGAAATAGTGAAAATATATGAATTAAATAGTTAATTAAGTCAAATTTCATGAACTAAATAATAATTTGAATAAGATTATTTTCGCTATTTCACCTTCATTTTACCAATGAATTGGACAAATTTTGTATGAAATCACTAATTTCATTGACGGAATAAAACTTTAGAGATTAAATAGTCAGTTTCACAAAAACTGCAGGAATTATATAGTTAATTAGGCAAAACCTCATGGATTAAATAGTAATTTACCCTTATTATAAATATACTTGCAATAAATTATTAATTCTAATCATATAAATTAATGAAAATATTAATTTGTTATTTGGTGATAACTTATATTTTTGTAACTTTTATATTAAATATTAAAATATAAGAAAATATAATGTAACATATTATCATAAAATAACAAATTAACTATTATTTTTAAAAATTAAAATTGTATTTAAACCAATAAACTGGTCTATTATTAATAAAAAATAAATAATTTTTCGTATAAGAAAAAACATCATTCTATAATTATAAATTTTTAGTTTTTTCAATCTTAATCTTTTTCTTTAGCAGTGGAACTTTTTCATCTTCTTCTTTCTTTTTAATATTTATTATTTTTGTTTCAATCGTTGATACATCTTGAATATCTTCTGCAACAAAAATTTTAATTTCATCTTTTAGGTAATTTTATTTAGTTAATTTTATACGAAAATAATATTCTTTTTCCATTATGTTGATCAATTTTTTTGTGGAATTTGCTATGTTTGTTGCTTTCTATGATAAATAAAAAAATAAGATATAATAAAATTTTGAAATAAGAAATGATATAATAAATATATGATTAACTAAATTTTATGTTAACATAATGTAATATTTTATGAAAGCATATATCTATAGATTTTTTTTATATTCGTCAATTGGACATCTCATCAATATTTAAGTATTTTTATATAGAGTTATACAAACATTTATCTCTCAAATACTCGAAATTTTAATATATATCCATGACATAAAACAAATACTTGTTAATAATATAAAAAGCAAGTACTTGTTAGTTAACATATTTTGCATTATTATTATTGTATTCACCACATCTCTATTTTCTTTCCAATTCGATAGGATGTTGAGGAGTTGAAATAGTATTTTTTTTTTAGTTTGGTTATTTTTTATTTTTGTAATCATAGGGTTTACAATACAATACATTTTTTATTAACTATATTATGTTATATAATGTTCAATTTCAATATTTATGATGATCATAATTTAATACATATTAGTAGCTCTTAAATTTATTTTTTGAAATAAATATTTTTATTTAATGATATTTTTATAAAATAGGAAATAAAATAGTGAAAACTTAAAAATTAAGTGAAATTATAATATTTTACTTGTATGAATAATAATAATAATAATAATAATAATAAATTTTGTGAAAGAAATAATTTTTTAACAAAATCAACTAGGCCATTTTCTTTTCTTTTGATAAAGTACACTATCTTCAGGTATGCAATGGAAACTAAAGAGGTTACCAACAATTTTTATACAAGCCAACAAAGGAAAATAAAGAATTCAAATATCAAAGTCATACATTTGATGCTAAGGAATAGAAAAATTATAAAATTCAAGTTATCACCAAACATTCATATGCAATCAAACTAAGGAAAACAAATAATTCAAAGTCATACATTTCCTACTAAAAAAGAAAAATCATTTCAAAATTGGCTTTATCATCAACTCTTCATCTAACCATTTTTGCCGATAAATAAAAAAGAAATGACTTAGAAAAGGAGAGATTACGTGGGAAAGAATTGAGAAAATAAGAAAGAAATTGAGATTTCAAGATTAAGAATCCAAATTGTTAAAATAGGTTCTTTTGTTTATTTTATTGTTTTAATTACGTCTTTCTAAATTTTAATTTTACTAAATGGATAATGAAACCATGTTAAATTATTAATTTCTATTTTGTATTAATTATAAGTATTTTGCAATTTAATGTTTATGATTTTGGTTTTATTTGATAATATCTTTTCATCAAATCTATTATGTATTTTTTATTGTTAGGAAAATTATCTATACTTGATTTTTATTGAAAGAAAAGTAATTTTCTTTAATTTTGTTTTATTGAAAGAAAACTATCATCTGAAAATTAGAATTAATACGTTATAAAAATTATTAATTAAACATTAGTGAATTCAGAAATTTTAGTAATATTTTATTTGAATTTTATTTCACAAGTTCAACTACTTTTAATTATGTTATTTTGACGTTTCTATTTTACATTTCTTTATCATTATATAAAAAATTATTTGGAACTAGGTTAGGATTAAATTTGTTACGTCCCGAACTCGAGGATACGTGACCAGCACTAGGACATGGGAAATGTACGTGGCTACCAGTGCCCGTAGTAAGTCTAACAGAAACACACAATAGAAATCCAAAACTGTAAAGGGCTAGGGCCCATACAAGTTAAGTAGATTCAATCAATTCTCAATATAAAACAAAGCCACATTGGGCCAACAACTCGCTTATCTTAACTATCTCATAAATATAATATTATACAAATAGGTTTTGCTTAACAACAGTATTTCAACTCATCAAATACATAACTGAATATTAAATAATATATAGGTACAAGGTGTAACATTGCGAAATTCTAGAGCTATATTTACAATTATACATATATTAAATATACTTTTTAATACTCAATAATACAACTACTGCCGAAGGAAAATTGACAGTTTACTTCGTTTACAATTCGTTCACAGGCTCATACACTGATTTGAAAATAATAAAATGAACAGGAATGAGCATCCGACTCAGTGAATGATACTAGCTAATATATTCAACTGGTATCCTGCAGACAGATTTCTAATACTTATGCTATACACTATGTCATAGAGACAGACAAATCATACAATCAAATAAAGATGGGATATGGTCCACAGTACCACACTAATACTCAATATGGGGAGCCAATCCCCCTATCCTGGCTCTCTAAATCTAATAATTTGTCTCTTATATCCAATGGGCCCAACCAGCACTAGTATGTATTAAGGAGCCCTGACCCGCCTGATAGCGGCCCTGGCGATGAGCAGGCCCGGCCAGCATACACTAGTCATAGCTTATCTTCTCAACATCATCAAAATCATAATCATAATCAAATTCATAATCTTAAGTGGTACTATATCCTCCCGACCTCCATCCGTCAATCACAATCACAATACAACACAGAACAGAGAATATCGATTTCTCATTCACAATCAAATGTTACATGCATATATGCAATAGTAGTGCATAATATACATATATATATACACACACAAATGCAAATATGTATAGAAACAGGATAACATATTAGGGAGTATCACTCACCTAACTGACGACTCGTCTGATTGGCTTCCCTCGGAAGTGTAGTCTTTGGAACCGGGAAGACGCTAGAACACCGATACCTCACAACCAAGGATATCATCAGGATATGAATAACTCACATAACCAGACAACTTAAAGACTATTGAGATTCTGATCGAATATCATATTAATATTCAAATATCAAAATATAATTTTTCCAATAACCATTATAATATTTCATAATAATATACATATATAATATTGAAACAGTATGAATATATATAATTTGATAAAATATAACTTTAATATTTGCTTAAATAAATAAAATAATAGAATAATATCTTTCCGTACAAAAATAGGATTTTAGAAAAATAATTGAAAATTCAGGGTATTTCAATTCTTCTCCTCTTAAGAAAATTCGTCCCCGAATTTTCAAACACAACACCTTACAATTAAACTTCTCCACCTCGCTTCCATTGCGCACTATGATACACGATCTAAACTATAGGTAAGGTAAGATATCAAATTCAACAAGATACAAAATCATACAAATAAACCTCCAACATAACTTTCTACTATCAATACCTCGCCTAACTAAACTTTAAAATAATTTCTTCATAATTCATTATCCCTAAAGTCGATTTAATCGTAGATAAAATTAGTATAACTTTTGATTCCACCTTTAATCAATGCTACTCTTAAACTTATCCTTTCCTTAAATCCTTATTCATACTAATGCTAATATGAATTCCTAAATTATCCCTTCCATTGATTACTTAATCTCTCATAATTTCAATAAATATTCTCACGTTTAAAATCTTATCAAACTATAATTTCTATTATATTTAATCATGGCAATAACTCTAATAATAATTTCCTTAATCGTTTCATCAACTAAAACATATCAAAACTTAATAATTCACTTCTCACTCTTACTTGCTCTAGTTAATTTCTTTAATATATATACTTTTATCTTATCAATTGAACATCATCATATATGCATACACAATAATCAATATACCAACCAGTAATTCCACAATTTATTCTAGACTTACTCTCTTTCTATAATATACATCAATATCCTAACTTAAGGAGATATTGCCTCGCAATCAAGTATATTTAATCCATAACATTATCTTATTTCTAAATTTCCATTAACATCTTATCTAATCCTTCCACTTATCCATATAAAAATGATGAATTCACTAATATTACCGATACTCAATAAAATCTCCACATAGGTTTTATATCTTTCTTAATCTATGCCACTCTATTTTGATCTCAACTCAAACATATATACTTTGTAAGTATTCCTAAATAATAACTCCACTTTATTACATATTAAAATTCTTTCCTTAATAAAAATTAATACCTAATCTTTAATCATTCCCACAACATATTATAGAATTTAATACCTCAAAATATTATCTCATTCTGAGAACTTAAATCCATTTCAGGTATATCCAAAATTGTTTAAATTTTCCAAAATTATTCAGAATCATTTGTAAAAATCAAATATTTTCATTTTTATTTTAAAACTCAATGTATTGTGTCCAGGGATGCTATACAACATGCAATCCTAATGCAATGCTTAATGAGGGACATGATGTATAAATAATGACTTATGATTTTATAATGCTTGACTCGACGTATGTAGACAGACACAATGGACACAAGTACAGAGTCCCAAATAACAAAGTCTGAAAGCTATCTTTAAAATTATACTTTAAAATCAGTGATCATGTTTAAAATCATTTAAAACATTTCATTTCCAAATCATTTAAAATTTTGAACAAAATTATTTATACCCTTTCTGGATTAAGTTCTCGGGGATCCTTAAATTCACAATTCGAATATCCTCAATTCAATTTCTTATATTTTCCTAAATTCTAAACTAAAACCATATCACAATTTAGTTCTACTTCATTAGAATATCCAACTTAATAAACCTTATAATCATCAAATTAATTTCATTTAAATCTATGAACCTCTAAATCATAGCAATCACTATAATCTACTCAAAATACACTAATGCTTACTATTCTTGTATACTATATTAAACATAAATTTATACAGAAAAGGGGTATATCACATAGGTCTACACAACCTACTGAGGCAGTGTCTCTAGTTCCATTACCTACCTCAACACACTTACACACATCACAACCAAAATAGAAAGGAAAATTACTCCCTCACAACAAGGAAAAGAAAGAAAATACACCTATATAGATCCAAGACCCTGCAAACCTAGCATATCTCACATCATAACCACCATCGATTCCATAACAAACTTCTTAACCTATCACTTTTTGATAGGCTCATGCAAAAGAGACAAATTCATAATGTCATCATCATGATCATCATACTGGCTAAAGAAGGTTGTCTCATCAAATTCAGTAGAGTCTGAAGAAGGCTCCACAAGGTGAGTCCAAATGTGATTAATAAGGTCAAACTTATTATCATTAGGGACTATAGGTTGAGGACCATCTCTCCGGTACAATTCCTTAAGACAATTCTAATCCCAATCATCTTTATCATTACTAATCTTGCAACAATACTTAGGAGAAAATTCCTACCATGGAGCATTAGGTTCAATAGGGGGCCACATCTCACGCCAAGGAATATTATTTTTCTCACACATAAAGTGCTAAAAGGTAGTAAACTCATCTGAATAATCAAACACGTCCCTATAGAATGAAAAATAACATGATTTATAGATAAGAACTTGGGGATTCATAACCAGACGGATACCTGAAAGATCGCTCACAACAGTATAAGGACGATGAAAAATAAGCATAGTTTGAACAGTGGGACCATCTGTCCAAAAAGATTTACCCAAACTAGTAATATGAAATCTTATCCACTGGTCCAAAGGGTTAAACCAATGCAGGAAGGTAACCAAATGTGGGTTAGCTGCATTATTGCCTTCCAAACACTAGATATACCGCAGAAAATGAAAGGGCTGAATTTCTATAGCAATATGATAGAGATGAAGGAAATACCACAGAAAGCAAAGAAATTCTTTAGGCCATATCCAAAATGAATCCACTATCATATCCATGAAAGCATATGGCCTCAGAAAAGGATACTTAGGGTGGATAGTTAGTTCTTTCACAAACCGAGGGCCACACTTTCTAATTATCAGTTTAATTTATGGCATTTTCTTCATCTTCCTCTCCCTCTGTACCTGATCCTTTTCTTTACCAAGGCCTTCCCCCAGAGATTCGAAGCAATATCTCTGAAAGAGCCCTCAAGAATTTAGCCTCTGAGCAAATTTTTAAGTATCAAACATGTGATATGACAGTGGATTCATTTTGGATATGGTCTAAAGAATTCTTTTGCTTTCTGTGGTATTCCCTTCATCTCTATCATATTGCTATAGAAATTCAGCCTTTTCATTTTTTGCGGTATATCCAGTGTTTAGAAGGCAATAATGCAGCTAACCCACATTTGGTTACCTTTCTGCGTTGGTTTAACCCTTTGGACTAGTGGATGAGATTTTATATTACTAGTTTGGGTAAATCTTTTTGAATAGATGGTCCCACCGTTTGAACTATGCTTGTTTTTCATTGTCCTTATACTGCTGTGAGTGATCTTTCAGGCACCTGTCTAGTTGTGAATCCCCAAGTTCTTATCTATAAATCATGTTATTTTTCATTCTATAGGGACGTATTTGATTATTCAGATGAGTTTACTGCCTTTTAGCATTTTATGTGTGAGAAAAACAATGTTCCTTGGCGTGAGATGTGGCCCCCTATTGAACTTGATGCTCCATGGTAGGATTTTTCTCCTGAGTATTGTTGCGAGATTAGTAATGATAAAGATGATTGGGATTAGAATTTTCTTAAGGAATTGTACCGAAGAGATGGTCCTCAGCCTATAGTCCCTAATGATGATAAGTTTGACCCTATTAATCACATTTGGACTCACCTTGTGAAGCCTTCTTTAGACTCTACTGAATTTGATGAGACAGCCTTCTTCAGCCAGTACGATGATGATGATGATGATGATATTATGAATTTGTCTCCCTCGCATGAGCCTATCAAGAAGTGATAGGTTAAGAAGTTTGTTGTGAAAATCGGTGGTGGTTATGATGTGAGATTTGCTAGGTTTGCAGGGTCTTGGATCTGTGTAGGTGTATTTTCTTTCTTTTCCTTATTATGAGGGAGTAATTTTCTTTTCTTTTTTAGTTGTGATGTGTGTAGATGTGTTGAGGCAGGTAACGGGACTAGAGACACTGCCTCAGTAGGTTGTGTAGACCTATGTGATGTACCCCTTTTCTGTATAAATTTATGTTTAATATAGTATACAAGAATAAGTAAGCATTGGTGTATTTTGAGTAGATTATAGTGATTGCTATGATTTAGAGGTTCATAGATTTAAATGAAATTAATTTGATGCTTATAAGGTTTATTAAGTTGGATATTCTAATGAAGCAGAACTAAATTGTGATATGGTTTTAGTTTAGAATTTAGGAAAATATAAGAAATTGAATTGAGGATATTCAAATTGTGAATTTAAGGATCCCTGAGAACTTAATCCATAAAGGGTATAAATGATTTTGTTCAAAATTTTAAATGATTTGGGAAAGAAATGTTTTAAATGAGTTTAAACATGATAACTGATTTTAAAGTATAATTTTAAAGATAGCTTTTAGACTTTGTTATTTGGGACTCTGTACTTGTGTCCAGTGTATCTGTCTACATGCGTCATTGTTTTATAAATCATAAGTCATTGTTTATACATCATGTCCCTCATTAAGCATTGCATTAGGATTGCATGTTGTGTAGCATCCCTGGACACAATACATTGAGTTTTAAAATAAAAATGAAAATATTTTGATTTTTACAAATGATTCTGAATAGTTTTGGGAAATTTAAACGATTTTGGATATACCTGAAATGGATTTAAGTTCACAGAATGAGATAATATTTTGAGGTATTAGATTCTATAATATGTTGTGGGAATGATTAAAGATTAGGTATTAATTTTTATTAAGGAAAGAATTTTAATATGTAATAAAGTGGAGTTATTATTTAAGAATACTTACAAAGCATATATGTTTAAGTTGAGATCCAAATAGAATGGCATAGATTAAGAAATACATAAAACCTGCATGGAGCTTTTATTGAGTATCAGTAATAGTAGTGAATTCATCATTTTTATGTGGATAAATGGAAGGATTAGACATATGAAATATAATAAGATGTTAATGGAAATTTAGAAATAAAATAATGTTATGGATTAAGTATACTTGATTGCGAGGCAATGGTTCTTTAAGTTAGAATGTTGAGGTATATTAATTATTGTGTATGCATATGTGATGATTTTAAATTGATAAGATAAAAGTTTATATATATTAAGGAAATTAACTAGAGCAAGTCAGAGTGAGAAGCGAATTATTAACTTTTGGATATATTTTGACTGATGCATAAAATGATTAAGGGAATTATTATTGAGGTTATGAGAGATTAAGTAATACTTATTAGTCTGGAAATGAATTATGGAATATCAAGAATGTTATTAACTTATGATTATCTGTTGGATTCTCATATGACTAATATAGCAAGTAATAAATGAAAGTGATAAGTTAGATATTAATATTAGCTTTAGTAATATTAAGGACTTAAAGATAAGATATGTTTAAGATCATAATTGATTGAATGTGAAATCAAAGGTTATGCTAGTTTTATCTACGATTAAACCAAGAGTTGGGAATCAAGATTGATTAGAATTTACTTTAAGGTTTAGTAGACTAGATATTGGTAGTAGGATGATTTTGTTGGAAGGTTATTTATATGATTTTGTATCTTGTTGAATTTGATATCTTATCTTACCTATAGTTTAGATAGTGTATTAGAGTGTGCGGTGGAAGTGTGGTGGTGAAGTTTAATTGTAAAGAGTTGTGTTTGAAAATTCGAGAACAAATTTTCTTAAGGGGGGAAGAATTGAAATACCCTGAATTTTCAATTATTTTCTAAAATCTTATTTTTGTACGGAAAGGTATTATTCTATTATTTTATTTATTTAAGCATATATTAAAGTTATATTTTATTAAAATGTATATTTATACCATTTGAATATGTATTATTAATAGTAATTTTATTATAATATTATATATGTATATTATTATGAAATATTATTATGGTTATTGGAGAAATTGTATTTTGATATTTGAATATAAATATTATGCTTGATTAATCTAAATTATGTTGCTATATATATATAACCGGAAGTTCGAAAATTTATTATAATTATTATTATTGTGAATAAGTTTATTAATTGTATTATTAGTATGTAAATTATAAATTATTATGTAAATTGTAAATTATTCTTATTATCATTATTATATATAACTATGGGTTAATAATAATAATAATAATAATAATAATAATAATAATAATAATAATATTATTATTATTATTATTATTATTATTATTATTAGTGTTATATATATATGTGTGTGTGTGTTGGTGTTAAGAAAAGAAAAAGGAAAAGAAAAAGAAAAAAGAAAATGGTGATTGGCCACGTGGGGAACGGGGAAGAACAGAAAAAGGAAAGAAGAAATAGAAAGAGAAGGAGCTGGAGAGAGAGAGAGAGAGAGTGAGTTGGGAGGCAGTGAGCCTCTCTCTGGCAGGCGGTGGGTTGCATCGCCACCTCCAAGCGGCAGCCCACCTACCGACGAGTACTTGGGAACTAGCAGCGGCAGAGATCGTCGACGGGAGGCGGCAGACGCACTGGAAGAAGCTTCGCCAGCGCCGAGACTTCAATTATAATTTTCGATCGATTCTGGCGGCCAAATCAAGTGAGGTTGGTTCCGTTCGACTCCTGAGGATGAGAGCTTTGTTTTAGTACCAACCATGCCTCTGATCAACTACAAGAGAAAGAGATCGAAAAATGCAAAACTAAAACTTCCAAGGCATTTTTCGGCGACTGGAGGGCAAGTGACGGCGAGTGGAGGTGATTTTTGAGCTCCTGATATTGAGATGAACTTGCTGGTGTGGAGATCACCCAGATCCGCTACCGGCAGCTGCAACGCGTGGCCGGCCAGCAGCGGCGGGTGGGGCAGTCCAGTAGCTTCGTTTCGTCATGTCGGTGCGACTATCGACATCCGTATGCTTAAAATTTATGAAGGTTAACCCGAAAATCTTATATTTCAGTTGTTAAATGAATTATATTATGTTTAGCAGACTCTAATTGGTAGTTATTATGAGTTCGTCGAGTCTGTTGTTAAGTTTAGTGCGGTTCTATCGAGATCTCATTTAGAACCTCAATAGTCTTTAACTTATGTCTGGTTATATGAGTTATTCATATCCTGATGATATCCTTTGTTGTGAGGTATCGGTGTTTTGGCATCTTCCTGATTCCAAAGGCTGCACTTCCGAAGGAAGCTAGTAAGACGCATCTTCAGTTAGGTGAGTGATACTTCCTAATATGTTATCCTATTTCCATATACATTTGCATTATTGTGTGTATATATATGTGTATATTATGCACTATTATTGCATAGATGCATATAACATTTGATTGTGAATGATGAATCGATATTTTTTATTCTGTGCTGTACTGTGATTGTGATTGACAAATGGGGGTCGGGAGGATACAGTATCACCTAGGATCATGAGTTTGGTTATGATTGCGGTTATGATTATGATTTTGATGATGTGGAGAAGATGAGCTATGACTGGTGTATGCTGGCCGGGCCTGCTCATCATCAGGGCCGCTATCAGTCGGGTCAGGGCTGTATGGTGCAGACCAGTGCTGGCCCGACCCATTGGACATAAGAGATAGATTATTGGACTCAAAGAGCTAGTATAAGGGGATCGGCTCCCTTTATTGAGTATTAGTGTGGTACTGTGGACCGTATCTCATCCTTACTTGATGATGTGAATTGTCTGTCTTTATGACATAGTGCATAGCATGAGCATTAGAATCTGTCTGTAAGATACCAGTTTAATATATTAGCTGGTATCATTCACTGAGTCAGACGCTCATTCCTATTCATTTTGTTATTTTCAGGTCAGGGAATGAGTCTGTGAAGGAGTTGTAAACTGAATAAACTGCCAATTTTTCTTCGGTAGTAATTTGTATTATTGAGTATTAAGAAATGGATATAATATATGTATAATTGTAAATATAGCTCGAGAACTCTGTAATGTTATACCTTGTACCTGTATATTATTTAATATTCAGTTATGTATTTGATGAGTTGAAGTACTGTTGTTAAGCAGAATCTTTTTATATAATATTACATTTATGAGATAATTGAAATAAGCGAGTTGTTGGCCTAACGTGGTTTTATTTTATATTGAGATTTGACTGGATCTGCTTAACTTGTATGGGCCCATAGCCCTTTACAGTTTTGGATTTTCTATTGTATATTTCTGTTAGGCTTTCTATGGGCACTGGTAGCCACGTGTATTTCCTGTATCCTAGTGCTGGTCACTTGCCATCGGGTTCAGGGCGTGACAAAGGTGGTTTGGGACCTGTGGGTTATGGGCCCACCACACTTCCGCTAAATTAGAAGCAAGAGAAACTCCAGAAGACGATTAGGAATCCTACACTCCGCATGTTACAGAAACAAGGGCCCACAACACTGAATATATTAGAGGTCACAAGATCTTTGCTCTGATACCACCTTTGTCACGCCCCGAACCAGAGGGCACGTGACCGGCACTAGGACACGGGAAAAGCACGTGGCTACCAATGTCCGTAGTAAGCCTAACAGAAACACACAACAGAAATCCAAAACTGTAAAGGGCTAGAGCCCATACAAGTTAAGCAGATCCAATCAATTCTCAATATAAAACAAAGTCATGTTGGGCCAACAACTCGCTTATCTTAACTATCTCATAAATATAATATTATACAAATAGGTTCTGCTTAACAACAGTATTTCAACTCATCAAATACATAACTGAATATTAAATAATATACAGGTACAAGGTGTAACATTGCGGAGTTCTAGAGCTATATTTATAATTATACATATATTACATACACTTTTTAATACTCAATAATATAACTATTGCCGAAGAAAAATTGACAGTTTACTCAGTTTACAATTTCTTTATAGGCTCATTCCCTGACCTAAAAATAATAAAATGAACGGGAATGAGCGTCCGACTCAGTGAATGATATCAGCTAATATATTAAACTGGTGTCCTATAGACAGATTTCTAATACTTATGCTATGCACTATGTCATAGAGACAGACAAATCATATAATCAAATAAAGATGGGATACGGTCTACAGTACCACACTAATACTCAATATGGGGAGCTGATCCCCCTATCCTGACTCTCTGAATCTAATAATCTGTCTCTTATACCCAATGGGCCCGACCAGTATTGGTTTGTACCAAGCAGCCCTGACTCGACTGGTAGCGGCCTTGGCGATGAGCAGGCCTGGCCAGCATACATCAGTCATAGCTCATCTTCTCAACATCATCAAAATCATAATCATAATCAAACTCATAATCCTAGGTGGTACTGTATCCTCCCGACCTCTATCCGTCAATCACAATTATAATACAACATAGAACAGAGAATATCGATTCCTCATTCATAATCAAATGTTACATGCATATATGCAATAGTAGTGCATAATATACATATATATATATATATATATATATATATATATATATATATATATATATATATATATATATATATATATATATATATATTTATATATACACACACACACAAAAAAATGTAGATGTATATGGAAATAGAATAACATATTAGGAAGTATCACTCACCTAACTGACGACTCGTCCAACTGGCTTCCCTCAGAAGTGCAGCCTTTGGAACTAGGAAGACGCCAGAACACCGATACCTCACAACAAAGGATATCATCAGGATATGAATAACTCACATAACCAGACATAACTTAAAGACTATTGAGATTTTGATCGAATATCATATTAATATTCAAATATCAAAATATAATTTCTCCAATAACTATTATAATATTTCATAATAATATACATATATAATATTGAAACAATATGAATATATATAATTTGATAAAATATAACTTTAATATTTGCTTAAATAAATAAAATAATAGAATAATGCCTTTTTGTACAAAAATAGGATTTTAGAAAAATAATTGAAAATTCAGGGTATTTCAAAATTAATATGGTTTAATTAAGTTTTTTTATAATTCTTTTCATAGCTCTCTCCATGGGAACGATCTCATTATCACTTATCTACAGACTCAGTAATTCGTGCACTTGCGAGTATAAATAAAATTTCACAACAATTTATATTATATAATTATTTATACTAAATATTTATAATTTTTTAATTAATATTTATTTTATAAAATTAATTTATTAAATATTTTAAATATTTTTAAAAAAATATACTGACCAACTTACTACTGGATCACTGACAATTCCTAATCATTAAAATAATATTTTCAATAAATTACTGACGGATTACTGATAATTTATTTTATTAAATTATTTTTTAAAATTATTTACTGATGGATTATTTTTTAAAATTATTTACTGATGGATTATTGACTGTTTATTTTAATAAATTATTTTTTAAAATTATTTACTGATGGATTACTGACCTTTTGTATTATTAAATTATTTTTTAAAATTGTTTATTGATGGATTATTGACCTTTATATTATACAATTATTTTTTTAATATCATTTATTGACAAATTATTGACTGTTTTGAAATAATAAAGTATTTTTTTAATGAAAATTATGGACGGATTGGTGATAAAATATGATTATTTAATTCATTTTTTCAACGAAATTACCAACAAGTTTATAAGAAATAGTGACATTTTTCCTTGAGTAAATTTACTGACAGAATATATAAGTTGTCATTATAGAATTACTGAATATCGTTTTATTGACCGATCTTGTTTGAAATGACTTCTATTTTTTTTTTTTTGTTTGTAGTGAAACAAGTTTCATTACCCTTTAACATCATGTCATAATAACTGATAATTTTATAAATTATAATTATATTAGTATTTTTATAAATAAACGATTAGCTTCCAAGATTATTAAAGATAAAATTTAAAAATAATAAATCTGCAAATCTCATAGCTCATGAACTTCTAATATATTTGGATTAATTTGAATAATATTAATTTTTAATATTGATAGTTGAAGTTTGAACATAATGAATAAAAAAAATGAAATTTAAGTTAAGTGTTTTAATATTGATAGTTGAATATCAACTGTAGTATAAAAAATTTAAAAAGCAAATATTAAATTTAAGTGTTTATAAAATTTCAAACAAATTAATTTTTTTTAGAGAATAACATATATTATAAATAAAAATTTTGGCATTTGATTATACAATAATAAGATCTTTTGCTCATTTTTATTAAATAAACTCTCAATTAGTGTATTTTTTTTTGTTGCATTTTCCCATAGAACTAAAAATAATTTTCATAATCTACAATATAATTTCTCAAAGTTTAATTAGAATTTTTCTAACTTCTTAATATTTAAAATAATATAAAAAATATAAATTATTCTAATTGAATTTATTTATACAAACTAGGTTTTTAGAACATATAAATTATTACTAATGATTAAAACAACTAATTTTAAAATTTATAATGGGATAAAATAATAATTTACACAATCATAGTCAAATTAGAAATTTCTCTAGTTTGTTAATATTCGAATAATCAAAGTCAAATTAGCATTTTTATAACTTCTAAAAAAATTATTTTTTTATATTTTTTGAATATTAAGAAGGTTGCTCCAAATACTTCTTAATATTTGAAAAATTATAAATTATTCTAATTAAATTCTTTTTTATTTAAATTAAATATAATTAATTATATACTAAATAATAATCATTTTATTCTTTTTTTATTCTAATGAAATTCATTCTTTCTTTATTTAAATTAAATTAAATTAATATCATTTGATAATTAATTTTTTTAATTATAATAATTATGTAATTATAAATTTGTAATATAATTAATCATATATTAAATAATAATTATTTTATATTTTTTATTCTAATTAAAATCATTATTTTCTTATTTAAATTAAATATAATTAGATATTAAATATAATTAACTATATATTAAATAATAATTATTTTATTTTTTTATTCTAATTGAATTCGATTATTTCTTATTTAAATTAAATATAATTAGATAATTATATTATTTAATTAATAAATAATTATATTACTCATCATACATGCATAATTAAAAATAACTTAGTAAAAGGTCTTATATAAATTTGCTTATTGCCTCTTATATATATATATATATATATATATATATATATATATATATATAATAAAAGAGGAGAGGGATGAGAAGATTCTGAAAATGAAGATAGATTGTGAGTAGGAAGTCGTCACGATGCTTATCCATACCCCAACTAGCTGTCCGGCTCTTTTTGGTCAAAGAAATATATCGTCAGCTGTGAAGAGCCATAAAAGTAAAACCATCATAAACAATAAGAGCACTGCACCTCTCGTCAGAGCCAGCAGCTTATTATCCATAACAAGTTTTTTTGCAGCTTGCACTATAGCAATAGCCTCCGCAGCAGGTGCGATAGAAGCTTCAGAGCCAGAGACTCTATCCAACATTCCCCAAAGTTTATCCAGCGAGTGCACATCGCCAACATCATCCGATAAGGATTGCAAAAGGGCTAGAATCCAAAGACCCAAGTCAAGGAAGGCCGAGTCATGTACTGTCAAGTGTGTCAATACTTGCATCCGGAGCGGTGAAGGTTCACCTGGAGAAGGCCCTCTTAACATTAGAAGGTACAAACTCTAATTTAGGCTTTCCTTTCTTCCAATTTTTACTACTAAACCCAATCGAACTGCCAAGACTTGAATTGGATCGAAACTTCAAAAACTATCCTTTAATAGAGGATAGGAACCACCACCGTTACCACCGATACATCAAACCATTTGAAATGACGAAGCCAATGAAGCAAAACCTATGAATAGTAAATTCTCTAAGTCTGGGAATTTGGGATTTTTCAAATTAAGTTTGAAAAATATTTCAGTATATATGGAAATACAAAAGCCCATGAAATATAAGATTAAAGATAAGGAAAGATAAGATTATCAAGGGAAGTTAAAATTTGTGGCTAAAATATGAAGCAAAATTTGAAAAAAAAATCAGTTTTTAAATATTAAAATTTGAACATATATTTATATCATAATTATTTTCTGTTGTAATAGAGCTAAATGTTTTTAAATATATTTATTTTTTATTTTGTATATTTTCTAATATATTATCATATAATATATTCCAAATAATTTATTAATTACTTGCTTTTTATAAGATTTTTTTAAATACTCATCAAAAATAAAAATATTAAAATATATATGTATAATATTTGGTTTATCAAGTTTTACGTTTCTAATATACAAAAATATAAAATTACTTTTATTATATTATTTCTCGATGTGCAAAATAATTTAAAGTATTAAAGAAAATCCAATTAAAAAAAATTCATTAGAAAGAAGAATTTAAACTTCAAATACCTTTCAAAAAATTCAAAAAAGTTAAACTTCAAATATGATCAAGCACTTGGTTACATATCTGGTCTGTAGGAGTGAGTGAATATGTGCCCTCCTTGTATTTTTTATAATTTGATTTCAGATAATAATATTTGTACTTAAGAATTAAATGATGATGGGTGGTGCTAGCCTAGCTAGAATGATAAGGTGCACCCCTTATAAGCTCATTTTAGTTTAAAAAAAAAAGTGAAATGAAGAAAAACATGTTCAATAAAAAAAAAATAAAATAAAAAAATGAACAAATATTGAGATTAGGATTCTAGAGTTAGAATTCAGGCCAAATACACAATTTTAAATAAAAATATTTTGTTTTTCATTTAGAAAATTTATTATCATTAATAACTTAAAATTAAACTAATAAAAAATAACTTAAACTTGTTTTCCAAAAATTAGTTGTACATAGAAAATTGAAAAAACATTTTTTCATATTTCTATTTGGAAAAAAAATCGCATTTGAATATAAAATTTTAATTTTTTCTAAAAAATTTAAAATATTTGGTAAATTATAATGAAATATAATATAATATAATCAAATAAATTTTTAATATATATTTATATTAAAAATTTATTTAATTATATTATATTACATCTCATTTATAGTCTACCAAGCCCATCCTTATTTCAATTCTCTATATGTAATAATGTCTAACAGTTCTTCAATGTTAGCATCTTCCAACAAGATTATCCTTCTATTAATTTTACTATTAAAATGTAATAAAATGTAATTTTTAACCTTACAAGTAAATAATTATTTATTCCTTATTATAATATAATTAATTATAATAATTCGAACTCTATTTTCAAAAATTAAATTAAGGATCTATATATATCTATTGACTATTGTTTCTCAAACGATTTTTTTTTTTTGTTAGGATTTGTATAATTATGTCGATAGTCAACTGAACAGAGAGTCAAATAAAATTATATAATTATCCTTTCACTCCTGCTTGCCTCGTCTCCTCTCACACCCTCTTTTTGTTTTTCATGTTTTCGGGGTAAATAGCTCTTTTAGTAATAAAATTTTACACTGTATTTTAAATTGATACTAAATTTTTATTTTTATTTTTTACTGTCAAAACTTTACATTATATTTTAAATTTGTACAAAATCTTTAATTTTTTTTCTTTTCAGTACCAAAACTAGAATTTTTCTGTCAAAAAGTGATACCCATTACAAATTTAATCTCTGACGTGAATGCTGAAATGCGGTAAATTATATTATGACCCTGGTCGATGTTGTTTTATAGACTCGAGGTCCAAAAAGTAGGTGATTCTCTCTTCCCTCCAACTTGGGTTTTTTTTTTTTTTTTTTTTTTTTTTTTTTTTTTTTTTAAAGTGTCTCTCTCTCTCTCTCTTTTTTTTTTTTTTAAAACAAACATTTTCTTTTTTTTTTTTTTAAATCAATTTTTTTTCCTTCATTTTTTCATGCTGTACTGATATATGATCTTTTTTTTTTTTTTTTAATAAAGTTTCAGTTTGAGTTTTTTTTTTTTTTAAAAATAATTGTTTCCAAATTTTTTGAAATCAATTTTTTTTAAATAATAATAATAACGATATATATATATATATAAAGTTAACATTTAAAGTTAAAAAAAAAAAATGAAAAGCACGTGTTTTTAGTCCAAAAAAAATTAAATAAAGATAAAAAGAAAGAAGAAAAAAAATTCAACAATTAATGTAATTTTTTTATAGAAATTAATATAAATTTAATTAAATAAATTAAATAAATAAATAAACTCAATTATTAATATAATTTTTTTCTTAGAGAAATAAAATAAAATGAATATAATTTTAATCACAAATATTACAAACCAATAAAAAAATGCAAAAAAATATATAATAACTAAAAAGAAAAAATAAAGGATATTTCCGCTAGGAGACCAATAAAAAATGCAAAAAAAAAAATAAATAAAAAGAAAAAAATAAAGGATATTTCTACTAGGATATGACCTACAACTAGAAGAAAGTGAGACTATATTAACCATCTATACCAATCAACCATTTTGATTATTTTACTACATTTATAATATTTAACATGTTTTGAACTTCTGATCCATAATGTAATATGAATAGGATTTTATGATATAACAATTTCCAAAATGCCATTATAAAGTAATTAAGCAGTGATGTGGATGCTGATTATCAAGTTGACATATCATTCCATTGTCCACGTCAATAAAATTTGACTAAATTTTTAATGGATATTATTATCTAAAAAAATTTTAAATTTTGATATCCAAAAGAAAAAAATTAAAAGTTTGGTATCAATTTAAAATATGTGCAAAATTTTGATATCAAAATAGCTATTTACCCTATCTTTTCATTTTCTTACTAGAATTTTTTTTATTGAAAATAATTTACAATAACTAAAGTTTCCTATCATAACATATTTTGGGGAAAAAGATTCCAAGCACAAAAAAAAAAAAAAAAAAAAAAAAATGTAAAGACGAAAATTATGATTAAGTACAACTGGAGGATGCATTATTATTATTCTTTTTCTTTAAAAAAGAAAAATATATTATTTTATTTTCTTACCGTTTGTTTTTTTAGCTATTTTATGAGCAACTCGATGCTTCATTTAGTTATAAATTTGACTTTTTTTTGTTTATTTTATTATAATTTTTATTATTTATATGTGTTGCCTTTTAATGTTTGTTTAGCTATAAAGTGTTGAATATTTTTCAGTGGAATTAAGTCTTTAGGTGATTGTAAAATAAACAAAATAAGTCACAACAAATGTGTGAAATTCTTTGGTATTTAAGTTAGTCTCCATTTTGATAGAATAATAGTATATGGAATAGTGAATCAATTAAAAAGTACATTTTGCTCTTTTCTTTTATAGAGAAAAGTACCTTGTTCTTGATGAATTGATGATATTATTGTTCTAAAAGACCTGGAGAGAGTGTTGTGTCCCTTCAGATCTTTTTGCTGTTATTGAGCTTTATTATGATTTTTATTATTTATATGTGTTGCCTTGTATTGTTTGTTTAGCGATGAAGTCTTGAGCATTTTTCAGTAGAATTAAGTCTTTAGGTTTAGGTGACTGTAAAATAAACAAAATAAGTTACATTAGATGGGTGAAACTCTTTGGTGTTTAGGTCATTCTCCATTTTGATAGAATTACAATATACTGAATAGTAATCAATTAAAGAGTACTTTTTGCTCTTTCTTTTTATGGAGAAAAGTACCTTATTCTTGAAGAATTGATGATGTCATTGTTTTAAAATACCTAGAGTGATATGTATCCCTTAATACCTTTTCTACTGCTATTGAGTTATTTGGGAGATTGTACGGACTGAATCATATAGAGTGGAGCCCTAATCATTTATATCAAGTCAAGGGCCAAATCAAGAGTTTTAAACAAGGTTTGTACCAAATCTATATCTGAATGAGGACTCGACCAACTATGATTTGAGGTCACCACGTCTTGATCAAATCACCATATCGTTAATTGAATTACCATGTCTTGATCGAACCACTATGCCTTGACTGAATATTATGTCTTATCGAATCAGAAGGCTCATTCCAAATAGTATCTCATATATCTATATCAAATCATAGCTTCTAGTTTTAGGATATGATATTGTCATTTGTGCCAAATTCACCTTATACTGAACTATGACTTAAAGTTAAGATTTGGGTATTATCACTTGTCCCACCTAAAACTAGTCAAAATAAAGTTTTGTCTTGATGGGCCTTGTACATAATTGGCACTTGAAGATGATTAGTGCTTGTTCAATTCTTTTTGAGAACCATGAAGCTATGAGGGCATAACTTGCCACTGAGATTAGCAAGAAAGAATTGATTGAGATTCTTGATGAAGACTTGAAGTAGAAGAATGTTGAGATGCAAGCTTCAATGGATGCTGTTTTAACTGAAGCTCATAACCTTAGGCAAGTAGATGTGATTCTTAGAGGGGAAAATACAATCCTCAAGGAAAAATTATTATTACACACCTGTCTGAAGCGATCGCTTGTGGCTTACTAAGATAATAAGTTATAGATCGTCTAAATGGGATCGCGCTACCATTCAGATATTGTCGTCTCCAACAATGACTCTATTTCCATCTCCAAGAATAACACAAAAGTAAGAAACCCAATATAACTCCTATTCCAAATATAACACTGCTATGACTCCAAGAAGGATTTGAACTACTTGGGACCTATATATATATAACTTGCTTTTCTCCACTATTGAGGTAACATAACTCTTTCTTTGTTTAGAGATTCCTGTTCACTTGATTAATCATCCTTTATTGACTTAAGTATCAGAATAGTCTCTACGCACATCTTTTGGGCCCTTTAATCATCTGTCTTGCATGCTGTTCGATTCGCCAGTTTGTATACTTGAGATCGACTTTCAACTTGAGTATATCATTTAGTGCGGTGAGCGTGGAACATACATTTTTGATTCTCAATCATAACTCTTTCACAACCGCATAGATCCTACCGGTGAGAACAATGGATTGGGACTTAACCTATTCCCATAACTCCTGAACAATGAAAATAATCAAAATATTGGATGGACAGGTCACCCAGCTTCATGACGACTAGCCTCCATTCAATCTAAACAATCCTGCTGCAGAACAAAATAACATACAAAACCTCCTCCTTACTGCTTTTTCTGATTTCATCAAAGAATTGAAAGAACTAAAACAAGCAATAACCCAACAATCCAAGACAACTGCCCTGCCTATTGCCCAACTAGAATTGATGAACCAAGGGATATTGGTTTCGAGAGATCATCAAGAAGAAGTGATCCCTGTGAATCGGGATGTACGTTGGTCTGAGAGGGAACTAGAGGAAAAGGACAATCTCGAAGCATTAGAAAGAAAAGTGTGAGAGGTTATGTCCAAGATCGGCATTAGAGTAAATGATATGGACTTCACCCTTAGCATGGGCTCTTCACTTTTTGACAGCATTGTGATGGCAACCTATCCTTCAAAGTTCAGGATCCCAGCTCACATGGAATGTTACAATGGAATGACCTATCCCAAAAGTCATATCCATAAATTCCAAACCATCATCAATGCCCAAACACACTTGGACCATGTGTTGTGCAAACTCTTTCCCACAACTCTGAAAGGACTTGCCCAAGATTGGTATCAAACTCTGCCTCCTAAATCCATTACTTCATTTTTAGAACTCTCAAATCTCTTCCAAGCTCGGTTTATTACTTTTATAACCCCAAAGAAGATGTCAACTAATCTACTTACAATAATATAGAGGAAGGGGGATAGCCTCAAAAAGTAGATTGAGTGCTTCAACAGAGAAGCAATCTAGGTGAATGATCTGAATAAAGACATCACCTATACAACGATGCTTTATGGGACTTCAAATCACAACTTAAGAAAAGAATTATTATCTGATCCACCCTAAACAATCTCTGTATAGATGGTGATGGCACATACCAATGTTAGAGTGGATGATGGGATGCAAGATTTTGAACAAAGGAAGAAGAAGCAAGAAAACAATAGAACCCAAGAAAGTCAACATAAAGATCGCCTATATCTATAATTCGGAAGCAATGGGGGTGAAAGTAGGAGGAATTACTAGACAAATATGCCCAAACTGACGAACTCATAGCTCACCCCCTTAAATACTAACAGGTTTCAAGTACTGATGTGGTTAAAAGGCATGGAAGAAAAAATTATCTGGTCATGAAAAATGAGTCAGGCATCAGCAAGACATAAAGATAATAGTAAATATTGTGATTTCCATAAGGATAAGGGCCATGATACTGATGAGTACTTGCATTTGATGGAAGAGATTGAGAGATTGATCCAAAAAGGTGTATCGGTTATAAGAAGGTTCGTCAAAAGAAATACTAATAATGCGTAGAGGGGAAGATCCCAAGAAAGGGCCGGTCGACAAGATAATGAGACAAAAAGATAAAGGAGGGATATAGTAAGGCAAATCAATATAATATTAGGAGGAAGTTCAGGGGGTGACAATTCAACTAAAAGGAAGCTAGAAGTAAAAGATATATACTCAATCAATGCATTAAGATCGACTGATAAGATATTTAGGCCAGTCACTTTCTCTTAGGAAGATAGGGGACAGATTACCTCTCCCCATAATGATGCCGTAACAGTATCTGGAAGGTTGAATAATTTTGTTGTACAAAGGATGTTGGTTGATGAAGGGAGTGTGGTTAACATGATCATGTTAACTGCATTCAAAAAGATGGGGCTTGGTAAGAAGATTTTGAAACCTGTAGCAACTCCATTAGTCTGTTTAGGAGGAATAACGGTCCCTGTGGAGGGATCGATAATGTTAGAAGTAGAATTGGGTGATGGGGATGTCACAAAGGAAGTTCAGGCTGAGTTCATGGTTGTTGATATACCTTTTGCCTACAATGCCATAATTGAAAGACCAATCCTATTCGATACTTGTGCAGTTACCTATATAAGGTACCTAACAATGAAGATTTCTAGATCTAGGGGGTGGTGATCCTTAAGGGTTGGCAGGACAGGTGCAGAAAAACATATTTCAATGCATTAAAGGGAGTGTTCCTGACACTTCAAATAGAGTCATAGGAGATTCCTAAAAGGAAAGAAAAAGCAGAACCTGAAGGAGAGATAACTAAAGTAGAGATCTAGCGGAGGAAAGTAGTTCAGGTCAGATCTTTATTAACTGAAGAAATAGGAGGTCTCCTAAAAAAGTGCTTAGAGAAAACTCAGATGCATTCGCATAGAGCATAAATGATTTGGTAGGGGTAAGTGCTAAGGTCATAACCCATGAGTATATTTTGCTCTTTCCTTTTATAGAAAAAATCACCTTATTCTTGAAAATTTGATGATGTCATTATTTCGAAATACTGGGAGAGAGTGACATGTGTCCCTTAAGACCTTTGCTGTTACTGAGCTATTTGGGAGATTGTATAGTCTGAATCATATAGGGGTGAGCCTTAGATCAATTATATCAACTCAAGGCCTAAATGAATAGTATTAAACGTGACTTATACCAAATCTATATTTGAATGAGGACTTAACCAATTGTGATTTAAAGTCACCATCTCTTGGCTAAATCACTATATCCTTAAATGAATAACCATAGCTTGATTGAATCACCATGCCTTAACTAAATTACCATGCCTTAACTGAATCTCATATCTTTGGCTAAATTACAGTATTCTTAACCAGATCATAAGACTCATACCAAACCGTAACTCATATCTCTATACCATATCTTTGATCAAATCACCATGTATCCTTAATTGAATCACAAGATTTATACTAAGCTATACCTCATATCTCTATATTATATCTTTAGCCAAATTACTATATCCTTAATTAAATCACAAGATTAAAATCGATATATCATCATAACTTAATGAAAATATTAACATAAAATTGAATCATTTACATTAAGTAAAATTTTCGAAAATATAGATGTTATCTAGTGTTGTAATTTAACGGAAAAATTAATAAGATGACCGAGTTGTCTAGCAGACAATAAATATATAAACTATTAAATTAATTTTTCAAAAATAGAAGTTCTAACTAATATAATTCATTGTAACACAGATTAAATAGTATCACTCTGGGATGAATTCGCCTTTTCATTGTAACTGGACGTATTTTTTGTTGGAAGAAATAATATGATGATAGAACGAGGTTGTGAATCATTCAATTCAATTTTAAAAAAATAAAATATAAATTGTTTCCTTCTCTTCATCCTTTGCAGACCTCTAGTGGTTTTCAAGCAAGGATTTCGAAGCCGTCGATACTGGTAATGTTTTTATCCTTTCTGATTTTTCAAAACTTCAAAAATTTCACTACAATAGAAAGACAAAATCAAGTGCATCAATGAATCAATATACTCACTGTACATTTATTAATAGATAGAGAGTGATTTAATATATTTAACTACATTTTTTTGCTAAATTACTATACTCATAATTTTTTTAAGTTGTAAAGTTGTTATTATTCACAATGAATTCATGTTTTTTTAAGGTATAAACTAGATAAAGTATAATTTTAATTTTTTATGCAGTATGTTAAAAATTTAAACACTGTTTAGTAAATAAAAGTATAATCAAAAATTAAAAAATTAAAATTTAATAACACGCCATTAACGAGATACCATAGTGAAAATTACAAAATATATATTAAAATTAAACTGTTAAAAAAAAATAAAAGTAGAAGATATTATTAATAGTAATTAAAAATAACTGAAAAATGTCTAAAAGAGATGAAATATTTTGAAGAATAATGTACGAATAACAGTGTTAACATTTTTTTTTATTATTATTATATATCGAGAATAACGATGTTATTTTACTAGAGAAAAAAGATAAGTTAAAGTGTATTT